>CM046673.1:29744946-30944946 GCA_025594165.1 Tamias sibiricus | reverse complement strand
TTGGTATAGCTATTTTGGGTCTCTTATTTTTCCAGATGAATTTCATGACTGCTTTTTCTATTTCTAGGAGGAATGTCATTGGGATTTTGATTGGAATTGCATTCAATCTGTATAGTGCTTTTGGTAGTATGGTCGTTTTGACAATATTAATTCTGCCTATTCAAGAACAAGGTAGATCTTTTCATCTTTTAAGGTCTTCTTTAATTTATTTTTTTAGTGTTCTGTAGTTTTCATTGTAGATGTCTTTCACCTCTTTCGTTGATTCCCAAGTATTTTTTTTTTTTTTTTTGATGCTATTGTAAATGGGGTAGTTTTCCTCATTTCCCTTTCAGAGGATTTGTCACTGATATATAGAAATGCCTTTGATTTATGGGTATTGATTTTGTATCCTGCTACTTTGCTGAATTCATTTACTAGTTCTAGAAGTTTTCTGGTGGAATTTTATGGGTCTTCTAGGTATAGAATCATATTGTCAGCAAATAGTGCTAATTTGAGTTCTTTACTTATCTGTATCCCTTTAATTTCTTTTATCCGTCTAATTGCTCTGGCCAGTGTTTCAAGAACTGTGTTAAATAGGAGTGGTGAAAGAGGGTATCCCTGTCTTGTTCCAGTTTTTAGAGGGAATGCTTTCAGTTTTTCTCCATTTAGAATGATGTTGGCCTGGGGCTTAGCATAGATAGCTTTTACGATGATGAGATATGTTCCTGTGGTCCCTAGTATTTCTAGTGTTTGGAACATGAAGTGGTGCTGTATTTTGTCGAATGCCTTTTCTGCATCTATTGAGATGATCATATGGTTCTTTAAGTCTATTGATGTGATGAATTACATTTTTTGATTTCCACATGTTGAACCAACCTTGCATCCCTGGAATGAACCCCACTTGTACTATCTTTTTGATATGTTTTTGTATTCGATTTTCCAGAATTTTGTTGGGAATTTTTGCATTAGAGATATTGGTCTGAAGTTTTATTTTTTTTGATGTGTCTTTTCCTGGTTTTGGAATCAGGGTGATATTGGCCTCATAGAATGAGTTTGGAAGTGCTCCCTCTTTTTCTATTTCCTGAAATAAATTGAAGAGTATTGGTATTAGTTCTTCTTTAAAGGTCTTGTAGAACTCGGCTGTGTATCGATCCGGTCCTGGGCTTTTCTTGGTTGGTAGGCTTCTGATGGCATCTTCTATTTCATCACTTGAAATCGATCAGTTTAAATTGCGTATATCATCCTGATTCAATTTGGGCAAATCATATGACTCTAGAAATTTGTTGATGTCTTTGATATTTTCCATTTTTGTTTTGTCATTTTTTTCAATTGTTTCTTTTGTTTCAATTTCATTGATTTTAGCTCTGATTTTAATTATTTCCTGTCTTCTACTGCTTTTGATGTTGGATTGTTCTTTTTCTAGGGCTTTGAGATGTAATGTTAAGTCATTTATTTGTTCACTTTTTCTTCTTTTAAGGAATGAACTCCATGCAATGAACTTTCCTCTTAGTAATTTCTTCATAGTGTCCCAGAGATTTTGATATGTTGTATCTGTGTCGTCATTCACCTCTAAGAATTTTTTTAAAAAATATTTATTTATTTACTTTAGTTGTACACAATGCAACACATTTATGTTTACGTGGTGCTGAGGATTGAACCCGGGCTGCACACGTGCGAGGCGAGCGCTCTGCCGCTGAGCCACAATCCCAGCCCTCTAAGAATTTTTTAATCTCTTCCTTGATGTCTTCTGCAACCCATTGTTCATTCAGTAGCATATTATGTAGTTTCCAGGTGTTGGAGTAGCTTTTATTTCTTATTTTATCATTGAGTTCTAATTTTATTCCATTATGATCTGATAGAATGCAGGGTAGTATCTCTACTTTTTTATATTTGCTAAGAGTTGTTTTGTGGCATAATATATGGTCTGTTTTAGAGAAGGAGCCATGTGCTGCTGAGAAGAAAGTGTATTTGCTCATTGAAGGATGAAATATTCTATATATGTCAGTTAAGTCTAAGTTATTGATTGTATTATAGAGTTCTATAGTTTCTTTGTTCAGCTTTTGTTTGGAAGATTTATCCACTGGTGAAAGAGGTGTGTTAAAGTCACCCAGAATTATTGTGTTGTGGTCTATTTGACTCTTGAACTTGAGAAGAATTTGTTTGATGAACGTTGATGCTCTATTGTTTGGGGCATATATATTTATAATTGTTAAATCTTGTTGGTGTATGGTTTCCTTGAGCAGTATGTAGTGTCCTTCCTTATCCCTTTTGATTAAGTTTAGCTTGAAGTCTACTTTATTTGATAAGAGAATGGAAACCCCTGCTTGCTTCTGCAGTCCATGTGAGTGGTATGATTTTTCCTAACCTTTCATCTTCAGGCTGTGGATGTCTTTTCCTATGAGATGAATCTCTTGGAGGCAGCATATTGTTGGGTCTTTTTTTTTAAATCCAATCTGCTAGTCTGTGTCTTTTGATTGGTGAGTTTAGGCCATTAACATTGAGAGTTATTATTGAGACATGATTTGTATTCCCAGCCATTTTTGTTTATTTTTGGTATTTAAGTTGACTTGGTTTCTCCTCTGATTAGTTTTTCCTTTAGTGTAATACCTCCCTCTGGTGATTTTCGTCATTGTTTTTCATTTCCTCTTCATGGAATATTTTCCAAACATGTTCTGTAGTGCTGGCTTTCTAGTTGTAAGTTCTTTAACTTTTGTATATTATGGAAGGTTTTTATTTCATCATCAAATCTAAAGCTTAATTTTGCTGGATATAAGATTTTTGGTTGGCATCCCTTTTCTTTCAGAGCTTGGTATATGTTGTTCCATGATCTCCTGGTTTTGAGTGTCTGGGTGAAAAAATCTGCTGAGATACTAATTATACTAATTGGTCTCCTCCTATATGTGATCTGATTCCTCTCTCTTGCGGCTTTAAAATTCTCTTATTATTCTGTATGCTAGGCATTTTCATTATAATGTGCCCTTGGTGTAGATCTGTTGTAATTTTGTACATTTGGTGTCCTGTAAGCCTCTTGTATTTGGTTTTCTAATTCATTCTTCATGCTTGGGAAATTTTCTGATATTTCCTTGAACAGATTGTGCATTTCTTTCTTTTTTAAAAACTCTATGCCTTCTTCTATCCCAATTACTCTTAGATTTGGTCTTTTGATTCTGTCCCATAATTCATGGATGTTCTGTTCATGGTTTCTTACTATCTTCACTGTGTAGTCAACTTTATTTTCCAGATTGTATACTTTGTCTTCATTATCTTTCTTCCAATTGATCTAGTCTGTTGTTGATGCTTTCTATTGTGTTTTTTTTAAAAATGTGGTTTATTGTTTCCTTCATTTCAAGGATTTCTGACTTTTTTTTTCCAGTCTCTCTTTTTTGAAGTAATTTTTTGCTACCTGTATTTTCTGTCATATCTCTGTTGGAGTGATCAATTTTTGCCTGTATTTGGTTATCTAGGTCATTCTTTAATTCACAGATTATTTTAATTATGAACCTTCTGAACTCCTTCTCTGATATTTCATCAACTTTGCTGTCCATGGGTTCTGTTATTGTAGTATCCTGGTTTGTTTTGGAGTACTTTCCTCCCTTGTTTTTTCATGTTGTCTATGTGTCTTCCTTTCTTGCAGTGTGGATCTGAGATATTACAGTTTCTACCCTATATTCTTGTAATATCCGTGCAGATTGTCTGTACCTCACCTTGATGTTGGGCTTCCAGACCCTGCAGGTGTCCTTCGATGTATGCTACTTAAACTAAAGGTGGTGGTAGCAATAGTGGAGGTAACTTGAGATACAAGTGAAGGTGCCCCAAGATGGATACAACATCTTCCAGAGATGGGGCTGAAGGGGTGGGCCTTATGCTGTCTTTGGGATGCCTGCTCTGAGATGCAGCTGCTTCTAGGCCTTGTCTGTTGTCAAAAAGTAGGGGCTACCTGTAATCCCAGCGGCTTGGGAGGCTGAGACAGGAGAATCGTGAGTTCAAAGCCAGCCTCAGCAAATGTGAGGCGCTAAGCAACTCAGTGAGACCCTGTCTCTAATAAAGTACAAAATAGGGCTGGGGATGTGGCTCAGTGGTTGAGTTCAATCCCTGGTACCAAAAAAAAAAAAAAAAAAAAAGTAGGGGCTACTGTGTGGGGAAGGCTATAGTGATGTCTGCAGTGTCCCAAGATGGAAGTGGGTTAGGCTTGGGCTCCCAGGTGTGGTGGGGGTGGCAGACTCTGGACCCACCCTGTGCCTGGGTCCCAGGTTGGTTGTTGTGGGCAGATCTGGGCGGAGCCTGAGCTCCCGTGGTGGTCTGCTGGTCGCAAGAGGCAAGCCTGAGCTTTGCGGGTGTCTGCTGGTGGCGGGATGGACCTGGGCCCACTCCGAGCCTGGATCTGGTGCAGGTTGGTGTGGGAAGAGCCTGTTATATTGATTTTGTATTTAAGCTAACTTTCTCATTTAGAATTTAGTTTTTTTTTTTTTTTTGAATATGAATATGTCACTTGTAACTAAAATATATTTTTTTAATTTTCTAAATTTTATACCTCTGATTACACTCTTTTGTTTTGACATATCTATGGTTGTGATGATACTGATAATCTTCATTTACTCTAGGAATGTTATATTTTTCTACTAAGCATAATACCAACTTTGGGGTTAAGATTTTTATCATGTTAAGGAATTATATATTTCTATTTTACTAAGATTAAAAAAATAACAAGCCGGGCGCGGTGGCGCACGCCTGTAATCCCAGCACTTTGGGAGGCTGAGGCAGGAGGATCACAAGTTCAAAGCCAGCCTCAGCAATGTCGAGGCACTTAGCAACTCCGTGAGACCCTGTCTCTAAATAAAATACAAAAAAGGGCTGGGGATGTGGCCCAGTGGTCGAGTGCCTCTGAGTTCAATCCTGGTATCACAAAAACAAACAAACAAACAAAAAAAAAACAAGAGGGCTGAAGTTGTGGCTCGGTGGTAGAACACTTGCCTGTCATGTGTGAGACACTGGGTTCAATTCTCAGCACCACATATAAATAAATAAATAAAATCTTTAAAGGTCTACCAAGAACAACAACAAAAAATATTAAAAAAACCCCCAAAATACAGTACTAGTTAGCTTTCTGTTACTGCTAAAAATATCTGAGAGAATCAGCTTATAAACAGAAAAGTTTTACTTTGGCTTACCATTTTGGAGGTTTTATCACATGATTTGTGGGCCTTGTTGCTTTTGGGTTTGTAATGAGGCAGCATATCATGGTGGCAGCACATGGTAAAAACCTTTGACTGTGATGTGAGTACCGGAAGAGGAAGGGGTCTGTGTTCCATTATTCCCTTCAAAGACATGTCCCCAATGACTGGAAGATATCCCACTTTACGTCTTAAAAGTTTCTAGTACTTCCCAGTAGGATTATGGCTGTGGATTAAGCCTTTAACCCATGGGCCTTTAGGGGACATTTATCCAACTCATAGCAAATATTGAATATATGCAAACACTTTTTTCAACATCCTATGGAGATATTCGATTTTTAATTTAAATTTATTGTTTTAGAGAATGGTATAAGTAGATTGCTAGTATGAAATCCACTGGTCCATTTTTGTATTCTTGTGGTTTTGGCATTTTAGATTTTAGACTTGCTCTGCTTAGCTGTTGCTGAGAAAGGAGTTTAGAATTTTACTTTGACATGGGTAGATCTAGCAGTGTCTTTTTATAATTTCTAATGTAGTGCTGGGTGTTGTAGCACATAACTGACAATTCCAGAAACAGGGGGAGAAACAGGCTGAGATAGGAGGATTGTAAGTTTGAGGCCAGCCTCAGCAGCTTAGCAAGACCCTCAAAAACTTAGACAGACCAACAAAAAGCAAAATAGAAAATAGAAAGGGTTGGTTATGTAGCTCAATGGTAAAGCTTAAATCCACTGGTCCCACCCTACCCCCCCCAAAAAAATTGCTTATATAGTGAGGCTTTCACATGCAAAATTTAAGAAATTTTATATCTTTCTTGCAAATTGGCAAATATTAAAACATTATCTGCTGAATTTATCTCTGTTTTTTGTTTTTGGCTTTACCGTCTATTTATCTCACATTGCTGTATTTTTGCCACCTAAGTAATATGGTTTGAGCCTTAAATTTGTGTGAGACATTTATTCACCTAAAAAAAGAAAAGGCCAAACATTTAAAAAAAATTTTTTTCTTATTGATATTGAAATGACATACTACTTTTTTGACTTTCTGTGTTGCTGTTTAATTTTTTCCTGATTTATCCTTTCAATGAGAGTTCCTTTCTTCATGTGGGGGGTGGTGTGTGTGAAGGAGGAGAATCTCAGACTTGTATAGTTTCAAGACTCATGTCTTAGGTCTCTGTAAGGGCTGTTATTATAACTTATGTGTGAATTCTTTGGGTTCATAGACATAATTCAATAGCCAACCTTTCTCAATGTCAGTTTATCTTGATTGGCCGTTGGATTTCTTTTACTATCTTGGTAATTTACCCATGTGGGTAAAGGGATGTTTACTATGTATTATTCTTCAATTTTTGAGTAATTGGTGATGGGAGAATTTCCAGTTATTCTGTCATCCATAATTCTGGAAATGCGAAGTCCTCAAAGTTTTTATTTTAAACCAATGCTAGGCATGATAATGGTCAAGTTGTTATATTGTGTGCATTTATGAATATGTAACAATGAATCCCACCATTAAGTGCAGTTAAAATGAACCAATTAAGAAATGGAAAAAATAAATCAATGCTAGGTAGAGAAAGAAAATGTTCGTTTTTGTTTTTTGTCATTTTTCTTTTTAGCATGCAGCAGAATTGATTAAGACAGTGGCATCTCGCTATGATGAATATGTCAACGTAAAGGATTTTTTCTGACAAAATCAGCCGTGCCCTTACTGCAGCAAAGAAGGATAATGATTTCATTTATCATGATCGTGTTCCAGACCTTAAAGATCTAGATCCTATTGGCAAAGCCACACTTGTGAAATCTACGCCAGTCAATGTACCCATCAGCCAGAAGTTTACTGGTATGTTTGATACTCATGTGCACATTAATCTTACTCATTTTTTCTCCAGTTTAATCTGTATTTTAATCTGTATTTTTTAGCTAAAAATTACACAATTGCTGTAGTGTTTTGATATAATTTGCATACATATTGTTTGAAATGAATGTGAGAATAAAAATTAAGTATTGTATCTTTAGTATTTTTTTCCCCTCCCCTTTGGGGTGTTACTAGAGTTGAACCCATGGGAGTTCTTGTTACACTGAGCTACATCCTTAGTCCCCCCCTGTCCCACCTTTTAAAAAATATTTATTTATTTGCTTTAGTTGTACACAATGCGTTTATTTTTATGTGGTGCTGGGGGTGGAACCTGGGCTGCACATGTGCTAGGCGAACGCTCTACTGTGAGCCACAACCCCAGCCCCGTCCCACCTTTTAAAAATATTTTCTTAGTTGTAGATGGACACAATACCTTTATTTTATTTTTATGTGGTGCTGAGGATCAAACTTAGTGCCTTCCACATGTGAGGCCAGCATTGTACCACTGAACTCACCCCCATCCTTATTCTCAGCCCTTTTTATTTTTCATTTTGAGACAGGGTCTTGGTAAGTTGCTGAGGCTGGCCTCAAACTTGTGATCCTCCTGAGTAGCTGGAATTGCAGATGTGCTCCACTGTGCCTAGCTTTAGGGGCATTTTAAGATGGAAAATAAATGTTAAAGCATACATAAAATATACAACAGTCAGAAAGCTTCAAACTGTGTTTGAATGATTAAGATTTTAAACAAGCACTTAAAAAGCAAGCATAGATAGGGCTGGGGTTGTGGCTCAGCAGTAGAGCGCTCGCCTATCACGTGTGCGGCCCGTGTTCGATCCTCAGCACCACGTAAAAATAAACACATTGTGTACAACTAAAGCAAATAAATAAATGTTAAAAAAAATAAAAAAAAAAAGCAAGCATAGATAAAAATGAACACATAATTTATTTATTTATTTTTTATGGTAGTGGAAATTGAATCCAGGGACTCATTTGCTAGGCAAATGCTCTACTATTGAACTGCATCCTCAGCAAACATAGTTATTTCTTCAAATGTAGACTGCTGGATTCATGTTTGTGTTAGATAAATAAATGTTATAATATCCTTGTTTATCATAAACATATGTAATATTTGCAGTATTTGACGGATCTAGCTGAGATCCCAGAGATTTCTAAGTTCCTGAGAAAGAGTTAATATTTTAGCAAACACAAAATATTTGTCCTGTGCCAGGGACTCAAGAAGTTTATAAAGATTAGCTCATATGTTTCTCAAAATAGTCCCATGAGATGGGTACTATTAATATCTCCTCCATTTTACCGATAAGGATACTGAACACATGGAGTGTTCATTTCCTCAAGGTCACATGGCTAGGAAGTGCTGGGGCTGGAAATTGAACCTACCACTGTGGTTCACACAGTCAATTTAATCAATAAATAAGCAGTATTAACCAAAGATCTTCTATACTCAGTGACAGTGCATCTCAAAAGTTAAAATAGAGTTAAAGAAGGAAAGCTTTCTGGGTTAGGGACGTAGCTCAGCATGTGTGAGGCCTAGAGTTTGATCACCGGCAACATAAAAAAAAAAAAAGAAAAGAAAAGAAAAAAAAAGCTTTCATTATTATTATAGCCGGGCGCGGTGGCGCACGCCTATAATCCCAGCACTTTGGGAGGCCGAGGCAGGAGGATCACGAGTTCAAAGCCAGCCTCAGCAATTGTGAGGCACTTAGCAACTCAGTGAAACCCTGTCTCTAATAAAATACAAAAAAGGGGCTAGGGATGTGGCCCAGTGGTCAAGTGCTCCTGAGTTCTATCCCTGGTACCAAAAAAAAAAAAAAAAAAAAAAAAAAAAAAAGCTTTCATTATTGCCACTGATCTTGTATATAGTGATCTAAAACTTCTCATCATTGTACTTCTAGTATTTATTTAACCACTGAGCTACATCTGCAGTCCATGATTTAGTTTTGACCTTTAAATGTTTCTAGACTGTGTGAATATTGGAAGAAGTTATGAACAGTTACTTCTAAAGTTTGAATTGTTGTCTTAAACTTTTGTTGAAATATCCCTTTCTAATTTTAGATCTGTTTGAGAAGATGGTTCCTGTGTCAGTGCAGCAGTCTTTGGCTGCATTTAATCAGAGGAAAGCTGATTTAGTTAATAGATCAATTGCTCAAATGAGAGAAGCTACCACCTTGGCAAATGGGTAGGTAGAACTTAATTTTTATAAATTAGCCTCTAAAGTTCTCTGTGATGGTTCTTTGAATAAATAGTTTATGAACATTGTTTTTCTGAACTTGAAGCAAAATGTCAAATCTATATGATTCAGTAGGTATACATAGACACACACACTTAGACACACACACACATACACCGACTCTTTCTCTCTCTGATACAATCTAGAAGACTTCTTGCAGACATTGTTTTAAGCCCTAGCAAATAAATTATAGTTAGAAGAAATTTAATTACAGATATGAGGTGAGAACATTTGACTCCTGGTTTGTATTTTAAGAAATATTTATTTGAGGGTAATGGGAAGTAGCAGTGAACTCTGTGATATATGGTACATTAAGTATTTAAACCAATTGTTGTTTCTGGTGGGTTAAAGACTAAATAATCCATTTATTAAAAAAAGTTAGGTATAACATCATGAAGATAATATACCATGATTAAGTGGGTTTCATCCCAGGGATGCAAGGTTGATTCAGCATATGCAAATCAATAAATGTTATTCACCTCTTAAATATATTTAAGGACAAGAATCATTTGACTATCTCAACAGATGGATAAAAGACTTTTGCTAAAATCCAGCACCCATTTTTGTTAAAAACCACATAGAAGCTAGGGATAAAAGGAAATTATCTCAACTTTATAAAGGCTATTTATGACAAACCCAAAGCCAACATCATATTGAATGGAGAAAAACTGAAAGCGTTTCTCTAAAATGAGATGCAAAACAAAGATGGCCACTCTCACTATTTCTATTCAATATAGTTCTTGAAACACTAGCCATAGCTATCAGGCAAGAGAAGGAAATGAAAGGGATACCAATAGGAAAAGAAGAAGTCAAAGTATCTCTGTTTACTGATGACATGATCCTATATTTAGAAGACCCAGAAAAACTACTCTAGGAAAAGTTCTAGAGCTGATCAACAAATTCAGCAAATAGCAGGATACAAGATCAGCGCTCATAAATCAATAGCTTTTTTTTTGTCCTCCAACAGTGATTCTGATGAAAAAGAAATTAGGAAAACCATTTCATTCACAATATCCTAAAAAACAGAACAAAACAAAATAAAAACTCAAAAACCAAAACCAACAGAATACTTGGAAGTTGATCTAACCAAGAAGGTTAAAGATCTCTACAATGAAAATTATAGAACACTTAACAAAGAAATTGAAGAACTTAGAAGATGAGAAGACCTCCCATATTCTTGGATTGGTAGAATTAATATTGTCAAAATGACCATACTTCCAAAAGCAATATATAGATTGACTGCACTCCCCATCAGAATACCAATGATATTCTTTACAGAATTAGAAAAAACAGTGCTTAAATTCATTTGGAAGAATAAGAGACCCAGAATAGCCAAAGCAATATTGAACAAGAAGAGCAATGCAGGAGGAATCACAATACTTAATCTCAAGTTATACTACAGAGCTATAGTAACAAACACAGCATGTATTGGCATCAAAACAGACATGAAGACCAATGAAATAGAATAGAAGACACATGGACAAACTGATATACTTACAGCCATCTGATAATTGACAAATGTGCCAAAAATATATGTTGGAGAGAAGATTGTCTTTTTAACAAATGGTGCTGGGAAAACTGGATATTCATATTCAAAGAATGAAATTAGATCCATATTTCTCACCCTGCACAAAAGTAGGATCAAAGACTTAGGAATTAGACCAGAAACCTTGCAATTGCTGGAAAGAAAACATAGGGCCAATTCATCATAGTGGTGTTGGTACTATCTTTCTTAACAAGACCTCTAAAATCTCAAGAAACAAAACCAAGTATCAGTAAGTGGATGCCATCACATCAAAAAGTTTCTGCACAGCAAAGAAAATAATTAAGAGTGTGAAGAGAGTCTATATAATGGGCATAAATCTTTGCTAGCTGCTCATCTGACAGGAGATTAATAACTAGAGCATATGAAGAACTAAAAAGAAACCACAAAAAACCAAATAACCCAGTCAATAAATGGGCAAAAAACCAAAACAGATACCTCTCAAAAGAAACACAAATGGCTAACAAATAAATGAAAAAATCTTCAACATCTCTAGCAATCAAGGAGATGGAAATCAAAATTACACAAAGATTTCATGTCATTACAGTTAGAATGGCAGTTATCAAGAACACAAATAATTATAAATGCTGGCGAGAATTTGTGAAAAAGGTTCACTTGTATGTTGTTGATGGGACTGCAGATTAGTACAACCACTCTAGAAAGCAGCATGAGATCCCTTAAAAACAAAACAAAACAAAACAAAACAAAACAAAACAAAACAAAACAAAACAAAAAACTAGGAATGGAACCAC
This sequence comes from Tamias sibiricus, assembly GCA_025594165.1. NCBI lineage: Eukaryota > Metazoa > Chordata > Mammalia > Rodentia > Sciuridae > Tamias > Tamias sibiricus. Next base: position 30,933,405 of record CM046673.1, on the reverse strand, counting down.
CATATGACCCAACTATCCCATTCCTTGGTGTTTATCCAAGAGAACTAAAATCAGCATACTATAGTGACATAGCCACTTCAATGTGTATAGCAGCACAGTTCACAATAGCCAAATATGGAATCAGCTTAGTTGCATATCAGTAGGTGAATGGATACAGAACGTGTGGTATATATACACAATGGAGTTTTTCTCAGCTATAATGAAATTATATTATGAAATTATGGCATTCTGGTAAATGGATGGAAATGGAGAACATATGCTAAGTGAGGTAAGCTAGTCTCAGAAAATCAAGGGTTGAATGTTTTCTATGTATAATCTAGAGAAAAATAAGGGAAAGAAAGAATGGAGGATCAGAAATCATAAAGATGGAAGATCAGTGGAGTAAAAGACAGAAGAAGGAGAGTTGAGAAAGGGGGGAAGTGCAGAATGACTTTTACAAAATCATGTTATGTGCATATATAAATATGCCATGGCATTTTGCCTTTATACATAAGTAGAAAGAACCAATCAAAAATATACGAGTGAAAGGAAGATCAGTAGAGTAGAGGAATGATAATAGGGGGAAGAAGGGAGGGGTGGGAAAAGGTGAGGAATGGGAACTGAAATAAAATTTCATGCATAGATGATTTGGTCAGAATGAACCCAGCTACTATGTGTAACATAATGATCTAATAAAAAGTCAGTTATAATTTGTACATAATAAAATGTACCCATTTTAAGTGTACAGTTCAGTTAGTTTTGGTAAACCCATGTGTCCATGTAACCACCCCTAAGATTGAGACTGGGAATATTTTTGTTACCCTAAAATTCTCTTATGCCTCTTCCCCTAGTTCCTGGTCACTACTCACATGCTCCCTGTAACTATTGGTTTTACTCTTTATACAGTTTCATATGGATGTAATTCATTATATCATGCATAGTATGTACAGTATAGTATTGCTGCAGTTGTACAATATGTAGTACTTTCAGTATGTACAGTATATTCTGCAGCAGGTACAGTATATTCTCTACTTGGCTTCTTTCATTCAGTTTGCTTTTGAGATTCATCTGTACTGTCATGTGTATCAGTTTGATTTTTTTTTGTCTGAATAGTATTTTATGGTCATATGGTAGTTTGTTAAATTTGATTTTAGTTAACTTTTGCCTGTTGATAAAATATTTCAGTTGCCTCGAGCATTCATATACAAATCTTTGTGTGGACATGGTTTTGTTTTCTGTGGTAAATACTGAGTAGTAGACCCCCACCTCTTTCCAGTGCTGGGGATTGAACATGCTAGGGTCTTGTACATGCTAGGCAAGTGATCTTACATCACTGACTTACATCCCTAGCCCTAGAAGTGAAATTTGAGTTGGATTTTTTTTTTTTTTAATATTTTTTAGTTGTAGATGGATACAATATCTTATTTATTTTTATGTGGTGCTGAGGATCGAACCCAGTGCCTCTCAGTGCAAGGTAAGATCTCTACCACTGAGTTACAGCCCCAGCCCCCTGGGTTGGAGTTTTATAGCCCCTAGTTTGAGGTTTTTTTTAAACTTTATATGATTGCCAGATTGTTTTCCAAAATGGGTTCTCCATTTTACATTGTGAGAAATGTAGTTGCTCTGCATCCTCACCAACACTTAAACTTTTAAATTTTAGCCATTCTAGTGTATGTGTAGCCATATCTCATTGGAGTTTAATTTGCATTCTCTAATTACCAGTGATGTCCAGCAACTTTTCATGTGTTCAGTAGCCATTTTATATATCTTTTATGAAGTGTTGGTTGAAACATTAGGTTCCTTTTTATTTTTGTGGTGCTGGAGATGGAACCTAAGCCTTGTGCATCTAGCTTAAGTGCTCTTCTGCTGAGCTCCACACCAGTCATTTGGCTCCTTTTTTTTTTTTTTTTTTTTTTAATATTTATTTATTTGCTTTAGTTGTACACAATGCAGTGATTTATGTTTATGTGGTGCTGAGGATCGAACCCGGGCCGCACACGTGCGAGGTGAGCGATCTACCTCTGAGCCACAATCCCAGCCCCTTGGCTCCTTTTTTAAATTGAGTTTTTCCTTCTTAATTATCTTTAAAGAGTTCTTCATGTATTTTGGAGATAAGTCCTTCGGTAGATACATGTGATTGAGAGTATATAGCTCAGTGGCAAGGATCTTGCCTAGCATGCGTGAGGCACTGGATTCAATCCTCAGCATCATATAAAAATTAACAAAGAAGGGGCTGGGGTTGTGGCTCAGTGGTAGAACGCTCGCCTAGCATGTGCTCGGCCCGGGTTCGATCCTCAGTACCACGTAAAAATAAATGCATCGTGTACAACTAAAACAAACAAATAAATATTTAAAAAAACCACAAATAAAATGAAGGCATTTTGTCCATCTAAAACTACAAAAAAAAAAAAAAAAAAAAAAAAAAAAAAAAAAAAAAAAGAAGCCGGGCGCTGTGGCGCACGCCTGTAATCCCAGCACTTGGGAGGCTGAGGCAGGAGGATCGCGAGTTCAAAGCCAGCCTCAGCCGTGGCGAGGCACTTAGCAACTCAGTGAGACCCTGTCTCGAATAAAATACAAAAAAGGGCTGGGGATGTGGCCCAGTGGTCGAGTGCCCATGAGTTCAATCCCCGGTACAAAAAAAAAAAAAAAAAAAAAAAAAAAGAGCGTATTCTCCTAGTCTTGATTTATCATTTTGATGAATACATGGAATTTGACATCATTTTTCTTTATCTAGCAAGAAGGCAACAATAATTTCCTCTTCTGTATGATTAAGAAGCACCCTGAGTTTATACAGAACTTGATTTCTGAGCAGTTTATTACATTACATCATATTATTTGCTTTATTGTCTTTATGAATAGTAGGTAGGGATAAGTCCCTTGTCCCTATCATATGAAGGAAGTAAGTGAAAAATTGTTATTGCACCACAAAACCAACAGGTGAATTAATTAATACTGTAACTAATACTTAGCCTTCCTATTGTTCTATTGATATTTTGGCTAAATAATATGAAATTTTAGCTATTTTGCATATTATTTCTGATTTGTTAGTGACAGTGTTACCATCAAAAGTGTCGTAAAAGACTGCTTTTTTAAAGAAAAAAATTATTTTTTTGGGGAGGTGTGGTGTCAGGGATTGATTGAATCCAGGGGTGCTTAACTAATGAGCCACATCCCTAGTAGCCCTTTTAAAAAAATTTTTCATTTTGAGACAGGGTCTTGCTCAGTTGCTTAGGGCCTCTCAAAGTTGCTGAGGCTGGTCTCGAACTTGTAATTTTTCTGCCTCAGCTTCGTGAGTTGCTGAGATTATATGTGTATGCTACTGAAAAAAGAGAATTTTTTGACTTTTAATTACTTAGGCTAAGAGAAGTTAAGTTTGAGCTACAGGCCAGAGATATCTAGTATATTTTAATGCTGTCATATGATTTTTGTTTTTTTGGCTTTTAATTGTGAACTGTGAACTTAAATAACAATTTTTAATGATTTTGTCTTAAAAATTCTGTCTTTTCCTTTATCTTTGCTTTATTTTTCTATTAGTGGGGGTTATCTGCATTTTTTAGATGCTAACTTTATTGCTATTGATTTGGATATAGGCAATTAATATTTTAGAAGTGATTTAGATTTAAACATGACACAATATTTCGTGTTTTTTTTTTTTTTTTTTTTCTTTTCAGCGTGTTAGCTTCCCTTAATCTTCCAGCAGCAATTGAAGATGTGTCTGGAGATACTGTACCTCAGTCTATATTAACTAAGTCCACATCAGTAATTGAACAGGGTGGTATCCAGACTGTTGATCAGTTGATCAAAGAACTACCTGAACTACTACAAAGAAATAGAGAAATTTTAGATGAGGTATGCTTTAAAATATTTACTTTTCAAATAAAAACTTGATCTCTTGGTGTTCAACAGAAATGAGGTTTGGAGGGTTCATCATCTTGGTCCCAGAATTTACTGTGGCCCCAAGGCTTTCTCTTAAGTCTCAAGGGGAATCCTGGATGAATGAGAATGAGTTCATTCTTACCTTGAGGGCAAATAAATGCATCTTAATAAATCTCATATGACTATTGTGTAATGCTAGTATACTGTAAGAAATCACTGTCACACAAACTGAAGTCTTTGTAATTAATTATTTCATTTCTACATAGGCAGATAAGGTTTCTTGAGGAACATGGAGTCAGACAAAGGAAGTTAGGCCATCAAATGTTTTATAAAGCTTCTGTGTTTATTTACCAGTAGAGATGGCATTTTATTAATAGGAATTAAAACACTTTGTAAAGTTTTTTTTTTTTTTTTTTAAACTAAAGCCTACTATTTACCAATGTAAAATTTTTATTGTGCTTTCATCTTTTTCCTGAATTGATACATTTCTTTCTTTAGCTCTAGGTACTTTGAAACTGAATATATAGGTCTGGCCAATTTTGGAGTCATATGTTCTCTTTAGGTGACCTCTCTTATCAGTCCTTGATATTCTGACTTTTTCAATTAACTTTCAGAGGATATTTACATAATTTCCAAGCATGTTGGGAGAGAGGCAGAGCACTTAAATACTTATGATGACGGTATGGATCATGTAGATGAGAATATTTACCTCCCAGTATTACCTAAAAGATAAAATTAAAACAGTGAAATGCCTACCCTCAGGGACACATAGGATGTGCTTAATACATTATAGCTGTTATTACTGTTATGTTACTAATGATTATAGTATTGCATATATAACTGTTGATGGTAGTGATGGTTGTTACTCATTTTTCAATGTAAATCAGCTTTTGAAAAAGCTTAGGATGGAAACTTAATGCATTATCAACTCTGGAAAGCTGCTATTTATGAGGGATTCTACATTAATTATTAAGTCATCACCAACCTTTTCTATGTAGACAGTCAATAATCTGAAAAACTAAAGTAAATTGAGTGTTTATATACTTTAGTATTAGATCTTTGCTGTGTTGAGCTTGTTAGAAATGTAGAATCTCAGGCCTCAACCAGATTTACTGAATCAAAATCTGCATCTTGATCAAATTTCCAGTCATTTACATGTCCATTAAAATTTGACTTAGCTCTCGAGGTTATAAACTTTATAATACCTTTCAGTTCTTTCAGTACTGTTGATTTGTAGGCCAAGCAAACTGTCATCTTGTTTTGCAATTGAGTGGACATTAGAAATAGCAGGTAGACATAGGGAGAAGAAAGTGGAGAGTTTGTTAGAAATCACATGTAAGTGATGGCATCAAGAAAAATTATTTGTGTTGGGGGCAGACAAACCCTGGAAAATGGCAGACATGGTGAGTCAAATAGAAAGTATTCTGGGAGCATTTAGTTATAGAAGTTATAAGAGTAAATCTTTATTTGATACTTCATAATTTATGCATAGTTCATTCAGTGGTTAAAGCCTCAGAGTGTGGAATTATACTTGAATTTGATTCCTACCTCTTACCTCTAGCTGTGACTCTGGGCAAAGTGTTCAACATCTTCATGTCTCAGCTGACTCATCTGGAAAATAGTAATAATAGTATTTAGCCTGTAGAGTTGTAAAGTTGGACAACGCATGTGTCTGCTACTTAGTAGTTATATAAATATTAAATACTATTATATTTCCTTGATTTTAAGATGTCTTTTTTAAAAAATATTTATTTATTTGCTTTAGTTGTACACGATGCATTTTATTTGTACGCGGTGCTGAGGATCGAACCCGGGCCGTGCACGTGCTAGGCAAGCGCTCTATGCTGAGCCACAACCCCAGCCCTTAAGATGTCTTTGATTGGAAAATGTGTTTGATTTTGTAACAAGTATTTTTTTTTTTTTTTTTTTGGATAAAGACATTGCCTAATGAAATATATATCAATTCGAGAAGCATCTCCTTAAAAAATACTGTGTGAAAGAAAGTTTCTCTTATACAGACATTAGTGTATATCATATGTCTGTCTATAAAAATGAAGTGCTTTTATTTATCTTGATGTTTCTGTTTTTTTTTTTTTTTTTTGGTGTCCCGGGAATTGAACTCAGGGGCACTCGACCACTGGGCCACATCCCCAGCCCTTTTTAAAAATTTTTATTAGAGACAGGGTCTCACTGAATTGCTAAGTGCCTTGCCATTGCTGAGGCTGGCTTTGAACTCATGATCCTCCTGCCTCAGCTTCCCAAGTGCTGGGATTACAGGCGTGCGCCACCACACCCAGCTATCTTGATGTTTCTAACAGCCTTATGACTTAGGGTTACTTTTTGCCATTTGTACTGGGAGAGTCTCACTTTAAGTAAGCTATAAGTTGTGAAGTAAGTTGTAAAGCTGGTACTTGATTTGAGTTTTTTTTTTTTTTTTTTTTTTTTTTTTTCTCAGTGGTAGCTTTTAATCATTTTGTTAAATCTTTTTTGTTGTTGTTGTTTTGGTTTTGGTTTTGGTGGTGCTGGGGATTGAACCCAGGGCTTTGTGCTCATGAAGCAAGTACTCCACTATATCCCCAGCCCTGTTTAATCTTAATTTTCAGAAGTTTGAGGTGTTTACCAATTTTTTCTGTTGTAAATATCTATCATGTTTGGGACTTGTTGGGTTCTTTAAACATTAGATTCCTGTCTGGGTGTTCTGTTTCTTTAGATTCCTTTTTTTCCATCCCTTCCATTATTTCCTTATGAGTTCCTGGTAGACTGATGGTGATGCTTCTGGACCTTACTGTATCTTTTGTTTTTTCTCTTTGTGTTGTTGTTCTTTGAGAGAGACTATCTCACGTTATCCTTCTAGTTCATTAAGGGACAATTCAGCTGTGTTTTTTTGGTTGTTCAGCCATTGTCTGTGTGTGTATATGTGGGGTGTTTGTGTATGCACGTGTTTAGTTTCTTTGATCTTTTCATTTTCAAGACACCTAATTGGTTCTTAAAAAAAAAAAAAACTCCTCTATTTTACATCCATATTCGTTTTTCTGCTTTATTTTTAGGGAAAATTCCCATAATGTGAAATTCACTATTAAACTCTAAAAGTGTACAATTTAGTGTCTTTTACTACATCCACAGTGTTCTGTGATTGATACTAATTCCAGAACATTTTCCTTCCTCCCAGAGAATTTGTAGTCACCTCTCTTTTTCCCTTTCTCTCTGCCTTTGGCAACCACACAAATCCCATTTCTGTCTCTTATGGACTGGCCTGCTTTGGACATTTCATATAAATTGAATCCTACAATATTTGGCCTTTTGAGTTTGACTTTTTTTATTTAGCATAATGTTTTAAGGTTCATCCACGTTATAGCGTGTGTTAATACTTCATTTCTTTTTATGGCCATATAATATTCCATTGTGTGGATATACCATATTTTGTTAGTCCATTCCTCAATTATGAATGTTTAAGTTGTTGCCACTTTTTTGTCTATTTTAGTAATCCTGTTATATGAGGATAATTAAAAAAAATATTTATTTGTTTTGGTTGTACACAATGCCTTTATTCTTTACGTTGTGCTGAGGATCTAACCCGGCCGCGAACGTGCTAGGCGAGCGCTCTACCGCTGAGCCACAATCCCAGCCCAAGGATAAGTTTTTATCTAACCACTTGTTTTCATTTCTCTTGGGAGCAGAGTTGCTGGGTCATATGGTAAGTCTCATTTTTTTGAGGAACTGCCAAACACTCTCCCATATAGCTGCACCATTTTACTTTTTTTTTTTTTTTTTTTTTTTTTTTAAATACCGGGGATTGAACTCAGGGGCACTTGACCACTGGGCCACATCCCCAGCCCTTTTTTGTATTTTATTCGAGAAAGGGTCTCACTGAGTTGCTAAGTGCCTCACCACTGCTGAGGCTGGCTTTGAACTTGTGATCCTCCTGCCTCAGCCTCCCAAGTGCTGGGATTACAGGCATGTGCCACCACACTCGGCTCACCATTTTACATTTTTGCCAGCAGTGCGAAAAGGTTCCAGTTTGTCTACATCCTTGCCAATCGTAATTTTCTTAAGGAAAAAAAAAAATATATAGCTGCCCTATTGTGTGTGAAGTATCTCATTATGGCTTTGATTTGCATTTTCCTAATGGCTAATGATATTGGTCATCTTTCCCTGTGATTATTTGCCCCTTGTATATCTTTGGATAAATGTCTATTTATCTTTGACCATTTAAAAATATTGGGTTGGGGCTGGGGTTGTAGCTCAGCCGTAGAGTGCCCGCCTAGCATGTGTGTGACCTGGGTTTGATCCTCAGCACCACGTAAAAACAAAGGCATTGTGTACAACTAAAACAAATAAAAATATATTTAAAAAATATTGGGTTATCTTTTTGTTGAATTGTAAGAATTCTTTAATATATTTTTAAATGTGCTAAAAGCCACTCAATCATATACTTTATGGAAGTTAATAGTGAATTTTACATCCACATGTTTGGATGCTAGACCTTATCAGCTGTATTTGATTAACAGGTACCTTCTTCTGTGGATTGTCTTTTCATTCTTTGGGTACTATTTTTTTTTTTTTTTTTAATATATATTTACTTGTTTTAGTTGTACACAATGCCTTTATTCTTACTTGGTGCTGAGGATCGAACCCGGGCCGCGCACATGCTAGGCGAGCACTCTACCGCTGAGCCACATCCCCAGCCCTGGGTACTGTTTTTTGATGCAGAAAAGTTTTCGGTTTTGATGAAGTATAGTTTACCTTGTGTCCCTTTGTTCCTTGTACTTTTGGTATCATATTTAGGATTCCATTGTCAAAAATTGAAGGTCATGAAGACTTATCCTTAATGTGTTCTTCTAAAAGTCTCATAGTTTTAGCTCTTCTGTTTAGGTGTTTGATCTGTTTTGAAATTAATCTTGAATGTAGCATGAGGTAAATGTCCAACATCATATTTTGCATGTAGTTAGTCTGTTCTGGCATCATTTGTTGAAGAGAATGGCCTAGGAACTTTTGTGTAAAATCACTTGATATGTCTAAGCCTGTGCCATTACCACTTTGTTTTATTACTGTAGTTTTGTAGTAATTTTTTGAAATGGGGCGGGAGAAAGGAGTCTTAAGTTCTACAACTTTGTTCTTTTTAAAGATTGTTTTTCCTATTTGGGTTCCTTGCAATTCCAAATGAATTTTAGGATCAGCTTTTCATTTCTAGGAAAAATAAAATTGGAACTTTGATAAGGATTGCATTAATCTTTTTTATCTTATTTTATTTTTTGGTACCAGGGATTGAACCCTGGGATGCCTAACTATTGAGCCACATTCTCAGCCCTTTTTATTTTTTATTTTGAGACGGGGTCTTGCTGAGTTGATTAGGACCTTGCTGAGCTGCTGAGGCTGGCTTTGAACTTTGGATCCTCCTGCCTCAGCCTTCTGAGTTGCTGGGATCACAGGTGTGCAACATCACGCCTGGCTGCATTGATTCTTTTTTTTTTTTTTTAATATTTATTTATTTGCTTTAGTTGTACACATGCATTTATTTGTACCGGTGCTGAGGATCGAACCCGGGCCGGGCACATGCTAGGCGAGCGCTCTACCGCTGAACCACAACCCCAGCCCTGCATTGATTCTTTAAATCAATTTGGAGAGTTGCCAGTCTTAATATTAAATCTTGAAATTCATAAACATAGGATATTTTTCTGTTTTTAAAAATGTTGTTAATTTTTTCACCAGGGTTTTGTAGTTTTCAGTGTACAAATCTTGCACCTCTTTGGTTAAATTTATTTCTAAATATTTTTATCCCTTTTGGTGCTGTTATTTTTAATTTTCTTTCTTTTGGTACCGGGGATTGAACTCAGGGGCACTCAACCACTGGGCCACATCCCCAGCCCTTTTTTGTATTTTATTAGAGACAGGGTCACTGAGTTGCTAAGTGCCTTGCCATTGCTGAGGCTGGCTTTGAACTCGTGATCCTCCTGCCTCAGCCTCCCAAGTACTGGGATTACAGGCGTGCACCACCGCGCCCGGCTTAATTTTCTAATTTGATTGTTCATTGCTAGAAATACAACAGATTTTTTAATGTGGAATTTGTCTTTGAGTTTATTGAATTCATATATAGTCTTTAATAATTATTTTGTGGAATCTTTAGGATTTTCTGTGTAAGGTTAAGTGAAGGGCAACCAGAGAGAGTTTTACTTTTTTCTTACTAATTTGGATGCCTTTTATTTTTCTTGCCTCATTTCCCTGGCAAGTAATGAATATTGAGAATAGATATCCTGGTCTTGTTCCTGATCTTACGGGGAAAGCTTTCAGCATTTGACTATTCAGTACAGTCATGTATCACTTTACATCAGGGATATGTTCTGAGAAATATTTGTTAGGTGAATCTGTTATTGTGCAAATATCATAGCATTTACTTACACAAACTTAAAAAGGGTAGGACATCATTAGGTGAGATAATCTTCTGGTACTACCATTGTATATGTATTCTGTCATTGACCAAAATATGGGTATGTGGAGCATGACTATGTGATGTTAGTTGTGGGTTTTTATCATAGATGGCCTTTATCAGGTTGAGAAAGTTCCTTTCTAGTCATAATTTGTTGAATGTTTTTATCATGAAAGAGTGATGGATTTTGTCAAATACTTTTTTCTGCATCTCTTAAGATGATCATAGGTTTTGGTCTTCATTCTACTAATATGGTATATTACATTAATTGATTTTCAGATGTGAACCATCTTGCATTCCTGGGATATCCTTCTTGGTCATGGTATATAATCTTTTTGATGTGCTCCTGGATTTGCTTTGATAGTATTTTGTTGAAGATTTTGCACCTATGTTTGTGAGGGATATTGGTCTTTAGTTTTTTTGTAGTGTCTTTGTCTGGCTTTTAACTGTGTGTCCTTACACAGATTGAGTATCCCTTATTTGAAAGTGTTTTTGATTTTTCTTTTTTTGGATTTAGGAATATTTGCACATATATAATGAGATATTGTGGGGATTGGACCAAATTCTAAATGTGAAATTCATTGTTTCATATGTAATGTATACACATTCTGATGGCAATTCTACACAATATTTTTAGTGTGCCTGTGTTTTTTTTTTTTTTTTTTTTTGTGGTACCGGGGATTGAACTCAGGGGCACTCGACCACTGGGTCACATCTCCAGACCTTTTTTTGTATTTTATTTAGAGACAGAGTCTCACTGAGTTGCTAAGTGCCTCACCATTGCTGAGGCTGGCTTTGAACTCGTGATCCTCCTGCCTCAGCCTCCCAAAGTGCTGGGATTACAGGCGTGCGCCACCACGCCCGGCTAGTGTGCCTGTGTTTTTATTTTGACCTTTCACATGAAATCAGCTATGGAATTTTCCATTTCTAGTATTATTTTGGTGCTCAAAAATTTTGGAACTTTGGGGCTGGGGTTGTGGCTCAGCGGTAGAGCGTTCGCCTAGCACGTGCGCAGCCTGGGTTTGATCCTCAGCACCACGTAAACATAAATGCATTGCATTGCGTATAACTAAAGCAAATAAATAAATATTTAAAGAAAAATTTTGGAACTTTGGAGCATTTCAGATTTTGGATTTTTGGATTAGGGATGCTCAACCTATAGTTGTGTGTTTTGTAAATAGCACATAGCAGTATTTTTCTTTCTAATTTAGTTTGAAAATCTTTGTCTCTACCTGAAGGGTTAAGTCTGTTTGCATTAACTGTTTATATTCATATATTCAGAATCATTCTACCATAGTTTGTGTTTTATATTTGTCTCACTTAGACTTCTGTGGTTTTCTTTGCTCTAGCCTCTTTTCCCATTCCGTATTCTTACTTTTTCTTAGTTTTATTGTTGTTCATTTAATTTTTTTGGACACTGGCATTGAAGTTACACACTGTTATTTCTGTTCTTTGAAATTTATTATAATGTGTCTGAGTTTCCTTTAAGTTGCTTGCTATTTCATTGGATGCACTGAATTGAAGGAATTATATCTTCTATCTATCCTGGAAAATGTTTAGTTTTAGTTTTCACTTCTTTGACTATTGCTTTTTCCCTATTCTCACTATTCTCTCTTTCTGGATCTCTGATTATTTGTATGTTGAATCTTTTCACTTAATTTTCCATGTCTCTTAACCTCTCATTTTATGTGCTGTGCTTCATTGTGCTTTATTCATTCACAGTTGTTTTGGTCTAAGAATCTTCCGGTTAATGTATTCTCTTCAGTTATATCTCTGCAGCTTTTAGGTACCCATTAATGTCCTAATTTTATTATATTTTTTATCTCTAGAAATTCTATTTGGCTCTTTTTTCAGTGTTTCTTAGTCTCTTTCTCCTATGTTATACCTTTATTTCTTAAAATATATTAAATATATTTTATGTCCTCTCAGTTTATAATGCTACTATCTCCAATCTTTGTTTGACTCTGATTTGCTGTTTTTTGAAAATAGGGATTGTTTTCTTGTTCAATTTTTTTTTGTTCTTATTTGCAGTTTTAAAAGCTATTTATTTTGTGATAGTAGTGTTAGACTTACAGAAAACTTAACAGATTTAATGCAGAGTCCCTATATATTTTCACCCTGCTCCTCCCAAGTTAAAATCTTATGTAGTCATGGTACATTTGTTACAACTAAGAAATTAAGCATTGGCATAATATTATTATTCAGATATTACTGTTATTCCACTGATGTTCTGTTCCTTGATTTAGTACAAAATACTACATTACATTTAGTGTTGAATGATTTTTGTGAATTCACATTTGCTGGAACTGGTGGGAATTCTTTGAGGTCTTGGTTTAAAGTGAATTCTTTTAAATAGGATTTGTGTTTGATTTTGCTGTAAAAAAGCACAATATACCTGATCCCTCTTTAAACTTTTTTTCCCCCTCTTCTTTCTGTGGTTAATCTTGTAATCAGAAGTTCATCTTAAGATGTTGTATCACACAGTGTGATTTCTAGTCCCATGTGCAGGCTTTTGATTAAGACTCTCAGGTGATATCACTTTCCTATTTAGAGTCAGAATCTGGTCAGTCAGGTTTCCATCTGTTGGACTGTTTTGCTTTTTAAAAATTAGTTCCCTGAGACTTTAGAAGTGTCCTGATTTGATGGAGGAGAGTGCCTTCTATCTGACCTCTCACTTTTGTTGACTCCATCTATTTGTGTCTCCTCCTTTTGTGTTCAGTGCCTGTTTTATGTCCGTGAAGAACTACATATTTGGCGAAGTATAGATGATGGGCCAATTTTTACTTTTTGGCCCATTTTTGTTTGGTTCAGTTTGATTTTGTTTGGAGGATGATTTTTGCTGTTTTTTGAAAATAGGGATTGTTTTCTTGTTCAATTTTTTTTTGTTCTTATTTGCAGTTTTAAAAGCTATTTATTTTGTGATAGTAGTGTTAGACTTACAGAAAACTTAACAGATTTAATGCAGAGTCCCTATATATTTTCACCCTGCTCCTCCCAAGTTAAAATCTTATGTAGTCATGGTACATTTGTTACAACTAAGAAATTAAGCATTGGCATAATATTATTATTCAGATATTACTGTTATTCCACTGATGTTCTGTTCCTTGATTTAGTACAAAATACTACATTACATTTAGTGTTGAATGATTTTTGTGAATTCACATTTGCTGGAACTGGTGGGAATTCTTTGAGGTCTTGGTTTAAAGTGAATTCTTTTAAATAGGATTTGTGTTTGATTTTGCTGTAAAAAAGCACAATATACCTGATCCCTCTTTAAACTTTTTTTCCCCCTCTTCTTTCTGTGGTTAATCTTGTAATCAGAAGTTCATCTTAAGATGTTGTATCACACAGTGTGATTTCTAGTCCCATGTGCAGGCTTTTGATTAAGACTCTCAGGTGATATCACTTTCCTATTTAGAGTCAGAATCTGGTCAGTCAGGTTTCCATCTGTTGGACTGTTTTGCTTTTTAAAAATTAGTTCCCTGAGACTTTAGAAGTGTCCTGATTTGATGGAGGAGAGTGCCTTCTATCTGACCTCTCACTTTTGTTGACTCCATCTATTTGTGTCTCCTCCTTTTGTGTTCAGTGCCTGTTTTATGTCCGTGAAGAACTACATATTTGGCGAAGTATAGATGATGGGCCAATTTTTACTTTTTGGCCCATTTTTGTTTGGTTCAGTTTGATTTTGTTTGGAGGATGATTTTTGCTGTTTTTCAGAGGATTATAAAACAAGAATAACTGACAAATTGTATGTGACCTATGTAGCCCAAAATATTTACTCTCTGGTGTGTGACAGAAAAGTTTGTTGTTCTCTGCCCTAAGCCATCAGGGATTGTAAGATGCCACTGGCTTTAGCATTTGTGTCTATTGATAAATTAGCACTTCCTTGTGTTTCTTTTCAGCTAAGCATTAAAAGAGCATTTTAAAATGTGTTAAAAACACAGTGTTCTGTCTCTTGTACTGGGATGGAAGTCTAAGTCTTTTATTTTCATGAAGTTAATCAGTTTTCTCCTTTATTTACGGCTTCTGAAATTGAAAATTTTTTGTTATGGCTTCTGTTTCTTTATTTTAATTGTAAAACTTTCTTTAAAGTAGTCTTGTATTTGAATATAAGTAATCTTTTATTTTTTCTTCATTTTTATTTTAATGAGAAAATGGCTAACAATTTTAAATTTTTGTTACATTTTGTTGAACATGTAACTTGGATTTCTGTAACAACAAAAAAATAATTTATTTCTAATCAGAAGTATAGAAATATTTCCGTCTCACTAAACTCTCATTTATAGTGGGGGTGATTATTTTAAAATTGCTTTAAAATTTTTATGCTGAAAATAATATCTTGATTTTTTTTCCTCCTTTTTTAAGTCATTAAGATTGTTGGATAAAGAAGAAGCAACTGATAATGATTTAAGAGCAAAATTCAAAGAACGTTGGCAAAGGACAGCATCCAATGAACTCTATAAGCCTTTAAGAGCAGGTAAAAATGTGTATAAATGACCTTTGCTCAAACTCTGAATTTGGACCCACATTTTTGCTTAAGTTAGACTTAGTTGTAAGCCTATTTTTCCTGAAGCTTTATAAACCCAGGTGTTTTTTTTCTCAGTTTGGGATAAAGGTAAAAAGTAACAAATGTAATCCATGCTCACTGTTAGAAGGTCAGATTCATATATATATATATATATTTGTTTTTTTTAGTTGTAGATGGACACAATACCTTTATTTTATTTATTTATTTATTTATTTAAATATTTATTTGCTTTAGTTGTACACAATGTGTTTTATTTGTACGTGGTACTGAGGATCGAACCCGGGGTGCGCACGTGCTAGACGAGCGCAATACCGCTGAGCCACAATCCTAGCCCCTATTTTATTTATTTATTTTTATGTGGTGCTGAGGATTGAACCCAGTGCCTCATACATGGTAGGCAAGCTCTCTACCACTGAGCTACAACCCTAGCCTAAGTTCAGATTCTTAAGAAGGTATAAAGTGAAAATTAAAATGATCCACCAACTCTCATTTCCTTTTCCAAGCTCTGTATGTTTTAAAATTGTATGAGTTTGTATGATGATATTATGTGTATGATGATATTTTTTTTTTTCCCCTTGGTAGTGAATCCTGGGTGCTGAAAAAATGAGTTGTAAGAGTTACTTTGAAGTAAAAATTATACTTTGTATAATTATACTTTGTATAATACTTTGTAAGACTTTGATTATTAAGATTTGTGCTTAATGAGTGATGTCTTCATGGTGGCTAGAGACTTGTTTTATTTCTCTCTGCAAAAGAGATGTATATACTATTGATTTTTCTAAAGAATGTTATTCTTTTAAGTCAGGTTGTTTGTTTGATAGAATACTAGTTAAATAAGTTGTACAAATATTTGGAGTGTTTTTTTTTTTTTTTTTTTTTTGGTACTGGGGATTGAACTCAGGGGCACTCAACTACTGGGCCACATCCCCAGCCCTTTTTTGTATTTTTATTAGAGACAAGGTCTCACTGAGTTGCTAAGTGCCTCACCATTGCTGAGGCTGGCTTTGAACTTGCTCTTGCTTCAGCCTCCCAAGTGCTGGGATTACAGGCATGCGCCACCATGACAGGCCAAGTGATTTGTTTTTGTTGATTTATTTGTATATTCTTGAGTCGTATTTGGCAGACACTGACCACCAAATATATTTTAAGATGTAGCTGTGCTCTTGATTTTATAAATGATTTTGTCATTTATCCAGAGACAAAAATGCAAAGATTGATAGGATTTAAGTTTTTATTATCTAGTAAATTGGGGTTATAAAGGAACATAAGTAAATTGAAGACCAGAACTAAAAGTACAACCACCCCATAACATTGCTGTTACAATCATTGCTGAGCTCTGGAAACTTTTCCCCCTCCAGAGGGAGCCAACTTCAGAACAGTTTTAGATAAAGCTGTGCAAGCAGATGGGCAAGTGAAAGAACGTTATCAGTCTCATCGTGACATCATTGCTCTTCTGTGTAAGCCGGAGCCTGAGCTGAATGCTGCCATCCCCTCTGCTAATCCAGCCAAGACCATGCAGGGCAGTGAGGTGAGAGGGTGCATTTTGTTGTGGGTGGTCATCTGCTTAAGAAAACTGTGTAGAGTAGAAGTTTAAAAATACAACAGGAAGCATATAGAAAGTGTGCTACAAGAATTTCAGTTTCAGCAATTTGGAAACACTGCTCTTGCAGACTTCTTAAGATGTTGGCACATTATGAGAACTGTGTGAATAGGCAGGAAAAGTGGACTTATGTAGGATCTTGGAAGAACTGAGTTATTGGTTATGTCCTGAGTAGCTTTTAGAGGTACAGTGGAAACCAGCCACAGGTTCTGGGTAGCTTCCTCATGAGAAGAGAAAGCTACATAGTTCAAGGAACCTGAATCTAAGGGGGAAACCTGATGGACAGGGAATTAGATCATTGGATGACATAGGAGAGAAAAGAGAGGAAATGATCAGAAGATTAATTTGTGAATAACAAAAAACCCCCAAAGAGACCATGGACCCAGGGAACAGCAATAAATTCTGATAACCTTTTCTGTTCTAGAAAAAGATCTGTGTGTAAGTATCCCTTCCTTGTTCTTTTTGGTATCTCATGTATGACCCAGAATATATCTGGCTTTTGTTCTTTGATTTTTTCTACTTTTAATAGAAAAGCAAAAATGATTTGTGCTGAGCAAAATCAGTATGCACTGATTTGTTTATATATTATTATAAAAATGGATGCTTCTCTTAATCCTTAGTGGTATTTCACAGGAGAGAAAGCTTTTCTAATTAATATGAAGTTTATTTTATTGAAGCTAGATTTTCCTGAAGTGATAGAGCATAAATGTTTTATTAAGAAATCCAAGCTTGTTGGTGAGGCTATTTTATTAACTTACTATGAAGAAGCCTACTATTTATCTTAAGTCTCTTTGGGCATCTAGTTTTAAATATTGAGATACTCAGAAAAAAAAATGTAGATTGTTGGTAGTTTATATTTACATGTTCTTACATTAAATACTTTGGACCACTACTTGTGATTGTCAGTCTCTGATCCACTGGAGTCTGAAACCGTCTATGTACAGCCTTGGCCCTACGGTGGAGTTGAACCTGGACAGAGTAAAGGGCATCTTTTTTTACCCTCCTGCATAAGAATATTGGCCACTTAAACTCAGTGTTTCATCTGCCAGGGGTGATGGAGGGATGTATTTATAAAAAAAAACTTCATATCATGAGAAGTATTGCATGAAGAGCACTGTCCCAAGCTGTGTGCCCTTCCTGAGGGGATTTTTTCCCCCCCTAAATCACACAGAGGCATCTTAAAACTAGTAGAGAATCTGTAGACATGGTTTTTAATCTTGATTTTGCAGCTGGGCGCGGTGGCGCACGCCTGTAATTCCAGCACTTTGGGAGGCTGAGGCAGGAGGATCACGAGTTCAAAGCCAGCCTCAGCAATGGCGAGGCACTTAGCAACTCAGTGAGACCCTGTCTCTAAATAAAAATACAAAAAAGGGCTGGGGATGTGACCCAGTGGTCGAGTGCCCCTGAGTTCAATCCTGGTACCACAAAAAAAAAAAAAAAAAAAAAAAAAAAAAAAAAAAATCTTGATTTTGCGTATTAGAAAGCTTATAGGCAAGTGTTGAGCATGACTGGAATCTATTCATTTGGTTTACCACGCATTTGTGGAAGGCCTCCTACATGCCAGCAACTATGCTGAGCATGTGGTCTCTAATAAAGGTGGTGTCTTCACCTCTTTGTTAGCTTTAGTGTCAGGTAACTGAATCAGGGTTCTGCTTTTCTGTTGTTGTAGAGATATTCTCACGTTTGCCTTTTCTGAAAATAAAATGACAAGGTCTAAAAGTAAAGTTGGAAAGTTCATTGAGAGCATTTCTTATGTCCCTAATTGTATTTGGTACTGTTAAATGCCATAAAGAGTCTTATACAACAAACCATAGAGAGGGCCAGATAAAGGCTTCTTGGTTTTGTTTTTACATTTTTAAATGGTTGAAAAAATGTTAAAAGAGTAATGTTTCATGACGTGGGCATTATGTGAAATTCATATTTCAGTGTTCATAGATTAATTTTTGTTGGAATGTAGCCAAGGCTCCTTAATTTGCATATCATCTATGGCTGTGTTCACATGTAGAAATGCAAGAGTTGAATAGGTGCAACATTGAATGTGACCTGCTAAACTAAAAATATTTTGTTTGGCTCTTTACCAAAAAAGTTTTTTAGGCCCTGATTGGAAACAGAAGTATTGACACCCTAGTTGATCTTATTCTGTTTGACCTTATCTCCCTCCATTCTGCCTTTTGTGTCTTTCTGTGCTTCAGACATAGTTGGCCCTTTTTCCTTTTCTTTGAACCTGTAAGTTTGTTCTTGCCTCAGATATTTATATTTACATTTTCTTGGGATGGTGGTGGTGGAGAGGGTTTCCCTTTCTATGGCTACTACCTCTTTTTCATTAATCTCAGATAGCATATCTTCCCCATCTTTGTCACTCTCTGCCACATTACTCTATTGTGTATTTGTTTTAAAGCCTTCCCACGCATTTGTTTATTATTTTGCTGTGCTGGGAATCAAGCCAGGGGCGCACTCCTGCTAGGCAGGTATCCTACCACTGAGCTACATCCCCAGCAGGACTGTTGGTAGCATCTAGAATAGTACTAAACACATAATTGTTCGGAGAGTATTTGTTGATTAAATGCCAGCCCAACTTAAGATAAGTGATACATTTAATTGCAGTTAAAAGCTAACTGGAAGTGTTTGTAAAGCACAGAAATAGATACCACAGGTTTCTGATTATTTATATATTTTGATTTTATAACATTTTAAGTCTCAAATTTGAGTTTATAAGAAAATTTAGGTGGGAGTGTAGAACAAAGTTAAAAGGGTTTATTAGGGACCATGTGGAAGGGTAGGGAGGTAGGGGAAGAACAGCGTGGAAGGGCAGGGAAAGGAAGGGAAGGGAAGAGGGGTAGGGAATGGAAAAGGGGCAGGACAAGAAGAGAGGAGCATTCAGTCCGGAGCAGGCTTAAATAGCAAACTGGTGATCCGAGGGACCCCTGGAGCGAGTCCGTGTCCCCATAGGCTGCCGGAGGTCAAGAGGGGTGGGGAGGGCCCCAGCTCCGCTGGCACCTGGGAGGTGTAGTCTTTTTCTCAAAGTACCTGGGAGGTGTGACCTCCCTGCCCGGAATCCAACAGGTAGTTTTCTTGTTATCATGGTCATTCATTTGTGAAAGTAGTTTTATTCATTTTCTACATCATTCACTCTTAAAATTAGACCAGAAGTCATGCAATTTGAAATATATTTAATAGTGCAAATGATTATTTAAAAAAGAAAAAAGATGTTCTGTAATATAAGGGGTCTCTTGCTATCTTTGTGTAGCTGTCCAAAAGTTTATTTATAGATGAGTTGTTTAAAATGGCATTTCTTTCAGAGACATCAAATCATAGCTTTTTTTTTTTTTTTTTTTTTTTTTGTGGTACCAGGGATTGAACTCAGGGGCACTCGACCAATGGGCCACATCCCCGGCCCTTTTTGTATTTTATTTAGAGACAGGGTCTCACTGAGTTGCTAAGTGCCTCGCCATGCTGAGGCTGGCTTTGAACTCTCGATCCTCCTGCCTCAGCCTCCCAAAGTGCTGGGATTACAGGCGTGCGCCACCGTGCCCGGCCTCAAATCATAGCATTTTGAAATAGCACAGAACTTATTTAATAATACTGGTTTGTTTCTTAACTGCTCTGGTTAGAAAATGGTGTCCTTAAATTGGGAGGTTAGCTTTTCTTTGTAACTAGAGCTGGTAGGAGAACTTGTGGTTCTTAAACTCTTAGGGGTTCTAGTCCCTCATTTCTGTTATCCTGTGTATAGTTAGTTCCTCACTGAAGAGGAAGTTGTATCTGTCTGAACCATTTTATATTCTCATACCACTTACTGTGATTAGCTAACTTTGGGGTGTTCCCACAGCAAATTTGGACGATTGTTTGATGAGAGGATCTTTGTTTTCATACTCTTAAGAGTATACCATCTGGGGCTGGGGTGGTGACTCAGTGGTAGAGCCCCTGTGAGGCCTTGGCTTTGATTCTCAGCATGGCATATAAATAAATAAAATAAAGGTCGATTGACAACTAAAAAATATTAAAAAAAAAAAAGAGGATACCATCTGTTTAAAGATAGTAGTGTTTCAAATGTACAAAATTACAGCAGACCCACACCAAGACACATTACAATGAGAATGACTAACACAGAGAATAAAGATAAAATCTTAAAAGGCCGTGAGAGGAAAAAAAAAATCAAATTATGTATAGGGGGAAACCAATTCAGATCTCATATGATTTCTCAACCCAGACCCTCAAAGCTAGGAGGTCTTGGAATAATATATTCCAGGCTGTGAAAGAAAATGGATTCCAATCAAGAATTTTATATCCAGCTTCAGATTTGAAGATGACATGAAAACCTTCTATGATAAACAAAAATTAAAAGAATTCACAACTATAAAGTCTACATTATAGAATATTCTCAACAAAATATTCCATGAGGATGAAGTGAAAAGAAAAAAGTGAAAACAAGCAAAGGGAGGATCTCACTAAAGGAATATTCAACCAAAGGAGAAATTAAGTCAAATTAAAAGCCAGAAATAAATTAAAATGACAGGGAACTACAAATCTTTTATCTTATCTGAATGCTTACACATCTAAGCCCCTTTAGTCCATATACATATATATATTTATTTATTTGCTTTAGTTGTACACAATGCAATGCATTTATGTTTACGTGGTGCTGAGGATCGAACCCGGGCCGCGCACGTGCTAGGCAAGCGCTCTACCGCTGAGCCACAACCCCAGCCCTAGTCCATATATTCCCAACATATATAGAATTAAATCATAAAAACTCAACAAATTAAAACTTAGTTAATATGATTAAACACTTGTCCTTTGTTGGAAATTATGTTGAGCACTTTATATGGATTGGTCTTCACAGTGGTCCTGGTACTATTCCCATTTTGTAAATGAAAAAAAAGTAAGTTTTCTAGAAAGTAAGCTGTCATGGGTTACATAGTAATAACTAAGTCCATTATATCCATTAAGGGAGTATAGTCAAATAGTTGAAATTTTTAAAAATATGTAATTACATTTCATTTTGATAGGTTCATTTGTTTCTGTATTGTTTTGATTTAATTTTGTATTTTGAATATGTAAAAATGTTTGATTCCAAGGTGCTTGCACAGGAATCTCACTTCTGTTCATTCCTTCTACTTCATTCTCATATATTCCCTAGAAGTAACCATATTTATTAATTTCTGGTTTGTCCTTGTTGGTTTTCTTTTTGCAAAAAATACATATGCACACACATATACATGTGTATATATTTATATCCTAATTTCCCTTTTCTGTCACTCAAAATGAGTACACTATATATATGCTTTTGCACCCCTCCTCTCTTCCCCTGGCGGCCTCTTCGCTCTCCTCTTTTTCCTTATGGTGTTGAGAATTGAACTATTTTTCTTCTTAAATTAATAGTTTTAAAATTAAGATTAGATACTTAGAAGATATGGGTGGTAAACAGAGGCCCAAAAGAAGTTCATCTATATTTAGAAGAAGGCTTGGACTTTTTCTCAGGTCTTTGTCCTTCACAAAGTATTGTTACTCTGGATATTAGTGTCAAGGAGTTAACTAGGACTGTGGAAGGAAGAGGAGGACATGAATTCTTAGAAACAGGCAGTTGGGGAGATCCATTGGCATTGGATTGTTGCTGGTGAGAAGAAAGGGGTAGAAATAGGGTTCATGGGCATCTTCCTTTGTCTTCTCCTGATTTTTCTTTCTGCGACCATTATTGGGATGAGCAGAATAGAGGGCTTAGGGTTGGTGTTCTCCCTTGTAGTCCTAGCAAAGTGAGCAAGATGTGAGAAAAGGGGGAAGCTTGAAAGTGGTATTAGAACATAGTTAATACAAGTGAATCATATGGATGCAAGTCAGAGGTTGCCTCGACTGAATAGAAGAGGTAAAACTCTTAATAATAAAAAGACATATATATATATATATATAAATAACCATCTTTCCTTCCTCTTATAAAATATGATATGTAGTCCCTTTGCTTGTGTGCTGTTTCCCAGCCTCAACCCCTTTCTCCATCGAATGCTTTCTTCATATATCTGTTTCTGTTTTCATGTCTGTCTCTCTATATTTCTCTCTCTCACTGTAGCAAAATAGAGTATTTTACTTAATGAAGTCAGATCTTACCTTACCTCAAAGCCATTATAGGGAGGCTCTGTAGAATAGAGTGGTTAAGAGATGGGTTTTGCTGCTGGTATGCTGGCATGCAGCAATAATCCTAGCTACTTGGGAAGCTGAGGCAGGAGGAATGCAAGCTGGAGGCCACCAGGGCAGTTAGCGAGATCCTGTCAAAAAGAAAGGGGGGTGGAAACAAAAAGGCGGGGAGGTAGCTCAGTGGTAGAGCATTTGCCTAGTGCGTGTGTGGTACTGGGTTCAAACTCTAGTACTGGCACGGGGTGTGGGGGGAGGATTGGTTTTTGGAGTAAGGCATATTTAGGTCTCAAATTTTACCTAAAGTACTTTCACAGGAGAAGAGATGTGTCTGGAGAAAGGTCCAAGGAGTTCCTGGAGGATAGGGGGAGCTCAACTCAGGACCAGCAGGGTTCTTAGTATATGTGACAGAAAAGAATTTCAGCTTGCGTCAGACAAAGGTTTATTTAGGAAGGAAGATAGACATTGAAGGGAGAATGTGGGCTAGGGGCTTGGGCTGGGGGTCCAATATTTATAGAAGGGCTGTCTCAGAGGCTGGACTGGAGGTGGAGCCAGGGTGGAGCTACACAATTTCCTACCAGTTTTTCCTGTGCTTGTGTTTCCTTTATTTTACAAAGGCATGGGCCTCGGGCATGTTCCTCAAGATTTACAATTGTGTTTTCTGCATTTCACTGGCTTGTGGGGGTGTTTCCTTTAAAATTCAGTATCTTATCTCTTTATTCTAAATCCCTATGTTATTATATATCTATGTAACTGTGGAGGTCCATGGTGGTTTCCACCGGAGGTGCAGAGTGGCACAATATTGGGGGGCTGCCAAAGTGGGTTGTCAGCCGGGAGGTACTATGCCAGCGCTCAATGTAGCCCGAAGTAAAGGAGTCAGCCGGTGGCAGAAGAAATCAGCACTCAGACATGAGTTAGGCTGTGGAATCTTCTACTGGTTTATTTTCAGTTTGTACAAGTATATAAGCAACATTTTTTTGGCATTACACACTTTTTTTACATCATAAAACTTAGGAAAGAGGTTGAATCATTTACTGATTACATATCAGACATACGTATCGAGGTTTGTACAGATGGAGAGTTACATGAACTGTACGTAACTATCTGTGTATGTTATAATTTTTACCTCATATTTCTAACTTATTCTTTCTGCATACTGTTTAAACTTGCTTGATAAAAGTTAATTTTGTCTGACTGGAATTTCAAGGCATTTATTGTTTTTCATAACAAGAAGCAGGGAAAGGGAGAGGCAGCTTTGAAGGACTTTTGTTCTAAAGATTTGTATTACTACATTAAACTATTTTGAAAATAAGAGGGATTTATCTTCAATTACAAAAAGACTCTTAAAGCTATTTAATTAGGAACCTGTTATTTTAGTATAGAAAAGGTTTTTTTTATGTTTTTAGCTCTAGATTCTAGAAAAAATTAATTTATAGAATTAGTCTCATTATAAGTAATTGAAATAGTGATGCCTGGTGGCCACATGTATGAATAAAGAACAGAAGAGCAAGTAAATAGGAGAACCTACGCAAAGTTGTTAACTCTTTCAGCACCATGGTATCTTTCATGAAAAAGGATTTTTGGCTGGGGGGCTCCGCCTGGCCCTGCCTCATGAAGATATCACATGTAACCATGTTACTTAATTTTTCTGAGACTCAATTTCTCTACCTTTGGAATAGAGGTAATAAATATATACCCTGTAGGCTATTATAAGGAATGTGTTACATTATATTTGTGAAACATTTAATAGTGCCTGGCACATAGTAGGTATTGAGTAAATTGTAGCTGTTGGTACTGTTGTTATCCCTGTTTTTGTAATATGAATATTCTTCACTTTCTGAGGAACCATCTCTCCATGAATTAACCTTTGTATATTGTTTCCTTCCTGACATTGCTGCGTTTTTCTTTCTTTGGCAATTAAATGAAGATGTCCTTTTTTTATCATTTAGGTTGTAAATGTCTTAAAATCCTTATTGACAAATCTTGATGAAGTAAAGAAGGAAAGAGAAAGTCTTGAGAATGACCTAAAGTCTGTGAATTTTGATATGACAAGCAAGTTTTTGACAGCTCTGGCTCAGGATGGTGTGATAAATGAAGAAGCTCTTTCTGTTACTGAACTGGATCGAATCTATGGAGGTCTTACAACTAAAGTTCAGGAATCTCTAAAGAAACAGGAGGAACTTCTAAAAAGTATTCAGGTAAAATTTATATATTTAATAAGATATATGTTTAAAAAATTACAGACAGGATACACCTGCACGATACCTCTATCCATTTAGGAAAATGAAATCGGAAAACATAAATTTCAGAGTGGAATGTGATATATCTATATTTTGTAAAATTTAATGTGTCTCAACGATTTTAAAAAGCTATGAAACAAAGCCATTCTTCTGTTTCTGAAATGATACATGCTACTTAGAAAAGCTGATGCATCAGATATTTTGGGTTTTTCCAAAAATTTTAAAAGATTTTTAGCATGTGTGGGAAAAAAATAAAAATTAATTGGAATTATCGGTTTCTGCAGTTATAAGGCTAATACATACAGACTTTAGTCAGGATTTGTAAATAATCCCAAACTGAATGTTTGAAGTTAGTCGGAATTTTTATTTATAAATAAGTACTTTGGACTATTTAATAAGATTTGAAAATTTGCTCTTTCAGTAGTTAATATGCAGCATTAAACATGTTTTTTCACTTTTGAATATTTATATGTAATATATTCTGAAAAGTTAAAGTTTCATCTTAGTAATTTTTTGTGTTATGTATTAATATAAACCTGTAACATTATTAGTTATGTTTTGACATCCATTGGATTTGTAATATTTTTACCTAAGATTTAAAGCATTTTACTACCTCAAAAAGAAATATTGTTAGGTGTCTCTAGTAATTCTGCAAGCATATATTATTATCTTTTTTTTTTTTTTTTTTTTTTTTTTTTGGTACTGGGGATTGAACTCAGGGGCACTCGACCACTGGGCCACATCCCCAGCCCCTTTTTTGTATTTTATTAGAGACAGGGTCTCACTGAGTTGCTAAGTGCCTTGCCACTGCTGAGGCTGGCTTTGAACTTGTGATCCTCCTGCCTCAGCCTCCCAAGTGCTGGGATTACAGGCGTGCGCCACCGTGCCCGGCTATCTGCAAGCATATATTATAGATGCTTTTCATAGTTGAAAAAGGTATCTAAAAATATTATGAGGTACATTAGTTTTGTAAGCAATAATAAATTACATGCATCTTTCTTTTAATAAGGTCTCACACCAGGAATTTTCAAAAATGAAACAATCTAACAATGAAGCTAACTTAAGAGAAGAGGTTTTGAAGAATTTAGCTTCTGCATATGACAACTTCGTTGAACTTGTAGCTAATTTGAAGGAAGGCACAAAGGTATGAAATAATACAAAAGAAATAATAGCTAACAAGTATAGATATGAAAGTATAGTTTGGGAAGTTAATTGGTATTTCTAGACCAAATTATTTCTTAACTATGAATTTGTTAGCTTTGATGCCTTTTGCTTCTGTGAAGTTTATTATTTAATAAAGGTTGCAGTATTTCACTGGAACTTGGAAGAATTAATTGTATATTTCACCTGGCAGAAAAATGGGTATAATCATTCTAGGTAGCAGGAGTTAGTGCAGAGATGTCAAAATATCTTTTTAAGGGTTAGGATGCTGAACATTTTGAGTGAATTATGAGGGAACAGAAGTAGTGAAGGCTGGTCTATGGTGTGAAATGGAGACATGGCTTTTATATTTTGTGCTGGTGATTTGGTGAGGATTATCTTGTGATCTGCCTGACCATCGGAGTGCTGTAAAAAACAAACAGCAACAACTAAATGCGCGCGTGCGCGCGCGCGCGCACACACACACACACACACACACACACACACGAGCATCAGTATGTTAAAATACATATATGGTGCATGTGTATGTATGTGTGTGTGTGCATTTATATATATGTGTGTGTGTATATGTATACAAATATATATATGTATATTTTTGCCAGGGATTGAACCTAATGCTGTTTTAATGTTTTGTTTCAAGACAGGATCTTGCTAAGTCCTTAGGTCCTCACTAAGTTGCTGAGGTTGTTCTCAAACTTGTAATACTCCTGACTCAGCCTCCCGATTTGCTGAGATTACGGGCATGCCACTGTGCCTGGCTTGCTAAATATATTTTAAGTACTTTCCTTGACTTGTATCTTAAGTTTAGGAAAGTGCCTTTTTTAAAATTTTACTTTTTACCCCCCACTAACTTATTTTTCAGATGCATAAGACCCTTTGATATTAAACTCCATAAAGATCACATAATATAGTTATCCTGATGAGACACAGTAGATATAATGTAAAACCCTCTGAATAGAGGGGGAAGATACTATATTGCCTTCCAAACAGAGGATAGTAAAATGCCATTTTAGTTTGACTTAAATACTTTGTTCATGTAGAGAGCCTTCAGAAATTCTTTGAAGATTGTCTGAAATGCTGTGAATGTATACATTTAATCTTTCCTCTTAACTAGTTTTGGTGTCATTATGTAGTAGTAGAATTTTCTCTAGGAATTGGGAACATGTTCATGATCATGAAACTTTTAACTTATTGCCACTTAATTTTTGATGACGGTGTTCTTTAAAAATGATTTTACTGTTTTCATTTATTTATTTATTTTAATAAACATTTATTTTTTAGTTGTAGTTGGACACAGTACCTTTATTTATTTATTTATTTTTAAATATTTATTTATTTGTTTTAGTTGTACACAATGCCTTTATTTTTACGTGGTGCTGAGGATCGAACCCGGGCCGCACACGTGCTAGGCGAGCACTCTACCGCTGAGCCATGACCCAGGCTACCTTTATTTTATTTATTTATTTATTTATTTATTTATTTATTTATTTATTTATTTTTGGTACCAGGGATTGAACTCAGGGGCACTTGACCACTGGGCCACATCCCCAGCTCTTTTTTGTATTTTATTTAGAGACAGGGTCTCACTGAGTTGCTAAGTGCCTCGCCATTGCTGAGGCTGGCTTTGAACTCATGATCCTCCTGCCTCAGCCTCCCAAAGTGCTGGGATTACAGGCGTGTGCCACCGCGCCCGGCTTTTATTTATTTTTATGTAGTACTGAGGATTGAACCCTGGGCCTTGTGCATGCTAGGCGAGCACACTACCACTTAGCCACAACCCCAGCCCCTGTTTTTCTTTTTAAATGAATTTTAGGTTATATTTAAGATTAGGTTGTTGGGCTTAACTAAGTACTGTGAATATGTCTCGTACAGAGGATTCAGTTCTTCAGTTTTTACCATCATTGGCAAATTAGCTTTAGATGGTGTTACTCCCTAGATTAAAAAATTGTTCTTATTTATTACTTGTGTTTCTTGTTTGCTTATAGTTTTACAATGAGCTGACTGAAATCCTGGTCAGGTTCCAGAACAAATGCAGTGACATAGTGTTTGCACGGAAGACAGAAAGAGATGAACTCTTAAAGTAAGTTTGTTTTGTGTATCAAATTTATTTAAGATATTTTGTCTTAAAAAATGTTATAGAAACTTTTAGGGTGAACTTTGTAGTGTAAAATAGGAACGTCCCTTTTCCCTTCTTTTCTCCTGAGTGTTTCTTAGAAAGCACCAAGCCAATGGCTGCATAATCTGGGATGAAAGGATGAAAAGCATCAGAAAATAAATGTAGAAGTATATAGTAAGGTCACAAAAGTGACAATAAAACAATTCAGGGTGTCAGATCTCAGGAAGTGCCAATGAATAGAAACAGTTTATCTTGAAGTGGTAAATAGGTTTCTTAATGTAGGACAAGAAGTAATAGAACATTGGGGAAGATAGGGTGAACAGCTCAGAAAATAACAGCAAAATGCCCTTCTGAAGGAGACTACTGAGAAAGCTGGGCTAATGCATAGGACTTATTTTGTGCTGAGTAATAAAATAGAGTTGACCCAGCATTGATACAAAGTTGAAAAGAAAAAATGAACAAAATTGAACATAATTTAACAGATGAAGACTATTCACCAAAATATTGTCACAGAATGTATGAAAATTTTGAGCAAAGATATCATCATGAATTAAAACAATTGTCCTGCAACTTGATAAGCAAAGACAATGTATAACACACTGGAGAAAAGGTATTTGGAACTTATTCACAGTCAGTAAGCAGATTTGCCTTATTTATAAAGAACTCCTTATGAGGAGAAGAAGAAAAAAACAGTGGGAAACTAGGTAAAGGATACGAACACAAATTTTTGCAAACCTGGGAATACATGTTACTCTTATATTTAAATAATATTTATTCAATATAAAATAAAAATAAAAATTACTCTGGTGTAACATTTTTTCCGATGGGCAAAAATCTTGAGTTTGATAATGTGCTTTGTTAAAATAGATCTTATACGTTGCCTTGAGAGTACAGAATGGTGCAGTCTTTGTATAGGGTAATTTAGTTGTAAAGGTCAGAATTCTAGAACCAAACATCCTTTAATCTTGCTATTTGAAACTATTCTGAGACTATATGTACTAGAAATGACATTTATGAGCTTACTTATTTCTGCATTGCTTATAGCAGTAAAGGAGTAGAAATTAATCAAGTGTCTAGGGTTGGTGAAATAAATAAAACTATTATCTCTACAGCAAAATACTATGCAAATAATTTAAAAAAGGGGATATCTTCAGTTTACTGATGGGAAGATCTCTGAAATAAATAGGGTAGGAAGAAGTAATATACAGGATAGGGTATAAAGTATGCTTTTTGTGTAAAAAGGGAGAAAATAAAAATAAATATTTAAAAGGGCTGGAGTTGTAGCTCAGTGGTAGTGAGCTTGTCTAGTACATGTGAGGCACTGGGTTCAATTCTGAGCACCACATAAAAATAAATAAATAAAGGCACTGTGTTCATCTACAACTAAAAAATATTTTAAAAAAGAAATAAATATTTAAATTGGCCTGTTTATGTACAAGGAAGCTTTGGATATTCTTTGGAAGAAATATTTTCAATTTTTTTTTTTTGAGTACTGAATATTGAACCCAGGGATGCTTTACCATCATGCTACATCTTCAGCCCTTTTTATTTTTTTATTTTGAGATAAGTTCTTGCTATGTTGTTGGGGTCTTGCTGAGTTACAGAGCTGTCCTTGAACTTTGTGATCAGTCTTCTGAGTTGCTGGGATTACAGTGTGCATTGTGCCTGGCTATTTATTTTATTTTATTTTCTTTCTTTCCTTTCTTTTGTTGTACACAATGCCTTTATTCTTTATGTGGTGCTGAGGATTGAACCTGGGCTGCACTTGTGCTAGGCGAGTGCTCTACCGCTGAGCCACAGTCCCAGCCTGTGCCTGGCTATTTTCAAGCATTCCATATTTCACATTTCTGGTTTGAAAATTAGATCTGTTATTATATACACGTATATTTCTGTATTTGTTCTATAAACAAAATCAGTTCTGATATGGTCATAAACTTTTCATGTGTTTTCAGCTCTACGATTGAAAGATGAATGAATGAATGAAAAGTATACATATGATAATATTAGCTTTTCAAAAACCTGAGGGCTTATTTTGTTAAAATCGTTGTTGATACTCAAGACCTAAACTCATTAAAAGTTTTTTTTTAATTGAATATAATGTACACCAAAAAGGTACATGTAAGGTACATTTTGCAAATGTAGCTTGATATACCCAGGTAGCCAGCAGTTAGATTCATATATAGGAAATTCTCAGCACCCCAGAACCATCACTCAGGCATTCAACCCATTATTGTCCTTTCTCCAGGACAACCATTATTGCTTAGGAGACCATGGATTACTTTTTCTTGTTTCTGTACATTATGTAAATAAAATCATATGTACTCCTTTGTGATTGGCTTTTACTCAGCATATGTTTGTGAGATGCATCAGTTGTGTGTATTTGTAGATTTTAAAAAATCTTTATATCCGTGTATATCTCATTGTGTGGAATATACTATAAATTATTCTATTGTTACCAGTATTTGAGTAGTTATCTAGTTTTGAACTATTATAATAGTTTGTCATGAACATAGTAAAACAAATGTCTGGGACTGGTTAGATAATTAAAGCTACCTCTTAGCCAGATGCAGTGTTAAATACCTGTAATCCCAGATACTTAGGTGGCTGTGGCAGGAGGATCGAAAATTGGAGGCCACCTCGCCAGTTTAGCAAGACCCTGTCTTTAAAAAAAAAACTTCTGGGGATGTAGCTCAGTGGTGTAGTGTTTACCTAGTAAGTGCAAAGCTCTGGGTCCAATCTGTAGCACCATCAAAAAAAGATAAATAAAATAAAGGGACATTTTTGTAGGGTAAAATACTTACCATGCAGTGACATCTGCAATTAAAATTGTAAAATTTCCTAGTAGCCGCAGTAACAAAGTTAAAAGAAACAGGTAAAATTAATTCCAAAATATATTTAATCAAGTATATTCAAAATATCATTATAATATATAATCAATTTAAAAATTATGAATGTTTTATTTATTTTTTTCACACTAAGTCTTATAAAGCAGTGTATAGTTTAGAGTTCAGTAAGAACATTTTCAATCAGGCTAGCCACATTTCAAGTGTTTAATAGCCACATATGCCTGACAATTATTGTAATGGATGGTATGGGCTTTTGGTGACCATATGTATGCAGTGCTGTTGGATGCATATCTAGGAGTAGAATTGCTGAGTCATAGGGTATGGGTATGTTCAGCTTTAGTTGAAGTTGCCAATTTTCCAAAGTGGTTTTTCTAATTTATATTCCTGTTAGCAATATATAAGAGTTCTGGTTCTAACAAAGAAAACTAATATATGGTCCTCAAACAAAAAACAAAACAACCCCAACAAAACACTACTTAATATAAGTAAATAGTTGTTTAGAAGATAAACATTTTTGCCATTAGCTATTCTGGTGGGTGTGTGGAGTTACTGCATTGTGGTTTTAATTTTTATTTCCCTGATGACTAATATGTCCTTTTTTATATTTCTGTTAGCTGGATACTTTGATTTTTAATGTCTTTTCATTGAAATCTTTCATCAGAAATTTAAAAAGTGCAAAAAGAATTTTTACTTTGAGCTATATTTTGTTTTCATTAAGGGTTTAAATACTAATGTCAGTAAGGAATAGGAATTCTGGTAGCATTTTATTTTTACTTTTTTATTATTGATCTTATGATTTATTAGCTTTGATTTACATCATTAGTAGTGGTTGGGCTCATTTGCTGTATGAATGTATTACTTACTACAACCATCTCTGGTGTTTATCAAAGGAAAAGAAAGGTCTTGTGTTAGGGGTGTATATATATATACATATTTTTTAGATATTTCAAAATCTGACCTTTCACAATTTTATTTTATTTAAAAAATTTTTGTTGTAGATGGACACAGTACCTTCATTTTATTTATTTATATGTGGTGCTAAGGATTGAACCCAGGGCCTCACACATGCTAGGCATGTGCTCTACCACTGAGCCATAACCCCAGGCCCCTTTCACAATTTTAATATTGATGAAAAACTTTATCTTCTAAGCAACTATTTACTTATGTCAAGTAGTTTCTTTTCTTTTTTTTTTTTGAGGAATGTATATTAGTTTTCTTTATATCTGTAGTATCAAATTCATCTTCCAAATGGGGCTCTTTCTGAGGGTGAAAGTACGGGTGACAGATGTGATGGGTGGCTGTTAATTGTTATATCAGGGAAGCAGGTACCGTTACAGACATTTTGGGACATATATTTGCTTGTTTGTGTATGTTGATCAGTGCTGGGAGAGGTTGATTGACACCATGTATTACTAGAGTACTTTTTACCTTAGGTATTGTTTTAATGAGTTTTTTGAGGTAGATTTCAGGAGAAGATTTTGAAATTCTCTCCTAATTTTTCCTTTTTTTTGGGTGGGAGGGGAGTACTGGGCATTTAACCCCAGGATGCTTAATCACTGAGCTACATCCCCAGCTGCCCTCCTACCCCCTTCATTTTGATACAGGGTTTCACTAAATTGCTTAGGGCCTTGCTAAGTTGTTAAGGCTAGCCTCAAACTTTCAGTCCTCCTGTCTAAATCTCCTGGGTCTCTGGGATTATAGGTTTGCACCACTGCACCTGGCTTTTATATTTAAATGGTCTTTTCAATAATTTATCTTTTGTGAGTTCATTTTAGTGACAGGTTATGAGTTTTCATTTCCTGAATAACTTACTAGAGAGTGGGCAGTCTTTTAGGACTGCTTGCCCAGTTTAACATATTGTTTACTTGAGCCATGACTGTGATTTCTGAAGAAGTTTACCTTTTTTTCTAGTCTTCAGAAATAGAATATGATTTAACTTCATTTTATTAAATAGTAGGAAGTAGAAAGAAGATTTATGTCATACTCAAGAATAGAAATGTCATATATTCTAAAATATCATCCCTGTTTGGGTACCATTTTCTGTTTCATATATGAAGAAAAGAAAAATGAGAAAATGATATGGTACTTTATTTGTGGACTTTAAAATTTTCTTCTTTGTTAAATCATAATACTCTTGTCTTTAATAAGGGACTTGCAACAAAGCATTGCTAGAGAACCTAGTGCTCCTTCGATTCCTACACCTGCATATCAGTCCTCTCCAGCAGGAGGACATACACCAGCTCCTCCAACTCCAGCTCCAAGAACCATGCCGGTTAGTAAGGCAAATACATTCTTAAAATAGAAGGTTTACATTAGTGACAGCTTGTTTGCTCTAAATGATAAAACAGACTTTACATTGGAGGGATCTAATGGTCACTACCTGTGCAAGTGATCAAACTTCTGATGTTTTGCAGTATGTAGAACATGGTATCATTTGTGAGTTCTTGCTAAAAAAATGTGTAAGCTGAGGCTAATCAAGTCTTTAGAACTAAATTTGTGTTGATAGCAAATACGGTGATTAAATAAGAAGCTAAAGTGTGCCATTTAGAAAAAATGGACAATTGGAACCATTTTATTATTCCACTAAATTGGTCTTTTCTAAAATAGAAAAAAGGGGAAGGTATATTCTAGATTAAAAGAGCTGAAAGATTCATTATAATCAGATGCAGTTCATGGACCTTGAATGGTTTTGGTTCATAAAAACAGCTGTAAGAGCTTTTCTGTGGGAATAGTGACATCAGAATAATTATTGCATGTTTTAGCCAACTTTTCACTTGAATCTATAGTGGATATTTGTTGATATTGGGGAATAATTATTAATATTTTTAGGGTGAAAATGCAATTGTGATTATGTAGGAGAATACCATTATTAGGACTGAGTTCTGAAATTTGTAGGGCCAGTGTCATAAGTTTGCAATTTATATTCAAATGGTTCTGCAAATATGTAGGTAAATATTTGGATATAGTTATAGATGAAGCAGATATGGTAAAGTATTAATAGCTACTGAATTTCATTGGTAGATACATGATGTTTTTAATGCTTTTTTCCCCCTAAGTTTTCAGTGTTTGAAAGTTTTGTAAAAAGAGTTTGGGGAGTGAAAGGAGTTTACAGTAATAAACCATACCTGTGCTGCTTTTTTTCTATCTCAAATGTCTAAACATTGTTGGAAACAGTAAATGATAAAATATTAGTTATCAGGAACAGAGCAGTGGCTATGGAGTTTTCACAAATTGGACAATTATCTACTATGGTACATTTCTAGAGTCAGTCAAGAGTGGAAGTTAGAAATATATTTGGTTGGATGCTAGAATTTGTCATTTGTCCTTATTTATTTTAGTTAATAGCAGTTTGAGAAAAACAAGAAACATTTTTGTAGTGAG
The DNA here is from genome assembly GCA_025594165.1 of Tamias sibiricus. NCBI lineage: Eukaryota > Metazoa > Chordata > Mammalia > Rodentia > Sciuridae > Tamias > Tamias sibiricus. The sequence goes on along the minus strand of CM046673.1, from coordinate 30,899,131 downwards.
TGCTTATTTTTTCTTATAGCCTGCTAAGCCCCAGCCACCAGCCCGGCCTCCACCTCCTGTGCTTCCAGCAAATCGTACTCCTTCTGCTACTACTCCAGCTCCAGTGGGGACTGGGACTGCTGCACCAGCTCTATCACCAGTCCCTGGCTCAGCTCCCCCTCCACAGGCCCAGGGACCACCCTACCCCACCTATCCTGGATATCCTGGGTAAGCCTATAGTATCATGTATCCCATTGAAGTGGCTAATATTGTTTCTATCTCTGGTTAACCTTTTAAAAACAGTATTACCCCTCCCTAAATGGAGGTGTCATGAATGAATGAGCTACAATGGCAGCTCATCCAAAAATTAAAATAACATTATAGACATTTTTTTTTAATATTTATTTTTTAGTTGTAGTTGGACACAATACCTTTATTTTAGTTGTTTTTATGTGGTTCTGAGGATAGAACCCAGGGCTGCTCACGTGCTAGGCGAGTGCTCTATCGATGAGCCACAACCCTAGCCCTCATGGATACTTATTTGAGTAGTTTTCAGTCATTTCCTAGTTTTAAAAATTTATACTTTTGTTTTTTGCATGTTACATTACTTATATCTCTTCTGTGTCAAATTCAGTGTGTGTTGTCTTGGCTGCCTTTATTTAGGTGAAAAAAATTCTGTATAGCAAGACTGATGAGGCCTTTTTATACCTGTACTTTAAAATCTTGGCATTTAATAAACTATCAGGTAGAAATTTACCTAGTTATGAATGTGCTTACTTAAAGGTTAGCCTTCTTTGTGGCAGTTTCTTTTTTTTTTTTTTGGTGGGGGGAGGGTTGGGGATAGAACCCAGTGTCTTGTACATGCCAGGGAAGCTCTCTATCACTGAGCTATACTGCTGCTGTCCTGTAGTAATTTCTTAATCTTAAAAATCCAGACACTTTCCGGGCGCGGTGGCGCACGCCTGTAATCCCAGCACTTTGGGAGGCTGAGGCAGGAGGATCGCGAGTTCAAAGCCAGCCTCAGCAATGGCGAGGCACTTAGCAACTCAGTGAGACCCTGTCTCTAAATAAAATACAAAAAAAGGGCTGAGGATGTGGCCCAGTGGTCGAGTGCCCCTGAGTTCAATCCCCGGTACACACAAAAAAAAAAAAAAAAAAAAAAAAAAAAAAAAAAATCCAGACACTTGACTACCTTTTAAAAAATATGGTCTAAATTCTATTTAATAAGTACACTCTCTTCAAACTATTAAAATTTTATAAACAGTAAATGTATGTCCATTATAGTGAATATTGATTCTTGTTGAACAGGAATGTATTTTTTCTTGGTACTGGGGACTGAACCCAGGACCTGTGTGTTCTAGGCAAGTGCTTCTACACCACTGAGCTACACCTCCAACCCCCAGAAATGTGCTTAGAGTATAGTTTTGCCACATCAAAATGAAGGACTCAGTTTTTATTCCTTTTATAATAGTTGAATGTTTGATCTTATTTCCTTTAATAGTATTATTTTCTGGATAGTATTAAATATTTGATATTCTTTTAATTAATGACAGGATAAGAATGCTTTTCTTTCTTTTTTAAAAATATTTTTTAGTTTTCAATGGATCCTTTATTTTTATGATTGTATGTATGTATGTATGTATACATGTGTGTGCAGTGCTGAGGATTGAACCCAGGGCCTCACACATGTCAGGCAAGCATTCTACCACTGAGCCACAACTCCAGCCCAAGAATGCTTATCTTTAACATGTACCTTGAAACAATTCCTTTTTTATCTCTGTTGTTTTCTAATATACAGGAAAAAAATAGAGAAAAATGGCTTTCTTTTAAAAAAAAAAAGTGGCTTTAGAATAATTATTGTATATTTCATTTTCTAGTATTTTATTTACCAACCCATTGTTTTTTGTTTCTTCTCCCCATCAGGTATTGCCAAATGCCCATGCCCATGGGCTATAATCCTTATGCATACGGCCAGTATAATATGCCATATCCACCAGTGTATCACCAGAGCCCTGGACAGGCTCCATACCCAGGACCCCAGCAGCCTTCATACCCCTTCCCTCAGCCCCCACAGCAATCTTACTATCCACAGCAGTAATGTCTGCTCAGAAGCTCAGCTGGTTCAGTTCAGAGGGAGAGAAATACCAACCCTGCAATAAGTATACTAAACTCTATTCTCTGGTTAATATAATGTTACTGTACTGAATGCAGTGTATAATTTCTGTCTGTGGCTGAAAGCTAAAAGCTGTGCCCCAGTTCCACATTTGATTACACATGTGAGATTTTGCTGCTATTGCAGTATAAATACTAGGTATAATAGGATTTGAAATAAATTAAATTACAGTTCATAAAAGTTGAAAATGAGAAATTAAACCTGCAACGGAAACGTTTGAAACTAGTATACTTTCTACATGAGATGCGGTTGGGACTTCAGATACTTATAAAGATGGTTTAAGTACTGATATTCAAGGAAATCTCCTTTCTCTTTTGGTTTGTTGATTTGGTTTAATTTCCATTATGATATTTTACATAATCAAGGCATTGTAAATCTTATAATTTAAAAATAAATTACTTAAGAACAGTTGTCATTGTTATGTTTTGTCATTGATTCTCATTATTGTCTAATTTCTTTCTGGTATTAGTCTCATTTTGTATGTTCACAAGTTAAAACAGATGCTGTGTTTAAGTGCACAAGCAGTGCAGATTAATAGTCAGGTTCAAGGATGTTTTTATAGGAAGACTGAAAGAATAGTATCAAAATTTATCTTTCATATGCTGATTATTAAATTACTTTTGACATTTGTTTAAGAAGTCCTATAATGTAGAAGAAACACACAATTGTTACCAAAGATTCTTCAAGTAAATATACAAATCTATTTAATGTTTTATTGTTAGCTTCTCCAAGAAATTGATGCAAATTCTGGTAATAATTCTTTTAGTTTTTTTCCATAACCTGGTTAAAATAAATACCTGTCATGGACAGTACTGTCAAATGTAATAGAATTGTTTGGAGAAAATTTAATGTACCCTTCTATTCCTTTATTTCACCTTACTGTCTTATATTTAGTAACATTTAATGCACAGTGTGTATGGGTATATCTTACTTAGCCCTTTCCCTTTTTTTTTTTTTTTTTTTTTCCTCCTGAAAGATTGGACCATTTTATAATATGGATAACACACAAAACAATTGTTGGGAACATGTACCAGTTCTGAAATAGGCTGTATATTTAGCATTAGCTTCTGCTGTTAGGATAGTCACTGTATAAACCTCAGTAAAATAATGAAGATGCACCACGGAAAGAGAAAAGAAGAAAGGTGTGAGCTGGGCAACATCACAGTGGGGGCTGTTCTGAACACATTAGGTTACAAGCAGATTTCCAGCAAATTTGTGTTTATTTTCTGAATTTTAATGCTGACCTTTTCTTGCATTATTGTTTCATTTAAATGATACTGTCACTTGGTCCACTGTTGTTTTCATTGACTATTTAGGTTTATATTTTGAATGTTAGACTGAAGGTATGATTGTAAAAGGGAGTACATTGGCTTAAAAATATATGTATATTTTAAAGAATCTTACTTTGTTGTATGTAGAAAACAGAAAGACATATGTTAATTCAATGACCTTCAATTACATGGAATATTGAAATTGGGTTAAAGTCCAGTAGTTAAAACATTGGCAAAAATAGTTTTTTTTAAACGTTATCTTTAAATTTTATGGGTTTATCAAAGTGTGAGACGGGTTTATTTGACTCTTCTGTAAATGGCATTTAAGTTCTACATTTTCACCACTTGAGGTATCTTATACTAACATAAGACACCCAGTGAGAGTTAGTGCTATCCTAAATTGCTAGTTTATAATTCTTATTAATGCAGAAACAAGGAAAAAAACAAATTGGCCTGAATATTCTCTTGGGGAAAGAGGGCACTAAAGGAAAGGGTAAGTGCATCAGAGGGTCACAAGAAATATAGGGGCAGTTAGCCCATTCTGTATGCAAAGCTGGGCCTGCTCCCAGAGAGCAACAGAAAGATGATGTTAGGAACCTTAGGAAAGAAACCTCCATGGCTTCTTGTGGCCGCTTCTCTCTGCTCACCTGACTCCTCAGCTGTGTTAGTAAAGCCTCTTTTATATAGTGACCCAGACTCATTGTCTTGTCAGTTCATTCATCCTTCAGGTTTTTAAATATCCTTTTTTTTTGGTCACCCATGTTCAGGTACAAAAAACTGTCTTTGCCTTTGAGTTCTGGCTTTGTCTTCATAGGCCGATATATTGCATTGAGGTGACATGAAAAGAAGCCTTCTCTTTTATGTATTTTACATTCTAGTGAACAGGAAGAAAGCCCTCACTCAGATTGGTTTTTGTTATGAACTTTTTAATTTGCTGCCTAGCTTCCTGTGTTCCACAAAACACCCTAAAAAGCAATGGATAATGCTGTTTATTTACAGGTGTGTGGGGGGGTTCCACTCTGTGGCTCAGGTATGTTGTTTTCATGTGTATAGTTTGGCTTTTTTGTTATAAAACTAAAGGAATGATTCCCAGGCCATTTATGTTTGGCTTTGGGATTCTGTTTTAAAATGGGTTATACTTGTAATAGAAACTAGTAGGAGTAAAACTGTCTTCCTTCTATTTCCTGTTCCTGGTTGGAGACAGATGGCCTGACTTTTCAGTCTGGTGCAAAACATTGGTTTAAAGAGAGCTATTCTTATGCCCCTTGGTCTTTATACTCAGTCAAGAAAAATATCATTTATCACTGCAAAGCAGTCTTTGTAAGCTATCCGGGAACCCATGCCCCATCTTCTTTGCAATTTATAATTGGCCCCACCCCTGACAAATCTGAGGAGTAACAGAAAAAAAGAACAGATTTCACAGAGCCTGGTGTCCCTAATGTTTTATCCCAGTCAGCAGCCTTTCTAGTCAAAACTGATTTAAAAACACGTTTTCCATTAAAGCTTTACAATTTGCAAAAGTGTTTTGTACACATTTTCTAATTTCATAAACAGGATAAAATATAATTTGTTGAGTAGGCTTCAGTTTGCTTTGGGAATTTTTTTTTTTTTAATGATTGGTATATCTTGAATAGTCTTGATACAACCCAGTGGCGTCTCATTTTTTTTAGACTTCTGCAATTAGTTGATTCTCAGTACAGGAGAGGATACAAAGCAGGAAAAAAAAAAATCCTGCTACAGTGTTACAATTGCTGGTTAAATATAGACTTTAGAACTAAATGGTTGATTATAAGATTTACATGGAAAAGCAAAGAAGGAAAATTATATTTTTCAAGAAAGAGAATATTCAGGCTTTATTTCTGGTATGAAGTTTATATTTTTTAAAAAATCCTATATTATCACACCAGAGATTTTTAGATTCTTTTCTGGTTAAAAACATTGCTGGTAGTTGGATTATATTTTTATTGTATTCATTTCTCTTAGGGGGAAAATTGTAAAGAAAAAAAAAAAGGGTTCCAGATGAATGTATCGTAGAAATAAAAGTTGAAAGATTCTTACTTCCTTGGAGTATGAATTCTTATTTAAAGTGTTTATCCTTCAGCTTTATAGTTTCCATAGTTTCTTTGATAAATGGTGGGTTGGGAAATAAAAAACACCCACTTTGACTAAAACTCGAGACTACAAAACAAAGACAATGTTGTTAAATTTTTTTTTTTTTTTTTAACAGTTGTGAACTCTATAATTTAACTGTCATGGGTTGACTATGTTTTTCATTATTTAAAATTTACCCCAGTTCTTCAGATAATGTATTTAAGAGCCATTTTTTAGGCTAAGTTTTGGAAATGATCAGCAAAGTTACCATAATATTCAGTTGATCAGAGGAGGGGGAAATGGTGAAATATACTCATTTTAAAAAACATTGTCTTCATTCTTCTCCCATATTTTAAGGTCATTTTTTTTTTTTTTTTTTTTTTTTTTTGGTACCGGGGATTGAACTCAGCGGCACTAGACCACTGGGCCACATCCCCAGCCCTTTTTTGTATTTTATTAGAGACAGGGTCTCACTGAGTTGCTAAGTGCCTCGCCATTGCTGAGGCTGGCTTTGAACTCGCGATCCTCCTGACTCAGCCTCCCAAAGTGCTGGGATTACAGGCGTGCGCCACCGCGCCCGGCTAAGGTCATATTTTAAAATGTTATTATGTAGTTAAGTATACACATTTTTTAAATCAGAGAATGTGTTGATGATTTTTTAAAAATATTTATTTATTTGCTTTAGTTGTACACAATGCAATGTATTTATGTTTACGTGGTGCTGAGAATCGAACCCAGGCCGCACACGTGCTAGGCGAGCGCTCTACCACTGAGCCACGACCCCAGCCCGTGTTGATGATTTGTATCTTTAAAATTTGTTGAACAAGCTATCTCTAGGAATGAATAAATAGTCTGATGTTCCTATTATGTATATTCTAACATAACAATTGATCATAGTTAAATCCATTTATCTTTTCACTTGTATAGAGTTCACACCAAGGGGTTTGGGAACTCAGAGTGAGGTGAAGGAATAGTGGGGATCCAAGGAACCTTCCCTGGAACTGGGGTTCTTCTGTGTCCCCAACAAAAGTGGCTAAGAAGCCTGCATGCTGGGACTGCTTTAGAATTTACCATTATTTACTACTGCAGGGCAGGATTGGTCTGTGATCAACCGAATTTGACTAGGGCCCCAGAGTGCTGCAGGCCACTGAGCCACAGGCCACAGGCTTCTGCCTCTCATTGTCCCTGCCTACTTCCTGGTGTTGCCTTTGTATGCAGTAATCCAGACCAAATAACAATTTCTGCTCATTGGCACTTCTGCCTGTAAGGGATCTTATTTCTATCAGTTCTGTAGCACCTGATATCCTTCCTTCTCATGTTGCTATCTTTCTATTTCTCCTTTTTCTTTCTCCTACTTAGAAGGACTCAGCTGCATAATCCAAAACAATCTGCTTATTTTAAGGTCAGCTGATTAGCAATTTTAATTCTATTTGCAACCTTAATTTCCCTTTGCCATGTAGTCATATTTACAAATAGTTTTCTGGGTTGTGTTTCTCATCAACAGAAGTGTAGAAATTTACATTGCAGTGGTGACTCCCAGAAGGACACATAGGCCCAATTATGAGCTTCATCATTCTCTTTAATGAAATAGTATTTGCTTCTTAAAGGAAGAATCACTTCCTTCATATTTTGTCTTCTCAAAGAAGGTCTTTATCAGTTTCTTCACTATTGGATTTCTCAGAATGGAAATACAATGTAGAAGTGGGGGACTCTACACAAGCCAGGCATTTTGTAGATCTGGTGTTGTATAAGAGATGTCTGTTGCTAAATCTTTTTTTCCCCCATATAGGTAACGTACAGAAATTTTAACCATTAAAATTGATATTTTAATCTAGTAAAATTACCTGATATATGAACCTTTAAAAAATCAACAGACTTTTTATTAGAGCAATTGTAGGAAAATTGAGCAGAAAGCACAGAATTCCCATATACCCCTGCCACACACCCCTTTACAGTTTCTTCTGTTAACATCTTGCATTAGTGCATTTCATTAATTACAATTAATAAACAAATACACAGTTAATTTTCATTATTTGGACTCCATAGTTCATATTTTTTTTAAAAAAATATTTATTTATTTGCTTTTAGTTGTACACAATGCGTTTATTTGTACGTGGTGCTGAGGATCGAACCCGGGCAGCGCACGTGCTAGGTGAGTGCTCTACCGCTGAGCCACAATCCCAGCCCCCATAGTTCATATTAAGGTTGTACATTGTATGGAGTTTTGCCAAATACATAATATTACAATACATACAGAATAGTTTTAATGTTCTAAAAATTCCTGTGTTTATATATTCATCCCTTCTGCCTTCTCAACTCTTTCTACCCTTGATTTTTTTATTGTCTCTAGTTTTGAAGTTTCCTCCATGTCTTGTCATGGCTTGATAGCATATTTCTTTTTCTTTTTCTTTTTTTAAATATTTATTCACTTGCTTTAGTTGTACACAATGGGTTTATTTGTAAGTGGTTCTGAGGATCGAACCCGGGCCGCGCACACGCGCTAGGCGAGCGCTCTACCGCTGAGCCACAATCCCAGTCCCATGATAGCATATTTCTTTTTTGGTGCCAGTATTCCACTTTATGGGTATATTGGGTATACCACAGTTTGATAATCCATTTATCTTGGTTGCTTCCATTTTTTGACAGTTGTTAACATTCTTGAGCGAGTTTGTGTGGACATAAATTTTCAACTTTTAGGTGAAAACTAGGAGCATTATTGCTGGATCAAATGATAAGAATGCATTTTGCTTTGTGAGAAACTGCCAGTTTCCAATGTGGCTGTACCATTTTGCTTTCCTACCAGCATTTTATGAGAGCTCCTATATCTCCACATTCTGCCAGCATTTGGTATAATTAGTTTTTTTTTGGATCTTAGTAATTTTGGAATGTGTGTAGTGGTATATCATTATTTTAATTTACAGTTTCTTAATCATATAAGACATTGAGCATCTTTTCATGTTAATATACTATCTTCTTTGGTGAGGTGTCCAGAAATTTTATCCATTTTTGGATTGGATTGTTTTCTTGTTATATTGTATGGGTTCTTTACCAGAGTTTGCAAATATATATATATATATTTCCCAGTTGGTGGCTTTTCTTTTCATTCTCTGAACAGTGTTTTTCACAGAGCCGAAGTTTCTTATTTTAATGAAGTTAAACTCATCAATTTTTTTCTCTTATGGATCATGCTTTTTGTTGTATCCAAAAATTTATTGTCAAGCCAAAGGTCACCTAGATTTTCTCCTGTCTTGTCTTCTAGAAGTCTTATAGTTTTATGTTTTACATTTATGTCTGTGATCTTCTTCTTCATTAGTGAAGGATAATTTCACCAAATGTAGAATTCTAGGTTAGTGGTTATTTCAACACTTTAGATATTTCACTCCACTTTGTTCTTGCTTTTGCATGATTCGTGGAAAAAATTTCAATGTAATTCTTATTTTTGTTCCTCTGTAGGGGTGGGATTTTCTCTGGCTTCTTTCAAAAATTTCTCTTTAGTTTTTTGCAGTTTGAATATAAATCATTGAGACATAGATTTTTCTATATTTATTTTGATTTTTTGAGACAGGGTCTTGCTATGTTACCCATGTTGGACTTGAACTCCTGGGCTCAAGTGAGCCTCCTGCTTCAGTCTCCCCAGTAGCTGGAACTACAGGCGTGCCACCCTGTCCAGCTCTGTATTTTTCTCTTTCCACATTTTTTTTTTTTTGTGCATTATTGTTACACATAGTGATGGCATTTGCTACATATTCATACATGCACACAGCATAACAGTATACTTTGGTCAATATCACTTTCTTCATTCTCCTCACCTCCCACCCTTGGTCCCTTTCTTGTACTTATCTCCCTTTGATTCTGTATTTATTTTGATTAGTGTTCTCTGAGCTTTCTGAATCTATGATTTCATTCTGCCATAGATTTTTGAAAATTCTAATGCATAATTATTTAAAATATTTCTCCTTTTTCTTTACCTTTGGTATTTCATATTATACTTGTTAATGCTGTTTCATGGTTCTTAGACAATTTTTCCAATTTTTCATAGTTTTTTCCTCTTTGTATTTCAGTTTGGGAAGTTTCTATTGATTTATCTTCAAGCTCACTGAGTTTTTCCTTATTCATATTTATTCTACTAGTGAGTGCTGGGGTTGGATTTCCCTTCCCTGACACTTGATTGAGGTTCTGGTAGTTTCCTCTGAGGGCAGACAGCAGCAAGCTTAGGTAGTCAGTATCACCTTCCCCTGTTGGAAGCTCAGGGAATTTTTTTCAAATCTTCATCAGGAGAATCTGGTAAGCTTCCTGGAGGTAAATCTCATGAAAGTGTGAGGGCTCCCTAAGATCCAGATGCTGGAGTTTTATAACTCACAGTGAGCTTCTAGTAGTTCATCCATTACAGCTCTCCCCAACCCCACCCCCAACCCCCTGGAGCCTGGCTCCAGTGGCTTTTGCTCCCAGTAATCGGTAGTTCCATATTCTCTTGTTCCTTTAGTTTTGTATATCTGTTAACCTGTGACCTCAGTTTTCTGATGGATTTAAATAAATTGTTGATTTTCAATTTGTTTAGCTTTTTTCTTGTGAGAATGGAGTGATGACGTCCAAGCTTTTCACAAGTCAATGAAATCAGAAGTCACATAAACGTTTTTTTTAAAAATATATTTTTAGTTGTAGTTAGACACAATACCTTTAATTAATTAATTAATTTATTTTTACGTGGTGCCTCACATGTGCTAGGTGAGTGCTCTACCGCTGAGCCACAACCTCAGCCCCCAGATAAACATTTTGATAGAAAAACCGAAACTTTTTATTAAGCTTAGAGAATTTATTCCCTCTTCTAATATGTTCTTGATTCTGGAATATCAATTGTTATAGATACTAGATCTCTCCAAGTTTTCTACGGAGAGACATAGATTATCTGGTAGATAGTGTATAATAAACATTCCATAATGTTAGCTATTATATTCACCTATTATTTTTTTAAAAATATTTTTAGTTGTAGATGGACATAATACCTTTATTTATTTATGTGGTGCTGAGAATCAAACCCAGTGCCTCAGATGTGCTAGGCAAGCACTCTCCCACCAAGCCACAACCCCAGCTCCTTCACCTATTATTTTAATCTTTGTTCTTTTTCTTGATTCTGAGGAGTTTCTTGAAACAATCTTCTAATTCAGATTCATCTTCCAGCAGGGTTCAGTCTGCCACACACTGAGAGCATTTTTTAATGTTGCTGTAATATTTTGTGATTTAAGACAATCTTTACTGACCCTGTAGTTAACTGCTGCTCTATTTCATTGATATCCTGGTAGCCACTGCATTCATATGACTTGATCAACCTTGACTGTGCACTCGCTAATTGTCAGCACTGTGGCAAGTCTTAGAATAATAATTCATTTAGGTTTCACAAGAACTTTACAAAATTGGTATTACTTGTATTCATACTCATTTTAAGGAGAGGAATCAACTTTGTTGAGAAGTTGAGCTACTGGTTCAAGGTCACATGGCTTTCAAACAGTTGAGCTGAGGCTCAGGTTTCCTGCATCCTGTTGCTTCTGACATCTCTAGGTTGGTGGGGTTCAAGTCATGTCACCCACTGCATTTGAGCCATCTCTGGAATGGCAGAGATATTTATGTTGTGCAAATATGCACTTGTGGTCTATGGCTGCTGCAGCTGCATTCATTCTGATGGATTCAGAGTCTGCTTGAGAAGTGGTGAGCAGAAGTCACAGTCTCTCAGAAGCTTCTGTTGGGTGTGGAATGAGATTGAGTTTGAATAAACAGTCTGAATGTTTTCACCCACTGCTCAGATGTGAGGGTCACCAGAATGGAGAGGAGGTGAATCACTTATTCCACAATGCTGAAGAGATTCACTTTTCATTTCCATCAAAAAGTACCATATACTTGGGAGAGAAGTGCCTGAATTGTGGCATTCATGAATATTGCTACAAAGGCCCTGGCCTAGTCATGCCACATAAGACCTAGGCAAATGGATTGTCTCAGTTGTTGGGAGGCAGTTGTATTAGACCATCTTCTGTTGCTATAACGGAATACTACAGACTGGGTATTCATAAGGAATAGAAGTTATGAAGTTATGAATATATGAATAGAAGTTATGAATATATGAATATAGTACTTCATATTTTTGGCGGCTCGGAAGTCCAAAGGACATGTGAGAGCTTTTTCATTAGATTGTAACGTGAGGGCATTAGATGGTGAGAAAGAGCAAGTGTGCTAGCTTGGTTCTCCCTCTTCTTCTATAGCTGTTAATGCCAGGATGGAGGCTCCACCCTCATGACTTCCTAATTCTAAGTATGTCTTAGAGGCCCCACTCTTAAATACTATTAACATGCATTTGGGGATTATTTCCAACATGTGAACTTTTGGGGAACACGTTCAAGTCACAGCTATTTTAACATGGTGGAAATGAACACACAAGAAACTGTTTTGAGGGAAATGAAGCTCTCATTTGATCCTTGGAAAAAGAGCATTTGAGTCTTGTGGCCCATTCCTGGGATGCAACAGATTGGTGGATGAGAAACTGTAGAGCTCACTAACATCCTAAAGGTGAAGCCCAAGGGGTTTCAGGGTACACAGACTGAAGGAAGCGTCTTCAGCTGAGGCCAGCTCCTCAGCGTTCCAGGGCAGGCTTTCAGGGAGCTGCAGCCACCATGAGCACACAGCGGGTCTGCAGCCAGGTGTCTCCACTTAGCCTGCATGGAGAGAGGTGCTCGGGGCTCTTCATCAGTGTTCTAGACTTCACAAGCAAGACGTGGGCTTCAGCACAGGTGTTGACAAGCCAGAGGGGCTAGCCTCATGCCAAGCTCAGACGCTCTCTCATCTCTATACCTTCTCCTAACCTGTCACAATAAAGGATGGGTACTAGAGGCTGAAGCTAGAAAAAGGATGACTGTTTTTTGGGTTGCTCCAGCCTAGGTCTTGCTACTCAGGCCAACAACTGCAGACATTTCAACCCAAATGTCCTGAAGGATTCTCCTAAACTCCTGGGAGGTGGGTTATGGAGCCTGGATCAGTAAGGGGCCACCCTTAGCTGCCCTTGGTGGGGTGACCTGCTTGGAGAGGCAGTGCGGTGAGCCGGGTGTGCACCGCCTCAGAGGAGGCCACTGTGAGCATGTGGGGGAGACATGGGAGCGCTTTGCTGCGTTTTCAGTCATGGGAGAATCTGCAGTTGGTGATAATGGCTGAGGAGGGTTTGGGGGTGGACTGGGGATCAGGAATCCGGGGTGGGATACCAGCATACCTTCCCAGCTTGGCCACTCGGCGCTGAGGAGCCTGCCACCTCCCGCACCCGCCCGCGTGTGCATGGGATGTGCGCATGCGCGCGTGAATGTGGAGTGTTTCAGACAAATACAGGGTATCGCAGAGGTGAGAAAGGAATGCAGGTAAGACACCTCAGTGCACAATAAAAAGTCCCGGAAGCTTCTCAGCAGGGCAGCGATGTGGTGGGATGAAGCAGATTTCGCTCCCTAGGGAGCAGGGACACCTTTGGATTTGAGGCAGAACAGCGTGGCAGTTTAAGAGGCCCGTGGACAGTGGGCCAGGCCCTCCAGCCCAGGGTCCTGGGTTATCACGCTGTGCAGGTCTTTGCCTGTGGCTGAGGAGCCTTTGGTGGCCCCCTCAGTCCTGCTGATGCCCTGCCTTTGACAGAGGCTCTGAGAGGACAGAGGTTTGCCCTGTGGACCGGCTTCTTCAACTTGTTGTCACAAGTACTGGCTGTCGGTGGGGTCTTCTGAGGTGGGGGTCCCTTGTTATAGCAAATAGATTGGATGGGTTGTTTAATCCACATTCTCAGTCCCCACACACCTTGGAGAAAACAGTAGCACTTCCCCCCTTGAAATATTGTGAAGTTGATAACCTCCTTGCCTCATGAGGAGACTGCTTAATGCATAGATTAAGCTACAGTAGAATAGTTGGGTTCCATGAACCCCAAGGGGCCCGTGGGTAGAATTCAGGAGATCAGTGGAAAAGATGAGTGCTTCATTTCTTTTCTTTTCTTTTTGGTACTAGGGATTGAACTCAGGGGCACTCAACCACTAAGTCACACCTCCAGCCCTAATTTGTATTTCATTTAGAGACAGGGTCTCATTGAGTTGCTTAGTGCCTTACTGTTGCTGAGGCTGGCTTGGAACTCGAAATCCTCCTGCCTCAGCCTCCCCAGCCGCTGGGATTACAGGTGTGTGCCACTGTGCCTGGCTGAGTGCTTCATTTCTAACTGAAACTTAGAATTTCCTTCACTTATACATGGCACTGAACTGACCTTTGTAGTATTACCAGAACCTGTGACTTTTATCACTTCTAGAATTCCCAGCTAATGCATATCACATTATAGTTGACGCTCATTTCTCAAAATGTCATTTATGTTCATCACTACATTGAATTTATCGTAATTAGACTTGCCTCTAGGTCTTGCTATTTGCTGTATTAAAAAAGCAAACACTAGGACTGAGCTTGTCTAGCATTTGTGAAGCACTGGGTTTACTCCTCAGCACCACACAAAAATAAATAACATAAAGGTATTGTGTCCATCTACAATAACAACAACAACAAGAACAAGAACAACAAAAGCAAACATTGGGCTGTGGGGGGTGTAGCTCTGTAGTAGAGCACTTGCCTATCATGTGCAAGATCCTTGCTTCCATCCCCAGCACTGCAAAAAACAAAAACAAACAAAAACCAGAACCAAATCAAGAAAACAAAAAACAACCCAAACACACACACACACACACACACACACACTCACACACACACCCACCACATATTTGTATATAGCACTCACTTAATAACAAGATACACAAATTGAAATATTAATTGACTTTATTTATGATTCTATATGTTTTACCTTATGAAAATGGGAAAAGGTCCATATACTTTTCCTGATTATTAATATGGTTCTTTTTTCTTTAAATTTTTTTGTTGTTGTCAATGGACCTTTATTTTATTTATTTATATGTGGTGCTGAGAATCGAACCTGGTGCCTCTTACAAGTTAGGCAAGTGCTCTACCCCTGCCCTCAATATGGTTCTTGACCCAGAAAGGTTTATTAACCTCTGGACATCGGAAAGTGTACCATTAAGAGCCGCAATTCCAATCTTAACCACAAGAGGGAACTATTTCACAATTTATGTTTTAAAAGATCACAGCAGCATTTTTTTGTTATTCCGTCTTAGCTCTTTTAAAATTGGTTCAAGTTTTCTTTACTGTTAGCAGTGTAATTGGGGCCAGTGATGAGGTTCTGTAGCTGATTCCCTGCCAAGAGCTGAAACATCCTTGTTTTGTGAATCCAAGGAGGCGTGATATGAAAAAGGGAGTCTCCAGGCACTAGAGGAGAACACCAGGTTTAATGTCTACCGTTTGTTTACTGTTTTTACCCCTTCTTGTCCAAAACCTTGTAGAGCAGAAAGGTTACTTGCTTTGTTATTCTGATAGGGATAGATCTTCTGTCAAGATAAAAGCAGAGCTGAAGGTTTTTATGTGTTGTGTTTGTGTATGTGTATAGGGGGGCAGTGTGCAGAGGTACAGTGGGTGTAGGAAAGAGGGAATTCAGAACTTTCTAGGTGGAGAGAAGCTGTGATCATATGACAAAATTCTGAGGACCTAGCCAGGCCTTCCTCTTGGTTATGCATCCATTGCCCCTAGGGCTGATTTTAATGGGAATGACTTTATGCATTCTGTAGTCCTTTGGCCACATCAGCACTTAGGTCACTGGATATATTTCAGGGCACAAAATTGAGGTCTTAGAGTGTCTAATTGCAAAGGGCAGCCGCCACTTTTACAAGTCAGCATCGTTAGTTTGGAGGAATAGCTCTGCACACCCTCACTTGCCCTGAAGTAGGTCAGGCTTAAGAAAATGCAGCAAAACATCTATGGGGGCAGAGTCCCTATCACCAAATGCAGTTCTGTGTTCCAACTTACCAGTGACTCTAAAATTGACATTTGTTACACTGTCCCTTTCTCTGAACTTTAAAGATTCCCCTCCCCCCCACTTTTAATTATGAGCATTGTTGTTTCATTCATTCATTGATTCACTCATTTGACAACTTGCTGTTGACAGCTGCCTTTTACAGACTCCATCCTGGATGCTGGGGACCTAGGAGAGAAGCAGCTGCAAAGGCTGTGGATCTACACTGCCGCTTAGGATACTGGGTAAATGTGATTCCTCTGAGTAGGGTCTCTTCAGCTATGCCCACCAGGCACATTGTTGATCTTCTCTGAGCCTCTGTTCCCTCAGATGTGAAATGGGAATAATCTACCTCACAAGATTATTGTGAGTTAAGAAAACAGACAGTATACATAGTTAGCAGGGTGCCTAGCTTTTCTTATGAGAAAGAGCTTCTTTGTGCCTGGAGCCTTTGGTGTGCCTGGGCCAGGCAAATGTTAGCAGCCAAGAGCATGAGCTGCTGCTGCATCTGCCTCACTGCAGGCACTGGCCCCCCAGTGAGCTGGTGATCTTAATACATGCTCTTTATTAAGGTGCCCAAGATTGATTTTGTGAGACGCCAGTATGACAAATTGGTTAAGAGCATGGACTCTGGAGCTGGATGGCCTGGGCTCGGTCCCAGGGAGGACAGGTATTACCTGCAAGGCTTTAAGCAAGTTACTTAGGTTCTCTATGCTTCAGTTTCCAACTTTTAAAATAAGCGCAATAATGTCACTGCATCAAATTATTATGAATTAGTGCATAAAAAGCACTTATATCCCTGGCATATTGGGGTGACTCAAAATTATGAGCTGTTATTATTGCTACTATTGGCCTAGACAACTTGTTAAGTGTTCTCATGACAAATTAGGGTTGCATGACTCTATTGGACAGTGTAGGCCAGTGGTCTCATGTCCAGGGAGATCCTGTTTCCTTTATGTGCTCAGGTGATAGGGTGAGGATGGAATAATGGATGGAGTGAGCTGTGGTGTGGTGGTAGGGGTGGGAGTGGAGTGCTGGTGGGATTATAGTAGTGAAGTTGTTGGGGGATATGGTGGGATGAAGGTGGACTGACAGGCAAGGTAGTGGTGGTGATGTGCTGATGGCCAGGGGGTGGTAGTGGAGTTGTTGATGTGCTATTAGGGTTGGTTCTGGTAGTGTTGGGATGATGGATGGTGGTGGTGGTGGGCAGTGTTGTGGGTGTGGTTGTTGATGGAATGTTGTGGGGTGGTGGTGGGGAGTTGTTGGGTTGATGCGGTGATGTGGGATGGTGGGGAGGCTGTTGTTTGTGATGGAGTGATGGTCAGGTGAGGTTGGTGTGGTTGATGGAATGGTAGAGGGTGTTGGTGGAGTGATAGTGTGGTAGGGTGCAGGTGGAGAGTGACAGTGGAATAGTTGGGTGATGGAGCTGTGGGGCACCAGGGTGGGGTGTGGGCCCTGGCAGAGGCAGTGAAGTAGGAGGACTGGCCCTTTTATGTACACCTTTTGTTTTTCTTTTCCTTTTAAAGAGGCAGTTTTTAAATTTTTTTTTTTAAGAGAATCATAGAGCCAGGTATGGTGGTGTACACTTGGAATCCTAGTGGCTTTGGAGGCTGAGGCAGGAGGATCATGAATTCAAAGCCAGCCTCAGCAACTTAGTGAGGCCCTAAGTAACTTAGTGAGACTCTGTCTCAAAGTGAAAAATATAAAAGGGCTGGGGATGTGGTTCAATGGTTAAGCATCCCTGGGTTCAGTCCCTAGTACAAAACAACAACAACAACAACAATAACATTATATTTAGATATAATAGTTTGTTCCTTTTGACAAAGTCATACATGTGTGGAATTTTTTTTTTTTTTTTTTTTTTTTTTTTTTTTTTTTTTTTTTTGGTACTAGGGATTGAACTCAGGGGTACTCGATCACTGGGCCACATCCCCAGCCCTTTTTTTTTTTGTGTGTGTGTTTTATTTAGAGACAGGGTCTCACTGAGTTGCTAAGTGCCTCACCATTGCTGAGGCTGGCTTTGAACTCGTGATCCTCCTGCCTCAGCCTCCCAAGTGCTGGGATTACAGGTGTGCACCACTGTACCTGGCTCATGTGTAGAATTTGATTTACTTCATTTTAGTCCCTTTCCCTTCTCCTTCTTCTTATTCTCCTTTCTCTCTACTGATCTTCTTTTTACTCATTTATTTATGTATCTTTGGTGCTTTATACATACACATAAAGGTGAAATTCATATGATCTATATCTATATATCTATGTCTATATCTATCTATTTTAGTACTAGGGATTGAACTCAGGGGCACTCAACCACTGAGCTACATTCCCAGCCCTATTCTGTATTTTATTTAGAGACAGGGTCTCACTGAGTTGCTTAGCGACTTGCTTTTGCTGAGGCTGGCTCTGAACTTGGATCCTCCTGCCTCAGCCTCGTGAGCCTCTGGGATTACAGATGTGCACCACCATTCCTGGCTCACATGGTATGTGTATACGTGCACATAGAGTGATTTTATTAAAGTCATTCCACTTTTCCTCCCATTTCCTATCCTTCCTCCCTCCCTATTTCTTTCTTTGACTCCACTGATCGTCCCTATATCTTTATAATAGTGTATCCCCCCTCTCCGCCTTCTTTCCCTTATTGTGTTCTAGCTTTCATATATGAGAGAAAATATTAGGCTCTTGATTTTCTGAGTTTGGCTTATTTTATTTAGCAATGTGTTCTTCATTTCCATCCACTTGCCAGCAAATGCCATAATTTCATTCTTTATGGCTGCATAGAACTCCATTGTGTATGTGTACCACAGTTTCTTAATCCATTCCTCTGGGCTGGTTCCATAATTTGGCTGTTGTGAATTGTTCTGCTATAAACATTGAAGTGACTCTATCACTTTAGTGTGCTGATTTTAGTTCTCTTAGTTAAATACCCAAGAGTGGGAGAGCTGGGCCACTTGGGGGTTCCATTCCTATTTTTTGGAGGAAACTTGGAGGCCATCTTTGCTGTGACTACCACAGTAGGAAACTTCAGGCCTAGATGTGTCCCTGATTGCAGCTCTGCAGGACTCCCAGCTCTTCTTCCAAATGGCCCCAGGGCTTCCTCAGCCAGGGTCAGTTCCAGGTGTGCTAGAATTCTAAGCAGCAAGACTGTTTTCTGCTTGTGGTCTCAGAATTTGCTTCATTCATTTATGGACGTGTCCGCACTTTATTTTATAGTTTCATCTCATGCCCCAGCTTTTTCTCTGAGAAACCACAGGCATTTTAAAAGATATTTTACAAATATTTCTTATAACATCCTTTTGATGTTGGGGTCAGGTAAAAGAACCTCACTTTACAAGTGACAAAATTGAGGTTATTGTCCAGGTCACATGTTTCTTAAACCATTGAGAGGTGGCATCTGGTTTCAGACCCTTTCTATGGCTGACAGAATTAATTTTTTGTTGGGAAAAAAGGACATTTTGTTACATTTCAACTTCCCCTCTACTATGGAAAGGCAGATGACAAGAAAGGCTGCCTCTTTTCTCTTTTTAGAGAGCCAGGTTGGGTGCCTTCCTCCCTATGCATTTGTCTGTGACCTTGTTTCCTTGCTAGCAGGAGCAGGAGTCAGTGGGGGTTGGCGCTGCAGAGCGTGTGAGTGGAGTGTGTAGCTTTGGTGAGTGAGGGGTATTTGTGTTACTCTCACCGCCCTTGGAAAGCATCTTGGAAAGGAGGAGAGAAAAACAAAAACAAAAACAAAAAATCCCAAACCAAATAACTTATATTGTTTTTGACCACTCAAAAAAAAAAAAAAATTGCTTCACATTCAGTAAAGCTGAGAAAAAAACCACATTTTCCTTGGTAAAAGCAGTTGCAGTTTCTTCTAGAATGCCTTTGAAGAGCAGGTGTTGCTGCCACCGTTCCTGTCCTAGACAGTGTTTTGTTGGTGCAGGAGCCAGGACAAATGGAGTGCGCCTTTGAGTCAATGTGTTCAAACTGAAAAATGAATAAAATGGTGCTCTTTAGGACATACTGATTTCCAAAAGGCTGCTTCCTAAAAAATGCTAATTGTGCATGTTAAACAGCAACCACGGGCTCCCGGCAGCCTCACTGTGTCCTATTTGGAGATGTTTTATGGAGGTGATTTAAACCTTAGGACTCTCCCTTGCTTCCCTTTGGTGAAGGATCTTGGTGTTATCAGCTCATTAACTTGTGTTCCCATTATTTGCCTGTAGTTGCAGTCCTCTGCTTTCAATAAAGGGGCAGAGTACCATCAGGGGATGTCCAAGTCACAGAGGTGGCCTCAGTGGTTGATCAATGGTAATGGCAACTTTGCAAATTTAAGAACAGCACATAAGGCAAAAATGAGAATCCATATGAAGTGCTGATGGAGGGCAACTTTCTAATATTCCCATCCTGTGGCTGGGAATACATCCACATGAGACATAGGCTATGAAGGAGGAAGAGTTATGAACCATTTGGTGCTTGGTATTGAGATTCTCAAAGGCCTGTGCATGCTGCTTTGTGGTGTAGAGTATTGGAGTATTTATTTAACAGAGACATCTTGTGGGCCTGCTCTGAGCCTAGCCCTGGGCTAGATGCTGGAGCTACAGTGACAGGAGGATATGGATACTGTCATCAGGGAGTAAACAGTTTTAGGGAGAGGGGTGGAGAGATGTGTGTCCTAACAGTGCAACACAAGGGCCAGGCGCAGTGGCACCTGCCTGTAATCCCAGCAGCTTGGGAAACTGAGGCAGGAGGATCACAAGTTCAAGACCAGCTTCAGCAACTTAGTGAGGCCCTAAGCAACCTACTGGGACTCTGTCAAAATGAAAAATAAGAAGGGGTGGGGATATGGCTCAGTAGTTGAGTATGAAAGAAAGTGCAGGAGAGAGTAGAAAGTATTGCTGCAGAATGTTGTTCCAAAAATGATTTGAGGGCTGGGCTTGTGGCTCAGTGGTAGAGCGCTCACCTAGCACGTGCGTGGCCCGGGTTCGATTCTCAGCACCGCATAAGAATGAACACATTGTGTACAACTAAAGCAAATAAATAAATATTTAAAAAATGATTTGAGGAAGCTGGACCTCTGCACAGGTACTGTGGAGATGTGTAAGAGGTTGATTATGGTCTGCTGACTTGGAGGAGGAAGAGATTGTCAAGGACCACCAACCGGAGGCCACCAGGAATATATACCTGTAGGGTTGGATTCTGGTTCTGAACTTGCTGCACCAAAGGATAATGCACCCCATTGAGAACCATGGAGCTGGGCAAGAAGGAATTGGGCAGAGCTTACCAGGAGATTTGGGCACATGTTTGGTGATTTGCAGTGGGGGGGTGTACAATGAAGTGGGACTCCTTCTGGATTGGTTCTTCAGAAAGTAGAGCAATTCGGTAGGTGGGCATTGTATAAAGTCATAGTATTCAATTGAACACTGTAGATCAAGGGGGTGGGACAATGGAGTTGGGGGGAGATACCCCGGAAAGAGGTGATAGTGACTCACATGATACATGGAAGGGAAGGTTTGGAGGCTCCTGTTGCATAGTGTCTTTGTTTCCATCTCTCTTCAGGTGTGACTCTGGAGTGTCCTTGTTTTTGACTTATGGGAGTTCTCAACTGATGTTGGAATTCTGTGAAATTGTTCCTGTCCATGCGGGGAGCATCACAGTCTAGCAGGAGGCAACTAGGCTGACTACCAATGGAAAGGTCTCAGGGTTGCTTTTTTTAACCCTCTGAAAATGCTCGGTCTGGGTACTGGGGAATGTGTAGGAGTTTTCAAGATCAAGCAGGGGAAGCATCTCAGGCAGGAAGAGGACATAGCTGGAGTAGGTTGAGGGAGGCTTTGAGTATCCCAGGAGGTTGTGGACACTGTCAGTGGCTCTGGATGCTAAGAGCAAGGGTGTGTGTGGGCAGCCAGGGTACAAGGCCAAGGAGCCAGATAGGGCCAGATGGTGAAGGACCTGGGAGTCTGGCTAAGGAATTTTGGCTGAATTCCTTGGCTGTGTTTATCTATGCTCATTTGAGCACTAAACTCAGAGCAGCTGATCAACCTATATATATATATATATATATATATATATATATATATATATATATATATTTTTTTTTTTTTTTTTTTTTTTGTACTGGGGATTGAACTCAGGGGAACCTGACCACGGGGCCACATCCCCAGCCCTTTTTTTGTATTTTATTAGAGGCAGGGTCTCACTGAGTTGCTAAGTGCTTCGCCATTGCTCAGGCTGGCTTTGAACTTGCGATCCTCCTGCCTCATCCTCCCAAGTGCTGGGATTATAGGCATGCGCCACCACCCCTGGTTCAACCAATATTTATTGAATCAAAATATTGTTTTTTTTTAAAAAAAATTGTTACACATGCTTTTAGAGTGCAATTCCTTTCATATTACATATAAAGAGCACAGTTTTCCAAATCATTGGTTTTACACAAACTGTTTTCATACCATTTGAGTTTTTATATATGCACTTAGTATATTGATGTCCAACTCCTTCTGCCATTGTTTCTGTCCCCTTGCCCCTTTCCCTCCCCTCCCCCCCTTTTCTGTTTAACATTCTTTCATTCCTCTCATCCCCCCTCCCTTGCCACTATAATTTAGTATCATCATAGCAAAGGAATCAACCGACCTTTGGTTTTCTGGGATTGGCTGACTTCACTTAGCATTAAAATATTGGTTATTGAGTTGGACCTGATTTTCCTTGTACATTCCTCCTTCTTCGGCCTCATTATTGCTATCAACATAAAAAGTAAAAGCTACTCAAGGGAGTGACATCCTTCTAGGAATCCAGATATCCTTCTCTTAACAGTAACTCTTGGAGTACTGTAATCCAGGGGTTCTTATGGCACATTTGGTTTGTCTCCGTCCTTTCACAAAGGGGGACTTGAAGCACTAAGTACCTGCTTCATGCTCCACAGTAGATTGTGAAAGAATGAGCACTTGAACTCTGATCTTCTACTTGTCTCTGCTGTTTTTACTATAGCAACCCCTGAACCTGTTCTTTCTACCTTCCCAAATGAATTCTTATATGACCGTGGTATGTCTTGAGTCTCCACGAGGTTCAGTCTCTACAGAGACCCCCATACTCAAGAGCAAAATCCAGTTGCCAGAAGTCATTGGGAATTCCATTCATTTCATTACTCTGTTAAACCTTAAGGGAATATGACTCATGAACTGTAGTTAACACTTTTCAAAGGCCCTTTTCTCCACTCTGCTCTCAGCCATTCCAAATGTTCTCTTGTGTGAATGTCCAAGCTGCTTCTCTAACCACAATCTGGGGCCATGTTTTTCATGATATTTCTTTCCTCTTTTCTAGTTCTTCACTAAATAGATGTACCTGGACTCTCTGCCCATACCCTCCCTACCTGATTCCTTGTCTCTCAAGACCCATCTCCTTGCTGTGTCAGTCAGGGTAGTGTCTGGTTTCAAATTATAGAAACCTCAGTATGGGGGCTAACACAAGTAAGAGGTTTATCTCCCCAAAGAAGTCCATAGGAAAGTGCTTCATGGCTAGTCCAGCAGCTCCTTCTGGTTTTGTGGTGGCTAACCTTCCTATTCCCATAGTTGGCCATTCGCCATTAGGAATCATGCTTTCCGTATAGGCCGTAGAAAGGGAATGGCCAAATGTAATAGGCATGTATCTGCTGATTGGTCTCTTTCTGTCAGAAAACCAATTGATTTCCTGGAAGCCTCACCTAGTAGATTTCCACCTAGTAGATTTCCACTTATATTTCATTGGCTGGAAATGAAATTGCTAGCTTCAAGGGAGCCTGGGAAGGTAAGTATAACTTGTCATCTTGCAATCCTGGGGAAAAAAAAAGTCAGGGTCCTCTGACTAGAGAAGGGAAGAAGAGATATTGGGTAGTTATCAATGTCTGCCATACTTGTCTGCTAGATTATGCTTCAAAAAAATTTGGGGGCCTGATATGGCAAAAAAACACAATGCCCTTTTCTATGCTGGGGTGAGGGAGAAAAGCTGACTAAGCAAAATGATTCATAAGTGAATGAATATTAGCTTAAATGAGTAGGATCAATTCTAGAACACATCGATTTGTTTTCACTCTGAAACTTTTTAGCCTTTAAAAATAGAAATTTATATTGACATTTAGGACATATTGCCTATAGAAAATGGAACATGTTTTACCCCCCCCCCCCCCCAATAATGCCTTATACTTAAGATCAGGGCTTTACTCTGAGATAATCTCAATTCCATGAAGAAAAAATTCCAAATACATTCTACTTGGAAAGATTATGTTGTTTTTCTCTTTTGTTGCATTAAAATAAGTGCAAGAAAAAAAAATCCCACCAAGCTCTTGATACTATAATTTCAGTTCTCATCTTTGTCAGTGTTCACATAGGCATTTCATTTTGTTATAATAAGTGCATATCATTTGGCAGTGATCTATTCTTTTCCATTTAGCATTATTTTGTAGGCATGAGTCTATGGACTGACAGTTCATATAATTATTTTTAGTAACCATATGATATTTTAATACACTATAATTGGCTTTGCCATTTCCCTTTGATCAGAGGTGATTTCAAAAATATTTAACAAATGTTATTTCATTGACATTTATCAATCAAAACAGACTAGGCCACAGAAGCAGAGCATGTCCTGGAGGCCCCTGATGGACATGGCATTAACTTTCTTGTTGCTGTATTGTAGGGCAGATTAAGGGTCTGGGAGCTGCTAAGGAGGAAGTGTAACAACGTAATAAAAAGTTTTATCAATTTTTTTTTTTTGCTGTGTAACAAACTACTCTGAAACTTAGTGATTTAAAAACCAAAACAAACAAACAAAAAAAACCAATTCAATGTATTTAAGCCATAATTCTGTGGATTGGCAATTTGTGGTGGGGTCAGCTGGGTGATTCTTCTTGTTTTATGTAGTCTGATGCTGGCCAGTTAGGCAGTAAGCTTCTTGCAGGGTCAACTGGAGAGTGGGAGTGACTTGATCATGTGTATTACATTCTCTAGAAGGCTAGCCTGGACTTTTCACATGGTGGAATATAGTTTCCAAGAAAACATGGAAGGATTCTTGAGGTATAGGCTTAAATTTGTTGCAGTCTCTTTCCTGCTACTCTACTACTTTTTTTTTTTTTTTTTCCCCTCGCTGTGGTACTGAATTGAATGCAGGGATGCATTCCCACTGAACTACATCTGCAGCCCTTTTTATTTTGACACAGAGTCTCGCTAAATAGCTGGCCTCAAATTTGATGTTCTCGTCCTCAGTCTCCTGAGTAACTGGGATTACTGGTGTGTATCTCTCTGCCTGGCTTCTTTTGCTGCTATTATGGGCAAAGAAAGTCCTAAAGTCGTATCCAAGGGTCAGAGGATGGACTCCACTTCTGGTTGGGAGGAGCTGCAAAGTCACACTGAAAAGAAGTATGCAAACAGGAAGGATAATAATTTGAGCTCCATTTTTGTAAGAAATCTGCCATGCTGTGGCATACCAGAATGGCTGGATGAATATCAGCTCTGTTGCAAATTAAGCATTTATAACTTGCATGTTTTTTGGACATTGCATTTAACACTGCTAGGAACATCACATTCTTCTTGTGGACTTTACCATTCTTGGCATTAGGAAAGTACTAAGGGAGAAGGGTTGAAGTTCTTCATTTACTCAAGAGTCATTCATGCAGCACCCCTCTGTTCTAAGTGGAGGGACAGCCGAAGCAGCAGGCACATGTGTTTGTAGACTAGCAGGGGAATTCTACAACAGTGAATTGAATAATGTGGAGTGTGGTTCCTGCTTTGGTGGTATAATGTGTGAAAAACAGGTCTGGGAACATGTGCAAATGTGTAGTGTGTGTGTGTGTGTGTGTGTGTGTGTGTGTTGTGTAAGGCAAGATTTCTAGGGTTAATGGAAAGGTTTAGTTTTGAAAAATGAGTAATCCATGCAAAAATGTGGTGAAGAGTGAATTTCAGTAACCACAAGGCATTTTATACTGAAAATTAGGATGCTCTGGGGTCCCAGCCAGACTGGGGTGAAAATCAGGGCAGGATCTTCAGTCTGCCTTGCTCCTTTACCTTAGAGGCAATGGGGGGAAGCACTGAGACTCACAGTTTGTTACATAGATTCTCAAGGTTTGTACTGAAGAGCGGGCTACTGATCAGTGTGGACTATTTGTTCCTTGTAGTCAGGAGCAGGTTCTTGTCCTAAAACCAGAGGTGGGGGTTGCTTTGCTTTTTTTTCTTCTGAGATTCCTTACATATTCATATGGGCACACAAGATAACAATGGAATTTGGCTAATATCATTCCTGATAACTTCCTCTCTCCTCCTCTCTTCTTCTTTCCTTGACTGTACTGATATCCTTTTGATTTTCATAGGACCACCCCACCACCTTTCTTTTTCATTTTTCTCTCTAGCTTCCACATAAGAAAGAAAACATATGACCCTTGACCTTCTTAGTTTGGTTTATTTTGCTTAACATAATTCTCTCAAGTTCTACTCATTTCCCTGCAAATGACATAATTTCATTCATCTTTATGGCTGAATAAAGCTTCATTTTGTATACATACCACATTTTCTTTATCTGTTCATCCATTGATGAACATCTAGGCTGGTTCCATAGTTTGACTATTATGAATTGTGCTGCTATAAATATGGGTGTGCATGTATCACTGTATTCAGATGACTTTAATTCTTTAGGATAAATACTGAGGAGTAGTATAACTGGGTCACATGGTGGTTCCATGCCTGGTCTTTCGAGGAACCTCCATACTGATTTCCACAGTGGTTGTACTGATTTACAATCCAAACAACAGTGTAAAAATGTTCCTATTTCTCCATATTGTCTCAAAACTGAGTGATGACTGTCACTTTGACTGAAGATGAAATCTCAGTGTAATTTTGATTTACATTTTCCTATTTGCAAATAATGTTGAACACTTTTAAATGTATTTGTTGGTCATTTATATTTCTTCTTTTGAGAAGTGTCTGCTTAGTTCATTTGCCCATTTATTAATTGGGTTATTTGTTTTCTTGGTGTGTATGTGGGTGTTAAGTTTTTTGAGTTCTTTAATATATTTTGGATATTACTCCTGTGCCAAAAGAGTAGCTTGCAAATATTTTTTTTCCCCATCCTGTAGGTTGTCTACTCACATTCTTAATTGTTTCCTTTGCTGTGCAGAAGGTCCTTATTTGATACCATCCCATTTATTAACTTTTCGGCAAGACTTTTCTAAGAATTATATAAACCCTGATGTCATAGTGAATAAGATTGATGCATTTGACTACATGAAACAAAAACAAATTAAAAACTCCTGTATTGCAGAAACACCATATGTAAACTGAAAAAACAAATAAACAAAAACAAAAAACAACCCCCCCAAACAGAAGGTTCCATGAACAGCTGAAGAGAAAATGAATTTAGCTTTTATTGGATGAAAATATTCTATATTCCATTTCATTTAATATCATTTTTTTAGGCCTGAAGAGTCTTTGTTGATTTTATGTCTGGATGATCTGTCTAATG
The DNA here is from genome assembly GCA_025594165.1 of Tamias sibiricus. NCBI lineage: Eukaryota > Metazoa > Chordata > Mammalia > Rodentia > Sciuridae > Tamias > Tamias sibiricus. The sequence continues at coordinate 30,872,256 of CM046673.1, read as the reverse complement.
GTGAGAGAGGTGTGTTGAAATCACCAGGTATTATTGTATTGGGGTCTCTCTGAGTCTTTATGTTGAGTAGGGTTTGTTTTACGTAAATAGGTACACCAACATTTGAGATACAAATATCTACTATCGTTATATAACAAGAGTTGGATTGTTCTCTTTACCAGTATGAAGTGACCTTTGTCTCTTTTGATTAATTTTTACTGAAGTCTGCTTTGTCAGATATGAGAGTAGTTACTCCTACTTGCTTTCAGGCTCTATTTTCATGGAATATCGTTCTTTATCCTTTTACTTTCAGCTTGTCATTGTCTTTCCTTGATTACATGCCACCAGTGTGTAAGTTTCACAGGAACAGATGGGAACGGAATCTGATTTGTTCACCACTGTGGACCTAGCACTTATAGTACTTGGCACATAGTGGGTGGCTCAGTAAATTTTTAAACAATAAATGAATGAATGATAAATTACTGTTTTGTGTAAGTTTTTTAAAAGAAAACAGAGAACATCTTTCTGCCCTTTCCTGCATGGCCCATCCCTCGCTTCTACACAGCAGTTTTGCCTGAGAGACAGTTAATAGGACAGGCCTACCTCCTGTGGTCTGTGTGGACATGAGGAACTGTCAATTAATGGTTGAGGAGAGCCCTGAGAGCATGTGCAGGCAGCACTGGGTAAAGTGCACAAAGCTGTTGGTACTGCCAGGCTGTGAGGCTATTAGCACAAGGGACAGGGCTTGGAGAATCTTGGCCAATTACCACGAGAGCAAGTGACAGCAAGGTGCACCCAGGTTCACACAAATCCCAGCTTGCTGAAGTGTTATCTAACACAGCAGGCCCAGCATGACCCTCCTTCCCTTTGGAGCAGAAAGATGCCATTTAGCATTTTTTTTTTTGACTCAGGCAGGAGCTGCAAGCTGGGATGAGAAATCTTTACTTGCCAACTCATTAAGGATTGGTCTGGAGTCTCAGAAAACCTGCAAACACAGGCCACTTAGCTGAAAAGGCCTGAGGACATTTACTCATCTTGCTTCTTCATGGCTTCCCTCTTTCTCTCTCTGGTATATGGGAGGCTCAAGGAAAGAGGGTAGGTGGGCTGGAGGGGAGAAGACAATGGCACAGGAGTTACTTCCTGAAGTCTCAGGGTCTCCTCCCTTTTCTCAGGGACCCATATGTCTGAGGAGCTGTGTACTCTACAGGTATAGCCCTGCTATGAATCAAGAATGTTCTCTTGCTGAGTTGGTTCAGCATTATATTTATTGATCTCTACTGTGTTTCAGATCGTGTGCTGGGCTCTGGGAGCTCAGATGTATCTATTATTAGCCTGAACTGTGAAATAGGTTGATAATAGTTCTTACATCTTAGGCCTGGTTATGAGAACTCAAAGAATCAAGGCAGAGAAAACAGAATATTCCTTGGCATATGGTAAATGAACAATAAAAATGCATAAGATAGCTGTGGAAACTGATTACACTGAAATTTAATTATCAAAATTAAAATTAATTTGTGATATAAAAGTACATATGCTTCTTTCTTAATTCATTAAATAACAGTACTCAGTGGCAGTTCTAATAATTCCATTAAAAATAGGGTGAAAGTATATTTTTAGACCTCTGCTACAACTCTTGTGTGGGATGAAGATACCATGCATTTTTATTGTGGACAAAGTCATACTTCCTGCTAATACCTATGTGCTTTTTTTTTTTTTTTTGGTCTGCATTCATAATTGAAGAAATTGCTAAATTTCACTAAAGGGTGAATGAAAATATGGATATAGCTTGTTTTTCACCCAAGTTCACTGAGGCCCTCCCTCCAAGGGTCCTACCCTTGGGTAAGAGCACTGGTCTAGAGGAAGAGAAAGAGAGAATTTAGTATGCTAGGATGGAGTTTTGGACCAAAAAGAGGAGAACAAGGTTGCAACAGAGCAAAAGAGAGGCCCAAGAGGTAGGTGAAAAATGAAGAGCTTTTTGTCTGTAGAAGCTTTCGGATGTGATCCAGGAAGAGGGTGGTCAAATGCTGAAAAGTTCTTAACATGAAGACTGGTAAATGTCTGTGATGTGAAGGCATACATTTCTCTTGCTTACTGATCAACTCCTGGTGCATTTAATGGTACATGGAAGGCATTCAATATCTATAAAGAAGGAATGATGAGTTGCCCTCTTTCCTTACCAGATCCAGTGGAAGACTACCTGCCTGATGGAAAGAGTGATGGAAACTTCAGGCACTTTCTCAAATTGATTTTTTAGCTGAGGATATGGAAGCTGTAAAGACTCTTTGGGATTAAGAAGTCTCCAGAGTTTGGAAGGCTGTCCTACATGCATCTTGCCTTCAGGATGGAAATGAAAGTGGCCTCTCCCCATCCAGGACCAATGGGTTTGAAGTCCTGGGCTCCCTGCTCTGCCACTGGGGTTACTTAAACTCAACTGAATGTCTTCCACGGGATAGTGAATTCCCCTGAGGATTCACCTTTCTCTTTGCCTTCTCTTGCAGTGACTATCAGTAGATGGACAAGGGATGGACTGATATGTTTGAGAACTGCTCTGCTGTGTGCTAGGAGATCTAGATTATCACATCCCCAGTGCCTTCCTGAGTGATTTCCTCACTCTACTGTATCTTCCTAGTATGTGGGGTCACTTGTGTTGCTTATCTCTCACTCATGCTCTGGTGCTGTGGGTAGGAGAACTGGCTCATGTGTTGTTACCTCAAGTGAAGTGTCCATTATTATCAGAAGGTTTCTCTATTATAGGTTTAGAACTGTTTTAGACAGCAGGATATCCAGGATGATGGTTGGGCTGATGGAGGCAAGAACTTGGCAATGAGCATAACAGAACTTGGGACTTGGTGAGGATTTAAAACTCATTCAGGTCAAGAAGTTTCAATCTGTGCTTCAGGGACTCCTGAGGGTTTCATGGGAGGCCCTGGGGGATCTAAGATGGGGAGAAAGGAGGACAACCAGGTGGAGTTCAGGTACTGCAGGGCCCAAGGAACATCTCCCTTATATATTGGAGCATTTCCTCTGCAATAACATTTGAAGAAACAATTCTGGTGCTTAAATTTTTGAAAATCACTGATTTAGTTCTACTATCCTATTTTATATAAAAGGCAGCTTGGGCCCAAAGATGTAGAAATCTGTACTCAAGGTGAGACAGATAGTGACAGAGCTGGAATTAAAACTCAGAAGAATTATAAAGTATTTTTTTTTTTTAAAGTTTAAGTAAATACTTATGAACCATAGAACCATTTTTGTAGGTATATAGGATACCCTGCATTTTCACGAATCATGGATAATGTCTTCTAATTGAGTTTTGTTTGCTCCAAAAGGTGTCTGGGGAAGGATGTTTGGGATTCTTAAACTTCGGAAACTCTTTTTATTCTTTTGGCCTAAGAACTGCAAGGTAAATTGAGCAGGACTATCAAGATGTTGAGAATTTTTCACATACAGAGAATTGAACCCCAAAAGAAAATGGCCTAATGGGGTTAATAAAGGTCAACATTCTTCAGGGAACTGGGAAATTAATCTGACGGTTAAAACCTCTGAGGGGTTAATGAAAATTGTAAAGCAACAGCTCTGCATATTGAAAAGTCTATAAATAGCTCAAAGTCCTGAACTGCCTCCCAAAGCTGTGATATCTTCCATATTAACTTCGGCAGCATTGTGCTAGGGTAGGATACAACTTGAATTTATTCCAGCTGCATCCAGAAGACTCCTGTAATATCTTTCAGCCATTACTAAAAGAGTGAGGGACAGAGAGAGAGAGAGTATATATGGGGGGGTCAGAATAGATAAAAGGTTAGCTGATTTTGAATTATGTGCCAGGTCCCCTTTGAGTGAGTGCTGAGGGGGCTCTGTGTGTGTGTGTGTGTGTGTGTGTGTGTGTGTGTGTGAATGACAGAAAGAGGAGGGTGGGGAGAAGAAATTTGTGTGTGGTATCTTAACTGGAGCACATAGGCTTCCTGAAGGCTAGAGCCCCCCACCCCTGCTTTTTGGTAACAGGATTCTGGGTAACAGGACATGATAGACTCACTTATGAACCTTGGAGATTGTCAACTTTCAGCTCCTCATTTTCCTTGGTTTCTCTGAAGCCCAAAGAAGGAAATAAGGTAACTGGTCTGAGACCATGCCTGTATGCCTCTGTCAGCCAAGGACCTGGGCTCAGAATTCACTGATCAACCCCTACAGAGATAGCTGCCCTTTTCCTATGCTTTTTTTTTGTAATTGAACACAATACCTTTATTTTATTTATTTTTATGTGGTGCTGAGGATCAAACCCAATGCCTTGCACATGCTCAGCAAGCATTTCACCTCTGAGCCACAACCCCAGCACCTCCTCTATGTTTTTGAAGCTCCCTGTCCCACTTAATTATAGCTCATCTCACCAGGTATTTGTCTGTCTCTCATGCTAACTTCTGACCTCTGTATCAAGCACCATATTACTTGATTTTGGGTGCCCAGTAACTAGGATCCTGTTATGCTGCAGGTGCTCGGAGAATATTTGTCAGTGGATTGACTGGCTGACTGAATGAATGAGTTTTCTTGAAAAAAATTGTCTGAGAGTCAGATTTTCCTGTAAGGAGAGTCAGGAGGTCATGAGAAAATGTTTTGATCAGAGGCCACGGTCTGCCCTTCTTCTCCAGATTAAGAAATAATAATGCCTTTCATTTCTGTACAATTTATTAATACCAAAAAATGTTCATGTGGGCTGAGGTTGTAGGTCAGTGGTAGAGCGCTTGCTATTTGTTATCCCTACTTTATGGATGAGGAACTGAGTCCCTGGGACACTCAACACTAGTTCAAGGGCGCAGAGCTGCTAAGAGGCCAAGTCTTATGTATTCTAGTGCTCAGCCACGGCCCTCTTCCTTATTCTGGGGGCAGGTGTCCTATTGTACTGCTTTAGGAAAACCTTGCAGAACATCCTGAGTGAGAGATACTATGGTCAAGAATTTGGAGAAAGAAAATCAGAGTTGGCATCTATTTAGTACTTTCCAGACTCTTCCCGGTATTTTCTCACAAATCATCTCAGCGGTCTCCATGACAGACAGCCCTGGGATGTGGCTCTAATCATCACTCACACTGCATAGGCCAGGCAGTGAGTGATTTGCTTCTATCATCTAGTTGATAAATGAAGGTGTTGAAGCTGGGCTCAGGTCTTCAGTCACCTGAGCCCCAGCTCCAAAGATTGTCCCACAAGAGCATCAGCACAGAGAATGACAAGTCAGATCTGAAAGCAGAGAGGAAGACTCCATAATCTAAAGAAACTGGGTCCTGTGTATAAGGTGATGGGCCTTCCTAGGCCAAAGGCTGTGCCCAGGATGGGGCTGCTGGGGAGACCGAAGAGCAGGTCAGAGGAGGCAAGAGGGAAGCTGAGAGAGGAAAAGTACTGCAGAAGATCAGGAAGCTTGGGGGGAAAGAGAGAGGGATAAGAAAGAAATCAGTGATTTATCAACAGGACATGGAAGAAAAGGAATGATGTAAGCCAAACAAATGTAGAGAAACAGAACATATAGCTCCCTGGTAAGTGCTTTTAAGCTGCAAAGTGTAAAGAGAAGCTATTTTTGTATTTGTGACATTTTAGGCTGTAGCTACTTGCAATTTAAAATGAAAAAAGAAAATCCCAAATCAACCTAACTTATTCCTTACCAAGTTAAGAAAAATGACAGAGGAAGGGCGCAACACTTAGCTGCTAATTGCTATTCTTTGACAAGCCACGAAGAAGACTATCCTCAGCTTTATTTAAAATAAGCATGTTCTCACCTCCTTAATTTTTGTCACTGACATCACTGCAGAGGGGAAGGTGGTGAGACCAGGAAAACACATCGGAACCCAGAATCCCAGCATGTTTACACAGATGAATACCATCATGAAGGGAAGGCTCCAGGACAGAAAGGGCAGCCCAGGACACCCCTGCAGAGGGCTGGGCGTCACCTGGTCAGGCTCCTGGCCTCTGAGTCTCCTCGGTCCCATGTCTTCCTCCCCAAGGGACAGCAAGCAGGACTCTTTGAGGCCTTAGCCCTGCATTCTGGCTCCTTTCTTTCTTTGAGGTTTTGATTGATTTCAGATTTAATTTTGTCTTCTGGGTTTTCCTGATACAGCTCCAAGCAGGAAACAATATTATTTTTCTTTTCTTCTCAGTAAAAAGAGGGCAGGACCTTACAATAATTTCCCTTTGTGAGAAAGGACAAATTGAGATGTTTTCAGGGTAGGAAGGAATAAAAAAGACAGAAAATAACTGGAGCTCAATAGGACCTGAAGAGGGAATCCCAGACTGTAAGTAGCTGCCACAACCAAAGTTAACACCTAACACCCCTTCCCATGACCCAGCCAAGCACTGATGCTGCGTCATCACTGCCCCACCCACTGACCCACCTAACCTTCAAGTGAAATGATTGAAATCGAAAGAAAACATACTAATCATACAAATATAAGATGAAAATGCATCAGAGATGTATTTAACTCATCAGGTAATGAAAGAGTCCGCAAGATGTTATAGCTGTTCTGGAGAGGGGATGGTGACCCCCAGGCCTAACTCTCTTGGCTCTTCTAGGCCTTCCAGTGTGGCCACTGCTTTGTCTTCTGCTGTCTCCACCCCTTAGACAGCTAGGAGGCAGCTGGGTGGAGGTGGAATCTATAGTCTGCAGGGTCAAGGAGCTGCCGCACGCATATCTTTCTGTTTGCTGGATTTTAAAGGAACGCTCTCTTCCTTCACAGCTCTGTGTTGTCATATACAGGTTATGATAGACTCTTGCACGGGGCCAACAAGGCTGCTCTCTGTTTGGATACTGAGTTGAGAAGGATTGATTTTTAGGTGGCAGCTCTTTCTCAGACAAGATGGAAAATGAAAACAGCCAGGAGATGAGATTGTGGGGAGGAATTTGGAACTCAGACCTCAGAGTCCCTTACAAAGACTTGAACTCTTATGGGTCTGATGCTATCTTGATTCATTTAGCTCAGAGCCAGGCACATTAGTAAGTACTCAGAAAATATCTGCCAAATGAATCTCAAGAACTTCCCTCAGGGCTGCAAGGACCCAAGAGGGGGTGTTAGGGAGGGAGGAGGGCTGTCATGTTCTGCTGAGTGATCCTCATTGCTGAGAGTGATTTCTTGCTCTTTCACCCCCATATCATATTCTGATTCCTTTTTTGAAGGAGAAGATGAATTTGAGACTTATTTCCTCTTTCCTCCTCATTTCCCCCCCCTCTTTGAATGTGATGATAGCACTGTCGTAATCCTCGTGGTTGGCATTTGTCAGTGACTCACCACTTTGCTATTTTGGTGGTTGTACATTTCAATAGAGAATTGTCTCCTCCTCTCCTCTGAGCATGACACCTGCTCACATCTGTAGACTTCCAACACAACAAAACCTTGCCAAGCAGTGACTGCTTGAGTCTGGTAGTGAGGGTGGGAGGTACTTACGAATGACAGATGGTAAGTGAAGCTGTGGGTGAAAGTCAGGCATTAGTCCTGAAAGTCACCCTGAGGCTTAGTGTTTCTTAGATACAGGACAGGAGGGAAGTCTCCCAGGAAACGAAGCATCTCCTTGACACAAACCATAGCATTGGTGTTTCCAAGTGGATTGTAATTTGCAGATGTGTTATCAAGGCACTTCTGAGAGAGGGGGGTACTTTTGAGGGGCGAACCTTCAGAGCATGGTGTTCTGGAGCCTAGTGAAGTCCTTGATGATCAGACGGGTTCCTTCCCTCTCTGGGAAGTCCCTCTATTTCTTTTTTTTTTTTTTTTTAAATATTTATTTATTTGCTTTAGTTGTACACAATGCATTTATTTTTACATGGTGCTGAGGATCAAACCCAGGCTGCACACATGCTAGGTGAGTGCTCTACCGCTAAGCCACAACCTCAGCCCCCTCTATTTCTTCCAACAGAGAGCATGCAGGTTTCTCCATGGCAGTATTCAAGTTGGCTTGGAAAACTGAGTCTCTGGCTCAAATAGGCTTTCTCTCTGACCTGTCCTGCTTTTAGTGACCCTAAATGACCTCCACTGCCTTTGGCTGTTTTGGTAATCACCTTTTCTAGAGTCCATATGATTAATAATGTTAAATGTACTTAACACATGGTGTTTCTTTTATGTTGATTTAAAATTCTCACTGAACATGGCCTAGACTGCACTATTGGGGTATTTTCCTTTGTCTGTTTTGGCAGCTTAACTGATGCACTAGTCCTACCATATGGAAGTACCTAATGAACCCATTAAGAGGCTTTTGACGTTTTGTGAGAGTAGAAGTGAGAGCAGAGGACTCTTCAGTGGGTAGCAAATCTCTAATTCTGTTATTCCAGGAGTTCAGCATCCTAGGCCATAAAGATCTTGTCTCAGATCATAAAATCCTGATAGGGCATAAAGGGATAAGTCTTTTGTTACTACTTAGCTTTTCCCGACATTTGTGATTTATTTTCCAAGTAAAACTGGGCATTTTGGAACAGGGATTGTACATTCCTCATAGCACCCAGCACAGAGACTGATGTGATTTGAGGGTTTAGGCTTGATCTTGAACCTGGCTCACTCATACATTCATTCAATCCACACAGACTTATTACGCATCTGCTGTGTGCTGGGCACCATGACAGGCACTTAGTTTCCATAGTCCTTGCCTTCATGGAGCTTTTGTTCAAGTAGAGAGGGACAACAGACAAGATAAACCTACAAAATATATAGCAAGTGGGAAATGCTAAGGAGAAAAACTAAAGGAGAAAAGGTACATGTGACCTGTTGGTGGCTGGTCAGGGAAGGCCTCACCCAGAAGGAGCCTTCTGGGTAAGGACAAGAAAGTGAAGGAAGGAGGCTTACAGATTTCTGATGGAAGGTTTATTTGGAGCAGAGCACTTAGCAAGCGCAGAGGTTCTGAGGCAAAGCATGCTTGGCAGGTTCTGTAACCCTTTCTGTGGCCCACCAGGCCCTGGATGCTCTGGCTTCTGGCCTCCATGACCTCCTCTCCTCCCAGTATCCACCTTCATACCAGCCACATTGACTTGCTCTGTGTGGGGAAGAGCAAACCTCTGTGACCTCTTTTCTTTTCCTTTATAGAAAGGCCTCTACATGGAGAGGTGGCTCCTCTGACCTTCGCGGTCAGGAGGCTGAGTTTTGTCTTGCCCCTCAGGTCTCAAGATGGGGCCACTGGGGAGGGACAAATGGCAGTGTCCTCCAGTGTAGTATCTTCAGAAGGTTCTGAGTGGTGGTAAGAATGGAGGAGGATGTCTTAGAGTCTGCAGAAGTACAGTTTAAACAGGGTGGAAAGGCAGGAGAAGCTCTAGGTGACTCAGAAGCTCCTAGGAAGGAGACTGCCCCATGACATTTCTAGGAAGCAAGGTGACAGTGTCCTTCTCAGAGCTCACCACTACTGCAAGTTCTGACACCAGCTCTTTCAAACACTTCCCTTAGGGTTTTCATCGGAAACCCCAAAAGTAATTTTTTCCCCAAGGCTTTTCTGGAGATTTGTTGTAAAATATTCCCAACCCTTCAAAGGTTTGCTGCCTTTTAAAATGTTTAAAAAATAAAATCGTTTTTTCTCCCCTAGAATTGCCATTCAAATGTAGAAAAATAGAACAGAAGAGGCCTTGGGAAGTTAGAACAATTCAAATGTATTCACCTCTTGGTGCTTCTAAAGCTTTAGCTTATGGCTGCTTCTCGTGGCTGATCATGGCTTCAAATAACAAAGGGATTTAGCAGGCAGGAAATACTTTTTAGCTATCAGATTGAGGAAGTTAGAATTAGGAACAAACTTTATTCAAAAATGTTTATAATTTTCTTTCCTTTATGTGGGAACTTTAGTACAGAATCAGACTGGGTAAAACCACCATCTTGGGTAAATAAAATAATCCTTCTCCTCATACTGACAGCTGTCTGGGACTCAGTTCGGGAACCCATCAGAATTGTCCATCACCAACCTGTGTTCCAAATGCCCATCCCTATGTTACCACTTGAGGGCACAAAGCCCCAGGACCAGGACCAATGACCAGCTGCTCATGCCCAGGAGATGGGTGCAAGAAAGGTCTTGCAGAAATAAAAACCACTGCCATCAAGTAGAGGGATGGGGAGGGATGTGTGTGCATGGCCTGATGACAGCCCCAGACTGGGATGTCAGTTGTTACGTTCCCTAGGAGAGCAATTTACAGCAGACAAGCAGGTTTCAGAGGCTTCAGCAGAGATCAAAAGGCAGCAGCAGTTATTACCTTGTCTGCTTCTCACATTCTTCCTTTCCACCTTCCAGCTTTTCTTAGCGTAAGGGTCTGCTCTTGTGGCCTAGGGAAGCCTTTGTCTATCCTAATATTCATCATCTCTCATAGAATAAAATAACAGTTGAGGGGCACTTGGTGCTTTCCTATCAGTGAATGATAACAGTGAGCCACTCAGCACTGGCTACAAGGCTGATTGTTCTTAGTGGGTCATATCACTGTCCCCATCTTATAGAGGAGAAAGACGAGGATGAGAGAGTTTCAGCATCTTTCCCAAGGTCACACTGTATGTAAGTGGTAGAGTCAGATTTTAAATTGCAAGCACTTAACCAGTTCTTGTCCTGCTTACAGAGTGGGCTTGCCACACACTTGAAGCAGGAGCAAACTGTTGCAGGGTTGACTTATGGACTGGGCAGGGTCTCCTGTGCTGGTTAGAGGCCAAGCTCAGGGTCCTTCTGAGTATTTATTTGCTAATTAAAGCTTGGTTAGCTTCTGCTGCTCCTCTAGCTCTTTGCTCCTCAGGTGTGGCCTTGGAACTAGCAGCTGTGGTGCTGGCTGGGAGCTTGTTAGAAATAAGACTCCAGCAGCCCCCCCCCCCGCCCCTGACTGCCAGATCAGAACTGCATTTTAACAAGACCCTCTTATGATTTGAATGCACAGAAAAATATGAGGGCATTGCTTTAGAGAGGTCTTTCCTAGCAAAAAAAGCTTGAGAAAGCTAGTTGAAAGGGTCTTCTTTGAGAACTCCTGGGACAGAAATAACAGCAAGAAGCTCCATGCTAGTGTGTCCCCAAGATCAGAAACAGAGATTTCCCTGCAAGGGTGGACAAAGCCAAACCCACTCCTAGTTTATATTTCCAGGGCAATGAATAAAATAGCTCCAAGAATGGCTCTCAGCAGCTCCCTGAGAGTTAGGCAGATGTGACAGTGTGCAAACGCTAGATGGCAATGGATGGACAGGCATTGGCAGAAAGCATGTGAAGCTCTGTCACTGTCAAGGGGCAAGACAAAATGACAAAGGCGTGGGGCGGGGGCGGCTGAGCACAGTTGGGCTGTGAAAGGAGATTGTTGAGATGATATTAAAGAAACTGAGACTTCACCAGCCAAGTCTGGGAAGGCTATTTTGTGGAATGAGAGATTTGGGCAGTTGTAATTGCTTCTTTTTTGCCTCTAGCTATGTTAAACACACACACAGTCTCCCCACAGGGGAGGGATGTCAGCAGCTGGGAATGGTGAAGCTGCAGGGAATTAAGTGTGGATAAAAAGTTCCCAATCCATTTGGTTCTGCTCCTTGAGGTCAGGGGAGGCAGCGGCCGCCAGTTGCAGCGCTGGTTAGTCAAAGCCGGCCTGCGGGAGTGAGAACATCCTTTCCCACCATGCACCAGGCTCTCCGGATGCCCAGACACTGCTCAGATGCTCACTGGTAAAACCCTCTTGCCTCTGAAAGACTTGAAGAAGTGTTCAGATAATAATCCTTTTGTGTCCAGGCTAGGAAAAGAATATGTGGGATTATTTTTTCCCTAAAATTCTCTCTTCTTTATGCTGGGACTGACTGGTGGGGTGGAATCCCATAACACCCATGTTGGAGAGGGTGGAGTATGTCCTTGGACTGGAGGAACTTAGCTTAAGAACATGCAAAAGAAGTTTTCATAAAATTCCCAAAATTGTGGGGCCACCTTATAAAGCCTAGCCTCTTTTGTTCTATAGTGGTTGGTTCCAGCAGGACCCTCTCATTAAGCTAATGGAGTTAAAAGTTGTAGAATTTTGTTGGAAATCCATTCAAGAAAGGGTACAGTTTCCAGACTATTTGGGGGTAGTGCTAACTGAAATAATCTGGGGTCATGACAGGTGAGAGGAGATACCCTCTTCTTAGAGATTTCAGTGTTTAAGTTTGGCATCTGGACTTTTTCAAGCTCTTGTTTGTCTTTAACAAAAATTTAAGGTTGGCTGGATAGCTGACTCTGCAGCCTATTGGTAATTAGGGTTGCAGAATTATAGAATGGATGTTGGAGAACGTCCTGTCCCTCTCTTGTTGGAGGCCCAGAGAGATCTGGTTGGTGTAGTTCAGTAAACTTTAGGCAAAGGCCCATTCTGTGTCAGGCACTGTGCTGGGAACCGAGGCCTTACTGAGGTATGAGGCACACTATCAGTATTTGGATCAACAATCAGCTTATCTATCTAGTTTATGGATCAGCTTATGGCCCAGGTCACTGACAAGCCTGCTTGTAAGTGGTGAATGTGGACATAGGATTACAAGTTTCCTTCCTCCTTCCCTCCATGTTTCCCTCTCTCTCTTACCTCTCCTTTCTTTTCTTCCTCCCCCCCCACCTTTCTTTTTGAATTCTGATGATATTTTGAGCCTCTAGGGGGACTTGCATTTACCAGGTAGAAATAAGGAAGCAGCAATATTCGGGATTCCAAGGTCATGTTTGATCACTTTTGTCCTTCCCCAAAGGCCTCTATACAAGATGTAGTGCTTTCAGATGTGAGAATGAAATTTTATTTTTTTTTTTTATTTATAGGAACTTGCCTTGGATTCTGAGAGGGAAAAAATAAACCAAGCTAGCTAATTCAAAGGTTAAATTTCTCTCTCTTTTTTTGCCTAAGGGAATATACTTTCTGTGATAGATAAGCTCAAAAATACCCTCAGGAGGTCACTGTCCAAACTGAAACCCGACCTAATAGGTTGCCCTGATAGGTTGCCCTAATTTTCCAGGCTCTCACGTCTCCTTTCTCTGTTAAGGTATGTAACATGAATGTGTTTTGTAGGTAGAAAGAAATGGCAAATTAAAAACAAAGATATTACCATCTTTACTGGCACATTGCTGAAAAATGTACATGCATATTACACAGTGATATACAGTGACATGAACTTCTCATGTAAATTGGCCCCCTGCCCTTCTCACTGGGGCCAGATTTGGTAAAGGCTGGCACATAGGCCTTGATGTCTGTACTGACCCGAAGGAATTAGAGGCCTGAACATCAGGCACCTGAAGTTTGCATATAATAGAGCTTCCAGGCCTCTAAAAATCTTACATTTTATTCACAAACACAGGCATCTGCTACTAATTAAAGTATCAGGGTATAATTATACCCTTTCTTATTAGTAGATATGGAATCTGACAGTTGCTTAGATACAAAATAAGCAAGTGCAGATTGCGTTCTGCGCCCTTCACAGGCTGGGGAGACAGAACAACAGAATTTTCAAATGCTCTACGTAAATGAGTCTTGTTGCCCAGAAAATGTAAAGTTCTGAATTATTATTGGTAAATTTGCCTGGAAACAGATGTTAATTCCATCACAACTCTGTGATTTGAGCTTTAATATCATTCAATTATTTCCCTTGCTTTGTCCCCTCACCCCTGCATTAGGCACCCTAACCACAAAACAAAAAGCACCCTTCTTTCCAACATACACACACTTAAAGCCGGTAATTTAACAGCAGTGCAGGAAGATAGCAGATGAAACTTCCTCGGGAATTCTGGAGTCAGAAGACACCTGCCTGGTGCTTGGAATGGCAGGGCTGTGTTGTGGTTGGCTTGGCCTTTGGGCTCATCACAGGTCTACTTTGGGCTTAGGAGTGTGGATTCTGCATCCTGGGAAGCCTCCTGATCATTCTAAGATATCCTCTTCCCCTTCTCAGTGTGTGTGTGTGTGTGTGTGTGTGTGTGTGTGTGTGTGTGTGTATGTGTGTAACTTTTTTTTTTTTTTTTTGTGATGCCACAGCTCAAACCCAGGGCCTCATGCTTGCTAGGCAAATGCTGTACTGCTAAGCCACATATCTAGCCCATCACACAATACAATCAGTGAACTTCCCTGCTTGCTAACTCTTCAGCTCTGGGAGTTCAAGGACCAGGTCTGCTTTGGTCAGCTGGCATACCTCTAGAGTCTAGCAAGGTGTGGGACATGAAGAGGCTGCTCAATAACTAGTAATTGAAAAAATAATGAACTCTGCTGCTACCCTTACTTGCAAGTTAACCTGGAAAAGGCAACTATTTCAACCTTAGTACTGGCCATTTATTCCTCAGAATGTATGAATGGGTTAAATGAGGATTTGGCAAACTAGCCTCAGAGCTAAGTTCTGCCTGCCAAACTGTTTTAGTGTGGCATGTGAACTAAGAATGATTTTTAAATGGTTGGGGGAAAAAAATCCAAAGAAGAGTATTTCATGATATGTGAAAAATACATGAAATTCAGATTTCTGTGTCTATAAATAAAGTTTTATTGAAACACAACTATGCCTACCAATTTACATATTGTCTGTGACTATCGGGGAGTAGTTGAGTGGTAGTAACAGAGAGGACATGGTCTGTAGAACCTACAATATTTACCATCTGTCCCTTTCCTGAAATTTTTTTTTTTTTTTTTTTTTTTTTTGCTGGCTTCTGGATTAATTGGCTCATTCCCCAGGGTTTGCTTTCTATGTTGGGGGAATGTGATAGAGGAAGGGGAGAGGGTGTAGGGGTAAGACGTGGGTCCGTTGAGCCAGAAGAGAATAGCCAGCATTCTGGAAGAGCTCTCCAGCCCTCTTTACACTGGTGCCAGCCCTGGACCTTCCAGAGTGGAAGTTTCCAGTTCCTCATTGTAATTCTGATGAATGGCCTTAAGAAATGCAGCAATAATCATTTCTCAGATAGCTGCACTGCTCCGATGCAAAGGACTGTGTCTTTCTTGGTTGTTGTAAATCCTTAGTCCAAAATGCGCTTCCTTTGTCAAAGACATAAAATTTTGTTTCTCAGGCAGTGTTTGGGTAATAAATCTGTATGTGTGAGTGAGGGTGAGCTGGAGCTTGTCTTTGGAAAGCAAATGTCTTTAGTCTTCAGCTGCTCAGCAGTCCCTGGGGAAGCTGCCCCACATTTCAGCTTCCTGGGCTGTGTTGACCCCCAATGGTTGCATGCTATAAGCTTTCTGCTTTTCCAGGGTGGAGCCCTACCCTTCCAGTGAAGTGCCTTTGTGATTAAGCTGGCAAGGATGCAATCAGCCTAGTTAAAACCTTGATAATACACTTGATCCATCCCAGTTATCCACCCAAATCCCACGAGGCATCTTGTAGACCTGAGCCTCATTTCTTTGGGGTTTATAGGAGCACCTCCCAGAACAGACAGCATCATATTGTTCTCTTATTAGTCATTTAAATTCTGAATTATTGTCTGTTTTTCTCCAAGTAACCTCTACTTTATTTGGAAAGAGGTTATTTCTCTCTGAGCTGGCTCCAGCCTCTGGGTTCCTGGAGGCCTGCCTCATTTGTATGTATAAAAAATGCCCAGGCTCTTTTGATGGTGTATTTAAGGAACTGGGGATAGGTTTGCTTTCTGAGTGACAGTGATTAACGTTGGCATTATTTACCTTAAATAAACCTGAGTTTTGAAAATCATAAGCAATAAGAAGATTTTCATGGCTTTTTCAAGGGTTAGACTAGCAGGGCTTCCTGTGGGAGTGCTAGTCAGTGATCTGATCCGAAAGGTTCATCTTTAAAGTAATGTAGGAAATGGTTGGTGGAAAGAAATGCAAGTTTTAACTTTCTAAATAATGCCATTTGTTGCAGTGATAAGTGCTAGATTCTTTAGGTAGTCTGTGTATATTCTCTCTAATCCTTACCTGAATCTTGCAGGATAAATGTTATTTTGTCCATTTTGCAGAGGAGGAAACAGACCTAAGTGGGATGAATCAGACAGGAAATGGCATAACAAGAACTCAACCTCATGGGGGTGTGACCTCAGAGTACACGTGTATAACATCATATTATGCTAGCCTTCTGGAATGATACTTCAGCCACTTCCTGCTTTAAGGACAGAGAAAATTTTAGAAAGAAACAAAATACAAATAAGTTAATGAACTAGTGGTTGCATGTGCAGATCCACCCAACGTGTGTTACTCATCTTAAGGTAAAGGTGTCACGAGGTCCCACATTTTTATGAGGTCCCACATTTTCTTTCTTTCTAGAAGACATTTATTTCCTTTCTTATTAGACATTACAAAGTAATTTAAAAAGAAGGTTTAAAATGATTTTGTTGAAAGTATTTATTTATTTAATGGATTTTAAAAAATCCAAAAGTGATAAGTAGGCATATAAAGGAAACAGGGCGCCTCCTACCCCTTACAGGATTACATGGTAGATTGCAAAATGGTCACAGTTCCTTTTTTTTCCTTGTAGTCACACTTCTTTAAAGGCTCTGTGGCTTTGAAGCTTGTCCCACCAAGTCTTCTTCCCCATCCTTTGAATCGGAGCTGCTTCTGTGCCTGGCTGTGGTCTGTGGAATGTGATGGCCTTGGGCCAGTTCCCAGCCCAGGTCTTGTGTGCTTCCTTTCTTTTTCTCTGAAATGTGGAGAGCTACCTACCATGTAAGCAGTCCCCAGCTTAGACTGCTGGAGGATGAGAGATCACATAGAACAGACAAATTATCCCAGCAAGTGCAAAGGCCAAAAGAACTGAGAATGCTTGATGTATGTAGGATGAGCAGTCAGGAGGCCAGGGAGAGTTGAGGGGACAGTTGTAAGAAATGAGGTTGGAGAAGTGGCCAGGATCCTTGTAGGCCATGATGAGGACTTTCAGTTTTATTCAAGTGGATCATAGCCATGAATGAACGAGTGTGCAAACTAACAGATAAATGCAAGCATGAATGATCAACCAGGGAACAGGAAATTGTGCGCAGTTAATAACAGGTGAAGAGAACAACTGGCCATAGCTTAGCATAGAAAAGTTCTCTGGGGTTTGAATTTCAAAGATTCAGTACAGCAAATCCCATACTGCTCTGTGACAGGCTCAGCTCACAATAAACACAGTAGGAGAAGACAAAGTGATGAAGCCCTGGGTTCCATGCAACCTGATTTATGTTGCTTTCTTTCCAGATTTGGGATCCTCAGTGGATATTATATTAGTTCTTGTATTGATTATTGACACCTAATATCCACATTGAGGGTATAGCCATAGTGATGTAGTGGTGATCAGCCAATCAATGAAAATAAATGAGAGGCCTTACGCCACAGTACCTCTCGGGATGGTGTGGAAGGAAACTCAAAGGCAATAATGATCAGTCCTAGATTCAAGTCTCTGCTGATCCTGTCAACTGCATTTTTTTCTTTCCCCAACAAAGTGAGAGAGATTTCTGATGTCACCAAACTTCAAGAGTATGAAGGTACCTGTAATGCTGGAGAATGAATCAGTCAGCTTTTGCTGCATAACAAATCAACCTGAAACTTAGTGGCTCATGATACTGTGGGCCAAGGGTAGTAGTTCTCCTGGGCTAGGATGACTTGAGTCATCTCAGCTGGACTTTCATATAGTCTGAGGGCACTTAGTGTATTGGCTTGTGACTGTTCTAGAATGGCCTCACTTACATGGGCTGGTGGTTGTCAGGCTGTTGGCTGGGGCACTTCTGTTCTCTTCCACATGGAGTCTCATCTTCCAGGTTAGCTTGTGCTTGTTTATGTGTTGACAGTGTTCATAAGGTTCCTTCTGCAGTAAGAGAGAGCAAGCCTCCATGGGAAGTTGCCATTCTATCCTCTGTTTATCTTATGCTTCTTGTTAATGTCTCATTGACCAAAACAAGTCTCTTGAGGTAAGCTCAGAATCAAAGGGTGGGGGAAATAGGCTCCATCTCCAGATGACAGAATTTGTGGATCACATAGCAAAGAACTTGTAACTTTTTTTTCCTTTTGTATATAGTCTGTCATACAGAATGAGGGGATGTATTTTTTTTTTTTTTTAACTCAAACACTCTCAGGAGACTAATTAAAAAAAAACTCAATTTCTTTCTGACAGGGTGCTTATGTTAATTCATATGGTAGACAGACTTTGTAATTTTTTGTGTGTAATGCATATAATTGAATTATAGGTAAATTTTTTTAATATAATTTTCCTTAGACATATGTCATGTGATGATCATCTCTAAGTTGCCAAATAATTTTACTACTCTTTTAAAATTCTTAGCAGATTGTTATTCACCTAAGGATAGGAATATTATCATTTAGATTCATATTTATATGTCATACACAGACAATTCTAGTGGTACACAAGTGTCCCCATCACACCCATGAGAGGTGAGGAGATTGTTTAAAACTAAGAAGAGAACGTTATGGCTGTGGGGAGAGCTCAGGTATTCTCCTCTAAGGAAACAGGCCTTCTAGTTTCAGTCTGTTGTAAAGCAGATGCATGACCTTTGGAAAGTCATTTTTAACTTTTCTGGCTTTGAATTTCTCAATCTACATAGTAGAATTTTCTTCCAGCACTCAAATCTACAATGGTTCCTCTGGGCTTCTTGGAGAGGACCTCTTCTGCCTGGAGGGCCATTGCCTGTACCAGGACCATCCAGGAATTGTTTTGTTCCATTTGGGATTCTGGATAATTTGATTACTAAAAAGAGATGGAAAGCCGGGCGCGGTGGCGCACTCCTGTAATCCCAGCACTTTGGGAGGCTGAGGCAGGAGGATCGCGAGTTCAAAGCCAGCCTCAGCAATGGTGAGGCACTTAGCAACTCAGTGAGACCCTGTCTCTAATAAAAATACAAAAAAGGGCTGGGGATGTGGCCCAGTGGTCAAGTGCCCCTGAGTTCAATCCCCGGTACCAAAAAAAAAAAAAAAAAAAAAAAAAAAGAGATGGAAGTGCCAGGGCCTTCTAGGGCAAGAGGGATGGGGAGGGTTTGACTGGCTTCCTGTTTCCTGGAAGTCTAGTGTAGTGGAGTCTCCTCTGGAGCAAACAGAAGGAGAATGGTCAGAATGATCAGCTGGAGCCAAATCTTTCAGCTGCCCTCTCACCCAGGGATGTTCTGCCCTTGGTGAGAAAGCACAGGTAGGAGAAGAGTCTGTGGAGGAGATTGTAGCCATCCACCAGTGACCTCTTTAGGGGTGCACCTCAAATTTGGCTTTTCATACATTGGTACACGAGCCAATCACAAACCAGCTCCGCATCTAGGTGATGGCTCTGATGGCTCCTACTTTCCCTGGCCTGGGAGCTTGCCACACATGTTGTTTTTCTCCCGTTTGACTTTAAGGACTTTTTTTTTTTTTTCTTATTGATCTGAGAATACCTGATGGATATTTGGCTTATCTCACGCCTGAATTTGGTGTGAGGTTGTGGGCCAGTCCACAACTTCCTGTTCAGAGATCACTTAGGAAAAAACCAAAGTGGCGCATATTGTAGGGTATGCTTCCTGGAGCTTTCTGTTGTCACTGATGCTCAAGGGATGGTGTGTGTGTGTGTGTGTGTGTGTGTGTGTGTGTGAGAAAAATGAAGTGCCTTGAGGGTTCAGAAGATTGCAGAGGTACATGTCATGCTGTGAAGGTATGGTGGGATCTGGGGAGAAATTGGAGATGGCATGTATGACTAAAGTCCTCGAAGTTCAATTTTGAAAAATTCCATGAACAAAACCTACTTTTGGTTGGATTGGCTTCCTCTTTGAGTCCCGCAGGAGTTGGAATTTCTGAGTTTTACGTAGAGCCAGCCAGCTGGTGTTTTATCCCTCCAACACATGCCAAATTCTTAATTGACTTCCTTAACTCCCTTTATGTTCTACTTGGGATCAAACTTTTGATTTTCTTACCTTGAATGGTTCTCAGAGAAATCCCTCAAAATCCCCTCATGATGCTGAGGCTGACTGGCTCTACATTTGGGGGATGGATTGAGCCAGGTGCTGTGACACAGGAAGGTTTTGACATTCTACGATACACCCCCTGCCCCCTGTAGGCATGGCACATCTATTGCTGGGGCACAGAGGTGCTTCCTCCCTTCTTTGGCCTCATTTGAACTTTCTCCTGGATATCAATAAAGTGAACATCATTAAAGTGGATGATGGTGTTGGCTGTGGAAATGGAGAGTTGGGATGGGTTTGAGAGATACACAGGAATTAAAATGGACTGTATTGGGTGTGGGGGTGGTGGAGAGGGTAGTTGCTTGGTTGGTGCCCAAGTTTGTTTTGAGTAATAAGAGAGCAGATGGTGCTGTTTTTTGAGTTGGGAACTACTGTAAAAGGAATAGATGGTCACTATGATCTTGAATAATTGTCCATAAATATTAACCATCCTGATGCATCATTTCCTCAAGAATAATCACTCAGGTCTCCCTAAAATAGTCTTTGACAGGAGCATATAGAGAAGGCTGGCAGCTCTAAGCGTTCACAAACAGTAAATAATCTTCTGCCTGCAAAGGACCCCCCTGGAATGCCAAGGCTGGCTGCTTCCCCAGCCCTGGGCTGTTGAGCCCAAACCATTGAGACATCATTGATGGGAATAAGTGAAGAACAAATTAATCTGCTTTGGAATGAATGATTGGATTCCACACAGACTTGATGTCTTGTGTTTCCTGCAAAGTCAATTTGGTTTTGATCTGTGAATGCACTGCTGTACAGCACTACTCTTTTCTAATGGCAAATATCTGTTCTAAGAGTGAAATGAAACCCTTCAAGCTCCCTCCAGGAATAGGGTAGTGGTGATGCATGTATACTGAGTCTAAATCTCAGAATCTGAATTCAGCAGGGCCCTTACCAGCCTACCCAGGCATCTAACAGTAGATAGAAATCCTGGATGCAGATACTTGAGGGTAGTTAAGAGGGCATCTCTTCTCAGAGAGGACCTTACAGAAAGCCCTGCATCTCTACCACTTATGATCATGGAAATGTCTTGAGCTGCACATTTCAGGAATGATTGGTCTATGTGGGGAGAGATATTACTAATGCACAAAGAATAGATTTGATGTTGGCCTGGCAGAGAAACATAAGTGTGTGGGTTTTTTTTTTTTTTTTTGGGGGGGGGGTAATGGGGGTTGAACTCAGGGGCACTTGACCACTGAGCCACATCCCCAGTCCTATTTTGTATTTTTTAAAATTTAGAGACAGTGTCTCACTGAGTTGCTTAGTGTCTCACTTTTGCTGAGGCTGGCTTTGAACTCATGATCCTCCTGCTTTGTCTTCCCGAGCTGCTGGGATTACAGGTGTGCACCACCATGCCTAGCAAAGATATTGTTTTAGTCAGCTTTTTCGCTGCTGTGACCAAAAGACCTCACAAGAACAACATAGAGGAGAAAAAGCTTATTTTGAGGCTTATTGTTTTGGAGATCTCAACCCATAGATGGCTGACTCTGTTGCTTTGGGCCTGAAGTGAAGCAGAACATCCTGGCAGAAAGCAGGTCAGGACACGGAACCAGGAAGGAGAGAGAGGGGTGGGGGGCACTCCTCTCACCACAGACAAAATAGAAACCCCAAAGGTATGGCCCAAATGACCCATCTTCTCCAGCCATACCCTGCCTACTTACAGTTAATCCCTCCCTATCAGGGGGCTAATGCATGGATTAGGTTAAAACTCTCATAACCCAATCATTTCACCTCTGATTTTTCTTGCATTGTCTCACACATGAGCTTTTGGGGGACACCTAATATCCAAACCACAATAGACACGTATATGTATATATATGTATCTAATATATATACATACACACACATATACATACATACCTACAAACACACACAAACACACATATATATATATTCTCTCTCTCTCTCTAGAGAGTGATATCCACATACACATAACCCCTTAATGCACATTAAGAAATTACTAACAAGGGCTGGGATTGTGGCTCAGCGGCAGAGCGCTCGCCTAGCATGTGCGCGGCCCGGGTTTGATCCTCAGCACCACGTACAAATAAACGCATTGTGTACAACTAAAGCAAATAAATAAATATTAAAAAATAAATTACTAACAAGATATGAGTTATTTTTAGATAAATGTGCATTTTCTAGAGTATATCTTTTAAAGTAGCTTCAGTTGGATTATTTTAGAAAGAGTTTTAAAATGCACAATGTTATTCCTACCCCTTTAAAGCAAAATGCTTTAAAATCAATTCAACCTTAAAATATTTTGCTTTGCATTATTGGAAATTTCAAGGATATACAAAAGTGAGAGCATCATATAATAAACCCCAGGCACTAACATCCGGGCTCAACCATTCATGGCCAACTTTGTTTCATCAATATTCCCCACTTCCCTCCACTCCAGATTATGAAAATTCATAACATACTCATGCTGTACACTTTCTCTTTTGGTGTACTTCTCTCTCTTTTTTAAAATATTTATTTATTTGTTTTAGTTGTACACAATGCCTTTGTTTTTTATGTGGTGCTGAGGATCGAACCCGGGCTGCGCACGTGCTAGACGAGTGCTCTACCGCTGAACCACAACCCTAGCCCTGGGTGTACTTCTCATATTTGCATTCTTGCCTTTACCAGAACTTTCCTAGGCTCATCTCCTAGATAGTGAGCTAGTCTAGATAGGTATATAGCTAAGATAGGTAAAATTCTGTGGTAGGTAAGAGCATATAGAGTGTGAGAGAGACTTTACTATCTGGATTCCTACCTGGGCATATCTAGGGCATTCACAGGCTGTTTCTGGAGGACTAAAGTTTAGGACTTTTCATCTCTTGAAAGTGGAGGTGTTTTGTTGTGTTGTGCTGTGGTAGTACTTTTTCCCCCTTTGAAAAGGAGAGCATTATCGATAGATGCAAACAAATGGGAAAATAATTATTTTTGATAAAGGTTTGACACATCAATGAGGGATTCTGAGTATACTGAAAACCCCACTTGTCAGTACCATCTCTGTGCCTTAGCTCAGGGGCTCTGTTAGGGAATTGCACTTCCCTCCACTCCAGATTATGAAAATTCATAACATACTCCTGCTGTACACTTTCTCTTTGAGTGTACTTCTCTCTCTTTTTAAAAATTGTATTCAAATTGTATTCCAAATGCTTCCAGACTGTTATGTTTACCTCCTATCCCTTCCTCTCTGTTTTCTGTCCTTTTAGATTACTTGGTTCTTCACTGTCTCTGCTTTTTGAAGTCTTTCGGCATTTATAACAGGGAGAGGAACTGTTAGTTGCTGGGTCAACCAGATAACCATGCCTATTTTACACCATTACCTATGAGTATGTGTGAAATTGAGTCCATAAGCTGCATTTTCCAGGCAAACAGATGAGAACTTCCTGTGTTTCTAGTGACAGGCTCTGAGGATGAAGGTGCAGACAATGTATGTGCAGCTGGGGGTGCAAGGGAGTAGTTCAACAAGTGGGATCTTGGGGTCTTGCAGTTGCAGAGGCTCCTCCTCCCTTCCAGCAGCTTCCAGCACTCTTGGCTTGGGATGTTACTCCTGGGAATATATGGAGAATGAGTATGTGGACCAAGCATTGTGAGCATTTGGGGGGACATTTCATTCATCTAAACTTAAATTGAAGAAACTAGGATGCAGAAGCTGTTTTACTTACCTTCTTTTTCTCCACTATTCCCTCTTAATCTCTGCCGTAAGCATTTTCCCTTTTTATATTACCTGCCTTTCCAAAGTGGTGAAAATAGTTCTTTCAGGATGAAAACCTGAAGGTGTAGCATCAGTCCTAAACACAGGGTGCTCGAAATGGGTTTCTGTTGGGGAAACAAAACTACCCTTACTTTATTCGGTTAGTTGCAGTTCAGTAAGAAAGGGGCAAGTTGAGAAGGAAGCTGGGAAAAGGTGGAGTTAGTATTACAACAGACACTTCATGGAATGGCATATTTCTGAAATGCTTTCCATCAAGACTGGAGTGGGGACAGAGGTTGGCACCTGGTTTTGAGATGAGGAATGTGAGGTGGAGATGTAGGAGCGTGGGCTGAGATTTTTGCCTCTTTGTGTTTATCTGTGTCTTCCTTTCCTGGACCCCTACACTTTGTATCCTCCCTGCTGCCCCCCTGCTTTTTACCATCACTACCCAGGCTTCTACTACCCACAGCAGACTCAGCTTCCTACCACAAGTGTGCCATAGCCACGTGCAGCTGTTTTCTTTCTTTTTAAGAGTTAAAATCTCTTCAGGCTCATACATTTGCAGTTTTACCACTGTGCCTTTTCAGGGTAAGAACAAGAGGTGGTTTTTTTTTTTTTTTTTTTTTTTTTTTTTTTTTTTTTTTTAAATTCTTAAATTTTAGTTAGGAACCTTGTGTAGGAGAAAGCTGGGCTGCCATATTTCTTGGCTCCTTCATCTCCATCTTGACTTTAGATAGTGTCAGTCTCATCAAAAGGTGATGACTAAAGGCCTGAAAACCACCAAGTGTCCCAACTACAGAGGCGCCCACTTTCACAGGCCCCAAGGGTAGGCATATGCTGGTGGTGGGTGGGCAGAGAATGTCACTGCGGGAGCTGATCCCGTGAGGGATAGCAGGCTTGCACTCTGGTTCTCTGTAGGAAGGTGAGTCTTGGACTCAGCAGGTCAGGCCAGGGAGGCTTCCAAGTGAGCATGTGGTACCCTCCCCATTCTCTGAGGAGACCGAGGCCAAAGTGGCATAAGGTAGGGTGGTCATAGCAGTTCCTCCCTTTTCTTCTTCATTCTCTCACCTGAAGGAAAGTGGATATTGAAAATGATGATCTAGGGAACATCACGGTCCATCCAAGAGTGAGGAGGGTCCCCCAGGCTTACCTGAGAAGGTGATAACCAAAGAGCTATGAATGTGAATGATGGCTTTTCTTCTGGAGATAACATTAGTGGTGGTGGTTCTGGGCTAAGAGCAGCCCTCCAAGTGCTGTTGAACTCCTCTTTTATCTTTGTGTCAATCTATAATGTGCTTTTGAGCACTTGTTATATGCCAGGCATGAATACTCTGGGCTATACATACATTGCGCATTTAATCCTTAAGACAAATTTATGATCAGCAGTTACAGATGGGTGAACTGAGGCCTAGAGCTGGGTGGTGTCCTCTGTGTTACCTAGCTGGTAAATGCCACAACAGATAAGCTTCAGGGTCCATAACCACAATCAGCTCTCACCACCACCCCTTCCTTAAAGTCCAGACTAGATCTTGGACAAGCTGGAAGCTGGGATTAAAGCTGAAGGTCAAGACTGCCCAACACCATGGTGGCCACTTGTTTTTCTCTCTTTCCTACTATTGTCCCTGCTATGTGGAGATCACTTTTCCTGTGGTCTGCCGAGTCTTCAGTTCATTTAAGAAGTGAGCACTTCCCCATAAATCTTTCTCTGACTAGATTGGCTATCCTCAAGTTTCAGGTTGGCTTTGTCCCTTTCTGTCACCAGCTTGCACAAGCCTAGTTGTGATGGCATTAGCCACAAGTTGTGGATAACATCCTCATGTCCCTTATGACAGTGGGTTTATTTATTTATTTCTTTGTAAAGGAGACAAGTGTGCAAGCATACTGTGCAGGGGTTCTGCAGCTGTTCATGTCAGGGGCTTGTGGAACGCCAGGAAAGAAGTGTGTACAGTCCCATAATGCTGGTAGCCACCCTTCTATGGACAGCTCCATTTGTGGTTAGGACAAACATGATGTAGGGCTTCTCTAAGTAGGGAAGTCTTTTTGGAAAATGGGGTTGCAGATTGGAGTGTGGGATGTATATCTAGACCAGTGGGGCCTGCTAGAGGTAGGAGCCTTCTGTTCCTTGTGATAGGATAATGGTCGGGCTGGGATGGCATGTGTGGAAGTGTGAGTGAACAAGTGCCTGTGAGAGAGTGAGTGACTGCATGCACACACTTACCTTTGTTTAAGAGGGATTAGCAAAACTAGTTACTTGAGTGACTGGTGCCTGCAGGGCATGGGCTCCCAGCTGTTTGGGGACAGTACTCTTGTCTATAGAAGTTTTGTAAAAGACAGGTGTTGGCTCACCAGGGTCAAGTTTTTGAAGACCGCATAAGCCATTACATCTGTGTGCTCTCTTGGTTGAGAAGAACGACATCATTTTCATTTTTGAAAATACAAGCAATTTTATCTTGAATATTACAGATCCATTACAAAGAGACACATAGTGGCAAATTTGGTTCAAATTTTTATCTTAAAAAGAAATCAATGTCTTATAGCGTTTCTGCACTTTGCACATTTAACTATAAATCTTTCAACATTTTCACACCTACAATCTTTGCTCCTATGCAAACATTTGCATCAATCCCACCCCCAAATTGTAAGATAATCCCCTTTCAAGCAAAGCAATACTGCTCTTCTCCTCTTTGTACCTTCCCTTGGGGTCTGAGGCCTCTTTCTGTCTCTCTCTGTAAAGAAATTGAAAATGGATTTTATGACCAACATGTCTTCTTTTTGCTCTCTGAGGAAAAATTCTGTGCAAATGTTGAGGTAAAAGGATAAAGACTAAAGTCTGGGACAGTGTAGAAACATGGATCTCCTGACGTGGACAAGTTTTCAGTCTAAAGAAAATATTCCCAGTCAAAGAGATCAAAGAGTAACTGCTTTTGCATTGGAAATAGATTATCAAAACTTAATAGCCTATAAATGTTTTTTCCCCAGCCTACCATTTTCTTAGCTAATTTGGTGTACTTCCTGCCCATTGTGGCCATTCAGTAAGGAAGAAAATCTTGATCTAAATAATTAGGAATCAGTAGCAATTGTAAAGACCCTTAATCTGAGTTCATTTTTTTGGGTAGAGTACTGAGGATTGAACTCAGAGGCATTCGACCACTGAGCCACATCCACAACCCTATTTTGTATTTTATTTAGAGACAGGGTCTCACTGAGTTGCTTAGTGCCTTGCTATTGCTGAAGTTGGCTTTGAACTTGCGATCCACCTGCCTCAGCCTCCCGAGCAAGTTGGGATTACAAGTGTGCGCCACCACATTGAGTTCATTTTCATCTTAAAATTTGAATTATACAAGTTTAGTGCTTTCCTTCATTACAGTTGATAAGTATGATGTCCTAGTAGATCAGATGAATGATACGCACCTCTATGGGTCTAACTTATTGTTTATCACCTTGCAGATGCAGAACTTAAGTCTGTCCTTTGATCATTCAGATTAATCCTGGCTGGTCATCTCCTGTCGAATGGGTACAGATTCGCCCCTGTTCTGGGAATGCAATTTGACATTGTAGGTCATGTTCTGTAAGTCAGAGGGCATGATAGGTACATCCATCCATCCATCCATCCATCCATCCATCCAGCAGACATCTGAGGGCCCCATAATGAGCCAGGAGTTCACAGACTAGTGAAGAAACCAGCAGTCCTAAAGAATTGAAAGCTTATTTTGAGCAGTTTGCTAAAGGCTTGGGACAGTCTGGTAGATTGGAGGGAAGGATAGAATTTAAGTGAAATGATGTCGTGAGTAAAATTTAGAAGCTCTTTGTTGAGGTTTAATTTATATACAGTGAAATGAACAAATCTAAAATGTATATCTTGGTGACTTCTTATAAGTCTATACACTCATGTGACCACCAGGCAGATCATGATATAGAAAATTTCCATTATCTCAGAAAATACCCTTCCAGTCAGCCACCCTCTGGAGGTAACCACTGTTCTGACCTGTCACCATACATCAGTTTTGCTTGATTGTGTGCTTCAAATGCTGTCATACAATTTGTACTTTTTTGGGTCAGATTTTCATTTAGCATTTTGTCTGTGAGAGTCATCTATGTTGGTGTACATGTCAGGGGGTTGTCCAGTTTCATTTGTCCTGTTTTATTGATGGGTAGTATTCCATTGTACAAATGTGCCACCGTTTGTCTCTTGTTGGACATTTGGGTTGTTTCTAGTTTTTGGCTATTTTGAATAAAGCTGTGGTGAACATTTATGCACAAATCTTTTTGTGGATGTATACTCATTTTAAAGTGAATTTAACATAGGAAGATAGAGTCAACAGATTTTCAGTTATTCAATGTGATCAAAACTCTTTAGGATGTATGTGTGTGTGTGTGTGTGTGTGTGCGTGTGTGTGTGTGTGTGTGTGTGTAGCCAAGGTGATAAGATTTTGAGACAGGCTCAATGCATATACAGTTCTGTGGAGATGTCAATCAATCTTGGTACCTTCAGCTTAGTCCGTCATAGGTTTTTTTTTGCTGTAAGAGAGGCTTGTAATGGACCCCACTGTCACTGGGGAACCAGAGAAGCTTGGGAATAAAGCTGCATCTCATCTCCTGTGTTAGAGAGAGAACCACAGGCTTCCCTGTGTGCAAGGGAACCCCTAATCTTCATATTGTTCCCGGTTCCTGTGTCCAAGCAATAGTTAAAGCAGAGGAGTGCTGGTGCTCCCTGCTCCCAGCTGTTAGAGTTCTGGGTCAGCAGATCTCCAGCACCCAAGGCTCTCATCTCCCCTGCTATGTGTATGTAGCAACATGGAAGGCCAGTGCCTTGTGACAGACAGTTTAATCTTACCTGCCTGCTGTGAGGTACACTCACCATCCCAGAGAATTGCAAAGTATAAATTGTCTCTTAACACTGATAAACAGTAAGGAGGAGGAAAAAGCCCTGACAAAATATTACAGCTTAATTGTATTTCTCAGCTGGGCTTAGGAAACTTGCTTCCTCCTCAGGCGAATGCTATTTACCAAGTCTCCCAGCCCCACAATAATTATTTCTTTAACCCTTGGTGGGATAGCATCTTAGTATGGGATGGGACTGCACAGCTGGGGAGCTTTCTGAGGCGATCTCAGGTGCTCAGGAGGGGTGGTTTACCTTTAAGAGGTGCTGAATTGCTGTGACTTCTTGCTTCCCGCTACAGGGGTGGCAGGAGAACAGGTGGCCCCTGAGAATAGAAGCTGTTGGGGATGGGGGTGGGGACGAGGAGGCACAACTTTCTGCTGGCCTGGTTTCCTAGTACACAGGTGTTTGCAATTCTAAATAAATGTGCAGTGTCAGTACTCGGCAGCCCATCACTGAGACTTATAATGAGGGCTGAGCAGGGAAATAAGATTGGCCCTCTCTGGGCACTTGTCATTATGTTGGATGGACCCAAATTCAGGCCTAATTATGAAAAACGATAGCCTGGGAGAAATGAGTTTGGGAATATGAAAGACAAGGGGGGTGGCCACCTGTCAGAACTATTGCGTGTTCTGAAAACCCCCCTCCACGGTTTCTGGAAGCTCACTGCTATAAGTCTTTGTTGCCTTTTCACTTTCAGAGGTGTCTATATGCCTTCTAGAAAGTTTTGAAAATCACTGTGTTGAATATCCATTCAGAAAGAGGGTCCAGTGGCAAAAGGCTTTCTCCTTCACAGAACAATATACATTGGTGACCTACAAAGGCCCATCTGGTGGTCTTGGCAACTGATGCCTGCTTGTTTCACCCGAGTGACCCAGCTCACTCCTTGTGTTGTCTGTTTGCTCATTTGTTCATTCCTTGTTGTCACATGCTTAGCAGAAAACCCCAAGTGCTCATTATACTGGTTTGAATAGTGTCTTCCAAAATTCATACCCATCCCTGAACCTCGGAATGTGAACTTGTTTGGAAATAGGGTCATTGCAGATGTAATTAGGAAAGTTCAGATGTGGTCAGTCTAGAGTGTGGAGGATCCTGAATCCAATATGATTGTTGTCCTTATGAAAAGAAAAAGAGACACAGGAACAGAGGAAAGATAACCATATGACCACAGAGGCAGAGACTGGAGTACCAAGGATTGCTGACAACCACCAGAAGCTAGAAGAGGCATGGGAACAGATTTTCCTTCCGAGTTCCCAACAAGGAAGCAACCTGCTGACACCTTGAGTTTAGACTTCTGGTTTCCTGAACTATGAAAGGAAAATTTTTCTTGTTTTAAGCCACCCAGTTTTTGGTACTTTGTTACAGCAACTCTAGGGAACTAAGACACCATGGCTTACAGGCTCCTGGCTACTTCTCCATTCTCTTTTCTTACCAATCTACCCTCAACTTGGCCTGGCCTCCTGAATGCTTGTCCTGCATGTTGAACACACTTTGTTTTCAGGGCTTTTGCACTTGCCCACCCTCTGCCTGGAATATTCTTCCCCAGATGGTTCCACAACTTGTTCCTAGACTTTACTCAGGTCTCTGATCAAATGTCATCTCTTTGGAGAAACCTGCTCTGGGTATCTTATCTAAAATGACATCTCCTCTGTCACTCTCTAACCCCTTTACTCTGCTTTAATTGTCTTCCTAGAATGAATCACCAGGAAACATTATAGTGTGCAAATGTGAACTTGAGTTTTTTTTTCCTATCTCTCTAATAAGTCTATAAGCTTCACATACATAGGGACTCTGTCTCGTTTACTGCTATATCTGTGATATGTGTTTGGCAAATAATAAGTGTTAAATAAATATTTACTATCAATATCAGCCTGTGCTAGGTGACCAGAACTGAGCTAGTTCCTGCACTCATAAGCTCATATTCTAGTAACTGATACACATAGAACTATTGGGATTGAGGAAAGGAGAGTTCACTTGGGCTTGGAGGCTGGCTAAGGATTTCTCAAGCAAATGATGCTTGAGATTTGATTGTGGAGTTGGGAGTTGACCAGGTGGAAAGTGTGCAAAGGCCTTGTGGTGGGAGGAAGCTTAGTCACATCTGAGAGAATGAATAAGCTGGTGTGGCTGGAGGGCAGAGTGCCAGGGAGAGAGTGACTGAAAGGCAGAGGGAAACGAGAATATCCAGGGATTTCTTGGAAACTGTCCTGGTCCTTATCTTAAGGGAAATGGGGAGACTCTGCAGGGGTTAAGGTGGAGGTGAGGCAGAAAAGCATAATGTGATCTGATTTTGGTTTGTGAAGTTCACCCAGGCTACACAATGTGGTGAATGCCTTTGGGTGAATAATTAGGAATCCATTGCTGTTATCTGGAGAGGTGTGTGAGGTGGTGAGAAGTGGCCAGGTTTAAGAGATATTTATCATTCAAAATGGACAGGATTTGGAAATGGATTGGAAGCAGGGTGTGAGGAAAGGAGCTGGTGACATCAGTGGGGAATCTCAGGTGTCATGCACAATGGAATAGATCATGGTACAATCCAGAGTAAAGGAATGCTGGAGGACTGTGTGTGTGTGTGTGTGTGTGTGTGTGTGTGTGTGTGTGTGTGTGTGTGAAGGGCTGGGGAGGAGATCTGTAATCTGTGACAGCTTCGGAGAAATTGCTATTAGGTGCCTTCAACCAACTTCAATGGAAATAAGAAATAAAGTTTCTGAAGAGGGCTTTGATTCTGGCAAGACTTGTGCCCTTGTGATAGATTGTTAGATTGGTGTTCTCCAATGAACCATAGATCTTGGTAGATCCCCTCCTACTGAGTCTGGGCCTGGCCATGTGACTCACTTTGTCCAATGGGACGTTGGTTAACATGAAGCAAGCAGAGGCTGGATATGTGGATACATATTGGAGCATATCCTCTTGAAATCTTTTGTCAGAAGCCGCTGCCACATTGTAAAGAAGCTCAGGTAGATCCCTGAATGATGAGAAGTCACTTGGGGAGACACCCTGGAGGATGAGATGCCATCTTGGATGTTGGAGCGCCTGCAAAATAGCCACCTTAATGCCACCACCCAAATGACCACACTGAGAAAAAACCAGCCAACTCACAGAATCATGGAAAAGAATGCACCACTGCTGTGCATTTGGGTGGCTTATGATACTGCAAGAGATAACTGAAGCAGACCTCTGAAGAGTTCAGGTTAAAATGGAGGAACTTGGTTATTGTTGGGCTCCTCTTACTAACAGATATCTTTTAGGTCCCTTGACTAGAGTCCCCCTCCTCCCCATTTTGTTCTTCTGGAGGGCATTCTATCTCAGGTGTGCAGGTACAATCAGAGGGCAATTACCAATGGTCCTTTTCTTCCTGTGTCCCTTCTTTCTCATTTTCCCCTTCACCATCCCTTCCAAGGCCTTTATCTGTGCCTGGTTTTCCTCACTTCCTTCCTGCCTCTTCTATAGCTGTGGGGAGCCCTCAAGGCTACAGAAACTTCTGAAACCTGGTTCAGGATATGCATCTTTGCCTCCCCCCTCCCACCCCATTCGTTTTGTCCCTTGTCCTAGCACTAGAGCAAAATTAGGTCTCTTTTGTCTTTTTTTAATGAACAGGTTTAGCTACTGTTAGCTGGCTATTATATTGGACTGAAAATGCTATTTGTGAGCCATTGTCAACCAAGAACCGGGACCAATACTGACACCTCCTTAATTATGTGCCATTAATGATGTACACACCACAGTTAGGGGAACATTGCAGATCCATTTCCCACTTTAATTCTGTGCTGTGTTGTATGAAACGCTAATGAGTCCAGAATTCTCAAAGGTCATAATCTGAATACATTTCCTTTTCTTCTTTTTAGGGCAATGGGGATAAGATTCAAAACAATTAAAATGAAATTTACTTCATCATTTGGCTAACAACGTCCTCGACTATACTAATTACACTGAGCTATGTATTCATTTGCTGGTCATTTGGACAGATATGAATGTGCCTGATATTTTGTAAGGCCCCCAACTCTGAATTCCACACAGGGTGGTTTTTTTTTTTTTTTTTTTTTTTTTTTTTTTAAGTTGCTTATCCCATTGATTATGAGGAATAACTGGGGGAAAAAAAAAGTCTACCCAAACCCTTACAATATGGAAAGTGCAAATTTAGCAGAACCAGCATTGAATTTTCTAGGGAGTCATTTATCATCCTTAGAAAGTTTTGGTTCTTTGCAAATAAAAAAGAGAAAGGAATGGTAATTGCTCTACTCAGCTAATTGACAGAATTGTGTCAGAAAAAGGAGGCATTTCAACACTGCCTCGGATGATGACATTTGAAGGTTGTTCCCATTCTCTTTTCACTGCTAAATTAGGTAATCATTATTTCCCTGTGAATCTTATTAATCTAATGGTTGCTTCTCCTTCATGCCCCTCAGTTAGATTTGAGATTCAGGCAGAAATGTGAAAATGAAATGCCAAAGGTCAGAAAATAGTGTGTGTGGTCAGTTGAAGTTGTACTTAGTCCATAGTTTTGAGGTTCAGTTCATAAGCAGGAGAGGACAAGAGGAATAAGTTTAAATTGCAGTCAGGTGAATTTGGGACATCTGTTAAAAAAGACCTTCTCATTATAATAAGGGAACCCAGAAGTTTTGAAATATCTGCTGTGGATTTTAAGAACAGGTTAGTCCACTGATGTGCTGGGGTAGTGGAAGCTAAGACACTAGAAAAAGCCCAGAAACAGCCGGGCGCGGTGGCGCACGCCTGTAATCCCAGCACTTTGGGAGGCTGAGGCAGGAGGATCACGAGTTCAAAGCCAGCCTCAGCAATGGCGAGGCACTTAGCAACTCAGTGAGACCCTGTCTCTAAATAAAATACAAAAAAGGGCTGGGGATGTGACCCAGTGGTCAAGTGCCCCTGAGTTCAATCCCCGGTACCACAAAAAAAAAAAAAAAAAAAAAAAAAAAAAAAAAAGCCCAGAACAAGGATTCTCAAGCTTTTTCTCCTTTTGGATGGCTTCTGTAGGGGCAAGAGGCTCCACTGGGTATTCAGGGTTAAGGACAATTCCCCATTTTTGCTGTAAAAACAAGGGCCTATCCAGATGTAGGCTTAAGATATGGCTTCTGATGAGACATTAATGAGATAATGGTTGGTTTAAAAAAAAATCCATGCTTGGTTTTCATTAGACATTATAACCCAAATGCCAACTTATGATGGAAACAGGTCGTTTAGACAGTCTGTAGGCAAAACCAGCATTTCCTCAGTAGGACAGACCAATAGGAATCCTTCATGATGCCTGGAAAACAGCTGGATGCCTTGAGATGATAAAGCAAAATGTAGAGAAGATTCCAGCGGATGGCAGTTGTCAGCCTACTTGTGCCGCTATCACAGAATACTACAGACTAAGAAATTTATAATGAACAGAAATTTATTGGCTGACAGTTCTGGAGGCGGGGAAGTCCAAGGTTGAGGGGCTGGCATCTGGTGATAGCAAGAGGGGGAAAGAGAGAGAGAGAATGCAAGAGGGGTTTGAATTTGTTCTTTTATAAAGAACCTAGTCCCACCATATTCACAAGGGCCGAGCAGGCAAATGTGAGTGGGGACAGACAGATGTGAGTGGTAGGAACATGAGATTAAGGGAATAATTCTATAAAATGAACCCACTGTGCTGACCCCCACATGCTTTCTTTTCTAAGAAGCAATTTACCTGTAGCCCTGCCTGGCTTAAGTGGACAGGATATATCACATTCCTTAGCAAACTACCTGTCATCACAGGAGAAATGCAGGAATGAAATAATGTTGCTAAGAGGAACCCAAGTTACCCTGAAGGGGAAAACATTTGTGTGTCTTTTCATAGACCAGATCTCCAAACTCAGGGAGATAAGGATAATTCTCTCTAACCATAAAAACCATAAGAATTTATAGTTAAGAATCCAATTAGAACCAAAAAAACAAATAACCCAATCAATAAATGGGCTAAGGAATTGAGAAGACACCTCTCAGAAGAAGATACACGATTAATTAACAAATACATGAAAAAATGTTCAACATCGCTGGCAATTAGAGAAATGCAAATCAAAACTACTCTAAGATTTCACTTCACTCCAGTCAGAATGGCAGCTATCAAGAACACAAGCAACAATAAATGTTGCAGAGGATGTGGGGGAAAAGGCACACTCATACATTGCTGGTGGGAATGCAAAATGGTGCAACCATTATGGAAAGCAGTATGGAGATTTCTTGGAAAACTGGGAATGGAGCCACCCTATGACCCAGCCATCCCACTCCTGGGTCTATTCCCAAAGGACTTAAAAACAGCATATTACAGTGACACAGCTATCTCAATGTTTGTAGCTGCGCAATTCACAATAGCTAGGTTGTGGAACCAACCTAGATGTCCCTCAGTAGATGAGTGGATTAAGAAAATGTGGTATATACGCACAATGGAATTTTACTCAGCAATAAAAGAAAATAAATTAATGGCATTTGCAGGTAAATGGATGAAGTTGGAAGACATAATGCTAAGTGAAGTTAGTCAGTCTCAAAAATCCAAGTACCAAATGTTCTCTCTTATATAAGGAGGCTAGTCCATAGTATTGTTGGATGGGAGGGTACATACGAGGACTAGAAGAACACTAGAATGGTCAAAGGGAAGGGAGAGTAAGGGAGGGAGCAAGGGGGGAGGGAGAGGGAGAAAAGGAAAAAGAAAAGAAAAGGTGTTTGAATGAGATGGATATCATTTTCCTAAATGCATGATTGAAGACCTGAATTGTACGAATATACTCTGTATGCAAGCAGTTGTATGTAAAAAAATGCTAAATAAAAGGAAAAAAAAAAAAAGAATCCAATTAGAATCGGTCAGCATGGCCCAACGTGACCTAGAGTTGTCATGGCAGAGGGGACTTGACAGTCTGATCCTGCTGTCAGTCAAAAGCCAAGAGGTGGACCTGGGTGTGACTCTGGAAATTTCTCTGTGATCCCCAATAAAACTGGAGTGCAGGAGAGGCATGCTGTCCCTTTCCTCAGAGAGTTCCCACTCTCTCCCTTGAGAGTGTCCCCTTTCCCTTTTCCTATCCTTTCAATAAACTGTGTTACTTTGAGTGCCATGTCTAAATCTTTCTGACTTGATTGCAAAAATTGGGGTCCAAAGGGGGGTCTTTGAGCTGCCTCAGTTTCCTGGAAAGTCCCAGTCCTGTAACACTACCTCTTAATACTGTTCCAGTAGCAATTAAATTTTAACATGAATCTGGGAGGGGACAAACATTCAAACCACAGCACGATGTATTGGTTGTAAGTCCTTTTTCTGTAGTCTCTGAGTGGGCTTGGACAGGACTTCCTCAGTCTTTCTGCTCTGGGAGTGTCCTTGTGCCATCCCTGTCCTCATGTCCTCTTTCCTCCCCTGCTTTGTCAGTCAGTGCTTCTTGGGGCAGTAGTAAGACAGTTCCTCCCACTGGAATGAAGAGGCTGAATGTATGACAAAAGCATTGTGGGACATTCATTTCCTGCTTCCTGTTCTTTCTGACTCCTCAAATTCCACATAGCAAATAGGAATTGAGTACCTTGAGAATGGATCTCAGCCGAATATAAACAAATCTGAAAAATATCGTTGAAAAGTAGATTACCTCCATCAACCTTTTAGATATCTTGATATTTTGGGTCAGTGGTTTTGGAAAATAGGTATTTTTTAAATAATCATCTTAATCAATTTAATTAATAATATTTAATATTTTAAACAAAAGCCTTTATAAAAAGAGAGTCTAGCCTTTTTTCCCTGGACCCATAGAGATAAAAATTTCATGTTTTCCTCTGGCAAGTCAGTCAAAATCAAATCTTGCATCAGTGAACAGATTTTGGAGTCTCTGATTTCCACTTCTAGGCAAAGCGATCTTTAGCAGTGTCCTTGTTCAGAAACAAGGTAAAATGATTCATGTTTATATGAAACAATGTACTAAATTATATGGACCCTTTCTTCATTTTGTTTTATGATGGAATTAAGTCAATTTTTTTCTCCTTCCTGAGAGTTTTTCCTTAGTAACTTCAGTCATCAGAGTGAAGTTCAATAAATGACACATGAAAAAAATCATGTGAAGCCGGGCGCAGTGGCGCACGCCTGTAATCCCAGCACTTTGGGAGGCTGAGGCAGGAGGATTGCGAGTTCAAAGCCAGCCTCAGCAATGGCGAGGCACTTAGCAACTCAGTGAGACTCTGTCTCTAAATAAAATACAAAAAAGGGCTGGGATGTGACCCAGTGGACGAGTGCCCCTGAGTTCAATCCCTGGTACCAAAAAAAAAAAAAAAAAAATCATGTGAAAATGTTCATTAGTCGACCTATTATTCCAGGAAGGCAGATTTAACTCTATCTATCCTTTCTTTTTTTCTCCCTCTACAAATTACCTTCTGTTTCTTGGTGTAAAACCCAGCACCTTCTAAAGTTATCATGAAATACAAGGCCAAAAGGATGTGTAAGTTTCAACCATCAGATGGTAGCTCCAATTACATTTTCCTTGGTCCCGAGTTACCAGATCCGTTGCTGCCCTGTAGCTGGGGAGCCTCACCTTGGACATTGATGGGTTTGTGGCAAAAGGTGGAGGAAAATTCCTGATGTCTACTTTTACTCCTTCAGTTTTCCTTTTACTATAACTTTCACATTTATGGACCATGCTCGCTAGGCACCTTGTACACATTAATCACAGGGTGAGTCTCTTGTGGTCACATCTGTATGTGTGACCGCCATGAAAAAAAAAAAAAGGAATAAAATTTCATCTCTATGTTGAGTTTTGGTAGCATATGACTCATTTTCATGGCCCTAGAACGAAAATGTGATAGTTAAAACGGTAAAGTGATATTTATAGGGTAATTTTGATCAAGCCTGTCATAATTTTCTTTCCTGGGTAAGTCTATATGTCCTTTGTTATAGCTCTAATTACATTGACAGCTTCTCAGAGGGAATGGTAGGGTAGAGGTTATTTAAATATGAAACCGAAGGTTTGACACCAGTTAAGAGCCAATGGTTTTTATTTCCTAACATATATTTTAATGTAACATCAACTTATGGGCTTATTTTCTTCCCCGAATGCTATCATTATTTTTATTTTATTTTACCTTTTATTTTATCATTGAAGCAGAAAGAAAATTGTGCTGGTCTCCTTTTCTCCTACCCAGACACTGAGCAGCCTTCCACAGTATTCCTCAGTTAAAATAGGAAACAATGGGGCTGGGGGTATAGGTCAGTAGTGCAAAGGCCTGGGTTCGACCTGCAGTACTCCAAAACAAAAACAAAAGCAAAACCAAAAACCCAACAACCACAACAACCACGCAATGAAACAATGATTCTCTCATTCATGATGAACCCTGCATGGTCCCTTTCATGAAACCCCACCGTCCTCTGTCAGGTTAGGAATTTAGCAGAGTTCCTCCAGTGACTTGGCTCTTTCCACTTCACTCCAGGGATCTCTATTAACTTAACACACTAAAAATAACACTGTAGAACTGCTGAACGGGCAAGGAAGACCGGTAGGGCCTGGGGAAGGCTAAATATTGCTCACATTGATCAGAAACTTGGGCCCTGCTCCCATGACGCTTGCTGTTTGACACTGAAGCTCATTAAGAATGTTTGTGTATCTGCAGGCTTGAGAGGCTGGGGGAGTGCGTTAGGCCCAGGGGCTTGAGGAAGATCAGCTGCTGTTGCTAGTCTCAGAGGTCTTTTCCTACCAACCCAGGGCTCCCTTTTCTTCTGAATTAATGTAGCTCTTATGTCAGGATGGAATGAGCCAATCTTGCCCCCTGGCAAGGATTCTTAGTTGAGAATAAAGCCAACTCTTACCTTGACTTTAACCCCAGCTGTAGTTGTACAATTTTGTTCTTGCATGGAGTGTAATGGTCTCAAATAGTAGGTGCTAGTATGTTGTACTTGCTTAGGGGTGAGCAGCTGGTAGGAAGAATTCAGGATCTGAATCCTTAAGTTTTGTGCTTGAGCCTTATATCTATTTCATGTTATCTGTGCTGCTTTTGGCTAATTATTGAAATTCCTCCAGCCTTAGTTGCCTGATTTATAAAATAAGTATATTAACTGAAATTAAGGCCTCTCTACAGGATGCTTGTGAATTCAGATGGGAAAGAATCGAAAGAGCTTAGGAAAATGTAAAAAACCATAGTTAGCGTTTATAAATATTTGTAGTATTAGGTGGAGACATATGAAAATAACAATAACAACAAATTTTGTCCTACAAAAATGGCAATTTCATATGGTTTAACTTAGTACATTAATAATGAGGTTTTGGAAAGCCTTTTTCTTATCATTTCTCTGAATTACCCAGGTGAGACAGAAAGATTACAAACAACCTTATTTTAGCGCCTTGGGAAACCGAGGTTTCAAAGGTTACTTGTACCAAGTTGTATAAAAATCCATGAGTGAACCCGACCTCCCATTACTCAGTCTGTGGTTTCTTGCCCTTGGCCTGCTCTTTAAAGGGCATAAGCTGCAAATGAGAAGCTGGAGAAAGATTGTGACAGAAAGTCACTCTCCCCAAGAGTTGAGCAGAGTGCAGCGTGAGAGGTCCTGGCCTCTACCAACACTACCCATAGCAGCTTTTCTCCTGTTAAGTGCACCTTCTTCAGCAGGCACCAGCTCTCCTGAGCTGGGGGCTCTTTTGGGGTCTCTCTGAACCTTGGCTGCTGCATATTGGTTATTTGTGCTTCTTCTCTCTCAGAATCACCAATATGTGCAGCTCAGGGTGACTTGAAGGTCTGAAGTTCTCTCCAGGGAGGGGCCTTAGCTGGGCTGTTATTAGAGTATGTTCCTGCTCTGGGCTTGTCTTTGGCCCAGACAGGCTTTCTCAACATCAGCACTATTGTTATTTTAAGCCAGAGAATCCTTGCTGTGGGGAACTGTCCTGTGCATCATAGGATCAGAGGATGTTGAGCAGCCTCCATGGCCTCTACCTACTCAATGACAGTGGCACTCTCTCCAGTTGTGATGCACCAGATGTTTCTAGGTATCTGTCAGAGGGACAAAAATCACTCCTGGCTGAGAACCACTTGGCTCAGGGGACCTCAGAGGAGGAGGTGAGGGGCTGGTCTGGTCTATACACTTTAGGGCATTTACCACCTTGTCTGATGAGCTTCAACACTTGAAGGAGTGCTTCTCTCTCATCTGCCTAAGAAAAGTGGGTGTGGGTTAGACAGAAGGTGAATCATATTTGGGGATCTTTTTTGCCAGTTGCGTAAGAACAGGAGGGGGTAAAGAATGGCTAGGACCTTAGATAGGAAGAAAAGCAGTCTAACCAAAGACCAGGTTCTCTTAGTTTCCTGGCAAAAACATCTGTCTTCTTGTTTTTCTAGTTAATTATGGATTTTCATGCACTCACTCAGCTAATCAAATTTAATGACACTAGACCCAAATCACATTATTGTTATTTTTCAAGGCTGTGTTGGAACTGTGCCGCATTAACCCGCCAGCAGCCTGGAGACAACTACAGTCACTCAAACACTGAAGAAGCAACGCTTTTATTAGCAGCGCAAACAGCCCTTTCATAACATGTCACCACTGAGATTATGAAGACGAAATAAAAGCAAAGAAAAAGGAAATTTTCCATAAAGAACACTTTAGGAGCTTTATGACAAAGAAGAAACTTTATTGCAAGATGGGCAATGAGACATGTGTCCTATATTTGCTCCCATTTCTAATATAACTTGGTTTGGAAAGACACAGAAAAAGATACACATAAAGCCAATACTTCATTTCCATGTCACTGACAACAGCTTGATGCAAGGACAGGTGGTTGTGACTTACCTTTGATCTTGATTCTGTTTATTGACTCTACCTTCTTTCCTTGACCCCAGGAATTCCAGGTGGGGATGGACAGCTTGCAGTTCTGGCCACTGCCTCTCGACTGTACTCTTGCCTCAGATGAATAAAAAGAAATAACTGTGTAGTCAGTAAAAAGTTGGATTCCTTGCCTTAGGACTTTACATTGCCTGGAGAAAGATTCACGATGGTTTTTCATTTAGCATTTCATTTGGTTTGGATCATAAGCCACCAGTTTTTTTTTTTTTTTTTTTTTTTTTTTTAAAGATGATGTGCTGTAGTGTGAGGAAAAGCATTTTAAAAAGTAAGGAAAAGGCTTTTCTTGAATCTGATGCTAAAACGTCCTGGTTAGATGGATTAATAGGTTATCCCGAGACTGGTATAAATGCCAGTTTGGATCTGTCTCTCTCATGCATGTCTCCACCCTTGTGATACTTTTCAGAGTCCTCACCAGTAGGAGTGCCCTCTTGCCAGATGCAGCCCTTTGACCTTGGATCTCTCCATCTATAGAACTCACAAAAAGTTTATTCTTTACCAATTATCTGGTACTCAGTTACAAAACAGAAGATGGACTAAGACAATAGCCCCTAAAGTAGGCTTTAAGACTCTTGCCCCTAATAAACCAAAGAGAAATTATCCCATTTCTCTACAAATAAGAGCCTTGTACTTGTTAGTATACAATGCAATGGCACATAGATTTGCATAAGATTCCTGAATGCCATTATGAAAAGATCAGGCTGTTTGGGCACACATCACAACTATGGGCTGCAGGCTTGATTTTTGGAGTCGGATTGATTTGAGTTTGAAATTTGAGCCCATCACTTATTATCTGTGTGACACTGGGAAAATTACTTTATCTCTTAGGGTTTGTTTTCTTATCTGTAAAATTGATGTACTACTAATAATAAAGCATAACATTTTTGTGAGGACAGAATGAAGTAGTGCACGTAAAATATGAAGTAGGATGCCTAGACATAGTAAGTGCTCATTTGATATTAGGGTCTGGGGGTGAAATTATTTCCAATTAGGATTAGTCCTATATTGGTAAAATTTAGTAAATTAAGCTGCCCTTCTCAATTAGTCCCTCACTATAACCATCATGATCTCTTTTTCAAATCATAGTTCTCAGGGCTTCCTGAATACATATTAAGATATTTTATGGCCAGAAGACCTTCCACAGTAACTCTGGTGTGCATCTCTTAGGAAAGAAGAAGATTATAAATAACAAGCAATAAAGACAGCAAATTTATGCTGCAGAAGTGAGGGAAAAAATCAGTCCTAGGGGAAGTCATCTGAACTTTGTTGCAAAAGATAGGATAGTCAATTGGAAATGTGGGAATAATGGCAGTACTTAGAAAAACTATTGTGACTGCAGAGCTATTGAACATTGCAGTAAAAATGGATTCCTGATTGTATTTGTTTAATGATGGTAAGCAGGATCAAGAAAGAAGGAAAAGTATTTAAATTTTAACTGGCATATAATAATTGTACACATATATGGGGTATAGTATGATATTTCAGTATATGTATGTAATATACAATGGTCAGATGAGGACATCTGGCATATCCATCACCCCAAGCACATACCATTTCTTTTTGTTGGAAACATTCAAAATACTCTCTACTGGCTGTTTTGAAATATATATACCCCTTTATCCATTAACCATCCTCTGTCCATCCTCTTCACCACTCACCCTTTCCAGTTTCTGATAACCACCTATTCTGCTCTCCATTTCTCTTAGACCAACTTTTTTAGCCTCCCAATATAAGTAAGAACATGCATTATTTGTCTTTATGTGCCTGACATTTCACTTAATATGTCCTCAGGGTCACCCATGTAGTCACAAATGACAGGATTTCAATCTTTTTTTAATTGCTGAATAATATCCTATTTTGTATATATACCATATTTTATTTATCTATTCATCCATTGATTGAGACCCAGGTTGATTCCATATCTTAGTTATTGGGAATAATGCTGTAATAAACATGGAAGTGCCGGTGTCTCTTTGACATACTAATTTCCTTTCCTTTGGTTAATACCTAGTAGTGGGATTGTTAAATTCTAATTGTTGTACTAATTTATGTTCCCATTGACAGTGTCTGAGAGTTCCTTTCTCTATATGCTTATCAGCATTTTTTTTTTTTTTTGTCTTTTTTAACTGGGGTGAGATAATTTCTCATTGTGGTTTTGGCTTGCATTTCTGTGATGATTAGTGATGTTCAGCAGTTTTTCTATATTCTTTTGGCCATTTGTATATCTATCTTCTTTTGAGAAACATCTGTTAAGAGAATTTACCCATATTTTAGTCAGATTATTATATTTTGCTGCTGAATTGTTTGAGTTCCTTATTTATTTTAGATATCAATCCTTTGTTGAATAAATAGTTTGCAAATATTTTCTCCCAATAGCTCCTAAAGTAGCCTTTAAGACTCTTGCCCCTAATAAACCAAAGAGAAATTATCCCATTTCTCTACAAATAAGAGCCTTGTACTTATTAGTATAGGTTGTCTCCTAACTTGATTGCTTCCTTGTTGTGCAGAAACTTCAATTTTTTTTTTTTAATTGGGGATTTAACCCAGGGGTGCTTAACCACTGAGTCACATCCTCAGCCCTTTTTATTTTGAGACAGGTTCTTGCGAAGTTGCTTAGGACCTCACTAAATTGCTGAGGCTGGCCCTGAACTTGTGATCCTCCTGCCTCAGACTCCCGAGCTGCTGGGATTTCAGGTGTGTACCACTGTGCCTGGCCATAAGTATTTTTTGATAAGGAATCAAAGTTCTGAAAATCCTAAAAATAAGACAAAACAAAACGAAAACAAGACTCAAACAAATAGAATTCATTCATGAAGAGTGATTTTCTTTTACAGTGATGACTCAAGGACCCAAACAAATTGATTAGGGAACTAAAGAGTCAAGAAGATAAAAGCAAGGGTTTTTGAGGGAAATTCTTGTGTCATTTTTTTTCCTCCCTACCCTCCTAGTTTGCAGCCAAGTTCTGCAACCAGTGTGGTCACTGTGAAAATT
The DNA here is from genome assembly GCA_025594165.1 of Tamias sibiricus. Lineage (NCBI taxonomy): Eukaryota > Metazoa > Chordata > Mammalia > Rodentia > Sciuridae > Tamias > Tamias sibiricus. The sequence goes on along the minus strand of CM046673.1, from coordinate 30,829,139 downwards.
CCGGCCATCAGTGAGGTTTTAGGTCCCATTTTAGCATTGTTTGGGTGACAGGAGAGCTGGTGGCTAAGTAGAGGTTATCTGAAAGTTGATAGAGGGATTTTTTTGCTTTTTTGGATGGGGTTTTGGGATGAGGCAGAGGTGTATATAGTTGAGGGAACAAACAATGGAATAAGATTAAGGGAAAATATTAAACACCTACTACATTCTAAGGGTTTTCCCTTAGACTAACTCATCTAATCTTAACTACAGTCCTGAAGGGACCATGACCATGCTTTCTGTTTTACAGATGAGTCTGGTGCTTTGAGAGGTCTAGTAAATTCCCAGAGATTACTTAGCTAGCAAGTGGTAGAGAAATTTGAACTCAGATCTGTATGATTCCAATGCCCATGAAAAACAGAGTTCTGGTAAATTCTACTCTCTTCTTTATGGAAAAGTTGTTGAAAAAAATTAAAATAGAGGAATAAGTATGTTGGAATGTCCAATCATCAAGCTTCATCCTGTTCTGCCAAAGGTGAAGGAAAAAAAAATAATTTGAACAACTTATCAAATTCTCTTTCCTTTAAGAACAACAGAAAACAATAAAACAAAATCACAATAAAAACGACAAAACATTGTCCTCAAATTCTGTGCATAGAACTGAGAAAGTCCATTGAGTCCATTTTGACCAGTTTTGGTTTTTCTGAGTTTGGCCCATCAACTCCTGCAATCATAGTGGAAACATTTATGAAAAAAAGGAGATACTGGAGGATGGAATCATTGTAGATATAATAACAGTTTTGAAAAATACAAAAGATACTGGAAACTGAAAATGAATATCTATTGGAAGAGATTTTAATTTCCTTGTAAAATAATGGAGCAAATACCAGGAGAAAAGAAATCTATAGTCATATGGAATATAATAGAATCAAGAGCATTGAGCAGTTCAGGTCTGTCAACAAAGAATCATGCCAAAAAACCTGATAGCTTCTCACTGATGGAATTATAAAGTTAGTAGATGAAGGGAGAAATAAATTTAATATATTTGGATTTTTGGGTAACACATAAGAGACAGATGTGAAAACCCAGATTAATTAAAGATAACATTTTAGCAAAGTATTTGACATTAGGTGGACTGGATTTTTCTTTTATAAAGTTGCTTTAGTTAAACTAGATTTTGCTAGAATTGCTCTGAGCATGATTGAAGACGGTATTTCCATCACATTGTGATTATAGCAGAGGATCATGATATGAAACAAGAATGAACAAACAAAAAAACAATAACAACAACAACAACAACAAACTACTTTGGGATTATTGCAAACTAAAAATAAGACACCTCCTGTTTGGTTTAATCCTAAGTGGATGTTTTTCTGCTTAAAGGAGCACTTACGAAAGACACCATCTTTTAAGTCTGCTCCTGTGATATGATAATACATCACTTATCCCCTTTTCCTGAGAAACACTCAAGGGTTCTTCTGGTCTACAAAAACTCACAGGAAGAGATTCTAGGAGGTCTTGGAGGTGCATTTAGAGCTCAGACTGCAGTATTGAAATGAAATGGTGACTGATAGCATTCAAAAATAATTTTTGAATAATATCACTACCTCCAGAAGAGGAATCCCTTCTTGCTGAAGTAGATTAAGATGTTGTTGACAATTTCACACAGGTACATACCACTCATCATCTTCTCATACCTCTGTTTCCCAGCATTTAGAGAGTATTCATCCATCAATCTGTCATAATCTCTTCTGATATCATCCAGACACCCATTGCCTCCAAAGGCACTCCAGTCCATGCTGATAAGCATCTGCCCCTTGTTCCCCTCCAACATCTCAATGTTCTTCATTTCCTCCATGTAACAGGCATTACAGCCAGTTCCTATAATAAATCCAACCTCACAGGTGGATTCCTCATAAGAACAGGTCTTTATGGTTCCCACCCTGTTGTTGACCATGGCCGCCACATCCAGTCGAATGAATTCCTCTTTCCTTTTTATCACATCCCTCAGTAAAGCAGTGACCATGAGGGCACATGCAGTCAGTTGCCCTTTGTCCCGATGATCAGGATTCCCGCATTCATACTGTCTGCTTGCAGGGAAAAGAGAAGGTGAAGCCAAGAGGCATTTGGGGGCCTTTGATCCCCATGGAGTTCAGGAAGTCAGAGAGTTGCTGAAGACCAGGGGCATCTTTGAGATCAAATTTCTCTCTCAGATTGAGAGTGACCGATGAGCTGCTCCAGGTCTGGGCCATTCTCCAGCAGCTGGGTCTGAACAGCACATGCGATGACAGTATCCTAGTCAAGACTGTGTGCAGGGTGGTATCCAAGAGGGTTGTGCAGCTGTGTGGGGCAGGCATGGCCGCAGTGGTGGACAAGATCCGAGAGAGCAGAGGGCTGGACCCTCTGCACGCGGTGGTGGGAGTGGCTGGAACGCTCTACAAGCTCCACCCCCACTTCTACAGAATCGTGTACCAAACTGTGAAGGAACTGTCGCCAAAGCGGGCCGTGTCCTTCCTCTTGTCTGAAGATGGTAGTGGCAAGGGGGCTGCTCTTATCACAGCCGTGGGTGTGAAGCTCTGGGGAGAAAGGAGCAGCTAAGAGTGCAGGACTCCAGCCCACTGCCCTTCCAGCACCTTTCTCCAAAGAGACAACCCCCATTCTTCTCAGCTAGCTATGGTGGGAGCACTCAGAAGGCGCCACACCGCAGCGGGGAAGAAAACAATCCAACCGATGACATACTGTTGTATGGTAGGGTACAACATAGTGTGTGCTGTTGATCATCTCTCACCTGGACCCCTCACCTGCCCTGCCACTCTGCATGACTTGATTTCAACCCAGTCGCATCCCCAAGTGTGAACTATAGCCACATCCATTCCTCCCATAAGCGCCCATCCAGTGGAGTTGTTGATTGGCACAGACGAAAAGTCGAACCGTCATCCAGGCCTTCTGGCCTCTCTGAAGCCCATCCAGCAGACACTGCTGGACTCCTCCATACCGGGGGCCATCACTGCGTTCTCCTGTCCTAGCACTTGCTACAACGGCCTGGCATCCTGTCAGGATGTGTCGATGCCACTAGATGGTGTGTCCATGGAACCAGCCCTAACCACACTGGATAGGCTTGCATCCTGTTTATCTCATGGGGGTGGTGGGGGGGAGGCAGGCAGTCCTGTGGGAAAGTGTCTTGTCTCCATTGGGGTAAAAGGAACTTACCCCAAATCAAAGCCAGCACTGGAATTTCCCATCGTGTTTGTGAGCCACATTGTATGACCTGGTACACTTTGTAGCAATTAAAAAACAATAAAGAATCTCACTATTTTGACATGTGGGTAAAGGTGACAGAAATGAGTTGGGTGGAAAAAAAAAATAGCCCTGTTTTCATTGTAAAACAGAATGGAGAAAGTGCATTGAGAAATAATCTTTGTTGTTTATTTAGTGCAGTTGATGATTACAGAATCTTAGGAAGGCATATTCACTGTGTGATGCTTTCAGTTATCAGGGGGCAGACTTGGGAGGGCTCAATTCTGGTTCCAAAGAATATACTTTTATTATTATTTTTTTAATTTGATAAAATATACGTAACATTTACCATTTTAATGATATTAAATGTGTGATTTATCAGTGTTAGGCACATTTATGTTTTTGTGCAGTCATCACCACTATTTCCAGAACTTTTCATCATCTTAGACTCATACTCTGTATCCATTGGACAATGCCCTATCTTCCCCTGAATGCTCCCCCAGCCCCTGATAGTCACTATTCTACTTTATGTTTCTTATGAAGATGACTCTTCTATATACCTTGCATAAGTGGAATCATGCACTATATGTGCTTTTGTGTCTGACTTATTTCAATTAATGTAATGTTTTCAGCATTTATCTATGTTATAACATTTGTTAGTATTTACTTCCTTTTTCTTTTATTTTTTTGTGGTCTGAGTATCGAACTCAGGGCCTTGCACATGCTAGGTAAGTACTCTACTAGTGAGCTCCACCCCCAGCCCTGAATTTCCTCCCCCTTTAAGGCTAAATAATAATGTTCCATTGCATGTATATATTATATTATACTTTGTTTACCTATTCAGCTGTTCATGGACATTTGGATTCTTTCTTCCTTTTGACTATTGTAAATATTGGTGCCCTGAACATTGGTGGCAAGTATCTGTTGAAATCCCTACTTTCCCCTCTTTTGAGTATTTACCAAGAAGTAGAATTGCTGGATCATATGGTAATTCTATGTTTACTTTTTTGAGGAGCTGCCATATTGTTTTTCTACAGTGGCTATAACATTTTACATTCCAAGCAGTAATGAACAGGGTTCCAGTTGCTCTGTGTGCTTGCCAGTGTTTGCTCTTCTCCTCCCCCTTTATACATTTCACATAATAGCCATGCTAATAGGTGTGAAGTGGTATCTCATTAGGTTTTAGCTTGCATATCCTTATGACTAATAATGTTCCCATTTTTATGTACTTATTTGCCATTTGTGTATCCTCTTCAGAGAAATGTCTATTCAAGTCTTTGGGTTTTTTTTAAAAATTGGGTTGTCTATTTGCTTTTGGATTATAAGAGTCTCTCTATATAATTATGGATATTAAGCCCCTACCAGTTATATGATTTCCAAATATTTTCTCTCATTTTATGAATTGTTTTCCCTCTATTGATAGTGTCCTTTGATGCAAGAAAAAAATTAATTTTGATAAAGTACAATTTACATATATTTTCTCTTGTGACCTATATATACCTTTGGTGTCATATCCAAGAAATTTGTCAAATCCAATGTTATGAAAATTTACCTCATCTTTTCTTATAAGAGTTTCAGTGTTTAGATCTTCTATTAATTTGGGTTAATTTTTGTTTACAAAATAGATAAGAGTTCAATATCATTCTTTGCAAATGGGTATCTGATTTTCTTGGAACTGTTTGTTGAAAAGACTACTTCCACATTCAGTGGGCTTGGTACCCTTGTCAAAAATCATTTGACCATATATGTATGGGTTTATTCTATTCTACTGGCATATATATTGACATATATATTCCATTGTCTTTATGCCAACCACCATACTCTTTTGATTACTGTAGATTTGTAGTAAATTTTGAAATTAGTTAGTGTGAGATCTCCAACTTTGTTCTTTTTCAAGATCTTTTTGACTATTCAGGTTCTATTGGGATTTTATATGAATTTTAGGCTTTTAAAAAATTTCTGCAAAATGTGTCATTGGGATTTTGGTAGGGGTTGCTTTGAATCTGTAGATTTCTTTAGGTAGTACTGACATGGGAATAATATTGTCTTTTAATCCATGAACATGGGATAGTTTCCCATCTACTTTTGTCTTCTTCAAATACTTTCAGCAATGTTTTTGTAGTTCTTAGTGTAAAACTCTTTTGCCTTCTTGGTTAAGTTCATTCCCAAGTATATTATTATTATTATTATTATTATTTTTGTGTGTGTGGCACCGGGGATTGAACTCAGGGGCACTCGACCACTGGGCCACATCCCCAGCCCTTTTTTGTGTTTTTTTATTTTTTTATTTTTTTTATTTAGAGACAGGGTCTCACTGAGTTGCTAAGTGCCTCGCCATTGCTGAGGCTGGCTTTGAACTCGCGATCCTCCTGCCTCAGCCTCCCAAAGTGCTGGGATTACAGGCGTGCGCCACCGCGCCTGGTTTATTATTAATTTTTGATGATTAATTAAAATTGTTTTCTTAATTTTCTTTATAATTATTCACATAGAAACAATTTGTTTTATTTTATTTGTGTGTGTGTGTTTGAAGAAAAACACTTTTTTTTTTTTTTTTTTTTGTGGTACTGGGGATTAAACTCAGGGGCACTTGACCACTGGGCAATATCCCCAGATTTTTTGTGTTTTTATTAGAGACAGGGTCTCACTGAGTTGCTAAGTGCCTCGCCATTGCTGAGGCTGGCTTTGAACTCGCGATCCTCCTGCCTTAGCCTCCCAAAGTGCTGGGATTACAGGCGTGCGCCACCGCGCCCGGCTGAAGAAAAATACTTTTACCCAGGCATTTCACCTTCTTTTTCATTTCATTTTTCAATCTCATAACCTCCTATCAACATAACAACCTACATTTCAATGTAAATGGTGGGGATGTTATTAGGAATAATGGGATGAATTAAGCTTTAAAAGTTATCTGAACTGGGGGCAGTGGCACATACCTGTAATCCCAGTGGCTCCAGAGGCTGAGGCAGGAGGATTGTGAGCTCAAAGCCAGCCTCAGCAAAAGCAAGGTGCTAAGCAACTCAATGAGACCCTGTCTCTAAATAAATAACAAAATAGGGCTGGGGATGTGGCTCAGTGGTCAAGTGCCCATGAGTTCAATCACCAGTACAAAACAAAACAAAAAGCATATTGAGATATATTTGTTCTTGTGAGTCTCACTGGTGATGATACCTTCACTGTTTACACCCTTGGCACATTGCAAACCACAGCATCGAGCTTCAATGGCTGTGACCAGTGAGTTGCAATTATATTTGTTGGAGAGTTCCTTCTCATTGGATATATTCATTTAGAGTTTAAGTTACTATTTACTAAGGATCTGAAGAAAATATTATTTACTGCTAGAAGAACATTATGGTTTGGATATTAAATGTTCCCCCAAAGCTCACATGTTGAAAGTTTGGTCCTCAGCTGTGGGACTGTTGGGAGGTGGTGGACACTTTAGGAGGTGGAGCCTGGTGGAAGGAGATTAGGTCATGGGGGTAATGCCCTTGAAGGAGACCTTGTACTATCTGTTCTCTTTTACTCTGCTTCCTGGCCACCATGGCGTGATCAGCTTTGCTCGACTACTACTACTCTTTGCCAAGATGTTCTGCCTTACCACAGACCCTAAATGATGGAGCCAAGTGATGGTGGACTGAAACCCCTGAAACTGACAGCCGAACTAAACCCTTCCTTTTTTAAAATTGTTTATCTCAGATCTTTTGTCACACTGACAGAAAACTGACTAACACAATGGCTGTATTAGGATTTATTGTCCCATTCAAATTTAAGGGTCTTTAACTTCTTATTTGATTTTGGAAGAAAAATCTGGTGTAGGAAGTCCAGATTTCTATGACTAGCCTTTGTGAAGCATTCAGAATAAAGGGTTTCTAAACTATTATTCTCAGTAATGATTCATAAGTGCCATCATGAGCAAAACACTATGCCCAGCACATAAGTGACACAGAATTGAATAACATGTAGTCTGTATTCCCAAGGAGCATTTTCTAATGTTGGACAAAGATGGACTTAGTGTTTTCAATGTATTTTACAAAACCTCACTCTTGCAATGATGAAACTCATTTTGTATTCTGGGTCAGTGATTTGAAATGTTTTTTTTTTTTTTTTGGTGATCTATGGATCTGTAGGAGGAAGACACCAAAACATGAAAAGTTGTTTTTGTGCATTTTGCCAGTGCAACTTTTTACCTTTTGGTTGCCTATCGTTGTGTCCATTTAGAGCTAGCTTATTCTGGCTTGCAAAAGCTCATTTTGTGCCTCTCTTCTCTATTCCCTATTTGGTGATATCACACTGGTAGCTTGCAATTAGCCAAAATGGAAGAATTTGTACCATAAAAGTCAGCAAACAAACACTACAAATTAGAGTTCCCTCCCACACCCAATCTGGCTTACCTGTAGTACGTGAGAGTTGCTCTGAGGATTAAATTATACTGAGGGCTCCATAAGTGGTTTGTCAATGAAGGGGACTTGTAGTTCTTAGTTTCTGAAGGTTTGTTCCATGAGCTGTTTTTAAGACCTCACAGTTTTACACATTGCTCTATGGAAGTTTTTACTTCTCAGGGAAGAATTCTTACTACCTGTATGACTCCATTTGTCTCTTTTCCAGTAACTTCTAGTCACCCTGTGGTCAGGAATTTGAGACCTCATAAGCAGCGATAAGCCTTTACCTTACCCACATTTTCACAAATCTTAGACTCTGTTGTACTTTCTCCATCACAGGTATATGAAACTAACATAATACATTAAAGTTGTTTAAATTATGGAAAAAGGTACTTATGAGATTTTTTTTTTAAGTAGGCAAAAGTAGTCCTTTTCTAGGAGGAATTGAGTGGGCAAACATGCAAACAATAGCAGCAGTAGCAACAACTACCATACTATTTAAAAACCTAAAAATTTCCTTCTTGATTATTAACTTCAATGTATGTGTAGTTGGGATAATATGAATTTTTCTCTGGAGGATTGTTAGTAGGGAAAAATCTGGTTAGGTAACTGTTTTTGTGGCCTGTTTCACAGCCCCCCTCCTCACCTCCCCACACATATAGTGTGGGTGGTGGCACGGACAATGTAGTTGGTCCCAGAGGCAGCATTACCTTAGTAATTTTCTGGAAACACTCAGCTCACAGACACGGAACTGCAGTTTACAGGAAGCTATCCATCTTTCTCAAAACAGTTCAGAAAAGGAATCCATTTTCTTTAATATAAATCCTCTTTGTCTTGTGATGTATAAATCATCCCTTCGGAAGAAGCCCTTTGAGGTATCAATTCAAGGCATTCTCTCAAAACATCATCCCTCAGCACAGCCCTTCGATGGAAGCTAATCCTTTGTGGCTGCTCATCCCACTTTTCACTGACTTTCCCATATAAAGCCTTCTGTTGTCATCTTAGCAATTAGGATAGCACGTCAGGGTCGGAATGACCTTAGCCAGGTATAGTTACTTGGGTAAGAAGAAGAGCAGAAAGGAGAGTCTTCCTGATTGTGACTTCAAATTAGTGACCCTGAATAATGAACATGTTTATCAAGGGTCTGTTTATGGGAGAGTGAAGCTATTGCACACACTGGTCAGCCCATAGCTGAGTCATGTACTCATCCTTGTATATCTATGGAGGTGAAAGATGATGCTAAGGCCATCTCTGTGTGTGGTCTGGTTTGGAGCTGTAGCAAATAAAGATGATGGCTTCTTTAGATTCCCTGTGTTCCATTTTAGGGTTTGATTTGCTCATCTTCAGCTGCTGTCTGTGCAGTGGCTAATGGTTCACAGTAGCAGCCTTCTCTGGAGTATTGCTTGTGGATGATTGGAGTCATCTCACCTAGAGATGCCTAGGAATTACATTCCCTGCCTTGTGCCAGAGCAGCAGGTAGTAATGACCGACTGGTTGAGACTGGGTAGGAGGGGATTTACAAAATGCTTTAAAGCATGGCAGATGCAAGGTGCAATTTATGCCCCAGAATTCCCAGTGAAATGGAGTTGAGGCTGAATTTCACCTGACCAGTTTGTATTGCATACTTTCTGCCTAATCTCTGTCCTGCTGTCCTACTCCCTTTTGGATTTCTCCTGAGAGCATTCCCTCAATAAATCATTTTGATACAAATCCCTCTCTCAGTCTCTGGTTAACCCAACTTAACTAAGACCAACTCAAGGGGACTCAAAGACCCATTTGTTCTGAGAATGAGGAAAGTTGTATTGTGATCTTGAAGTTCAGTTTAAATATATCAGTTTAAATGCAATAAAATTGCAACCTCTTTGGTCTTAGTTAATTAATTAACTTTGTGGATGGAAACTTTGGTCTAAAACCTATGGTTGTATCTGCATTAGATGTTGTCATGTTTACAGCTCACTCATGCTAGGGCAGTGAGGTAGGTTGCCAGACACTAAGGAAGACACCTAGAGATGGAATCTGAGATACAGGGTTTATTGAGAATGCTTATGGGGGATGTCCAGTGGTGAAGGGCTTGGGCAGCTGCTGCTACAGAAAGTGTAGGGGCTATGGGTTGGGCAGGTGTATCTCTGTTCCATGCCTGAAAAAAATAGTGTCTCTTATCTCTCACAATGATTTGTCCATGAGCAGTTGCCTAGATGAGCACTTACTTTACTCTCCATGGTGCTCTGATTTGCACTAGTTACTACAGGACAGGGGTTTTATAAGTTAGGTTACAGAAGCAATATCAGCTTAACTTGTATTGTCCCATTGTATGACCAGCACCCCAAGGAACTTGACAGGCATGCAAGAAGACAGCTTCTTATAGATAACACTAACTTGCCCTAATTCCCAACAGGTGTGAGAGAAAACCATTGTCCTTCAAGATAATATGTCCAGATGGACATTCTAGCCTAGACTCACTTTCATTGTTCCCTTGACTTGAGTAGGTGTTTGGGAAGAGAAAAGAGGTGTCCAGGGACATGGTGTTTTATTGTCCCCTCCTTTTTAAAGATGTGAACTGGGTAATTCCAAGGAGTTATGCCTCCCTGTGTGTTCCATATTGTCTCAGTTCCCTTGGTGGCTTTCTCAGGCATAACAAGGTGTCTCATCTCAAAGAATTTGCTGCTTCAATGGGTGTTGGGAAAAACACACCAAAGTGAGGTAGTCTGCAGAAACTGTCGAATGGAAGTATCAGAGCGTGTACACTAGGTAGGAGCTTAGAGACTTGAGAAATCATTTTGGGTTGCATGTGGCAAGGAAGAGGTTTTAATGAGTGGGTCTGAATTGGGCTTAGGAGACTAAGTAGAGGATTTCAGAAAAGGAGAGACATTGGCTTCAGGCTGGAAAAGACTTTAAGCCCATCTTCCAGCAGCATTTACTAGCACACATGGGAGTAAGGAGGTATAATTCAAAGTCTCATTTATTGTAGAGGCCCCACAAAAAGGTCACATGATAAAACTGAACTTCCCTACTCCCACTGAAGCTGACTGAGCCATGTGACTTGCTTTGGCCAATGAACTGTGAGGGGACATGACCACTTCAGGCACACATTTTCAGGGCTAGTATATGACTCTCCATCTTCTTTTATTTTATGCCATCATGGAAACACATGTTGAGATGAATTCTTTGATGTATTAGGTCCCTGGATAAATCACTTGCTCTGTCTGAATTTTAGTTTCTCATGTATAAAACGGTCATTTGTAACTCTCAGATTCCTTCCAGTTTATTTGATTCTTTGATGAAGGGTCTGTCATCAAATTTAGCAAGATACTGATCTTAGAAACTGAAAGAAATGGGAATGACTGAAAAAATGGAAAATGAAGCTAAATGTCCTTTGCTTCCTGAAATTTAGAACCTGGCAAGATACAAATATGTCCTCTCAAAATACTAAGAACCTGAATGCTCCCTAGGCAGTTGTTAATGAACATTTTTGCAGCCCAAATGAATAGTCTAGGAGAGTTTGAGGTCTTATGTATCACAGTGGGGACTGTTGTGTGTTAAAGATTGTATAAAGTTCTATTCCTTTATTTTATTTATCGTGCAGAGAAACATCTATTCTTCAGACTCATTTGTTTAGGGTTTTTGTGAACATACTTCTCCTAGTCTATTTGGCTTCCTGTCATCCCAAATTCAACCATAAATCCCCCTCTGCTCTGCTTTGTGCATCATTAGAATCCACTCTGTGTATAGACATGCTGCTTGTATGTTAAGCTCTCATTGCTTATATACCATATTTCTTATCTCCTTCTCAGCCCAGCAGGAAATTACCTTCTTCCCCAATCATCTTCTTTCTTCCCTCACCCCACCATCATTTTGTACAATTTTTTCTTTCCAGATGATCTGATGGAATCCTTATTCTGAATGCTTGTGGCAGGGTCTCATGTCCTCATAGAAACAGTGTTCTCTTCTTGTGTAAGAGCCTTGTATGAGGAAGTAGCTAAGATGGCGGCTGGCTGAGAGCCAAAGAGGAGGCGTTTAATTGTTTACACCCGACCTCAATGTAATTAACTAAGAATCTTTCTGTGCCCGTGAACACTGTGTGACGCACCTGTAAGTTGAGCTTGTGACACGTGTATACTTGTTAAGGTAAAGAGTATTTAAACGGATGGTAGAGAGGAACGGGGGCGGAATCAGGAGGAGAAAGCAGAGAAGAAGCAAGAATAAAGAACCTACTCATTTCCAGTCTGCCTCCGATTTCTTTCCCGTGGTATCCTTGCTGCAGGCGGCAATAGCTGCAGGCGGCGACATTCTTGGATTAAAGAAGGGGATCTTCTGAAATCATCTGCTATTTAATTTTAGAGGATAGCCTTTTGTTACTCAGTTTATGCCCAGGTTTTGTAGAATTTACACTTCTGTTAACAGGGTGTTAAAATAGGACCCTTCTATCTTTGTTTCAGTAGAGGCTGCAAAAATCTGATCACAAACTGAGAGATGCTGTCCCTGACTTTCTAAAACAAGGTGCTAGATAGACTATCTATGCAGGGTTGTGAAGGGAGTAATAGGGAATCAGTTTTGTGAGCCTTAATCAACCTGCAGTTTGAGAATAAAACATGATTGAATCTGAAAAGGCAGAGAGAATACCTTTGAAGAAAGATGCTCTGGCCCTTTCTCATTATATCCTAAAGGAGGAGGATGGTTATGTCTGGTGAGAGGTAATTTAAAGGGACCTGTAAGAGCCTCAGTGTGTATTCTCTGCAGTGTAGGAGCCCTAGTGGACTAGTACCTGACTCATCATACCTGATGAACTTGACAGAAGTAAGGTAGGTGGAGCGGCCTTCCTGGGGTGGGAGTGAAGAAAGGTGGTGACACTAGGAAACTGTAGTCTTTTAAAAATAAAACTTAAAAATTTGTTCTAATTAATTATACATGACAATAGAATGCATTTCAACTCAATATATGCAAATGGGAGCACAACTTCTCGTTTCTCTGGCTGTACACGATGCAGAGTCACACCATTCGCGCAATCATATATGTATATGGGGTAATAATGTCCATTTCATTCTACCAACCTTCCTACCCCGATACACCCTCCCCTCCCTTCACTCCCTCTGCCCAATCCAAGGTTCCTCCATTCTTCCCTACCTCCTCCCCCCACTTATGGATCATCATCCGCATATCATTAGTTTTTTTGGGTTGGCTTATTTCACTTAGCATGATATTCTCCAGCTTCATTCATTTACCTGCAAATGGCATAATTTCATTCTTCTTTAAAGCTGAGTAATATTCCATTGTGTATATATACCACGTTTTTTCTTTATCCACTCATCTGTTGAAGGGCATCTAGGTTGGTTCCATAGTTTAGCTATTGTGAATTGAGCTGCTATAAACATTGATGTGGCTGCATCACTTTAGTATAAACAGCAGTCTTTCTACCAGCATCAATGGTAAGGATGTGTGATTTTTTTTCTGGGAATTAATGGAGGACCTTCCCTTGGGAGCTGGTCTAGAGACGTTTTGGATTTCACTCAAGTGAATGAGTGGACTCAAGGATGAACTATGGAACCATGGATAGAACATGGACAGATTGCAATGCCTAGGGCCTGAGGAGTCATAAGCAAGTAGGGGCAGAAGAGGAATTGCTTGCACAGAGACAGGTTGCGATTAAGCGTCCTGTGAGGGGAATTTCCTTGCAACCCATAATCATAACCCAAGTGAGAAAGAGTTGTTTTTGAACATGAGTCAGCCTTTTGGCACCCTTCCTTCCCCACTGCAGAAGAACAGCTCAGCATTAAGTGTCTTTAAAAGGAGATGAGGGGGAAAAGAGAAAATTGCTTTCTGCTTGCATGTTGAGTCTGGTTCTATTACCGTAATGCTATGTTGAGGGCTCTCCTGCATATTGATAATGCATTTATTATCATGTATTATTTGCTAGAACCCATTGTCTTTTAGGGCATTTATTTTTCTTTAGAATGTTATTCAGTTAATAAATTATGAGTGCCAACTATGTGTTTGTAATTGCACTGGAAAACAAACATGAAAAGACACGTTTTGGACCTCAAGTTTTTACACTGCAGTAGGGGAGGCACATGGCAAAAAAGAAAGATTTAATGTAATATGCAAAGTCTCCATAATGTGTAAAGAAACTATATGTAAGTGTAATACAGATGTGAGTGAAGTCACCCTGCCTTGAGATACCTTCCTGACTATGTATTCATCTTTACCTATTGCTTTAGTTCTGAGCCATTAATGTAATAGTTTCATTGTTTGCCTCTAAATATTTATGATTTCTACTGAGTTTTTTAAATCAGTAGTGTTATTTATTAGTGCATTTTCAAATTTACAGAATTTTTTGTCTTTAGCTTATGATTTCTAATTTTATTTGTTACATTGTCATCCCAAATCTGTTGTAAGATAGTGGTTCCTAAAAAAGATAGTGATTTTTTTGTATTTATTAAGGTTTGCTTTATAACAAAAGTTATATTTGTATAGCCAAATATTTGCATATAGTTATAATTGTGGTTATTTTTAATAAATATTTCATGTGTGTCTCAAATAGCTATCTAGCCTCTAATTATTGGGTGCAGGGTTTTATATAAGTTATATCATTTGTCAATTGTGCTTTCTTAAGCCTTATTTATTTTTGCTAATTTTTAGTTTTCTTAATCTATAATTTACCAAGAGATGCCTGTAAAAGTGTTCTACCTGACTGGATTTATTCAATTCTTCTTATAATTATTTTATATATTTTGAGGCTTTGTTGGTAGGTTAATACTGTTTTGGGATTAAGTTTCCCTGTGAATTGTTCCCTTCGACACATAGCATATCCTTACTTATCCCTTATAATTAAAGTGACTCTATAATTTATCATCTAAACAGACAATTTTGTTAGTGAGAAGGCACAATAAAGATAATTAGTAGGGTTTTAATTGATCTATAGCAGGTACAACCAGGACTATCCTGGGCAAAGTAGGATGTACTCAGGCATTTTGCTTCCAACCTTAGCTTTTCTAAGTGGGATGGAAGAGAGTAGTGCTTATTTTCTTATTTTACAAATACTGTAGTCCCCTTCCCTTCTCATCTGCTGGAAGCCAGGTGGGGGCAGACAAGTTGGACCAGATCTTGAGGGCCACAGAGGCTGTGTGAGGCTTTTAGATCTGTTTTCCACTTAAGTCATTTACTTTATCTTCTAGTAAAAGAGTCTCTGAATCTCCCAGTGTTGACTTCAACAATTTTGTTGTCATGTTCCCTAAATATAGGCAACGATGGAACCAGGTTTAATGTCACTATATTGATAACAACTATGCAACTATGAAACAAAAGAAAATTTATAAATTGTTTTCAAATAAAACTTCGAACCTAATCAGAAAATAAAATAAAAAATTATTTCAATGTGTCAGATCAAGTAGCAAAATTGCTGCTCTCGATATGGCTATCAGATGTTGTTCTTAGTTTGACTTCCTTGTACTGTATGTCAGAAATGACTGACTGTTCATATTTTTCTCTATTCAAACACTGTGAAACCTTAATTTGGGCAGTGATGTGAAGTACTTCAATCTTTGCTTGGCCCCAGGGCATCATTTACACAGTGTTTGTCTTTGGACTTTACCTTAATAGCCTGGAGAAATTAACATAGTACTACTTTAGAGCCCATGTAGTTATTAATAAATGTGAATGTGGACACTAAAATTTCAGGATGGTACTTAGAGTGGAAATCCAGATGATTCAGAATATAATTGTATTTAAAAATTTAAATATCAATGAAATGAATAGAAGAAAAATGTTCTCATAGAGATTTTTGAAGTCTTCCTTGAAAACATCGGAAGACCTCTACAGTCTCCACTTCGGAGCTCAAATGTTATTCCAGAGGTGATTTTTAAGTATTTAGGATAATTCAAGTAGCGAGTCAGAATGACCACCATGGGCAGTGACCACACTGAAGGTACAGAAGTGAAGAGTCTGAGATCAGATGTTCCAAATACTAACAGCTGGGGTTGGCAGGGGATTCCACAGTAGATCTAGGTGCTTCACTCAGATCTCCCATTCAGGCTAATGCAGCTGAGAGGAATATCTGGTGTTTATGGTTCACAGATATGTCCTTCTCTGGGACTTGCCCTCAGGGACAGGGGACTGCTTTGCCTAAGGTTACACCCCTTCCTAGGAGTCCATCCATGGCCAGTGACTGATGTGGGGATGCAAAGCCTAAATTTCAGGCAGTATTGAGGGCCATCTGAGCTACAGACCAGCTCAGGATCAGCTGAGGCCTCAGTTGCAGTTGCATTCTGGGTCAGCTTCTCCCTCTGCCAACCTGTCTTCCTCACTTTCCACTTTACAGGTGTATCTTCTGAGAGTCACTCCCGACAACCCCAGTAAACCTTCTGCACACAATTCCTTATCTCAGGATCTGATTCTAAAGAACCTCAACTTAAAGACAGATATCAATGAGACCAGTGGATAGAATGGATGGAAGTGTTCACTGCTGTGCCCCCAGCAAACACTGCCTGGCACATGATGGGTAATAATTGTTTTTCTTTTCTTTCTTTTTTTTTTTTTTTTTTTTTTGTACTGGGAATTGAACTCAGGGCTACTCAATTATTGAGCCACATCCACAACCCTATTTTACATTTTGTTTAGAGACAGGGTCTCACTGTTTGCTCAGTGCCTCGCCACTGCTGAGGCTGGCTTTGAACTCATAATCCTTCTGTCTCAACCTCCAGAGATCCTGGGATTACAGGTGTGTGCCACTGTGCCCAGCTGGTAATACTTGTTGAGAGAATGACTGAATGATGAATTGGAGGAAGTCAAGGATGAGTACCATGATTATGGCTTTGGATATTGAATAGATGATAGGGTCACTGGGGTGGGGGATGTGATAAATTTAGATAGTACAGTTTCTCTGATTTGCATTTCCCATGCTTTCTTCTTAGGCCTGATTCCATGCTTTATCCCCACCTTCCACTATCTCCCCTAAAGTACACACTGTATCTTCTTGAGATATTTCAGGGAGTTTCAAATGAATTAGGGAGATGGTGTCAGTAAGAATAAGATCTGTTGGTTCCTGCCTGACATTCCTATCCTGTAACATAGTTGCAACTCTAGGTCTTCTGTTTACCTGCAGGTGTACTGTGAGGTGGCACGCACTCAGAAGCAGAGTCCAGATTTAGTAGGTCTCTTTATGCATCAAAACATAAAATGACAATAATTAGATTGAGTGAGGGGAGGAAATGCTTGGTTTTTTGATTGTTCCAAATTTCATTTCCGGAGGTGTCCAGGGAGTGCTTTCATGGTGGAGACAGGAGCATTACCATTTTAACGAGCCCAGTCTCCCTGTAGTTTATGGCTTCCTTTCACCCACGGCAAATCTGATGGGCAATTGCTTTCCCTCTTAAGGTGGCCTTTCTGGGATCCAAGATTAGGTCAGATACTCCTCCCCACTGTCAGGCAGCCTCATAAAGCCTGTTATGTCTTCTTCCTTTAATTGGAATTCCAGGTCATTAAGTAGTGGCCTAATTTGCTGCCATGGACTGTTTCTCATACTGACTTTGTCAAAGTTAGAAGCAAACCAGATTTGGGTATGTGTTTCCTCCTCTGTTATGTTTCTTAAAGGGTCAGATTTGCATTTCCAGAAGAGAGAACAGTTGAACATGTTTTGAGAGAAAGACCGAGGGAATGGAGGTGGAGTGGAGGTGTTTCCATAAAACAGAATTATAGAAATGAAGAGATAGCTGGGCCCTGGGAGTGAATCATGTCCTCTGCTGTGAAATTTACACATTATAACCCAGGAGGTGAGGTCACTAATCTGAAGTCACAGAGTTACTTAGGGGGAGAGAGTTGAGTAGAACCCTGGCTGACTGGGGTCACCAAGTAGGAAGCCTTTGTAGGCACTGTGAGGAGTCCCCTATCATGACAGGTAGAATGGTCTCTAGAACAGGTGGGACAGGAAGTAAGTGAGAAAGGTAAGCTCTTGTTTCAAGTTCCCTATTTCTGATATATGGCTCACGACCAGGACTGTCATCTTTCCCATAGTAAGAAATGTCAGCAAATTGTACCAACAAAACACACAAAAAAGGTCTTAATCAGGAAATATACTTCCCAGGTTATCAGGACTTTTTTGACAAGTGTCTTAGGCCAGTAGAATTGGAGTTTCTGATCAAATTCTGTATGAATGCTAAGCTTTTCAAACAAGAGGGGCTCACTAAGGACCTACCCCACTATAACCTATGATTGTGGTCTAACCAGTGTTCAGGCTTCCAGCTGCAAGTTTCTCCCTGGAGATTCCTTTTAAGGTAGCAAGAGCTCTAGCTGGCATTTAGTACCAGCCACTGCCCACAGACTGTCACTCTTTGTAAATCCCTTAGTCCTGCTGGATCCCTCGAACAAAGCTAATCTGCCACCTGACACCTGGGCTTGTCACCTTTAATTCCAGGCGTCTGAGCTGCTGTCTCCAGGGAAATAAAGGGAAGGATTTCTTTTTTGCCCTCACATACTCTTGACATCTATTATTCCACTCATGGGCACCTGTCCCAAGGGGCACATAGCTGCACCTTTCTGCTCTTCTGTTTAGTAATGTAAAGTCATCTCTGAGTGTTTCACCTGCCCATTTTTCAGTTTTAATTTTTTTGGGTAAAGAATCTCCATGGCAACAAAACAGCTCCTTTTTGGAATCTAGAAAATTATGAACAAAGAGAAGTTTTTGAAGAAAGAAGCTGTTTCCTAATGGGGAGGTATTTTGAAGCAGAGGACCTATTTCTAGGTGCCCTCAATCTCTTCTTCACCCCAGCATACCTCACCTAGAGAGGATGGCTTTGCTCTTTCATTACATTCAATGACTGGGTTGGTGGAGTGATCCACTTTATTTAGGGGAAATAGCACTTTGTGATGGTGGACAAGGCAGAAATATTTCTATCCTTGGGCATCCTTTGGGGGCAATGAAGAGAAAAGAAGGAAAAGATGACAACCAGAGATATGTAAAAATGGCTCTATAAGTATAATATGAAATGTAATGCATTCTGCTGTCATTTATAACAACTTAGAATAAAAAAAAAGATGTGTACATGTGAAAAAAAATTTATGAGCTCCCTATATTTTCTTCCTTGTTCTGTGTAGGTATATATGCATAATATAACACACACATACACACACACATATATGAATATCAATAGAGCAATTTCATCTGATAACACAACAGGTATTGGGTGGTAATTACAGAGGCATGGAAAAGGTAAGGAAGAAGATAAAAGGAAAGCATAGGAGAGAAGTTAAAATCCATCTCTGGATAGGTGCAGTGACATATATCTGCAATTCCAGCTACTCAGGAGGCTGAGGCAGGAGGATTGTGAGTTCAAGGCCAGCCTGGGCAACAGAGGACCACCTTGTTTCAAAAGAAAAAATTCTGTCTCTGGCCTCATGACCAGGTATAGAAACAAGGATTATAGCAGTTTTCTGTATTTTTTTTTTATCATTATAAATATGTTGGTATGTATAAACCGATTCACTTTTTAACTTCATGGCTTGTTGGTAGTTAATTATACAGTTTAACCCTTAGATTATAGGATATCAAGTTGGGAATGTGGCAGAACTAAAAGGATGAATGAAAACCACTCAGTGACTGATGGCACTTTGGATCTGTGCTTTTGAGGAGGGGTGAAATGAGTTTTATTTGCAGAAGAGATAGTTTCATTATATTCAGCCTTGTTGCTGGTGGTGCTGGAAGTTTATGTGTAGAAGAGTGAATTTTGGTTTTGATGAATGCTAAAGGGGTAAACTGTGGTAAATGTGGTGAAGTGGTTCTTGGAACTGCTATTCTACCTTCCTTCTAGATATGGTGGTTGGAAAGGTAATTCACCACAGTCCCAAGGTTCCTTGCAGCCAGTATTCTGTGAATAAATTAGGGCCTACAATTAGATGTACTCATGCAAAGCTGGAAGGTGGAATTGACTCAGAGTCCATTTTCTTGGTCCTCTTCCTCTGATAGTAATGTCATAAAAAATGTGCATGCTTAGAGGCCTCTATGGCAGCTGGACTCAGCAGGTTGGTATCTAGTCATCACCTTCACGGGCATCTCAAGGCAGTTGTGGCAGAGTGGTGGGTATAGCAACAAGTTTCCTGACCCCTGGGCCACAGCTCAGTGGTATGTCATTGAACTCAATCATCTTTTGTTGCTCCAACCCTTCCAATGTTTGGTAAGCACCTAGAATTTATAACTAAATATCTTTTAGTTTGAAATAACCAAAGTGTTTTTTAAAATCTCTTCTATTACAGTCTAGCTTTTAGGCATAACTCTGAGTCCTTTCTATGGAGGAATGGAGAATCAGGATAATTAACTAATCTCCATTTTGTGAGCTGGATTCAAGAATTCTGCCTCTCTTCACAACTTTCTTTAGTAATATCCAGGGCTACTAACTTTACACATTCCCAGAAAATGCATGCATTTGTTTTGGTAGGGTGCAATGCATAGAGCCCTGGGCTGGGAATCAGAGAACTTAAGTTAGAGCATCATATATCTCTAATTTGCTGTGTGGCCTTGGGCAAGCTAAACAATTTCCTTGAGACTCAAGTTCATCATCTGTCAAGAATCCTTCCTTCTCAACTCATCAAAGGGTCGCTCTAAGGAACCGACATCAATAACAATAACTGTCATTTATTTAATAAATATTGAGAATTGTCTATGTCTCCATGTCAAGCACTTAGGAACACAGTAGAGAGCACATGGTGGTGTGTCAGTTTAGAAACCATATTTCTAAAAGGAGAAGTTCTGATTTGTAGCATTGCCCAGTTTCTGTAAATACTTCCATCAGGGCTAAGCTACTGACCTCACTGAATGCAAATTTAGGAATAGATGTGCACAATGAACTGTTGTGAGTTGGCTCTAGCATACAACTAACACACAGTCTTGCCTAGTTTGAAGATTACAGCCAAGAGAGGCAGAGCCAGCCACTGAACACACAGTCAGCCTGACTACAGGCTGGAGTAAGTGAGATAAAGGCAAAGAACAGGACCCAAGAGAAAGCAATACTGGTGAAGTCGATTTAGGGGACTGGTCAGGGAAGACTTGTCATTTAAGCTGAGACCCAAACGACAAGGAGGAGTTACTTAAGAGAAAGAGGAAGAGGAAACAGGAAGAGCATCTCAAGTGGAGGAAATAGCTTGTGTGAGGGCTTTGCGACCAGGACATTTGACTGTTTGAATGAAAGTAGCAGTCTTGTGGGTAAATGAGATTGGAGAAGAAAACAGAAGCTGGATCATGCAGAAGCTCTGCAGGCAGGCGGAGGGTGTTAGGTTAAATGAAAGAACACTGGGAAATCTTTGGAAGTTTGAAGTCTAGAAGGGACACAAGCAGCATGGAGGTTGGATGTTAGGGGCAAACATACAAGCAGAAATGCTGCTGAGGAGGTTATTGCAAAATCCCAGGAGAGAGCTGCTGCTTGTAATGGACATGGGGGAAGGTTGATCAATTCAAGATAAAATTTGGAGCCAGAATTATAATTTATTGATAAATATTTTTTTTTTTAAATTTTAAATCAATTCATAATAAAGTTGACTCATTTTGGTGTGCAGTTCTAGGTATTTTGACACATGTTAACCACCACAATAGGATTCAGAATAGTTCCTCATCCCTGCAAAACTTTCTAGTGCTATTCTTTTGTAGTCAAATCTTCTCTTCCAATACCTAATAGAGCTAGAAAAAGTGAGGGTGATGACAGAAGCATTATCAATCATGTTACTGATGGTCAGTCTGTACTCGGGAGCATTTATCTGGGTGCAGCCTTTCCCAGGGAGTCATTTCAGCCCCTTGGCTCTTTGCAGGCTTCCTACTGCTCTGATATGCTCAGTTCCCATCTTTGTAGGCACAGAAAATGCAGGAAAAGCCTGTAGAGCTGGAAGAGCTTACCCCAAATTTTCCACAACTTGAGATACATCTATGAAGTCAGTGATGGAGGAAGGCAGTCTATTTTTAGCCACATAAATAATTTAGTTTGGAATATTCCAGGTAGCATTGCATTATAGCTGAAAACAAACCTCAATTTGGGTGGTTATAAAATGATTTCAATAAACATCATTGCTAAAAACATAAGCATTTTAATTAGCTCATCTGTAACTCCACAGGGCCTGCTGAGATATAAATATACATATATATTCATAATATAGATTGTTGTGAATATATTTCTTTTTAGCTGCATCTCTCCTCCTTTCCCATTATTGTTTTGTCACAAAACATCTTCTATCATTTGAATGAATGAAGACTTTTATTTACTTGTATTCTGGGTCATAGAAAATGGTCACAATTATTTTCTTTGGAAAAGGAGAGGGTCCAGGATGATTTCAACATCTCAGTTTCCATTAGAACTACGTGTGTCACTTCATTTAGAGTTGCAACTTCCTTGTTCCCTGGTTCCGGCGAAGCGCAGATGAGTTAACTGAGGTCTTGTTATTGGAGGGACTCTAATACAAGGCAATGCTCACAGGTGAAAAGCTAAAAAGAGAGAAGGGGAAAAAGGGAGACCCTCTCTTCCCAGGAGGCTTAGGCTCAGTTCTGGGTGTTGGGGGGCTGTCTGTGTCCTTTTTATTACTGGGTTTTCTCAGGAACACTGATTTTAACTCTGCAGATAGGGAGACTGAGGCTCAAAGAATGTCTTTTCCAAGGCTCGGTGGTTGTTTCCTGAGTCCAAACTCAAGCCTGAGAAGATCAGGAATGAGCAGTGCCCTTTTCCTTCAGTGATGTTTGAATTTGCACTAAGAAGATGAGGAATCTTATCAAGAAATATGGAAACAGAAGGAAACCCAAGTCTAAAAGAAAAGATCAGAGGCAGAAATAGAAGGAAAACAAGAGCAGTCCTTGATATCTGTACCAGGGAGAACCCTGCAAAACCTTGGGAATTTGCAAAGTTCTTTCATGTCTACTGACTTTCATGACTTGGGAGGTAGTGGTGGAAAACATCAGATTTTGTAGGCAGACACGCTCAAGTTTTGGCAGTAGTTGATGGAGGGACAGAAATTCAGAGAAGATGGGGGAGAGATATAAATATACATATATAGCTGGGCACAGTGGCGCACGCCTATAATCCCAGCACTTGGGAGGCTGAGGCAGGAGGATCACGAGTTCAAAGCCAGCCTCAGCAATGGTGAGGCATTTAGCAACTCAGTGAGACCCTGTCTCTAATAAAATACAAAAAAGGCCTGGGGATGTGGCTCAGTGGTCAAGTGCCCCTGAGTTCACTCCCTGGTACCAAAAAAAAAAGTAAAAAAAAGTGAATATATTTCTTATTAGCTGCATCTCTCTCCTCCTTCATTCTAAAGAAGAGTCCAGTGTGGTTGATAGAAGGTCCTTTACCTGTGCCAGGTCACATGAGGCATTTGTGCCATCTCACCAGAATAACTATCTCTTATGCAAACAAAACTCATTTCACCCCTTCTCAAAAGCACAGATCCAAAGTGCCAGCAGTCACTGAGTGGTTTTCATTCACTCTTTTAGTTCTGCCACATTCCCAACTTGATATCCTATAATCTAAGGGTTAAACTGTATAATTAACTACCAATAAGCCATGAGGTTAAAAAGTGAATCGGTTTATGCATACCAACATATTTATAATCATGATGGTCATGGTAGGCAGAGGAACTGCTTTCTTCCCTGTTACTCTTTCTCTCCTTTTATTCTTTCTCCTTCACGTTTTTTCCTATTTCTTCCTTTCTAGTTTCATATTCTATACTCAGCCTCTTTGACTTTCTCCTCGTCTTAAATGTGGTTATCTTCTTATGGTGAGAGTGAATCAGGCTCATCTACTGAATCAGTCATCTACTGCTATGTAATGAATTGTCCTATAATTTTGTGACTTAAAATAACAAAAAATATTTGTTATCTTTTATGGTTCCTATGGGTCAGAAACTGAGATGTTGCTACGTTGGGAACCTCTGCATCAGTGTCTTTATTGAGGTTACCATCAAGGCTTGCTTGGGGCTGAGGTCATGGAAGGGCCAGAGTGGGGCTGGAAGACTCACTTCCAAGGTGGCCCACTCACATGGTTGGTGGGTTGGTGCTCTCCGGGAGGGCCTCTGCGCTGGCTGCTCAAGTGTCCTCGTGACATGGCAGCTGGCTTCCCCCAGTACAAGGAAGGTAGGAGAGCAAGAGCCAGGTGGAAGCTGACCGTCTTATAACCAGCCTTGGAAGTCACGTGATATCATGTCTGCCCCATTCTGTTTGTTGAAAGCATGGCTTCCTTTCATTTGGAGGAGAATTAGCTTTGCCATCTCAAGGGAGCAAAGAGTTTTTAGTCATCTTATTTATTTATTTATTTTTCCTTTTTTAAATTTGTTATTTTTAGATACAAATGACAGTAGAGTGTATTTTGACATATTCTACATACATGGAGTATAACCTATTCTAAGTAGGATCCCATTCTTGTGGTTGTACATGATGTGGAATTTCACTGGTGGTGTATTCATATATGAATGCAGGAAAGGTATGTCCTGTTCCCATCCCTCCTCCCTTCCCTCATACCCCTTTATCTAATCTGATGAACTTCTATTCCCTGCCCCCTCTCCCCCAGCTCCTTATTGTGTGTTAGCATCTACATATTAGACAGAACATTCAGCCTTTGTTTTTGGGGGGATTGGCTTATTTTACTTAGCAATGATAGTCTCCAGTTCTATCCATTTACCAGCAAACACCATAATTTCATTCTTCTTTATGGCTGAGTAATACTCCATTGTGTATATATTTCACGTTTTCTTTATCCATTCATCGGTTGAAGGGCACCTAGTTAGTTCCATAGCTTAGCTATTATGAATTGAGCTGCTCTAAACATTGATGTGGCTGCGTGACTTTAGTATGCTGTTTCCAGACATTTTAAAAACCACCCTATTGATATTTCAAATAGGATCCTCCCGAAGTCACTGAATACATTTTCTCCCTCTTAATTAACGTCCAAAGTGGAGACAGTCCCCATTGTGTGTGGTAAATAACTCACATTATGCAATGGACAAATGATTTCTTAATAACCAAGTCCTCATTCTCCTTCATGAGGAAGTTCCCGTCTCACATAGGGGATAGCTAATGCCGACCCTAGCAAGATGCAAGATGGCTCTCAAAAGCCAAAAAGTATTTGAAAGGACCGAGATGATTTGAGGGGAGAAGATGGTCAGGATTGACTGCTTGTCAGTCAGGCAAGTCATGAAGGCCTGTGCTCCCCTCTGTCCAGTTGGAACCAGTCCTTTTCAAAGGTGAACTTTCTGTGGCTGTCCCTTTGCTGCCCATGAAATGAAGTATATTTAGGCTGTGTGCTTATTTTTTCCCTTCCCTCATGTGCTCTCCATGGAATTCATTATCTCTGATTTAGTAAAGTGCATTACACACCCTAGGAGTCAGTTTAACTAATTCCAGCTCATCAACTAATATCACTCTCCTCTCCGACTACTTCCCTTGGAGGAATCTGCAAAGATTAGATTTGAGCTGCTGCTGTGAAAAAATACCCAAAAGGAGGAAGGTGGAAACTGAGTAAGGGGTCTTTAACTCTTAGAAGGAATTATCTGGGACATTAGAGGACTAGACTTTGCTTTCTTTGGTTGTTGTCATCACTTTCTCTCTTCAGATTTTCTGCTGGGACTTACTTTTGACATGGACCTTTCTCAGGCTGTGTTCTGCCTGGTCAGCTCAGTTGTATGTCATAGGAGGCTTCAGCTCAGTGTATTGATTTGAGTTCTGGTTACAGCACTATGCACAATCCTGGGAATGCAAGGAATGGAATGATCGGAGGAGGTTTTGGGAAGCAGAGTGAAACTTGGGTGCATGTTGACCTGAGTTCTAGTTCTTAATCTGTTGCTAAGCATCTCTTCGCTTGAGTCCTTTGGCTTTGAATTTCTTTCTGTGAAATGGGAGTGGAAGAAGTAGATTGGGGATCCAAGACATTCCATGGTTCTGGGATCATGCCCTGTTTTGGAGGATTTAGAACTGCAATCACCAGATATGGCAATATCTAGAGATGCTTTAGCTCAGCCTAGCTTTATGCTGGTGAGATGGCACAGACGAGAGAGTGACAGATACCTCATGTGACCTGGCACAAGTCAAGGACCTTCTACAGACCACACTGGACCCTTCTTTAGAATGAAGAGGAGGTGACTGTCCTTCTAACTCTAGGTCCTCTGTCTCAAAATAGTTCCTCGATCTGCATACTGAGTGAAGATCTGCATACTGAGTGAAGATCCCGTGGGGCTACTTTGGCAGTGATGGAACACATTCAGCAAGTCCTGGAGATGCAGAGGACTCTTGTTTCTTGAAGTGAGTTGTCATGAGGCTAGAATAGAACCTCTTCCTTCTCAGTCATGAACTCAGTTTGTAGGGTTCTCCTGCAGTTTGAAAAGGAGCTAAATTTGGGCATTCAAGGGCTGTTGATTCTGAGTCTTTTAGGACTGGAGGAAATTTTATAGATAATTTAGTACAACTCTTTCATTCTTCTCATGAGGAACTCTGAGCTCTCGAAAGGTGAGTGTACAACAATTTAGCAAATTAATGATTAGGTCCAGACTGTCATTCTGGTCACAATTTTTTTTTTTGTTTTTTTTTTTTTTTTGTTCCAGGGATTGAATCCAGGGGCACTTAGCCACTGAGTCACACCCTTAGCCCTTTTTAGTTTGAGACAGGGTCTCACTAAGTTGCTGAGGCTGACAATCCTCCTGCCTCAGCCTCCTAAATCACTGGGATTACAGGTGTGCACCACTCTACCCAGTGCATTCCGTTCACTTCTATTGGAAAGTTTCTTCCTACAATAACTCTGTTTTTGCTTTCATTGAGATCTATAGATTTCCAATACCAGCAGGTAGGAGGGTGTCTAGGGCCTAGTACAGTACCTATCACATAGTAGGCGCTAAATAAATACTAGTTAAAAAAAAAACATGAAGTTCTGTGGTTACAGACTCTTCTGACAGTAAGAATATAGAACTTGTCATGTGTATTCCAAGTTAGCAGTCATTCTCCCATGCCAAATTCCTCATCCTTAAGTGACTTCTCCTTTGAACCTGATTCTCTGTAAATGTTTCAGAGGTATTTTCTTTTTATTTGTTTTATGAACCATATTCATATCTCAGACCCCTTGTAATGACAAGGCCTAGATACATGGATATTGTGGCTCCTGTGCAAAAACTGGGTCACTTTCTAGCTGATTTATGGGACTTGTCCAAGGACAGGCAAAAATAAAATCTTGATTCAGGATTTAAAAAGAGGTGCGAAAAAGACAAAGAAAAAAAAAAAAAAAAAGACACATCTTTATTGATTTAGGAAATGGTATTGTCAAGTTTTATTTCAAAACTCTCCCTTCTTTTGCATTCCCCAAAACTCATTTTCACTGTTATTAATTTACTACTTGTGTCCTCAATAAGGGTATTACAAATTTAATTGATTTTGAACTCACTGATTTTGAACTTAATGAAATTGTTTATTTCAGTAGCTTCACTTTCGTTTCCTTTCTTCACCATTAAACTTGGTGATATAAATCCCAAAGTGATTTGCCTAATAGCTGAAGGGACAAAAAAATAAGAGATCTCAGTTCTCTGGGAAATTTTCCAATTTTATATCCTGGATGATGTACTGGTTCAAGAAGTCATTGGCTCTTTATCTTGAAAACTGTTTTCTTTAATATTCCATATTTGTCTTATTATTTAAGAAGAAACCAAGTCCCTACTTTGCTTAAAGAAAAGTTGATGACTTCGCTTTGTCCCTGTGAGAATTCCCAATCATTTAGCATGGCATTCCCCACTCTTGATGATCTGGCGTCCAGTGTACTTCCTTTTCCATATTTTTTCTTGTCACTCCTGACAAACACAGTTTTTTTTTTTGTGTGTGTCCCTCAAATACACCACGGACTTTTAGTAAACATAATGTATTAACTATCTCTTGCTGAATAATAAGCTACCCCCAAACTTTAGGTCTCAGTGGGTCAGGGACCTGGGTGTGGCTTAGGGGAATTCTCTGTTTCAGAATTTCTCCCCTTACAAGACTGCAGCTGAGATGTCAACTAGGGCTGTAATCATATCAAGCTGCAACTGGAGCTGGGTCTCCTTCTAAGCTCACTCACGTGATTGTTGGTGGGATTCCGTTCCTCTTGGACCACTGAGCTGAGGGCCTCAGTTCCTTGTTAGCTGTTGGCCAGAGGTCACCTTCAATTCCTTACAAAGTATCCCTTTCATCACAGCAAGCATGCAAAAAGGGGAAGGCAATGAAAGTGAAAGAGAGCGAAAGAGCCAGCAAGAGAGAACATTGCCAAGTTGGAAAACAGTCTTTTGTAATAAAATCACATCATGCTGTTTCTATTGGTTAGAAGCAAGCCTAAAGGGTAAGGTTACAAGATGGCATGGACACCAGGAGGTGAGGATTATCTGGAGTCATGCCATAAGCTGCCAATCATACATGGCATTTATGGCTAACATTAACTTAGTATATACTATACAAGGCTCTCTGCTGTGACCCTTCCCAAATGGTATTTCATTTAATCCTCACAAAATTATTATTATTGTTTTTGTTGGGGGTACCAGGGATTGAACTCAGGGGGACTTAACAACTGGGCCAACTTAACAACCCCCAGCCCTATTTTGTATTTTATGTAAAGACAGGGTCTCACTGAGTTGCATAGTGCCTTGCTTTTGCTGAGGCTGGCTTAGAACTTGCAATCCTCCTACCTCAGCCTCCCAAGTTGCTGGTATTACAGGAGTGTGCCACTGTGCCAAGTTTAATCCTCACAAAATTCTATTGAGTAGATGTTTTCATTGCCACTTCAGGGGCTGTGAATCAGAGCTACAGAAAGATTAAATCACTAGCAAGTGTCAGAGGTACTTTGAGCATTGGTTGTTCGGTTCCAGAACCCTGAGGCCAGAAACAGAGTCCTCATTTCTCCATTCTCAGAGGGTTGAGCACAAGCTCTGTGACACAGGAACCTGGTATTGAGTAGTTGCTGAAGAAGGAAAGAATGAAAGAAGACCTAGGTCCCATTCTAATTGCTTTGCCCAAACTCTAGTTCTGAGCCTTGACCAGCTTAAAAAATAAATTATTGTATTAGTTAGGTTTTCATTGGTGTGACCAAAATAATCTGACCAGAACAAGTTAGAGAAGGAAAAGTTTATTTTGAGCTCGTGGTGTCAGAGGTTCAGTCCATGCTCCACTGACTCTATTGCTCTGATCCCAAGGCAGAAGAACATCATGGTGGAAGGGTGTGGAGAGGAAAGCTGCATTCCTCATGGTAGCCAGGAAGCAGAGTCAGGTGGGGGGGTGGCAGTGGAAAAAGGAGCCAGGGGGACAAGATATGATTCCCAAGGGCACGTCCCCATTATGTACTTCTTCCAGCCATGCCATACCTGCCTACAGTTACCACTCAGTACTGTGGTCCTTTCGAATTATGAATCCATCAACTGGATTAACCTGTGGCAGAATGCTTTAAGAAAGAATGGGCAAGGGGGAACTAGGGACAAAGAGAGGGCTCTGTTTGCATCCATCTGGCCTAAGCACCTCTTCTTGCATCTTTCCATGTTCAGGATCCACTGAGGTGGTTGGCTCAGGTTGGTCCAGAAGTCATGGCCGATAGACTGTTCTTACTGTGGCCCAGTGAAACCCAGCATTTGAGGTTACTATAGTGTCCACCTCCAGGCATTTATAAAATGCTTTCTTGTAGGGTATGATTTGTGCCTTCCAGTGAACTTCCGAAGTGATATTGTTAAGATGTCTGGATGTTCCTTTTATCTGAGCAGGCTCTTTTCTCCCTATGAAGAAACCACTTGGTAATCAATTCTTTACAAGATGTCTGGAAAGCCTGGACCAAAATTTCAGTGTTTAATTCATTAGGCTAATAGTTGGGCATCACACTGCTGGTGGGCTCTTAGGGTCAGGGTCTTCCCTTTTTGGGATGTGTGTTTTCAAATATTGACTCTTTGAGCCTCTCTATTATAGGTTCTAAGTAGTGCTCGCTGCCCCATTTATGGACATTTTTCTTTTTGCAAACATTTCTGTTCTGATTAATACCATGGATACAGATGAAGCCAGTTCATTTCTGTCTTTGCAGCTGGCAAAGAAATATTTTGTCTCTGAAGTACCATTTGCACAACTGACATCATCAATTATTTGTTGGTTTTATAATTTAGTTCAGTCTTTTAGATGCCTGAAGGATGTCACCTGCTCATGGGCATTATCATCTCCAATTTATAAATCAGGCAACAAGGCTTAGACAAGATGGTATGGGGATTTTTCAGGATCATGTCACTAGTAGATGGGAGACTCTCTAATGCAGGTTTTCTGACTCCAAACTCTGAGTTCCTTACACCCTGACACTCACTCTGTGCTGGTCTCCCACAGAATCACAGTGAGGAGATCCCTGTTATATTCCCCCCCCCTTTTTTTTGTTTTTGCACAAAATTTTGAGGGCCTCACCAAGTTGCTGAGGCTGCCTTTGACCTTGCAATCTTCCTGCCTCAGCCTCCTGAGCTGCTGGGATTACAGGCATGTACTGCCATGCCCAGCTTATTTTCAATCTAAAGATAAAGTTTGATCAGTATTTAAAAATGTCATTAACAGTGTGTGTGTATATACATTCAGACAGAGCTTCCACTGACACTCGAGTGTCTCTTTCCACCTCCAGTCATGCCCCAGGGCCTTTTTTGAGTCTTCAAACATCTACAGATGGTCTTTTGGATCCCCAAAGCTTTGTTCTACTAGAATGTTTCTCCTGCCTGTCTTGGTACTGGCTAGGTCTCTTCCTCTCCCATTAGCAGGAGAGCAAGTGAGTCAGTGGGTATCTTAGACCATCTCTCACCTCTAAGGAGCAGAGAGACAGGACCATCTCCTACATGCTCTGAACCTGGCCAGCCCATTCCTTCCATGTAGGTTGTTCAAAGCAATCACCACAAAAAGAGAAATTGATTCTTCAAGGCTAAGACCTAGATTTATAATGGGCATCAGGCAGAGTTTCCATGGGCTTGTACCATGGTTAGGCTCTTGGGCTGGGCAGGTAACATGAAGGAATGAAAACATAGGCATCCAAGTACTGTACCTGAACCAAAGCAGGCTCCTACTGGTGCTCTGGGATAGTGTGGCAGTGACAATTGCCACGCTTCCTGCTGAGCTTCACAACAGCTTTCAACCCCCGACAGTCCTCTTCTGCCTTTCTCCAGAGGATGTGCCTTGCTGCTTTCCCAGGGAACCATAATTCCTCAGCACTCAGTGGTTAAATTGTCTGTTCTAGCATTTCAGTTCCCTGACTGCACATCATTTACAGTCTTGTTTAAATGCTCCCAGGGGCCCCTGTATAGCCATCCAGAGAGTTTGTCCAGAAAGAGGAAGCTGTTCTAACCTTTACTTCCCAGGATTTATAGCACCTGCTGGCCTTTCTATTAGGAATGTTTGTGGGCTTCTGACTTACACTTTTTTTTGGGGGGTACTAGGGATTGTACTCAGGGCACTCGAGCACTGAGCCACATCCCCAGCCTTATTTTGTATTTTATTTGGATACAGGGTCTCACTGAATTGCTTAGCACCTTGCTTTTGCTGAGGCCGACTTTGAACTTGTGATCCTCCTGCCTCACCCTCCCAAGTTGCTGGGATTACAGGCATGAGCCACCATGCCTGGCCTGACTTATCCTCTGATGGGTGAGGGAATGGAGGTCACCAGGAGGATTGGCTTGAGTCAGGATGATAAGAAGACTCAGGGGAGACAGCTTGAGCCACTCCTGCTTCTTTTGTAATCCTATGTGCTCACTCAAAGATTGAGTGGGACTCGCCATTAAGGAGTCAGGCAAGTAAAAATCTTCCTAAAGAGATCCTGAACAATATCTTTTTACAGATCATACTATAAAGAAACATTTAGAGAAAAATGACTCACTATTTCTTATTAAATTTAAAGGACTCTTTTTGGGGTTATAAATAAATTCTTCACCACTCACTTGAAGATAATAAGACTTTGATTTTTTTCTACTATAAAGTATTATGTCCCAGTTTGCCTTTTCTTGCCATCAGCTTATGTCTAGCTTTACCTCACCCATCACCAGTTGGTGGGTATTTAAGGAATGAAAAATAATTTTAATAGTTTCCAGGGTAAAATGTAATTAGTTTGGTAAATCTGCTACCTAAAAGGGCTTGAACAAGATCTTCAGACCTGATAGAATTATTTCTGAATTGTTTCTTTTGTTTTTAGTTATTTCTATTACCCGTCCCTTTTATTATCAGGGGAAACCATATTTTAAAAAAATTCAAGCCAAAGCAAAGCAGAGTAAACAAACAAACAAACAAAAAAAAAAAAAAACACAACTAAGGGACAAGGTAGGAGGGCAAATACAAATTAGCACATAGGTCCTTTATCCATCCACCCACCCATCCATCCATGCATCCATCCATCCATCTATCCATCCAGTATTTAGTGTTTCTGCATATATGAGGCATGCTTCTAGGAGTTGCATATCAGAGCAGAAATCCCATAGACCGGGGTTGTAATTTTGACTTTGAATTTATGATAGTTGTAAGATCTATAAATCCCACCACCTCTGCAGCCTCAGTTTGTTCATCTCTATAATGGATTTATTTTGGGGGGTTATTTTTCTTTCCATATTTTTTTATTGGTGATCAGAGTTGTACATGATGAGGGATTTGTTGTGCATACTCATACATGCACACAATATAACAATATAATTTGGACAATATCACTCCCCAGCACTTCCCTTTCCCTTTCCTCCTCCCAATCCCAGATCCTTTCCCTCTACTTCTCCCCCTTTGATTTTCATTAGATCCCCACCTTCACCTTTCTTTCCCTTTTTCCTCTCTAGCTTCCACATATGAGAGAAAAATTATGACCCTTGACTTTCTGAATTTGGCTTATTTCACTTAATGTAATAGTTTCATTCATCTTCCTGCAAATGACAGAATTTCATTTTTCTTTATGGTTGAGTAAGACTCCACAGTGAATACATACCACATTTTCTTTATCTGTTTAGACACATAGGCTGGTTCCGTAATTTGGCTATTGTGAATTGTGCTGCTATAAATATGGATATGTTTGTATGGCTATAGTATGCTGACTTTAGTTTTTTAGGATAAATACTGAGGGGTGGTATAGTTGGGTCATCTGGTGGTTCCATTCCTAGTCTTTTGAGGAACCTCCATATTAATTTCCACAGTGGTTTTACTAATTTACAATCCCACTAAAATGTTAAAGTTTTCCTTTTTATCCACATCATCTCTAGCATAATTATTATTGTTCTGTAATGGATTTCCAAATCCTTTTCTCTTACGGCTGTTGTGTACCTGGTATAATACCTGAAACAGAAGGGCTCCATAAACACTAATTCTCTCCCCTATTTTACTTTCCCTTCTTTTCTTGACTAACTAATAGACATCTTTAAGAATAATCACTTTAAAATTGAGTTTATCCTCATCTTTGTATCTTGCCATTATAAGAGAAGTAAGAGAAATAGTTGAAGCCGGATGTGGTGGTGCATGCCTGTAATCCCAGCAGCTTGGAACGCTGAGGCAGGAGGATCAAGAGTTCAAAGCCAGCCTCAGCAACTGCAACTGCAAGGCACTGAGCAACTCAGTGAGACCCTGTCTCTAAATAAAATACAAAATAGGGTTGGATGTGGCTCAGTAGTCGAGTGCCCCTGAATTCAATCCCCAGTACCAAAAAAAAAAAAAAAAAAAAAAAAAAAAAAAAAAAAAAGAAATAGTTGAGGAAAATAAAAAAATAATAAAAAACATGACAAGCAGGAAGGCTCAGGGTTTCCTGAATATTAGTGTTTTCCAAAGATTTCTCAGTACCTTAGAAACCAATACTCAAGCATTCAGACTGGAGCATCCTAGGAACTTGGCCAGGTCAAACACTCAGATGCTACTTGCACGTTTCATTATGCTGGACTGGTCTTGGAGAGTTTCTTCCTGCCATAATGTTAGATGGAGCTACTATCCCATCAGGTGTGGGAGACTTTAGTAAAAGGTATGGTTTCCAAGTCCCAGTTAAATATAGAAGGACTAATCTCTTCATGTTACCCAACCCAGTTTCCTCAGTGACTGCTAAGTGCCTGTTTTATCCTCAACTAGACTTTATCTCTTCTGTTTTTCTGTTAATCCTCTATACAGAGTTTTTCAAAATGGTGTGTCTGGTGTTATTGAAATTTAGTGCTGAATAATTTTGTTATGAAATACTGTTTTGTGCATATTTCATAGCATACTTACTCTTTACCTGTTGGATGCCAGTAATCCCCTCATTTATGACAACCAAAGATGTGTCTATGAGAATCAAGATAATGGAGTCAAGGGAGGCTACAGATCTTGGCTCCTCCAGTTTGGAATCAAGGCAGAGCAGAGAGAGCAAACAGAGGGACTGGCAAGGAAAACTCTCGGAGGCAGAGGCTGAGCAGAGAAAGATTAAAGGAGAATGCTTAGCTTAGAGAGAAAGAAAGATAGAGCTAGAGAAAGACAGCAGATATTAGAGAAAGATTATTTTTTAGCGCTTCTTGCTTCTTTCTTCTGACTGTCTTTAGTGCCTAACTTGGAGATGGTTTCTCTTCTGTCAGCTCTGCCTACGTTCTGGCCGCTCTGATTTCTGGTTATTAAAATAGAAAGCGGGGAAGGTGCGTCACTAAATGGAATATGGGATGCTCCCATTTAGGGCTCCTTCAGGGAATGCACTGAGACACAATATTAGACTGTTAGTGACTGATGCTCAGTGGTTATTAAAATAGAAAGCAGGGAAACTAAATATATGTTAGCCCAGAGAATACTGGTGTGGTTGCGACCTCTACACCCAGAGAAACTTAGAGGACAAGCCAAGGAAGCATGGGTATTTACTATGCCTCCCAAACCTGATGGAATCCAAATCTGGAAGGCCTAGTAAGAAGCCTTCCTTCCTTCCTTCCTTCCTTCCCCTCTCTCTCTCTCTCTCTCTCTCTCTCTTTTTTGTACCAGGGATTGAACTCAGGGGCACTTGACCACTGGGCCACATCCCCAGGCCTTTTTTGTATTTTATTAGAGACAGGGTCTCACTGAGTGAGACCTCAGTGCAAAGTGCCTCGCCATTGCTGAGGCTGGCTTTGAACTCACGATCCTCCTGCCTCAGCCTCCCAAGTGCTGGGATTATAGGTGTGCGCCACAGCGCTCGGCCAAGAAGACTTTCCATCTCAAATACTTCAACAAAGAATAATTTTAGACTCTTTTTTATTTTTTGTTTTTGGTACTAGGAATTGAACCCATGGATGCTTAACCACTGAGCCACATCTCCATCCATATTTTTTTTTTTTTAATTTTAAGACAATTTTTTTGCTAAGTTTCTTAGGGCCTTGCTAAATTGCTGAGGCTTGCTTAAACTTGTGATCTTCCTGCCTCAGTCTCCCAACAAGCTTGTGCACCCATGTCTGGCTTAATTTTAGACTCTTTAACCTTTTGTTCCAGATATATAATACCTATAAAAACTTAAACTGAACAATAAGTATACCACTTATGGTAACTTTGAATTGGATATTATTAAAGAGTTTCTATTCTTTTGAACAGAGCAATAGGTGAATGATTAGAGCATTTGAAAATATTTTTAAATTCATTGTGAAAATGGCATAAACTTTACTGTAAAATTACTTTTACTAAGTGTTAAACTGAATAAAGCTTTTTATACATAGCTGATATGTAAGAAATGCATTCATGAAAGTATTTTATAGAACTAGGTTGTTATTTTATTTATTTCAAATGATCAATGTTCAAAAATAACTGTCCTATAAATAGGACATTGGGAATACATGCTGCATACTAATATGTAGTGCACTGCACTGCTTCCTGACACATCCTAACATGTTGTTATTTGTGTTTATTTGTTGACAAGTTGTGTCCTGGTTTTGTACTCTGAAGAATAGATAAAGCCCTTATTCTGTATGCTTGAGAAAAGTGAGGGATTCATGGGAGTATTCCATCCTGGTAGAGATTTTTGAAAGCATATTGAAACTTGAAACACACGATGCATGCTGTTTTGCAGAAAGTGAGAATAAATTTGAAGTACTTAGTGTACACAAGTACACTAGGAATTTCCATGTTTTGGGGTTGTCACATAAACCCTCTATAAGTAGCTTGCAGCTCAAATGATGATGATTTGGGTATACCTATCATCAAAAATGCAATGTCAAGAATTTTTTTCTAGGAGTTGAAAAGTATTATACATTATTGCAACAATAAAGAATGGCAAGAGAACATTGAAGATAAAGTCTTTAAAATTTGTCTTCTAATAAACTTTAAAAAAATCACGGCAGAAATTTGATATATTTGAAGACTGTTTGACAGTAGATGAAATGATTATCGGATATTACAAACTCAATTCACTGAAACAATTTATGAGATGTTATCCCATAAGATTTGGTTATATATTCTGGGCACTGTGTGGAGTACCAGGATATTAATATAACTTTGACTTGCAATGTGGAAAAGCTCTTTAGAAGGACCCAACAATGATCTTTTGCTTAGGAGTACAGTAGTTCTACAAATAATTAAAGGGTAGAGAATCCATAATCACACTCTGTTTTTTTTGATGATCTATTTGTTGCCACCTGAAGTGATGGCCGCTTGGAGCAACAAAGCCGCGGGAAGAAGTTCAGAGGCAAACTGGAAACAAACAGCTTTATATTCTGATAACTTTTCTCTCTGGCTCTAACAACGACTAACACCCGCCACACACACCACCAAAATGGCGCTGACCCGATCAGCAATCTCGGCCAAGTCACTCGAGATCCCGGGCCAAGTCCCTCGAGATCTCGGGCCAAGTCCCATGAGACTACGGAAGGCGACAATGCCCAATCTCCATGGCCCGCAATTTAAGCCATCTCCCCAAACAGGGCTCCTACATCTATTCACTGGTTATTACTTATTGGTACACGTTGGAAATACTGTACTTTAAACTACAGTAGGTACCATGAGGGAAAACAGATTAACCAAGTGTCCTCTGAAGCCAACAACATTGATGAAAAATAAGAAAGAGGGCCTTATGATTACATAATCAATTCAAACAATTAAACTCTCAATGTAAAATTGTTAGGTGGTAAATATGTCATTGTTGGGGAATGAAATACAGAGGAACTACCAGTGGCAAATTTCAACAATGGAATAAAGAAATAAAAATAGAATCAATGTGCCTCAACAAAAGGCAGTGGTTGCTTATAACAATTTTGGTGGTATGGATAAACATGATTGGTTGTTTCCAAATATTCCATTTCTCCTAGAGATAAAAAATGGTATTGACCTCTGTTCATTTGAATAATTGATACGTGTATCATAAATGCATGGGTTATTCACAAATTTGTGAATGAAAACAGGAAAGACCTCATAAAATGTTGGATTTTAAAAGAGACTTTTGCTGAATATACCTAAAACTATGTAATGAGAAAACATCAAAAGGAAATGTATTACTTCCAAATCTATTACTGTTCAAAATGATATCAGATTTGACATGAGAAGCCATATTATTCATAAATGGCAAGAACAATGACAATGTCAGAACAAGCCCTGTCATGTAAAACTGATAACAAGTTATGTTTTTATGATTTATTAGCATATGGTTTGCTTTGAAGTGGTTTTAGTTACTGCTGATTATTATCTCCTCTCAAAGTGATGCTGGAGATTGATCATGGCAGTGTGATCATGTTGAGTGGGTGCTTTGATACTAAGATACACTGCCAGCCCAGGGCACGTGGTAAAGAGAATATTCCTCACGAAAAAGACATTTGCGTAACAGAGGAAGAGATATCCATCCCAGCAGATGTGCAAATATAAACGGAGAAATACAGGAGCCATGAGAAAACATGGTAATAAGATGCTTCCAAAAGCTTATAACATGCCAATAACTAAATCTTTAGATATTGAAGTGGAAGAAATTCTGGGCATCGAATTAAAAAGTTAATTGTTAAAATAATTGATGAATTAAAAGAAGAGATAAGGAATGAACAAGAGAAAAAACATGGGATATAAAAAAGCATTTTAATAAAGAAATAGAGATTTGGAAAAAGAACCAAACAGAAATTTTAGAAATAAAAAACTTAATTAAAAAAAAAAAAGTCAGTGAAGCTGGGTGTAGTGGTGCATGCCTGGAATCCCAGTGACTAGGGAGGCTGAGGCAAGAGGATTGCAAGTTCAAAGTCAGCCTCAGCAACTCAGCAAGATCCTAAGCAACTAAGTGAGACCCTGTCTCAAAAAAGTCAGTGGAGATTATCACCAACAGAATAGATCAAGCAAAAGAAAGAATATTAGGGGTCAAAGACAAGATGGAGGAATTAGAACACTCAGTAATAAAGGGGAGAAAAAGAAACTATGAACAGAATATACAACAGTTCTGGCACTACATTAAAAGGTCAAATTTAAGACTCATAGGTCTTAAGGAAGGAGAAGGAACACAGATTAATGACAGAAAATTCATTCAGTGAAATAATATCAGAAAACTTCCCTAAGTTTTGGAATGAGATGGACACATAGGTATTAGAGTCATTTAGAACTCCAAATACACAGGACTAGAAAAGAACCTCTCCATGACATTTTGTAGTAAAATGCCAAAAACTCAGAACAAAGAATTTAAAAACTGCAAGAGAGATGTGTCTGTTCACATATAAAGCCAAACCCATCATACTAGCAGCATATTTCTCAGCAGAAACTTTAAAAGCCAGGGCATGGAATGCTGTATTTTAAACCTTGAAAGAAATTAAGTGCCAACCTAGGTTACTATATCCAGAGAAGCCAGGAAAAAATAAAGACCTTCTAAGATAAGCATAAGCTAAAGGAATTCATAGCCACTAAGACAGCATTTCAGAATATGCTGGGGGCCGACCTCAGCTGGGGGGTACAAACGTGAGCATTCAGCGAAGTACGAAGGCAGAGGAGCAGCTATGAGGAAAAAATAACACACCGACACACGAGTCAGGCTGTGGAATCTTCTCTTTTTAAACATCTGTTTAACAATAAAGAATCTTCTTTCTTAGACTTCTTTATGGCATGTGACTTCTCAATAGTTCTGTGATTTTCTTACCCATCCTCACTCAGCTTATCTCTACTGAGAAGTCCGCGGCACTTCAGGTAAGAAGCTTGTCCTCTGCCTAAATCTCTTTAAAAATACTTTAAAGATAAGTGAACTTACCGGTTATGCCCTGAAGGAGCCCCAATCAGGGAGACGGCTAGTGCGGTTAACTGGAAGCCATAAGTTCCACCTGATAATAATCATACATTAAGTATGCACGTGACACACCTGTAAATGCATGTGATGCACCCGCAAAGCTAAAGGTATATAACCGGGTGAAAGCGGTCAGAAGCGGCATTCATTCAGTCAGTCGTTCAGTCGCTCAGTCGATTGGAAGAAGAGTTTCGGGTTGGAGAAGAAGAAAAGAGTCAGAGTGGCCAAAACGTAGTCAGAAGAAGAAATAAGAGTCAGAGTATAAGTAAAAGAGTTTAGCTACAGAGACTAAGAAAGAAATGAGAGCTACAGAGACTAAGAAAGAAATGAGAGGAGTCAGAGCAAGGAAGAAGTAGTAGTTGCTGGTTGGAGTCAGGCCGAGGCTGCCAAAGAAGAAAGAAGAAAGAAGAAGCTCTCTCTCTCTCTCTCTCTCTCTCTCTCTCTCTCAACTCTCTCTAAGAAAAGTAAAGAGTCAGTATTAGAGTTCGAGAGGTTGCTGAAAGAGTCAGGTTAGAGTTTGAGAGGTTGCATAAGCCGAAGAACAAAGAACTTTCTTTCATCTTCATTCTGCCTCCGAGTTTTTCTCCCGTGGCCTTGTGGCTGTACGTCAGGCAGCTATAATGCCCCATGTTTTGGGCGCCAATTGCTGGGGACCAACCTCCAGCTGGGGGGTACAAACGCGAGCGCTCAGTGAAGTACGAAGGCAGAGGACAAGCTTCTTACCTGAAGTGCCGCGGACTTCTCAGTAGAGATAAGCTGAGTGAGGATGGTAAGAAAATCACAGAACTATTGAGAAGTCACATGCCATAAAGAAGTCTAAGAAAGAAGATTCTTTATTGTTAAACAGATGTTTAAAAAGAGAGAAGATTTCCACAGCCTGACTCGTGTGTCGGTGTGTTATTTTTTCCTCATCGCTGCTCCTCTGCCTTTGTACTTCGCTGAGCGCTCGCATTTGTACCCCCCAGCTTAGGTTGGCCCCCAGCAAGAATATACTTGAAGGAATCCCTTACACAAAAGAGGAAGATAAAAACAACGAAGAAAGTATGGGAGAGAATAAATAACATTAGAAAAATAAATGTGAAAATGAGAATTAGAAACAATTTAAATATTTGAAATAAAATGACAGGAACTAATATATTCCTCTATAATAACACTGAATGTAAATGGCCTAAATTCCCTAATTAAAAGAAATAAACTGGCAGATTGGATTAAAAAACAAGACACAATTGTATATTGTCTCCAAGAAATGCATCTCACAGGTAAATAACTGACAGAAAGTGAGAGGATGGAAAATGATATTCTACACAAATGGAATCCAAAAGCAAACAGGAGTAGCTATTCATATATCAGACAAAGCAAATTTCAATCCAAAATTAATCAGAAGAACTAAAAAAGATAATTTCATATTGGTAAAGGGAACAGTCCAACAAGAAGATATAGCAGTTGTGATTATTTATGTCCTGAATGTGGGCACACCCAGTTTTATAAAACAAACATTACTTGACATAAGAGGACTGATAGGCCCTAGTGCAATAATAGTGGGGAACTTCAATAATCACACTAATATATAGGTCATCTGGGCTGAAAATAAAAAAAAGACATATCAGATTTAAGCTATCCTGTTGATCCAATGGACTTAACAGACATCTGTATAAAATTTTATGCAACAACAGCTGAATACACTTTCTTTTCAGCTGTTCATGGAACTTTTAGCAAAATTGATCATATATTAAGCCATAAAGCACATCTCAGCAAATACAAAATGTTTAAATAACCTCTTGTATCTTTTCAGATAATAATGGGATGAAAGTAAAAATCAGTAGCAAGAAAACCTACAGAAAGTATACAAACACATGGAGATTGAACAATACACTTTGAATCATGGGTGGGTCATTGAGGAAATTAGGGAGAAAATTAAAAAGATTGTTAGAATTAAATGAAAACACAGCATACCAGAATCTGTGGGATATAATGTGACTATTCTCTTTTTAATTTTAAATCTTTTCATTTTATCACCAACTCTACTACCTCCTATATCCTTACATTTTCATGTATTTATTTTTTGTTTATATTCTTTCATATTTCTCATACAACTATTTACATACATGTGTCATGTTTGTTGCATTTTAAAGTACTTGAATTAATAATATTGTGCAACATACCTGGTTCTATTTTTTAAAGTTTCAAAGAACTTAAAATCAGCATACTACAGTGATGAAGCCACATCAATGTTTATAGCAACTCATTTCACAATAGCCTAACCATGGAACCAACCTTGATTCCCTTCAACAGATGAATGGATAAAGAAAATGTGGTACATATACACAATGGAATATTACTCAGCCTAAAAGAAGAATGAAATTATGACATTTGCCAGTAAATGGATGGAACTAGAGAATATCATGCTAAGTGAAATAAGCCAATCTCCCAAAACCAAAGGCTGAATGTTTTCTCTGATAAGCAGATGCTGATCTGTAGTTGGGGGTTGGGTAGGGAAGAATGAAGGAAATTTGTACTGTGCAGAGGGGAGTGAATGGAGGGGTGGGGATGTGGGGATGGGAAGGACAGTAGAATGAGACAGACATTATTATCCAATATACATGTATGATTACACTACTGGAGTGACTCTGCACCATGTACAGCCAGAGGAATGAGAAGTTGTGCTCCATTTGTATACAGTGTGCCAAATGCATTCTACTGTCATGTATAAGTAATTAGAACATATTGAAAAATTAAAAAGTATCATATAAGGCCACTAAGAAGAGTCCCAATGTTTGGATACTGGTGGCTTTATAAGAAGAAAGAGGAATCAGGCTTGTTCCCTGTCTCTTGCTGTGTGATGCTCTAAACCACTTTGTGACTCTGCCAGCAGGAAAACCATCAGCAGGTGAAGCCCCTCAACCACGAAACAGAAATATGAGTCAAAGTAAGCTTCTTTTATTTATAACTTATCTAGTACGTGATGTTGTGTTACCAGTAGTAAAAAGTGGACTAATACATCAAAATAATTAACATATGAATTACTTTAAATATTTATTTATTTTTTATACACAGTCACAATATTTTATTTTCATACTAATAATAAAGGCAAAAATATTGTTAATATTTTGTTTAAAGTCAGGGAGGTACATCATAAAGTTTTAAAACATGTCAACATTAAAAATATACTTTTATCTAGAGCACCTCATTTCCTGATGATGCATCATTACTGTACATATATATATATATATACATATTTAATTTTTTATTATTCTAATTTGTTATACATGTTTTCAGAGTATAAATATTTATTTTTTATGGTGCAAACACTTCAAAATCTACTCTCTTAGCAACTTTCAGGCATGAAGTATATTATTAATTATGGTCACCATTATTGTACAATAATTATTGTACAATAATCTTCCCAATCTGATTCTTTCTGTCTAACTAAAGTTTTTTATCCTTTGACCAATATCTCCTGGCACTCTCCTGCCCATGTGGTTCATTCTTCTCAAAGGGAAACCATCATAAAATCCTTTCTTGTATGTTCTCAAAAAAAATTTCAATTTAAAATTTTGAGTTCTCTTTGTATTTCCATATGTATCTAGTTCATTCCTTCTGCTTACTACATACTATTTCATCATCTGTACCTACACATTTTAGTTACCCATTTCTCAATTTAGGGTACCTAAGTTGTTTCCACACACAGCTCTATACATGGACTACCTGATGTGAACTCTTGTCTGGATGTGTTATCCACAGTAGGAATGTTTGAGTCATGAAGCCTGAGCATTGTCTGATTTCACTATTGCCTGTTCGATATCCAAACTTTTTCACATGAGTACACTCTCCTTAACAGTGTGTTATTTTCTGTGTAGTTATCACCAATTCAATGCAAAACCCCCATGGTTGTGAAAATTTACTCTCAGAATGTTCCATAACATTAGCTACCCTATCAAATTTCTCTTTCTGAAGAAATATCTTCTTGAGTCTTCTGATGTGCTCCAAACTGAGTGGTTGTGTTCCAGAAATGCTGGACAGCTGTCATCCTGGGATCTCCCTTCACCATCACCCTTGAGACTTCTTTTATCTCTGGATTTTTTTTATATCCATTCAAATTTTTTAAGTTTAAAAGAAAATAATAACAAGAAAGCAAGTGTAGTTGACATTAAAAAGCATATTTCCCCCCCACATCCTCGCCAACATTTATTGTTGCCTGTATTTTTTAAATGTATTTTTTATTCTAAGTTGTTATAAATGACAGCAGAATGCATTACATTTCATATTACACATACAGAGCACATTTTTACAAATCTCTGGTTGTATGCAAAGTATATTCACACCATTCGTGACTTCATACATGCACTTGGGGTAATGATATCCATCTCATTCTACCATATTTTTTTAAATTTTCTTCACCCTTTTGCCCCCTCCCTTCCTCTCCCTCCCCATTGGCCATTCTAGTGTTCCTCTAATCATGCCCTTCAGTAGATGAATGGATAAAGAAAATGTGGTGTATACACACAATGGAGTATTACTCAGCAATAAGAATAAAATCATGGCATTTGCAGGTAAGTGGATGGAGTTAGAGAATATAATGCTAAGAGAAGTTAGCCAATCCCAAAAAGCCAAATGCCAAATGTTTTCTCTGATATAAGGAGGCCAATTCACAGTCGGGTTGGGATGGGGAGCATAGGAGGATTAAAGGAACACTAGAATATCTCTGGATTTTTATTTCTTCCTCTTTTTTGTCATACTCTCTTGTTTGTATGGAGCACCCACATTGCAGTGGCTTGCTGAGAAATAATACTTTTCTGAAAGTGCTCCAAATCTGAAAATGTCTCTATTTTACCTTTGTGCTTAATTATAACTGGCTATAAAATTCTTGATTTAAAATAATTTTCCCTTGCAATTCTGATGACATTATTTATTGAATTCTAGCTTCCAGTGTTGCTTTTGAGAAGTTCACTTCTATTTTGATATTTGCTATTTTGTATTTAAAAACTTTTTTTCTGCCCAGAAATTATTGCATCTTCTCTTATCCCCTGTGTTTTGAAATTTTAAACTGATGGATCTTAAGTGTGGTTCTATTATTTTTGTTCTGTGCTGAGTACTTTGTGAGGC
This sequence comes from Tamias sibiricus, assembly GCA_025594165.1. Classification (NCBI taxonomy): domain Eukaryota; kingdom Metazoa; phylum Chordata; class Mammalia; order Rodentia; family Sciuridae; genus Tamias; species Tamias sibiricus. The sequence continues at coordinate 30,785,332 of CM046673.1, read as the reverse complement.
TTTCATTCTGGAAATTCAAGTCTTCAGGGCTGGGACATTTTCTTGAATGGTTTAATTGATAATTTGTTTCCATTTATGTTCTCTGTTCTGCTCTTGTTTGGAGTTGGCCCTCTTATGTTTTCCATTTCTTTGTCTACTGCTCTATTTTCTTGGAGGTTTCCTCAATTTCATCTGCCAATATGTCTACTGGATTTTTCTTTCTGTTGTCATTTTCTTAATTTACAAAAAGGCTGTTTTTATTCTCTGAACATTTTAAAATATATTCCGGTTTTATTTTATAGATGTGGTATTTCTCTGAAGATATTAATGACAGTTTTAACAAAAATTTATCTTCATGCATAGTCTCTGCTTTCTCTGTTTTTATCCCTGAATGTTTGTCATCTTTTAAAATGATTTATGTTGGAAATGTTCCTTGAATATCTTGTTAATCCTTGGTTATCTACAATGAAGAAGAGCATCAGAAAGTTCATTTGAAGCTCCAAGCTTCCAAGTACTTTTCAGCATTGGGTGAAGGTTGTACCATTTTGCTGGAGAACTCCTGATGTCAGTAGTTCTAGATTTTTGCTATTAGGTTGGCTACATTTCTCGGGAAAACTGTTGAGGATTCCTGGTTGGAGAATTTAGCTTGACTGACAGCAGCCTGAGATTTAAGGTGGGCTGATAATTCTGGGGATGTGCAGTATAATTTCAATATTTATTGTGGATCTTTCAGCTAATGCTCATATTTTTGGTATAGTAAGTTTGTCTCTTAATTGTCCCAATTATCTATGAGACAATGTACAGATTGCTGTGCCTTAATTCATAGATTTCCATTTTTATCACTTTTAGAATACTGGTTCTCAAAGTATGGTCCAAGGGCCTTAGGAGTCACTGAGATCCTTTCGGGAGGTTAGCAAAATCAAAACTATTAAAAAAACCCCAAGATTTTATTTATTTATTTATTTTTCATTCTCATTCTCTCATGAGTATTCTGTCAGATTTTCCAGAGGCTATATGATATGTGATATCATAAAAGACTGAATGTAAAAGCAGGTAATAGATCATTCTTTTCTGTTAAGCCATAAATAAAAGAGATTTGAGAAATGTAACATGATGTGGTTCTTCTTACTAAATTTTCTCTTTGATTTTTTTCATAAATACATTAGTTATACTAATGTAGAATGGATTTACTGTAGTTATTTTTGAAATGAATTAATACAAAAATATTTAAAAGTTATGCAGTTCTAATTTCTCATATGACAAATATCAGCATATATAATCCTCCAAAGTTCTTTGAGGTCTTCAATGTTTTGAAGAATGCAAAGTAGAGCTGAGACTAAAAATTTGAAAACAGTTGCTCTAGAGAAGAAACCTTCGGTGTTCTATGATGATAGCCACCTGGCCAGATAAAATTAAGGAGGGATCTGAGGATTCTAACTTCTTTTTGAACAAATTTTTTCTCTTTTATACCTTCCTTTCAGAGCCTCCTAATACTACAAATAGTAGAGTTGAAGGACAGAGCTTTGTCTCCCTGAAGATGCTGTTATGCTGATGAATCAACCCTGAAGGCTGACCTATCTCTGGAGATGCTCCCTGTTATTTAAGGTAATAGATTTCCTTGTTTGGTTGAGGTGATTGTCAATTTCAGATGAAAACAATGGAAGCCCAGAGGACACTGTTTCAAGAAACTGGAGCAAAGCTTTCCTTGTTGATGATGAAGGTGAAGGTTGTCCTAAGATGTGGTTACCAGGAGGCCATTGGTGTTTTTTTTTTAAAAAATTCTAATTTATTACATATGACAGCAGAATGCATTACAATTTACATTACACATACAGAGCACAATTTTTCATATCTCTCGTTGTATACAAAGTAAATTCACACCATTTGTCTTCATACATGTAATGATGTCCATTTCATTCCACCATCTTTTTAACCCCCCATTTGTGGTTTTGACATCATTTTCAGGGGAGTGGCAGTGGTAGTGCTTTCTGTCCCACCCACTCCATGCTGTTGCCCACCTTTGTCTTTTTTTTTAAGTCCCCTTTATCTTCCTTCATCACCAGACTATAAGTTGTTGGGGTTCTTCTTAGCTTAGTCTGAACTTCCTTCTCCTTCCTATATTCTTTTCCTTGATGTCATCTATTCTTGTGTGTTTAAATGTCATTTCTATGCTGATATGAATCCAGCTTATCTCTTTTTGCATTCCAGATTCACATACCCAACTGCTCCCCTGACATCTTCAGGTGAATATTCTCTAGACACGTCAAATTAAACATGCCCAAAGCAAATGCCTTCATTTCTCCTCGCATGCACTGCTCAGTTCCTTCAGCTGTCCCTATTTTATTCCACGGAATATTGATCCATTCAAATGCCAGAGCCAGAAATCAAAGCATCACCCTCAACTTCCCCTTTCCTGCACTTCCTGTACTTCCTGTTTATAATCTAATAGGAAAATTTAATTCAATTTGAAAAATATAAAGGGAGTTTATTCCTCTCATTTTGTCGGGTACTGCCTTCTTGACCCACGTCATTACCATCTCTTGCTTGTACTGTTGCAGTAGTCTCCCAGTTGGCCCTCCTTTCATTATTGCTCTATTTCCATTATTATTCTCCTCTACCCAGCAGTCAGAGGGCTCTTAAAAAATACAATGTTTATTATGTTTCTCTTCTTACTTTAAATCCTTCAGTTGTTTTTGTTGTTTTTATAATAAAATTGACACCCCTTTCCATGACCTATGAAACCTGGCCCCAGCCATTTTTATCAGCTGATTTTGTGTGTGTTCCTTGTCTTTGTTTGCCTCAACCTACCTGTACAGGTCTTACTGATCTTTCTTGGACAGATTGTTTACTTGTAGTACTCTAACCTGATCTTTCACTATTTGGCAAACTACTTCTTTTTTTTTTTAATTTTTATTATTTTTTTTAACATTTCAGCTTAAATGCAATTTATTCTTCAGGCATTTCCATCCACTTTACCTAAAGTATAGTTTTCCATATGATATTCTCCTTCTCAGCTTTTTATTTTATTTTAAAAATTAAATCAGATTAATTTTTTTTTTGTTTCATGGAATAAATAGAGATTTATTATATAAAGCTATTTCTAGATGTTTTGAGTTTGGCTGCACAGCAGAAAGGGTCTCACATTTGCTAAACTGCTGTTAGCAGACAAAGTGATTCCAGTCATGGCCTTAGTTGCCTGATGGGCTGGTGATTTATTTCTTAGAGGAGTAAGCTTTAGCAACTCAGAGGAAAAATAGCAAGAAAAACATCAGAGCCCATACTGACTCTTAGAACTCCAGCATAATTATTTGAACTTTTCTTATTGAACCCATTAGAGACTTATTTAATAATGTTAGATTCCTTCAAAATTCAGTCTTTTGTCTTGGATTTACTGGGCATGTTACTGAACTAAATGTCTTGTGACTTCTCATTCTGATTTTTAATAACAGAGAATCGATAACTTGTTCCCATTTTTTGAAGTCTGCTGCTAACATGTATTGTAAGGGCCCCCGGAGGGAAGAAAAACAGGGACTCAATCATTCATGTTGTCAATCTTTTAAATTTTTACCTCTCTTGGTGGGCATGAAGTGGTACCTCATTGTGGTTTTAATTTATACGTCCCTGATGACTAATAAGCCCTTCAGAACTTGGGATTGCTGGCTCAAGTGGTAGCTTTTTCTGGAAACTGGTGAGGTCAATGATTGGGAGGCCAAGCTGATCTGTAGGTCGTCACATGATGACAGATTCAGAGTGTATTTGGAGTGTCCTCTTTCTGTTCTGGATTTTCACAGTACACTGTGCATACTTTATTTCATACAGGATTTTGGAAGATGGAGCTCTAGAATTGTCTGTGTGTGTTGGGGTGTTATGAAAAGTAAAACCCAGAGCAAGCAGACAGGGGGTTCCTACATTTTCTATCTGTGGCAAAATTGACAAGCTTCTCAGGGAAAAAGAGGAAAATTTCCTTGGAATGTACCAACTCAGGAAGAAGTGAGAGGAAGGAATGTGTCACGTATGTGATGAGCTCTTACTGTATGCTGGGCACTGTGCTTTGTTTCAGTTTGATCTTCACAATGACCTCACAACGCAGGTACTGTCACTACCTTCATATTATACACGAGGAAATGGAGGATCAAGAAAGTCCTGTGATTTGCCCAAGTCTCACAGGGGCAGGATTTGAACCTCAGTAACTGATGCTAGAACATGTACTCTGAATAGGTACATTAATCTGGAAGAGCTCACTCTTATAGTAGAAGGAACCTAGGTTTCAGAGCCAAGAAGCCATGTGTACAAGTTCCAATTCTGTCACTTATAGGCTGCATGATCTTGAGCAAGTTACTTAGCTTTATGGAGCTCCAACCTCAGTAAAACTGAGACAGCAATACCTGGATTTCAGGACTAACATCAGGTTAAATGGGATTCCCTTATATGCCAAGTGTCTGACTTAATTTCACAAAGAAAGACCTTCAAATGACCAATAATATGAACAAGTGCTCAAGTTCATTAGTCAACAGGGAAGTGTAAATTAAAATCACAATGAGATATCAGTTCATACCCAATCACAATGAGATATCAGTTCATACCCATCAAAATGAAAGAAATTAAATGATTACAATGACAAGTGCTGGTGAGGAAATGAATTAATTACAACACTCTTATGCCACTGGTTGGGAGTGTAAATTGGAACAAAGCTTTTGGAAAACTGTTTGGAAGGATCTGCTAAAGCTGAAAATGTGCATAGCCCATGGCTCAGCAGTTTCACTCAGCATACATGGAAGAGAAATGACAGTTTATGGTCACCAAAGGCATAAAAAAATATTCATAGCACTATTCATAATATCAGAAAACTAGAAACAGCCCAAATGTTCATCAAAAAGAGAATGAATAAACATTTTGGTGGAATACAATGAAATATTATTCAGCAACAATCTACTGATAAATGTGTAGGTTTATGTCACGGATACTATGATGAATGAAAGAAGCTAGATAAAAAGTGCATGTATGATATAATTTTATTTGTAAGAAATTCCATTTATACTTCATTTATATGAGACTCAAGAATAGGCAAAACCAGTATTTGTCGATGGACATCTAAACATTGATGACTAGGAGAAACGGATAAACTAGAAAAAGACACAGAGGAACTTGTCCAGGTGTTGAAGTGTTTCTTTTCTTAACCTGAGTCATGGCTACATGGGTGTGGACAGGTGAAAATTTATTAAGCTATACATATAGTATTTGTGAACATTATTGTAAGTCATCTGACATGCACAAAATGTTGAGAGACAATGTACTTGGTACATTGTCAGCATCTACTGATGCTCAATACACATTAGAAGTTTTCCTTGCCTTCGTGTCTCCTGGATGAAAATATGAACTGTGGCTTTTCAGAGTTCCATCCACAAATGTAGTGATTCTTCACTGGTGGTGCATAAAGTGGGGATATCACACAGGCAATGTGAAGAGGTCCCATGGGAGATCAGGCAAACCCCAAGTAGTTAGGGAAAGATTCATCACTACTGTGTGACCAGGGGAAGCCTTGTGGAGAGGTGGGACATTCCAAATGGTGGATGGCAAGGCAAGAGAGCAAGGTATAGAAGTTGAGAGTTCAGGCCATGTCTGTGGAGAGATGAAGAGCTTGATTTAACCAGAGCATACAGGGAAGTTGTGTGTAGTGGGAGAACTGGAGACACAGGGATGGAGAAAGTTGTGAAAAAACTTTAGTTCCTGGATAAGAAGTTTGGACATGATTCCATTGGTGTGGGGAACTTGGAAGGGTTCTGAGCCACATGGTCAGGGCTGTGTTTTAGCTCATGTCTCTGGAGGGAGTATCCCTCAAAATAAATTCTACCTTTTCTTCTTTCATGAAGGCCTTTCTGGGCCGTCCAGCCTGAGCTGGCCTCTCCTACCCTTTACTGCCCCAACTTGTCCATCTCACTTTCATTGACTCTTTATTTGCCTGTCTTCCCCAGGTAGAGCTTCTTGAGGGCAGAAGTTGGGCCTTGCCCATCTCATTGTCTGACTTTGAGAGACTTTGATGAGCCACATGTGAAAACCAGGCAGCAGTCAGCTGCTCTGAGTGTTTTCAGCCTTGTGTTTTGGTTATATGTGACTTTAAAAGGTTTATTTAAAACAAGTTATAAGGTAAATTTCTTCTCCCTATTTTCCAAATGGCATGGTGGAAGACAATTTTACTGTGTCTTTCCTGGAGAGAGCAAAAACTTTGGTGCTCTTAAAGCTGAATAATTATTTCCATCAGTGGGAAATCAGAACTCTGTGTCTGAACTGAATAGGTAGTGGGAGAGCCTGACCGTTTAATTTCCTTGAAATGTCATTTTCAGGCATTCAGTGTCGAGAGGATCACTTGAGGAGTTAGGGAATGAAAGAGAAGTCATTGGAGAGGAAGGAAAGATTTGACAGACTCAGAAGGCTGGTGAATGGCTGTTATTTAAGAGCCATTTTTCCATGTTTACTTGCAATTGCCTGGGAACCCAGGGACACACCAGCCGAAAATCCTGGCCCTCTCTCCTATGCTTCTGAGCTGGCAAGACCCCATATACTTTAGTCTTTGGGAGGCACGCTGTGATCACTTCCTGGAATGAGCTGTGGGTGGTTGAATCACAGCCTCCTCAGGTAAATGTCTATAAGAAAAACAACGTGGGGAGCTGCGTAAACTTTTTCTGGGTGTCTCTTAAGGGTCTAAAGCTGCTAGGTGGTGAATGAGTGAGCCCCATCAAAGAGCCAAAGGAGAGTCTAGGGAACGTGAGGGGCTGTGTACCTGGCATTCCAGCTAAGTTACCCCCTTTTTGATGCCTGTAGGTGTCTTCTGTTTACACTCAAGCTCTCCATCTAAAAGATAGTTGGGTTTAGTTTTAGAATGAAAAGATACTATACTTGTGCATGATGAATAAGTAAATAAATAATAATAAAAAAAAAAAAAGAAATTCAAATGTGTTTAACACCTCCACCTGCTAGGCCCTTGGCTAATCACTGAGGATTCAGAGATCACATTTTTATAGGGGAGACAGACTTATTAATAATAAATATGGGCATGTGATACTATGATATCAAGGAAGAAGGTGTCCTGTGCTGTGTTGGGGCTGGGGTAGGGTCAAGAGAGATTGGTGGGTTGGACAGGCAAACAGTAGAGACAATTCTTTCTAGGCAGAGAGACTAGCCTATGCTAAGTCTCAGAAGTCTGAACAACATCTTGGGTTCAGGGCTGTCTAGAAAGTTTGATATGCCAGAGAATGAAGTCAGGCTGTGTGGACTTGATTTGAGGTGAGTAGTGTTGCTGAAGATCATAGCAGAGACCTCATAAAAGACATTCAGAAGATCATCTGTATGAAGGAGCAAAACCCCAAGGAGGTTTAAATGTGACATTTCTCAGTTGTAATTGCTGGTAGTGGTGATGACAATGAATTGAATCTCCTAATAGTGGGATTTCCAGAGTCAAAGCACTGGTGAGTGCAGTTTTCTTGGACAAAGGAGTTTCTGTAGCTGTCCTTAAGTCATACCATGCAGGCCATTCTGCCTGTCGGTGGAACTTCTTTTTTCAGCCTGTTACTGTTGATAATACTGAGCTTGAAGAATGCGGGGAAGGTATGACTAAAAATCAGGTAAGTTGGGAAAGGGTGTTCCACTTTTTTTTTCTAGAACACTGATCAGTGAGGCCTTCTGTTCTTATTGACTGGCAGGGCATTCTAGAAATTAAGGAAATTTTATCATATTTATAAAAATTGGTAGGTTGATCATCAGCTATGCAAGTTAGCATGCCCTGAGTCCCTAATGTGCATTAGGTCTGCAAATATCTTGTTTCTTCTGCCACCTGTGGCTCTCTTCCTATTCTTATTCTGTTCCTATTTTATTCCATTTTCAGCAGCTCTCATCTCTTCCTCCCTGATTCCCAGTCCCATGACTGAGATGTAGGGAAGACTGTTCTTCATCATCACATGGGCTGGGATTGTTATGGTGGTATTGATGATAATATGATTATGGTCATGTAATGAAGAAGAAGGAGGAGGAGGAGGAGCAAGAGGAGAAGAAGAAATTACAGATTCTGGGGCAAAGTCATCATGAGAGAAGTAGGCTTTGGCCGTCAGAACAAGCTAGATCCCCTGGTTCTAGCCTTGTTCTATGTGTGCTGTTAGTAAACTATAAAGACAGAATTGATGGAACTGGACCAAATCTCTAACAACCCCTTAGGCCTCTTGGGAATTAAGAATAAAAATTTATTTGAATAAATCTCTAATTTCTGTTTGCTTTTAGTGGGCAAAATATAGATGATGAATGACTTTGTAGTCCCTATACCTGGTATAGTTCCTGAAACATGGTTCATATGCAACATACTTGTTTAATAAATAGAAGAAAGGCAGAGTGAACCAGAAGTTTGAGTTATTAGATCTTTCCTTAGGTTTAGATTCTAATGCTTGGGGCCTTGGTATATCCTGAACTACTTCAGGCTGTTTATGAATAACTCTGGAATATACCAACTTTGACTAGGCACCATATATTTATTGAACACCTACTTTGTCTTCAGAAGAATATGTGTGGCTGAAAACACCAAATGCCCCAGAACATTGATCTCTGTGGCTACCCTGGGACAGAGATTTTCTTTGCTCTTTTCCTTGACCAGACTTACCTCCCACCACACCTAGCATGATACAAAACTTATTTATTCCTAAATCTCTGGTGCTCCAGGAATTCCATGGCACATGCTCAAATGACTAGTACTCAAAAAATCATTTTGTATGGGCTAAGGAACTGAAAATACACTTCTCAGAAGAAGATATACAATCAATCAACAAATACATGAAAAAAATGCTCAACCTCTCTGGCAATTAGAGAAATGCAAATAAAAACTACTCTAAGATTTCATTTCACTCCAGTCAGAATGGCAGCTATCAAGAACACAAACAACAATAAATGTTGGAGAGGATGTGGGGAAAAAGGCACACTCATACATTGCTGGTGGGACTGCAAAATGGTACAACCGCTATGGAAAGCAGTATGGAGATTTCTTGGGAAAATGGGAATGGAACCACCCTATGACCCAGCCATCCCACTCCTGGGTCTGTTCCCAAAAGACTTAAAAACAGCATATTACAGTGACACAGCCACTTCAATGTTTATAGCAGCACAATTCATAATAGCTAGGTTGTGGAACCAACCTAGATGTCCCTCAGTAGATGAGTGGATAAAGAAAATGTGGTATATATACAAAATGGAATTTTACTCAGCAATAAGAGAGAATAAAATAATGGCATTTGCAGGTAAATGGATGAAGTTGGAGAATATAATGCTAGTGCAATTAGTCAATCTCAAAAATCCAAATACCGAATGTTTTCTCTGATATAAGGAGGTTAGTTCACAGTGTGATTGGATGGGGGTACATAGGATTAGAGGAACACTAGAATGGTCAAAGGAAAGGGAGGGAAAGGGAGGGCAAGGGAGGGAGCGGGGGGGGGGGGAGAAGGGGAAAAATGGTGGTTGAATGAGATGGATATCACTATCCTAAATGCATGATTAAAGATCTGAATGGTACTTATATACTTTGTATACAAGCAGTTGTATGTAAAAAGATGATATACTTGTGCATTATGAATAAGTAAATAAATAATTAAAAAAAATCATTTTGTGCAAGCATGGAGACAAGTCATTTGTGGATCTAACATTAATGATGGTGATTTCTGGAATTTGAGGATGTGAAGGTAGACATGGGTTGGGGATCTGATCTTGCATCTTCCCTAAATTGTTTTATGACCTTAGGAATCCCTTGGCTGAAGTCAACCTCCTTTCACCATTTGTGAAATGAGACATTTGGATCAGTGCTTCCCTCATGTCCCTTCCAGCCCAAATATACTAATATTTAAAGTCTATTAGTAGGAATCTTTAGAACTCTGGATTCAAAGATATACAAATGTGTGAGCCTTGGGGCTTTTGGCAAAATGCAAAAGCCTGAAAAGAGTACCTGGACCTTAGAACTTGCCTCTTCCTTGCATAGAAAAAGCTTGTTTTTCTCCCTTATGAAGGATAGACAGGAAAACCTACTGTCTACTCTGGGGTGCTATGGCAATTAATTAGTTAATGTTTGTGAGGTACGAAAGGAACAAAAAGCACTGCATGTAAAAAGTCATATAAATGCTAAGTGTTATTGTTTTCCATCTTATTTTCCCCTATTCTATTTCAGTTTCATATCAGAGTAGTCATAACAGCATCAGTTGGGGCTCCTCTGGCTAATTATACTACCAATAAAAAGAGAGAAAAAAATTCTCTTTTAAATTTCCATTTTAATTTCTCTCTGTCTCTGGCCCCCTCCTCTCATTTCTCTAGTGCATTGTTCAGAGTTGCTAACTACTTGGGGGTCAGTAAAAGTAATCACTTCTGCTATTTCTCCATGCTCATTGCAGTCTGTGATACCAACACTCTCCCACAAGTTAGGCAATTGGCATTTCAGTGCTTTTGGGGTCAGAGCTACAGAGGATACATAAATCAATACCCCAGGGGATCTCTACCCTAAGGGACTCTTTTCTGTATAAGAAGGACATACACCAGTCCCTTCTTCTGCCTCAGATAGAATGTGGTTAGGTTGGTGAGGGCAAGGCTATGGTGTTCTTGATGAGCCACATAGTAAATTGTGGGATAATTGATACAAATACACATTCCTCTGTGCATCAGCTCTCTATTGCCTGATAATGCTAAGTAACAAAACAACCTAAAATTCAGTGGCTGAAAACAATCAGCGTTCATTAATCTAAGAAGCTGAAAATTGGTGAGTTAGACCTGGCTTAGCTGCATATTTGTTATGTCTGGGTGTCTGCTGGATATTGGCAGATAGCTGTTTTTGGAAAGAATGGTAGCAGAGACAGAAACCCCTCAGTTTTATCTTCTCTTTGTTTAGCATAGGTGTGCCATTCTTGGGACATTGCAGAGGTACAAATTCTCCTAAATTGTCCAAAGAAAGCTGCATGCCTGAGTCTAGATTTGGGAGGGGCTGGGGGGACACAACAAGGACAGGATATAGGAAGGAGTGAGGAATTGGGTTATTAATACCTCAGCTCTAGCCTTTCTAAATATCTGGGGTCAGGGTATTTATATTTTAACCAGTTGCTTAGATTCTTCTGATGATCAGTGAAATTTGTAAACAACAGGACACAAGCAAAAGGCAGCAGAACAATAGAATCTTGTAGAAGACATGAAATTACCAGCTGCCTGGGCTGGCCTGGCCCCCAATGCTCCTCACCTGTCAGCTTTCCATTTCTTCATTTCCAGAAGAACTGGATTGAATCTCTTCAACTGTCAATGAAGTGGTGTGCATTGTGACTTCAGGACTAGAAGGCCCTATGGAACTTGGCCAGGAACTCTGGCAGACTTGAAGAGATGGAGGAAGAAGAGAGAAAAACGCATGGAGGCTGGGGAGCAAAGAGAAATGTGGAGAGATGTTGGAATGATAACCCAGTCCCAGATTGTGGGGTACCTTCAGTAGCTGGGATATGGTGAAGTTAGTGGTTAGCTCATTATACGGCCCCCTTTTGAAGCAGTCTGATATAGAATCAAGGTAAAGGGTGGAAGTGAAAATGCCAAGTCCTAACACAGGATTTCTGTGTCCAAAGTTGGGCCTCATGTCATGAGGAACTTTCTTGTGAAACTGCTGTGTTTAATTACACCTTCAGTGTGGGGGTGTAATCATAATTTTTTTTTTTTTTTTGTCTCACTGTTTTGTACATATGTTTGGTGGGACCAGTCCTTTCTCCACTCTTGGTTGACAGTTCAAATGGGCTTTGTGACTTTTCTGATCACTCTTATGACCACAAGGTTGTCTGGTCAATAATTCAATATTATTTTATATGTAGGAGTCAAAACTTTGAATTTGATTCAAGTGATATCATCCCATTTTGCATCTTACATTCCATCAGTTAAGGACTGCTAAGGAGAAGGAAGCCTGCAGTCAGGAGTAGTAATATGGATGGCTTCTTCTTGCTTCCTCTGACTTCAGTGTTTACCCTTCCCACCCACAACTTTTAATCATAGTTTTTGCAAGTCTAGGGTTTAAAGAGGGGAGAAGTAGTAAGGAACATATGAACATCTTTACTTGATTGGTACTGATGGGGACTTGGTATTCTTTCTGAATCTTTCTCTTGGAGTTCTGCAGAGACCCCCTTGTCTTAGGGTGGGTACAAGGCAGTGGCAGGAACTAGATGGGAAAGGAGAGGAAGCTAAGCAAAGTTGTGATTTGAGGCCAAATCCCAAGGAGACTCATTTGAGTTGATTACAGAGAGGCACTCTGGAATGTGAATTACACCTCAGAGGTTGCCCTGACTTAAGGTGTTCATACACTTCCACCCATCCCATCAGACCTGGCTAGGCGCCTTCATGGCAGTGGGTTATGTAGGGACATAAACTCCCAAAGACTTGCAGCAATTTGCTCCTACAGAAAAAGCAGCTCCAGCTCCAGTGCAAGCCTCCAAAGAGAATTGCGGATGCAGGTTGTCAGAAGCAAAAGCACACAGAAGCTGGGAATGGAGAGGACATTACAGATTAAAGGGATCTAAGAAATGTGGTGACATGTTGACAGTATCTCCCAGCCCCCCTCCCCCCAGGTCCTCTCATTTACATGCCCTTGATGTAGGTGAGGGATACTTGCTCAGTTCTTAGTTCTCCTTTCTTAGTCCCCAGGCATCTGGCAACCTCATTTCTCTCTGCTGAGGCTTACTTAACTCCTTTCAAGTGTCTCTCCTGGATGGGATCAAATGACCTTATCCTTGTTCTTCTTTTCTTTCAAGGTTCCCACTAGTCCTCCTGAGAAACCGAAGGCTTCTCTGTCTGGAATCTCTGGGAGTGCAGGCCCTTCCTCTGGCATGGCTGTCAGCTCTTAGCCAGCCCATTTCTTAGTCTTGGGGTTGTTCAAGCAGGAATTGAATAACACCTTCCACTGTGACCCCCCCAAACTGTGGAAGGACACATCTCAGTAAGTCATAGCATAGCTCTCTTTTCGAAGGAGTCTTCAAAAACCCTCTTCCAATAGTCAACTCCAGCTTTTTGTATATGGATATGAGAGTCTTGTAATTTGGGAGGGGGTTACGGGGGTGTCATTTTTAAAATAAATTTCATTCATGTTCTGTACCTCCTGTGGAATGCATCTGAGGGTCAACTTCCATGTCTTACATCTTGCTGCATTCATTTTGTGTGACCTTTTGTAAGAAGGATGTTTGATTGAGTTCCAAAAATGTGCATGGAATTCTGCAGTATGCTGTACCTGGGGAAGTTGGGAGAATTGGAATTGGAGCCTCCATCTAGAGGCTTTCTCTCCAGCAGTGGAGAGGTGCACTGGAGATATCTCCTTCCTTTCAGCCAACTTGGACAACTGAGTCTGGCAGGAAACTTATTGAAACCATAGCAGAGCCCAGGACATTTCTGTTTCCCCACATTTTTAAGGAAAAGGAAGGTTTTGGGTTGCTATGGTTTGATATAATAACTCATGTTGAAATCTGGTTGTCATGTGATGGGGTGTTGGGTTGTGGTGTTAGGTTTTTGTCACTATGATCAAAATACCTGACAAGCACAATTTAGAGGAAGAAAAGACTACTTGGCTCATGGTTTCAGAGGATTAGTCCAGGTGGGCCAATTCCATTGCCCTGGGCCCACGTGAGGCATATCATGGCAGAAGGGCATGGTAGAGGAGCACTGCCCACTTCATGGTGGGTAGGAAGGAGAAAGAGAGGGGAAGTGGCTGCAGGGAAGATGAAACCTTTCAGGGAACCCCCAGTGACTCACCTCATCCAGCCATATCCCACCTGCCTACCGTTACCACCCAGTCAGTCCATTCAAAGTGGATGGACTGATTAGGTCACAGCTCTCATAATAATTTCACCTCTGTATATTCCTGCATTAACACAGGAGCTTTTGGGGGACACCTCATATCCAAACTATAACATGGGGCTTTTAAGAGATGATTAGACTGTTAAGATGGATTCATGCCTTTCTTTTTGGTCTGAGTTAATTTTTTTCATTTAATATTTAGTTTTTAGTTATAGTTGGACACAATACCTTTACTTTATTTATTTATTTTTTATGTGGTGCTAAGGATCGAACCCAGGGCCTCGCATGTGATAGGTGAGCGCTCTACCACTGAGCTACAACTCTAGCCCCCTGAGTTAATTTTAATGGGACTACAAGAGACAGGTCGTTGGAAAGTGAGGCTGCCCCTGGGGTTTTGTCTTATCTCCATATACCTGCTTGCCCTTTCAATTTCCATCACATTATGACACAGCACAAGATCCTAACCAGATGTGGGCACCCAAACCTGGACTTCCCAGCTTAGCTTCCAGAATTCTAAGACAAATTAAACTTCTTTTAATTATAAATTACTCAGTCTCAGATATTCTGTTACACCAATAGAAAATGAAATAAGACAGGGTGCTCTTCAAAAATCTTCTCAACGACTAAATGAAAGAAGCAAGGCCTTTTGGTTTTGAAATGAGTATTATTTTCCATTCTTGGAGGTCCCAATGTTAAAAGAAGAAAGTCCCAGTGTCCTTACAAAGGAATCTGTATATTTCATCATGAAGAAAATTAGAGGATGCATCAGCACAACCCTGACCTCCAGCCAGGCTCAGCCAAGCTGAGGATTGTGGGGAGAGGAGAGCAAGACACCAAAGCAATCCTGGGGAGGGGACTAGTTTCCACCAGCAGTGTTGGATTTTAAAAGTAGCATAGGAGGGAGGCTTGTGGGAACTTTGACAGGTACACAATCCATTGCTTGAGAGATCCTAAGAGTTCACATTCTTTGTAGCAGCATGACTCTTAGCAACCACCACTAGGTAGTTACTGGTTCTGTTCCTGTCTGGAGCTGACTCTGAGCACCCACTTGGGCTTCTTTGTGCTGTGCTTCATAATTATAGGGGTGGGTGATGGATGTCACTTTGGAGCCCCAAACTGTTTTCAGGCTCTGCCACTTTCAAGGTCGGTATTTTTAGACATGTATTTTACCATCGCTGAGCCTCAGTTTCCTTGTCTATAAAATGAGGACTGGTATGTCTACTTTAAAGGATTGTGGTGAAGATTAAATGAGATATCACATAGGTCAAGCCCCTGAGCTATGTAAGAGCTCCATAAATTTCCATTTCTTTCTTGCCGTTTAGGCTGTGGAATTTGGAAAGAAAGGTGGGATTGACCCACTTCCTCTCTAGAACACTTACCACCAGTGATCTGGGGCAAGAGAGACTCAGCTGTGGAAAATCCAGTTTCATTTTGGTAGTTTGCTTTGGTCCCAGAAGCCTGAGGGTTGTGGCATGCAGGGCCCATGCCGTGCAATAGATTAGATGGGGTAAAGGAGATCCTGAGAGCTAAAGTGAATTGCTGAAGTCCAGCCAGTGAGTGAAGGAGATGGGAGTCAACAACCATCTGCTCTGTGTCCCTGTCTTGGCTCAGCTGCCACTTGTTAGAACAGTGTGTGACTGTGAAGTAACTCCTGGCTCTCGGGTGCACAGAGGCAACTTTACTCCTTGTCCCCATGAAGACTTCTGTCACATGGAGGGAAGTGGTCAATTTCCAAACCAGTAGCTAAGCATGCTCACTTCAGGAAGGTTTCCTGTCCCAATATGAAGGTAGGTGGCTGTTTTAATTAGCTTTTTTTTTTTTTTTTTTTTTTTTTTTTTTTTTTGTTGTTGTTGCCTAACCAAACACTCCACAAGAACAACTTAGAGGAGGAAAAGTTTATTTGGTTTACCATTTCAGAGGTCTCAGTTCATGGTCAGTTGACTCCATAGCTCCAGGCCCAAGGTGAGACAGAGCATCACAGTGGAAAGGCTTTGTGGAAGAAAGCAGCTCAGGACATGGCAACCAGGACACAGAGACACAGCTCTGTCCACCCAGGACAAAATATAAACCCAAAGGCAGCCCCAGTGACCTACTTCCTCTAGCCATACCCTGCGTAGAATTACCGCCCAGCTAATCCATATCAGTGGGCTAATCCAATGATCAGGTTACATCTCTCATAATCTAATAATTTTACCTCTGAAAATTCTTACATTGTTTCACACATGAGCTTTTGGGGGACACTTCATAGCTAAACCCTAACAGAGGCCCTGCTGGGCTCTCCTGTGCTCTCTGCACAGAATTGGAGTGTTTTTATTTTTATCCCTTGCTCTAGACAATGAGGGCATGACCCTTTGTGTTCCTTATGGGATGTGTAGGCATCTGTGCGTCTGGCTCTTAGTAGGCCTTGATGATGTTGGTGGGTGAATGACTTGGTCAGCCATGTTCATTATGCTGTTGCCCTCCTCTTCCTTGCATTTGGGGCCCCAGCTTAAGTGAGAATTCACAGGAACTCCCTCACCTAGGAATAATCTCCTAGCCTCCTGGGGAGGCCCTAGATGGGGCACTGGTGACAGGAATTGTAATGGTTTCTGACCTAAGCTAGTGGAGACTCATAGCTTTCCTGATCGGACACCCTCTCTGCCCCTGAAACTTGGAGAATGTCCTGAATGGATGTCAAATGGACTCACCATGGAAGAGATTCGGTATAAGTCTACCCAAGACTCTCTAAGTTCTGATTGGTTCCCTCATTGGGCTGTTTCTGTGGGTCTGTCCACCCTGATCTCCTAGGAAGCACCCAGACAGTGAATGCCCACTGTGTGTCAAGCTGGTGGCTCTGTCTCTGTAGGGAGGGAGATGAGCTAGCTGCTTAGGGCTTGGTCAGCCTCAGCTTACTGAGGGAGGGTCTCGGGGATGGCACTCACTGTTTTAGTCAGCTTTTTCTCCATTATGACCAAAATACCTGACAACAATAATTTATTTTTAAAATATTTATTTATTTGCTTTTAGTTGTACACAATGCGTTTATTTGTACGTGGTGCTGAGGATCGAACCCGGGTGGCGCACGTGCTAGGCGAGCGCTCCACCGCTGAGCCACAATCCCAGCCCAACAATAATTTTTTATTAGTGCTTTATACTTATACATGGTAGTGGATCCATCCCAACAAACTCATACATGCACAGAATTCAATTTCACTTCATGATCCCCCCTTTTCCCTTCCCCGTTCCCTCTCCCGTTCTTCCTCTGCTCCCCCATTCTCTTTCCTAGACTTCCTATTCATATTTGATTGTTTCTTTTTACCTATGCATAAAGGTGAAATTCTCTGTGGTATGTTTATGCATGCACATAACATGATATTTGAATTCATTCTGAATTGCCTCCCCTTACCCATCCCTTCACTCTGCCTCTGGATCTCCTTCTTTTACATTACTGGTCTTCCCTTTATCTTTATGATATCCTAACATTCCCTACCCCCTTCCTCAATTTTACTCTAGCTTCTGCATATGAGAAAAAAAATTCAACCTTTGAGTTTGCTGAGTGTGGCTTATTTTGCTTAGCATGATACTCTCCATTTTC
This sequence comes from Tamias sibiricus, assembly GCA_025594165.1. Lineage (NCBI taxonomy): Eukaryota > Metazoa > Chordata > Mammalia > Rodentia > Sciuridae > Tamias > Tamias sibiricus. The sequence goes on along the minus strand of CM046673.1, from coordinate 30,767,961 downwards.
ATCCATTTAATGGCCAATGCCATACATTTATTTATTTATTTATTTATTCACTTATTTATTTATGGCTGAGTAGAACTCCATTGTATATATACAAAAATTTCTTACTCCATTCATCTATGGACAGGCACATGGGTTGATTCCATAATTTAGCTGTTGTGAATTGTTCTGCTATAGACAAGGAGGTGGTATATTACTATAGTATGCCAATTTTAGATCTTTTGGGAAAATACCAAAGAGTAGGATAGCTGGGTCATATAGTGGTTTTATCCCTAGATTTTTGAGGAATCTCCATACTGCTTTCCAGAGTGGTTATACTAGTCTGTAGTCCTACCAACAATGTACAAGGGTACCTGTTCCCCCACAACCTCTCTGGCATTTATTATTGTTTGTATTCTTTGCCATTGCTATTGTGACTGGAGTGAGATGAAATCTAGCGTGGTTTTTATTTCCATTTCCCTGATTGCTAGAGATGTTGAGTGCTTTTTTGTAAATTTGTTGGTCAACTATGTTTCTTCTTTTGAGAAGTTTGTTTAGTTCTTTTGCCCACTTTTAAAAAATTTGTTCTAGCTAGTTATATATGACAATAGAATGCATTTTGACACATCATACATAAATGGAGTATAACTTCTCATTCTTCTAGTTTTACATGATGTAGAGTTACACCTACACCAGTTGTGTAATCATATTTGCATATAGGGCCATAATGTCTGATTCATTCTATTATCCTTCCTACCCTCATCCCCACTCCCCTCTGTCTCATCCAAATTACCTCTATTCTTCCCTACCCACCCTCACTTATTGTGAATTAGCATCTTCATATCAGAGAAAACATTCGGCCTTTGGTTCTTTGGAATCGGATTGTTTCACTTAGTTTGATATTCTCCAGCTCCATCCATTAACTTGCAAATGCCATAGTTTCATTCTTCTTTAAAGCTGAGTAATATTCCATTGTGTGTATGTATATACCACATTTTCTTTATCTGGTCATCTGTTGAAGGGCACCTAGGTTGGTTCCATAGCTTAGTCATTGTGAATTGAGCTGCTATAAACATTGATGTGTCTTTTTCCCACTAATTGATTTTTTTTTGTTTTTTTTTTTTTGTTGGTGTTAAGGTTTTTGAGTTCTTTATTTTCCTGGATATACTAATCCCTGATTGGAAGAGTATCTGGCCAAGATTTTTTCCCATTCTGTAGGCTCTCTTTTCATGCTCTTGTTTTCTTTGCTGTGAAATTTTTTTTTTTTTTTTAGTTTTATGGCATCCTGCCATCACACTTATTGATATTTTTGTTTTATTTCTTGTGCTTTGGAGGTCTTATAAAGGAAGTCCATGCCAGCCCCTATATGATAGACCCTATGTTTCCTTCTAGCAGTTGCAAGTTTTCTGGTTTAATTTCCAAGTCTTTGATTCATTTCAAGTTGAGTTTTGTGTAGTGTGAGAGATAGGGGTCTGGTTTAATTTTTCTACATATAACTACCCAATTTTCCCAGAATTTGTTAAAAAGGGTGTCTTTTCTCCAAAATATATTTTCCGGCACCTTTGTCAAGTATGAGATGGTTGTAGGGATGTGAGTTTGTCTCTGTGTCTTCTCTTCTGTTCCATTGGTCTTTATATCTATTTTGATGATAATGCCATGCTGATTTTGTTACTACAGCTCTGTAGTATAATTTCAGATCAGGTATTGTGATACCTCCTTTGGTTTTTTTGCTTAGTATTGGTTTGGCTACTCTGGATCTCTTACGCTTCCAAATGAATTTAAGCACTATTTTTTCTAATTCTGTTATTGGTATTTTGATGGAGATTGTATTGAATCTCTATATTGCTTTTGGTTGTATGGCCATTTTGACAGCATTAATTCCACCTATCCAAGAACATGGGAGGTCTTTCCACATAAGTTCTTCTTCAATTTCTTTCTTTGGTGCACTACAATTTTCAGTGGAGGGCTCTTTTATCTCCTTGGTTAGATTAATTCCCATATATATATATATATATATATATATATATATATATATATTTGAGATTATTGTGAATGGGATAGTTTTCCTGATTTCTTCCTCATCTGAATTGCTGTTGGAATATAGGAAAGCTATTGATTCGTGGGTGATTATTTTATATCCTGCTATTTTGCTGAATTCATTCATAAGTTCTAAAAGTCTTCTGGTGTAGTTTTTTGGTTCTTCTAGATACAGGATCATGTCACCAGCAAACAGAGACTGTTTGACCTCTTTTCCTATTTGTATCCCTTTGAATTTTTTTTCTTGTCCAATCACTCTGGCTAAAGTTTTGAGGACTATATTGAATAAGAGTGTTGAGAGCCAACAGCCTTGTCCTGTTCCTGATTTTAGAGGAAATGCTTTTAGTTTTTCTCCATTCAGTATGATGTTGGCTTTGGGTTTGTCATAAATGTCCTTTATAATGTTAAGTTATAAGTTAACTTATAACTTATAACTTATAAGAGGTAAGTTCCTTGGATCCCTAGCTTGTCCAGAATTTTAAACATGAATGTGTGCTGGATTTTCAAAGGATTTTTCTACATCTATTGAGATAATCATGTGATTCTTGTCCTTAATTCTGTTTGCATGGTGAATTACATTTATTGATTTGTGCATGTGTTGAACCAACCTTACATCCTGGAATAAAACCCACTTGATCATGGTGTATTTTTTAAATGTGTTTTTCAATGTGGTTTGCTAATATCTTATTAAGGATTTTTTACATCTATGTTCATCAGGGGTATTGGTCTGTAGTTTTCTTTCCTTGATGCATCTTTGTCTGGTTTTGGTATGAGGGTTATACTGGCTTCATAGAATATATTTGGGAGTATTCCCTCCCTTTCAATTTCATGCAATAATTTGAGAAAGACTGGTGTTAGTTCCTCTGTAAAGGTCTGGTAGAATTCAGCTGAGAATGCTTCTGGTACTGGGCTTTTTTTTTTTTTTTTTTTCTTTTTTTTAAAAATAATTTTTAATGTGTACAACTCATAGTGCATGAATTTAACATTTTTTTGCATACAATCCCACTCCTGGGTCTATTCCCAAAGGACTTAAAAACAGCATATTACAGTGACACAGCTATCTCAATGTTTGTAGCTGCACAATTCACAATAGCTAGGTTGTGGAACCAACCTAGATGTCCCTCAGTAAATGAGTGGATTAAGAAAATGTGGGCTTTTCTTTTTTGGAAGACTTTTAATCACTATTTCAATTTCACTACTTGATATTGGTCTGTTTAGGTTTTCTATATGTTCCTGATCCAATCTGTGGAGGCAATATGTGTCTAAAAATCTATTGATGTCTTCTAGATTTTCCAGTTTATTGGAGTATATATTTTCAAAAAAGGTCTGATAATCCTCTGAATCTCAGAAGGGTTTGTGGTGATATCCCCCTTTTCATCTGTTATATTGTTGATTTGGGTCTTCTTTCTCTTTTGGTTAATTTGGCTAAGGGTTTATCAGTCTTATTTTTCTTTTTGAAGAACCAACTATTTGTTGCATTGATTCTGTATATTGTTTTCTTATTCTCAAGTTCATTGATTTTGGCTCTGATCTTAATTATTTCCTGTCTTCCACTGGTTTTGAAATAGTTTCTTCTTTTTCTAAGGCCTTGAAGTGTAGCACAAGCTTATTTATTTGGGATCACTATTTTAAATGTAGACACTCAGTGCTATAAATTTTCCTCTTAGAACTGCTTTCATACTGTTCCAGAGATTTTGATATGCTGTATCTCTCTTCTCATTGTTTCTGAGAATTTCTTGATTTCTACTCTTATTTCTTCTTTGACCCATTCTTCACTTAAAAGAATTCTATTCAATATGCATGTGTTTATGTGATTTCTATTATTTCTTTTGTTGTTGACTTTTAGCTTCATTCCATTATGATCTGATAGGATACATAGAATTATATTGGCTTTTTTGTATTTGATAAAATTTGCTTTGTGGCCTAGAATATGGTTGATTTTGGAAAAAAATTCCATGTGCTGCTGAGAAGAAGGTAGATTTGGCTGTTTGAGGGTGAAATATTCTGTAGCTTTCTGTTAGATCCATTTGATTTATAGTATTATTTAGATTGGAGATATCTTTATTGATTTTATGTTTTGATGACATGACTATTGGTGACAAGGGTGTATTGAAACCACCTACTATTATGACAAGAACAATTCTAGAGGAGGAAAAGTTTATTTGGTGCTCATGGTTTCAGAGATCTCAGTTCATGGTTGGCCAACTTCATTGGTCTTGGCTTGAGATGAGACAACATCATAATGGAAATGTGTGGTAGAGGACAGCAGCTCAGGGGCACCAGGAAGCAGAGATAGGGAGAGAGAGTGGGGGGGGAGGGGGAAGAGCGGAAGAGGGAGAGAGAGAGAGAGAGAAAGAGAGAGAGAGTGGGAGAAAGAGAGAGAGAGAGAGCGAGTGGGAGAGAGAGAGTGGGGAGAGAGAGAGAGAGAGAGAGAGAAAAGAGAGAGAGAGAGAGAGAGCAAGAGAGAGAGAGAGAGAGAGAGAGAGAGCTCTCATTGCCACAGATAAAATACAAACCCCAAAGACATGTCCCCCAGTGATCCACCTTTCTTAGCCACACTCTATCTACCTACAGTTACCACCCAGTTAATCCCTGTCAGTGGATTAATGCACTGATTAGATTAGGGCTTTCATAACTCAATCACTTCACCTGTAAGCTTTCTTGCATTGTCTTACACATGAGCTTTTGGGGAACACTTCATATCTAAACCATAACACTCACTTAGAACAGGCTTCACTGCACAGAAAGCCCTTACCCTGTGCTCAGCAGAGTCGGAAGCCTAAGCTGGATCATTGCCTCTTCTCCCAGGAGGAAGCTAGCAAAGGTGGAAGGTGAGTGACATGGATGGGCTGCCATAATTCCATAGAAATGGCAAGGAGAGATAGCTCCAGGATGAACTGTGAGGGGAAACCCAGATGTTAGTGATCTTATTGGGGTGGGGGTAGAGGAGGGCAGAGGTGGGGGAGGAATAAGATGAAACTCTGGGGAAGGACAGAGAGGCAAAGATGTAGTTATTAAAGCCTAAATAACAGGCAAATAAGTTTGTGGCTTTTTTCTTAAAACCACATTTTATTTGAAGCTCACGGACTTCTGGTTCTCATTATTTTATTACGTATATTTGTTATTGCTGTGAAATCTTGTAACTGAGACTAAATTTTCCAGTAGAGATATTTCTCAGTGGCCGTGATCATATTTTCACTTAGGATAACAAACAGGCTGCTTGTTCAGGGGGGTGGTGGTTGTTGGGATTCTCAAAGTCTAGGAAGCTGAAGACTGGAATGAATGACTTCGTCAAGACTTTATTCCTGTGCACGTGAAGGCAATGCTTAATTTTAAGTCTGAGTTCTCCCTCCTTCCTCCTTCCCTCACTCCTTTCCTCCTCTCTGTTTCCCTTATTCATTCATCAAACAGGTTTTAAGCATCTACTATGCACCAGCCAGGATACAGAGAAAAATAAGAGAAAGTCCATAACTATCCAGTATAGATATGGTAGGAGCTAAGAAGTTGTGTTCACCCATTTGTTCAATAAACATTCACAGAGTGATATCTGATAAAAGCTGTGCTTGACATTGGGAATACATAGATGAACAAGAGAGAATAACACATTGCCTTTGCTTTTGTGGGTTAGGAAAGATGTTAGTAAAGAAATTTACATTTTCACATAATGACATAGTTTGAAAGATGCTTCTGTATGAGTATCTTTCCTCATTGGCTCACGTTTTATGAATGTGTTTGACCCTGAGCAATGAAATTGCATACATAGGTATTAATGTTATTATGGATGGGTGTGTAATCAAGGGAATGTGTATTTTCTTCTTTATTCATTCTGAAGTCAGGGTAGATCCCTGTGGGGAACACAGGTATAAAGCAAGTATCTTATTCCTTGTTGGTTAAACTTCCTTATCACCAAGAAAACTCAAGGTGACCTTCAAGACAGTGTTATTGGAAAGACAAAGGCTAGCTGATGGGACAGCGAACTGAGCCACAGTTGTTCTCACTGATTTCAGTGCTTTTGTCATATTCCCAGTGGCTGCAGTCCTTACTGAGACATCTGAGCTCCACACCTGCCTGGATAGGGTTTTGACACTTTAGGTCAGAAATAAGGTAGGAAGAGCCACATAGATTATTGTATCTGTCTGTGGCACAGTGATTTAACCTGTAAATGTGAAGTTGACATGAACAGTTATTCCCCCAAACCCTGTAGTAACAAGTGGAAGGCCTCTAAGACCCCATTCTCATGTCCACCCTGTAGTCTTTCACCAGCAGACAAGGCAAGCATGGGAGCCCCAATGACTTTGATCATTTTCTGTCTGTAGGTTTTTATACAAACCCTTTTTCCTGTCTTGATCCATAAATGATGCTGATCTCACAGGGTTTTATGAGCATTCAATGGCATATGCCTCATAAAAAGTATTTTATAATCAGTAAGTTGCTGAATTTATTACTGCTATTGGATTATAGAAATAATGAGGTCCTTGTTTCTCACTTGCAAACATAGAACACTTAGTGGATTTGTGGCAGATTATGGTTTCCAAAATGCCCATAATGGCGTCTCCCATCCACAGGTAACTACTTCAATGTGACTTTGCCATCCTCTTCTAAAAAGGTGCATCTGTTTCTCTGAGTCCCTGCCTCTGGGTTGGCCCTGTCACTGCTTTAACCCACGGAATATGGTAAAGTGACACTACCAGTTCTGGGATGTGACCCTAAGTCATCCTGGAAATTTCTGTTTCTGCCTCTTGGAACTAGCAGCTATGTGATTATCCTGGAACTACCAGATGATGTGCCACGTGGAGAGAAAGTACAGCCAAGGAAGATAAAGGTGTTCCAGATCCTGAGGGAAGAAGTAGTTTGGAAGTGGATTGTCCAGTCTTGGATTCCTGAATTCCCAACTGAAGTTCTCAGCTCTCCACCCATCCAATTGTACAAAGACTGTAGGAGCCCTAATTAAGGAGATAGCTAAGATTGCGGTTAGCTGAGAGCCATAAAAGATGTTCAAGTTTCACCTGATATTCATACATTCATCTAAGAATCTTTTTATGCCCGTGAACACTGTGTGACGCACCTGTAAGCTCGAGCTGTAAGCACTTGTCCTTGTTAAAGCAAAATGTATTTAACCGGGTGAGGGTTAGTGGCAGAGTGGTTGGAGTTAGAGTGGTTGAAGTTGTGTGGTTGGAGTTAGAGGAGAGTTGGAGTGGCGGTTGGAGTTCGAGAGGTTGTTGGAGCCGGAGAGAGAAGTTAGAAGAGAGAAGAATAAAAGAACTTTTTCATTTCCATCCTGCCTCCGAATTTTTTCCCGCGGCGTTGCAGCTGCAAGCGGCAGCAGCAGGCAGCTACAAAAGACTAAATTTTGGGAGTAGTTGATCACCCAGCAAGAGACAACTTGACAGTCCTTTTTTTTTTTTTTTTCTCCCTCTTTTAGGTTTGTGTATCTTTCCCCCAAAGCCTTGCGGATTATGTTGAGGAAAGCACAGACTTACCCAGCCCTTGGGGCTTGTATTCAGATCTTGACTCAGTCACCTCTTAACTATGCGTTCACATAACACTTGAACTTCAGCTTTCTTAATGATCACCAGACCTGATAATGCTTCCGGTGTACTGAGGTTGTAGTGAGTCCATCCAATTGGAAGTACCTTGTTGCAGCATGTCTGGTCCTCAGTAGACTGTCAGGTATAAATTGGGAATAGGCGAACCCTGGAAGCCTCAGTAGGACACCTGCTGGTCAGCTCCACAGCCCTGGCGAGGCCCTTTTCCAGCAGCCCCTCAGTTTGATATATTTTGAGGTCAGCTTTGGGATGGGGAGGGGAGAGGACAGTGTGGGGCTGCATAATGTGGAGGCTTTGGATGCATTTCACACGCTGAGTACTTATACATATCCAGGCCTTTCTATAACCTTTATGTTACCTCTTTCTTTTATGTTTTTTTTTTTTCAGTTGTCAATGGACCTTTATTTTATTTGTATGTAGTGCTGAGAATCCAACCCAGTGCCTCATGCATTCTAGGCAAGTGCTCTACCGCTGAGCCACAATCCCAGCCCGTTACCTCTTTTTATATTACTGCTTTCATGCTTATCTCCATTTCACAGATGAGGAAAATGAGGCTCTGAGAAGCCAGATAGCCTGCCTAAGGATTTTCTCTGGTAATGCTGGAACAAGGATGAAAAATCAGGTTCCTGGTCACCGAGTCCAATAACATTTGACAAGGCAATCACTTAGGATTATTGATTTTGGCACAAGGTATAGAAGATAAGAAGTATCCCAGGGACATGTAATTTTAATCTGAAAGCATTGCAATGTGACAATTCCTTGAACAACATGAGAAACTTTGAGTTCCATGGAAGCTGCAAACACCAGGAGCCGACTCCTTCCAACTGACTGTTCTTGGCAACATGGGTGTCAGGGCGCCTTATTTCTTCTGTTTCCATTTGGAGGTTCTTCAGTTTTGAGCATGTGTGTTCCTCTGTTCTGGAGTTTTTCTTGACAGAAGCCAAGAGGCTTTTGACAAACAACTTTAATATTCTTTGTGTCTGTGTGGCTGGCTCTAATAATCCTGCAAGCTTACAAGGTCACTGTTAAGATTAAATCTGAGTCATCTAAGGCAGATGTTGACACATCATTATTTAAATCCTGAGCTGCTGAAGGACTCTCCTCCCCATGAGCTATGATTTACTGTCCAAATGAACACCCCAAATTCCACACTGCTTGCAGTGCATGGACTTTGTACTCCATTAGGGAAAAACGCCTGGCTTGCCTGTGTGATGAGGCCCTACTTTCTGTTGCAAAAGGATCACAGCATAGGAGGATAACGAGAGCCCATCTTATCTTGTTTATTGCTGTGGGCTCTATTTTTTCACCTGCTCTTTCTAAATCTTCTGATTTCTACATACACATTATTTATTTACTTATGCCTTTTTATCTTTATTTTTATTAAGATATAATTTTTAAAGTGAAATGTTTCCTCTTTGGTATCCAGTTTGATGAAATTTTACTAATAGATACCACAAGTGAGCGCCACCTAGAGCAAGAACATGGTACGGTTTCACCACCCCTAGGGTCCCTCATACTCCTTTTCAATGAATGATCCCTCAAGAGTAACCACTCTTCTGACTTCTAACCCTATAGATTAGTTTCATGTACTGCAGGATTTCATGCAAAAGGAGTCAGGCAGTGTGTACTCTTATATCTGGATTTTTGCTCAGCAAAATGCCTTTGAGCTTTATCCTCAGTGCTGTATCAGTAATTTGTTCCTTTTTGTTATTTGACTATACCACAATTTGCTTATCTATTCTCCTGCTGATGGGCACCTGGGCTATTACCACTCCAACTATTATAAATAAAGCCGCTCTACCTATTCTTGTATACATCTTTCTGTAGACATGTTTTTATTTCTCTTGAGGAAATGCCTAGAAATGGGATTTCTGAGTTATAGGCATATGTTCAGCTTTATCAGAAACTGTTACATAGTTCTAACATGATATTTTCATTTTTTAAAAGAATTTAGCCCTTCTGCCCAGTAGCATCTCAATTTTAGTTTTAATTTTCATTTTCCTGATAGTAATGAGGCTAAGCACTTTTACCTATGCTCACTGACCTTTCATATATCTTTTAATTTTTGAGCAATGTGTATCAAAATATTTTGCCCACTAAAAGATTTTATTGGTAAGAATAAATTAATAAAAATATTGGCTGAAGAATGGGTTGCAGAATATAGAGAAGGACTGAATAAAATAGAGACATAAGGCAGCAATGAGAATAATGGATATGAATGTCAGCTTTTACCCTGTTTCTAACCTGAGTGGAACCCAATAAGGATGCCATTGCTTGCCTTATGATGCAAGTGGTAGAGATCAGACACACACACAGCACATGGAAGGAAGATGAGCTCAAAGTCCTGAAAAACATCATTCTAATCCTGGAAGCCCAGGAATGTCATGTAAATTGGGCATGGTCACCATTGGTGCTACTAGGTACAGAAAATGGGGTTTATTGGGAGAAAATTCATAAACAAGGAAGTGGTAGAGTGGAAGCAATTTTTAGAGTCTTCCCATTCTTGTAGCTGGGGCCAGACCAAGAGCTGGACAGCTCCATGGCCAAAGCTCTAGAATGTGAGCCTGTCTTCATGAGACCTTTATAGGTTTGGGGAAGGAAAACTGTTTATGCAGTTGCATGGCAGTGGGAGCTCCTTGGTGTTGTTTGGAAGGAGAAATCAGTTGAGCTAGGAATTGGGCTGGTATCCACCCCTTGTTTTGAAGAGCTAACTCAGAGCTGTGACCTTGCTGTTTGCTAAGTCACCAAAAGTTAGAGGGAAAACGAGCCTCCAGAGATATCTGGATTTATCTCCCAACAGGAATTTATTTATTTTAATCTGAGTCTATTTTCCCACCTGTAAGATGGGGACAATAATACCTACCTTGAAGAACTAGTGTGAAGATGAGAGTTAATCATACAAAATATCAAGCTCAATGCTTTCGATCAAGTAAGAGTTCAACAAACATCAGTGTTCTTTATTTCAAGGGGAGATAATTAAGATACTTATTACCAATGTGGGGTCTTATTGCATATGGGAAATTTGGAAATTTAGCCAATGACAGCTGTATTAGTGAGTTTTTGCTGTTAAAATAAAATACATGAGGCTGGGAACTTATAAAGAGAAGAGGAGATTCACTTAGCTCAGTACTGGAGGTTATAAGGCATGGTGTTGGCATAGGCCCAGCTCTGGTGAGGGCTCTCTAGGCTGCATTACACTGTGGTGGATTGATCATGGTGGGAGTGTGTGCAGGAGCTTACATTTCCAAACAAGAAGCCAGAGAGAGGCTGGAGTATCACAATTTCTTCCAATAATTTGTTAGGTCCCCAAATGACCTCACAATGTCCAAGTAGGCCCCAGTTCTTAAAGGTTTCACCTCCCAACACCACCACACTGAGGACCAAGCTTCTAACTTGAAACCTTGGGGGATAAATGCAAACCACATCCAAACTAAAGCAGAGGCAGAAGCATTTGCTGTCCTTTGACATTATGCTTATCTAAAACCTGGAAGGAAACTCTTTTGATAATAGCCTCTGGAGATTGTAATTAGCAGGTGACAAGGGCAAGATGAATTCCTTACTTCTGTTTATTCACTGAGTAGCATTTATGTAGTTGAGATTTGTGAGTTACAGTTACTGGATGTTGGGGGAAATAGCCATTGAATTGAGGTTATATTTTACAGCATCAAAACATTGGACTTTGGGATGCTTCTAGAGCTCATAGGGACTAAATCATGGAAGTGTATATTATGAAATACTAAATTTGCTTAATGGAAAATAAGGGTATTGAAGAAAAACATAAAAAACTTACTTCTGATAATTCTCTAAATAAAAGCTCTGATTGTTTATTATGGGATGTGGGTTGCTATGGAAACAGGGAGCAGAATGTGAAGAGGATTGAAATAGATATTTTAATATGGATAGATATAGCTTATCTATAAGCACTTAGAAAAAAACACTGTTTTTTAGAAACAGACTCAAGATGTTGTATAGAATGTTTTTGTGGTGTCAATAAAATTTCCTGAGCTTCTATGTCAGACTGGCCTATTTTCTGGACGGCCCATTTAGTCCCTCATTGCATTTTATTTCTGAGTCATAACTGAGATTGCTTATCTGTCCATTCATTTTATTTATTCATCAACACATAACTGTTGATAGCATATAGCTCCACATTCTGAGGGATATTCAAAGAAGAAGTGACCTTTACAGTGGGGAAAGACTGAGGCCACATTATTGCTACCAATCTAGACTTGTATTCCAGCTCCTCCTTCTGGAGGAAAGACAAGGCCTCTGAAAGTGATTTCAGGAAAACAGCAGCACATTCCTGTCACTGGCTCATGTTCCATTTTGAAGTAGTCTTCATTCAATCACTGTCTTGGGTGAATTCAACACTAGGGAAATTTGATATAAAGATTATTAAGCAATGATAGAATAGCACGTGTAAAGATGGAAAAGTAACTCTAAAAAGTACCCAGGGAAGGACAGATGTGGAAGGGGATGTTCAGATCTCATTGAAGGTCTCCTTGTTGCACTCTGGATGATGACGTTTCCTGGGTTGCAGAGGCCAGAACTAGTTCCATAGAACTGGGAAAGCAGCAGCAACCTGATGGGGGTCAGTTAAGCTGAGGCTGGGTATCATGTGTGCAGTGAGACTTGTTGGTGTTGGGGTGCCACTGTGGGCAAGAAGCCCAGGGTGTGTGGTGGTTGTAATTATAGGGCTCCCGCAAGGTGGGCCCAGCCAAGGCTGTGAAATCGCTGAACTGCCTATTTTGAGTATGCAGCTAGGGCAGATGGCCACTAGATGTCCCCACCCCTGTGCACCACTGACAGCCTGTGCAGCTGGAGGTGCAGGAAGGTAGAGGGCAAGCAGAATCAAGAAGAGAAACTCTTTTTTCCTCCTGTGACATCCCCCCACCCCATTGCCCTCTACTGATAAACTTTCACATTGTGCTCACTGAGAAGTGTTTGAAGGGTCCAGTCTATAATTACAGAGCAGGTATTGAGGAACATGTCAGCTTTCTGTTGCTGGGATAATCAGCTTTAAAAGTGGAAAGGTTTATTTTGGCTCATACTTTCAGAGGTTCCAATCCATGGTAGGTTTGTCCTTGTGTTGCCTTTGAGACTGTGGTGAAGCAGTACGTTATGGCAGGAGCACACAACAAAGGAAGTTGCTCATTTCATGGAGGCAGGGAAGCAAAAAGAGAAGAAGGAGCTGGTGTCCCCATATTCCCTTCAAGGGCACACACCAAATGACCTAACTTCCTTCCCCTAGGTCCCATCTCTTAAAGGTTCCACCACTTCCCAATAGTGTTACAGACTGGTGACACCTGGACTTTTAACCCTTACCAAAACCATAGCAAAGGGTGAATTTTGAGCTGTGAGGTAATAATCCAACAACTGGCCCACTCTCTGGGTTGTGATTTATCTTGTAAAATCATTGTAAAATAGATGATTTGAACACTCATCTCCTAATAGGCTTCATGGACTACAAAGCCAGGAAGTTGTTAAAGTGTTCCAGAGAGCAAACCCTTCAGAGAGGTTGATTCCTAGGAGAAAGACCTGGAATGCAAGCCTGGGTGGGTAGCAGTCCTTTGGACTCCGTTCTTCCCCACTGAAAGGTAGTCTGTATCCATTTGGTTTACAGACTTGGAACCACAAGCACGTGAATTCAGAAACCATGCTCCAGAGTTGGCCTCCAAGGTTACAGCTTTCCCAGTCCTATCACAGGCTCATCTACCATCCCCTAGAGCAGGGCCAACATATTTTTCCCATAAAGGGCCAGCTAGTAAATATTTTAGGCTCCAAAGGCCACGTGAACTCTTATGACTGTCCAACTCTGCCTTCCTAGTACAAAAACATCCATTGACAATTCACAAATGAATGAGCATGCCTCTGTTGGGGAGGTCCAGTGCTGGACCTAACTGTGCTGGGATAGGTGTGTCCCAAGGGATACTCTAGTTTTTTGCTAGACTTGCCTCTCCCTTTTCAGAAGAAATTTTATCTCAGGTCTCATTGATCTACCTTTGGATGGGCCTCACTTTGAGTCCCTGAAGATGCCCTGATGAACGGTCCTATCTTTGAGTCTAGAAGATCTAGGGTTGGGACTCTTGCATGCTTTCTACCTAGAATGTCTCAGGCTTTCTATTTAAACTTGGTCTTTAAGGTCCAGTTCCATAGGCCCAGTAAAGTGGCAGCTTTTGGTAAGTTATTTAAAAAACAAGATGCTAGCTCTTGCAGTGGTGCATCATGGGACACAGAAGATTCCATCGCCTGTTTAAGCAGCAGCAATGACAATATAGATCAACAAACCAGACCTGGCTTTACTGTTTTATTGTTGCCATAGATACTACAAGGAAGAAGTTGTCACTGTAAGCAGAGTATCATCTGCTTAATGTCACCTGTGAATTTTCTTGACCAGAGAAGATGAAGCAAATTTGAATGTATCAGAGAGTGCCTTTTAAGGAAAAGTAGGGGCCAACAGAGTGGAACATTAAATGAATCACCTAGTGTGCGTGTGGGGTGAAGCTTCCCAAACATGCTTGCCAACATGCCTCAATTATAGGCTGATTTGTGAGTCTCATGGCTACTGCCCACCACTCTAATTTATAGGACAAGGTAGCCATGGCACCCTGGTATCTTTCTGTGCCTTGTTTTGGTTTTATTTGGGTTCTGGGGCAGAAGCATTGGGGCCAAGACATTTATGCCCTTTTGATAACTGCTGCTTAAGCTACTTCTTTGACAGACAAATTCTAATTAAACAAGTATAATAAGCTGCAGAAACAACAGCTCTCAGTGCTTTTCTTGTGGCATGTCACATCTGAAAAAGCTACATCCTGTAACTTGCAGATACATTTTTAGGAGCTGTCTCCATGAAGTTTCCTTGGCTGTTTCTCCAGAGATGTTGGTTAGGCTAACACTTCCTTTTTTTTTTTTTTTTTTTTTTCCTAGTGTAAACTATTTTTAGGCATTAAATTAATTGTATGAAGGTTCAAGTAAAAGAGATTTGTACTTTTTTTGCTTAGGAATATTATAACAACCAATTAAATAGCTGGGTTGGGATTTGAATTTTGGTCTTTCTGTCACCTTATAATCCAGGAAATAATAAGGTGGAAAGCAATAACAACAACAACAAAACCAAAACAAACTGAGTAGTCTGGGGCTGGATTTGGGGCATAAGGTTTGACTTGGACTTGAAGAATGGAGGGTTATTACAGTGGTGATATTCACTATGCTGTTGGAAATGTGGGTCTGGAATGTAGTCGCAAGTCAGGGTAGAGATTTAGTTGCGAGAGTCTTCTGAGTAGAGCTTTATTCATCCAACACCCCTGGTATTATAACCTTTAAGTGCCATTTTTAATAGATTGTGGTGAAAGGAGTACCAACGTGGAGTCAAGGTGTACTTTTGATACTGAGTTTGATTTTAAATTGCTGTATGTCTTTTGTTGTGTTACTAAACCTCTGACTCTGGAAGGATTATGATGGGGCTGTATGTATTGAGGTCATGCTGGGCTTGTTCACGTGGCATACACAGGATTCCAAGGCATTGTGGAGAAGCATCCCAGGCCAACGGGCATAAGGTATGACTTGGATTTGAAGAACGGAGGATTATTACAGTGGTGATATTCACTATGCTGTTGGAAATGTGGCCGAGTTTCAATGCTTCTTCTGTCACATTCCACTGCTCAATGCAAATTATAAGGCCAGCTCAACAAAAGGACCTACAAAGTAACATTGGGAAGAGGCAAAGAGCGAGGAGAACTATTGCAAATAAGACACACTGGCCTGGTTTTCATTTTGGGATCTTCAAGGAAAAGACATGATTAATATAATGTGAATTGGGCATGTGGTCTGTCTGTGTGTGGCTTTAGTCAGGAGAAGTAGGCTGAAACAATAGACAGAACACTGGATAAGGGAAATACTGAACTGGTTGGAAAACTCCAGTTTTTGGCTGAAGGTTCCAAAAACCTTGATTAAGCTCATTCTATTCTGGCACTAGAGCTGCAGGTAGAAAAAAGGTGATCCTTGTGAGTTTTTATAGTTGCATGTATCAATGATTTGAGGAGGGAGGGATGTTAGCGGCAGTCACTTTTGGCAGTGAAGGGTTGCCAAGTTTAAAATGCATTGGGCCCTGGCTTGCTATTCAGGTCAGCTTTGAGCCTGGATCACTGGCCTACTCTTTCGCTGAGGGAGTTCTGAGAAGCAGCAGATGAACAGTATTTCTTGCACTCCAAGGCAGGCCTTTTCCCGTGGGAAATCTTCTCTTGTTAGCTCAACTCTTGAATTGCTTGACCCCTTTGGGGGTTGGTAAAGTCTTCATGTGCATCTGTATTCTGCTTTGCTTGTCCTGGTTGATTTTCAACTTTGTTTTCCAGCTGTGAAAAACATATGTACAAATGGCAGTAATTGGGAATTTAATAATTTTTTGATGTTTCTTGTGGTGCTTTGGAAATCCATTGAGAATGATATATATATTTTTCAATGTTTCCCTATTCTGTGCTAAAACTCTGTGCTAAAAGTATTCATGGATTTTCTTTTTTCCTTTTCCTTTTTTTTTTTTTTTTAAGCATAAGGCAGGATAACTTTGAAGTCAAGTTTTCTTTTTGGAAGGCATGTGTATTGGTTTCTTATTTTCTCCTTTTGTTTTTATCACTCTAGTATTCTTTATTATTTTTCTCCAGATTACTTTAGAAATTAAAAAAAAAATATGTGAGGGGAGAAAACCCACCAGAGTTAGAGAATCAGACGGTCTAGAGATTGTCTCCCTGTGAGATTCACTCTTGTGGCTGTAGCGGAATCCTTGAGTATTTTACCTGATGTTATTTGATTACTGGGTCATCAAAATGATACTACTTCTATTACATTGACTATTAAAAGCTTGAGGATAGCAGACAAGTTTTAAATTGTGCTGTTACCATGTCACACGGGCTCCATCTCCATCTCCGAGGGAAGCAGGTTTCAGAAGGAGTGGGAAGATGTTTGGATATCGGGCCCAACAACACCACAATCAAGGAGCTGGGGGGCCTTGAAAAACCTGCTTCACCTCTCTGTGCCTTGGTCTCCACACTTGAAGATAAGCCTTCTTACTTAATTACTGAAAAAATGTTTTTATTTAAAGAATGAAAAGAAAATCTCTCGCTCTTACATGGTGGACCTGCGTTAAGAACAACTTTAATGTTCTGGTCAAGGTGGGGAAAGGAGTCTGGTCATTAAATAAATATGCTGTTTGTAGTAGGCCTTTGAGAAAGTTGATCATCCATGTCCTCTACCCCCAGCAACCCCAATTCTCCCTTTGATAGGTCTCTAGGTATTTGGATTCTTGATTGGGCACCGCTGCGGCTCTTCCCAGCCTTTGCTTATCATGTTTTTTAGTTACAAAGTGTGACTGATAGCTGTTAGAATTTGTATGGAATGTGCAGGGGATCCAGAGTGCAGAGGTGAGAGAGCAGAGGTTAAAGTTGTCTTCCAAGCTTGTTAGCCTTTAAATTCTGACCTTTACCCATCATGTGAGCCTACGTGCATTCATCTGTATGGTATTAAATCAATGCCTCTCTGGTGCAAGTTCTCTGACTTGCCTACTGGAGACACATGCGGCACCACTCCATCTAGGGATAGTCTCTGTGAGTTTTGGAGTGGAACAACCCTTTTCCACTCCTCTGTGTACCTTTTTACCCCTGTCTCAACCAATAAGTGGCAAATGGAGTCTAAGAGGTATGGAATGAGGGAATCAAGCAATGAATTCTAGTTTCCCTTAGTTGTTTGGAGAGGAAGGAGTTCCATTAACACACTTTCTGGGAGAATTCCCAAGGATGAATGTGGGCAGGGCATGCTTTCTGTGATTGGACCTCACCTCCTTTTCGCAATATGGATGCTTGACGTGTCTTGGTGTGTTCACTGGTTACTGTTATGAAGGGAAGTCAGCACTTGTACCCCAAAGTGCAGGAGGCATGATGTCATGTTCTTGCCCTTTCTGTTGCTGCCATTGCCTACTGCTGTTGACATTTATTAGGTGACAGGCAACGTGCATCTACACTTACCATTGAATATTGAAAGCAACCATTTGCTGAATGTAGTATTATTACATTCACTTGACCAATGTGGAAATTTAGGCAATTGGCTTCTTTTGACTTTCTTAACCAGCTGGTGAGTTAGAAATGTGATTTGAAATGAGCCAGCTAGCCTCCAGATTCCCTCCTTGAATATTGTGCTCTCTTCACAAATACATATGGCCATTGTGTCTATCCCCAAGATCACAAGGATTAAGAAGCTTCTAATAAGTTTGAGTTCTTGACCCCAGGCTATGCTTTTTCAGGTGACTTTAGTCAGAGCTTGCAGATGTGGTGGATCATGATGCCGATGGAAACCTTAAGACTAGACTCTTTGATGGCAATCATCAAGAATACAGGCAACAACAAATGTTGGCGAGGATGTGAGAAAAAAGGTACACTCATACATTGCTGGTGGCACTGCAAATTGGTACAACCACTATGGAAAGCAGTATGGAGATTCCTCAGAACACTGGGAATGGAACCACCATTTGACCCAGCTATCTCACTCCTTGGTTTATACCCAAAAGACTTAAAATCAGCATGCTATAGTGACACAGCCACATTAGTGTTTGTAGCAGCTCAATTCACAATAGCTAGACTATGGAACCAACCTAGGTGTCCCTCAATAGATGAATGGATAAAGAAAATATGGTATATATGCTCAATGGGATATCACTCAGCTTTAAAGAAGGGTGAAATTAGGGCATTTGCCAGTAAATGGTTGGAGTTGGGGAATATCATGCTAAGCGAAATAAGCCAATCCTGCAAAACCAAAGGCTGAATGTTTTCTCTAATATGTGGGTGCTAATTCACAATAAGGGGAGGCACTAGGGAAAAAATAGCATTAGATTAGGTCAAGGGAAGTGAAGGGAGGTGAGGGAAGGGATGTGGGGATGGGAAAGATAGTGGAATGAAACAGACATTATTACTGTATGTATATATGTGACTACATGACCGAAATGATTCTGCAACATGTACACTTTGAAAAGTAAGAAATTATATCCCATCTATGTATGATATATCATAGTGCATAAATGCATTCTACTGTCATGTATAACTAATTAAACAAACAAACAAACAAAAAAGAGTAGACTCTTCGGAGGTTCCACTGATGATGTGGTATTGGAGGGTACAGATTGCAGCAATTCCTTTGCATTACCTATGGGACTTCTGTATTTTGTCCCTGTCTGACCTCTAGCTTAACTTCTTAACAATCTTCCTTTGTCCTTTTTATTTCGGCAATGTCAAAAACTTGTAGTTCTCTGAATTCAGTGTATTCCCCTGCTGCCTGGGGAGTTGGTCTCCTTCATCATCCTTCACATGGTGATCTTGTCCCTTTAGGCAGGACCAGATACCCTGCCTGGGAATCCTTTTGACAGTCTTCTAGGTTTTTTCTGGCTTGACAGAGGTTCTTATTCTCCATCTAAGGTGACACACCTTTGGCATTTATTGTAATGTTTCATAGTTAGTTATTACATGTGTAATCAATTAACCCTAAACTTCTCTAAAATAAGGACCAGATACTGCTCATCTAGTATCTCTGGATTTCTGTTTTCCATGAGCATTTTTATTTTATTCCCCTCCTGAACTCCTCCTCCCCTTCTGCTGGTATACATATCAAGATTTACTCCACCTGCCTTAAACACATCCTTCCCTTTATTATGCCTCTGCCTTCCCTTGATCCTAAATGTCTTGGAAGGGTTGTCTGCATTCACTGCTTCCATGTCCACATACCTGCTCATCTTCACTACTCTGCCATCTGACCATTCCTCTCTCTACTCTGTGGAAGCTGCATCTGTTGCTAAGCAGAGCTGTAATGGCATCAGGTAAAGGTTGTTCTTCATCTTTGTGACTTTTCTACATATGAAAATACTGTGAAACTTTTACCTTCCATGACTCACATGAGAGAAAGTCTCCTGGCTCTGCCCTCCTGGCTCTGTGATAAGCTCTTCTCCCCACCCCTACCTCTAAATATTCATATTCTTTGCAGTCTTGCCCACAGATAGCTTCTTCTTTCTTCTTCTCTCCCTTGGGAGCCTTATGCACTTCCATGGGTTAATCTGCCATTTGTGAATAAGCAATTCACATTTGCACATCCAGCTCTAACATGTACTCTGGGCCTGGATTTTTTTTTCTGGCCTTTATGCATTGGTATGATCCAAACCAAGGTTGTCATCTTTCTTCCCAAATCACCCTCTTCTCCTGAAAGTCCTTGTTTTTATAATTTCCTCCCAAATGGTCATCTTTAATGTTTTTTTCTCTTAGTTCACCTCTTTGGTATTCCCACCATTATTTTGCACTGTGTAAATCCTCACCCTTGACTGTTTCAGTCTTCAGACTTTTCTCACCTTTCCACCAGCACTACACACTCATGTCATATTTGAAAATAGGCATGGGCAAACCTGACTTCATCATTTTCATGTTTCCCCACAGTGACTAGCACAGTTCTTACATTTAACAGGCCTTGAGTTCAAATAAATTAACCTTTTAAATTACAGGGCCCAATCTGACCTCATTGAAACAAATTTAGAAAATAGAAAAAAGAAAAAAAAAATCAGCCATTAATATACTACCCTAGCACACTGTTCCAATGACTCTGGTTTGTTCTCTTGTTGTAACCTCACTTCCATTTTCATGCATGTTTTTTTCAAAATCACCATTGTTACCCAGCGGTTCACACAAAGCACACAGAGAATTTTTCAGTATGAATGCAAAGGGGCATATCATAGCCACTAATGTTGATCATCAAATATTTCCAACTCTCTGCCTTCCTGGCACATGGCAGGATTGTATTCTCTAGCCCCTTGCAATTAGGTGAGCCCATGTGACCAGTTATGACCAATAATCAATTAATTACTGGTCTAAGACCCTGCCCAGATAATTCTTTCAAGAATAGGGCTATTTCATCAGCCTTGGAGAGCATGGCACAGGGGAGCACCCATGACAGACATGGAGTGGAAGTAAAAAATAATTTTTTGTCATTTTAAGCCATTAAAATTTTGGGATTATTTGTCAGTATAGCAAACATTAGCTCAACCTGGCATGTAGATTGCAACTTCAAGGATCAAGAGAAAATCTGGGAGATTTTCTGGTTTAATACCAATGGTGTTCAGAGAGAAACTGAGGCTCAGAGAGGTAAAAGGCATTATTTAGGTCCCATACAGAGTCAGTGTTGGCACTGGACTGGGGTCTACGTTTCTGATTCCTTGAGTACTTCGCTCTGTTCAGCAGCATTCTGGGCCCCACAGAAAGCCAGCCTCGAGTGATGCTGCCCTGCTTTTCCTCTCTGCTTTGTGGTAAGCATTTCTGCTGCAGTGTGTGGGAATGGGCAGTCCCTGGAGTCCAGGTCACTGGCCCTGATGTAATTTTTTACCTTGACAGGTCATTCAAGAGGGCCCTGGGGTCCACTTTTGGAGCCCTCCACAAAATGGCATGGCACAGGTGTCTACATCAGCATTACAGCAGCTAGAAGAATGTTTCCTTTTATAGATGATAGCCTTGAATTTTATGCAATGGCATCTCTGTACAAGTGAAAGTTCAACAATTCTACTTTAGAATTATCTGATGGTGACGAAATTCTCAGATTCAAAGGTATGAGGATAATTAGGACTCTTGTTAATCATTCTGCATCCCTCTCCCCACCCCAACCCCCCCAGCAATGAAATTCACACAGATTAATTACTGCCTGCTATAAATAAATGCAGAGAAAAGCAATCTGCATAGGAGAGGCAGAGGGTAACTGTCATTTAATATAGCACAGCTTTCCGCACACCTGTTCTCCCCTCACTGTTGCCATGGAAACCACACTTTATAAGAGAAGCTATGCATAATTAGCAAGGATGGAGGTCTATATCAATCAGAATAATTTGGAAGAATACTAAAAGCCCAAAGGATTGGGCAAAACTACTTGTCTCAGTAGGAAGGAATCAGACCTCCACTGTGTGGTAAATGAGGAGGCAGTTACAGTAGGAAATCAGCGGAATTAGCAATTCTGGGTCAGCTGAAGAGCAGGGAGCCAGCCTTACTCCACTAGAGAGAAAGAAAACTTTGTCATCAAGTTTAGTTTTTTCTTTTAAGTGCTATTTAGAGTTGCACAAAGGAAATACAAAGCCAAACAAACACATCAATGTATTTCAGGGGATGGGACTTGGATGACAGGCTCTTTGCTTTTGAGTGGAGAGTGCCGCACATCTGTAGCCTCTGCTACCATGTAGGCGGTGAGGCTGGGGCACCAAGACTCCAGCTGTGGAGGGGCAGGTCGCTGTGTGGGGGGCTCCTTCAGGGAACAGTGAGTAGCTTTTAGTCAAGGTGTGGGAGTATGAGTGGTTGGAATCACCAAAGTATTAGGTAGAAGGGACCTTAGAAATAATCAATTTCACATGCTCTAGTTTTTTTGAGGAGGAGTGAGAATCACAGAGGGATACAACTCACTAAGTTTTCAGAGCCAGCTGGTGGCCAGTCTGGAGCCAGGACTCAGCGCTCTGCTTCTGGGTTAGTACTGTTTGCTGAGGCACTGCTCCAGACTGCCGCGTTGGTCATCCTAGCCTGAAATTCCTTGGTTACAGTGGGGATGAAACTGAGCACCTAACACGAGAAGTCGTCCAGACGTTGGCTTTTGCAGTCTCCTACGACTCTTCCCTTTGTGCGTAGACACGAAAATTCACTCATTTTTTTCAGCCATGTGAAGAAAATTCATTAAGTAAAATGGGATAATATTAAGTTCTTTTGAGATACACATACAACTTCTTATAAACTCTAAATTTCTCGAGTTCATACTGGACTAGTTAATGTTCATTATTAATTCCACATGTATATATTGAGCCAATTGTGTTCTAGATGCTGGAATATAGCCATGAAGAAGATATGAAAATCTGCTCTCATGGAATTTGTATTCTAGAGGGGAAAGATAGATCCCAACTATAGGGACAAGTTAATAATATAATTTTAGGTAGGATAAGGTCAGTGAAGAAAATAAGGCAGGGTTAGTTCAGGGGTACGGTTTGGATTTTACTGATTACAATGAACAGCAAGCAGAGGGTTTTAAGCTGGGGAGTAATGGGAGCAGAGTAGTCAGTATCTTGTCTTGTTCCCCAGAATGAAACTTGAATCACTGCCCTGGGGGTTCTGAGTGCACATCTATCCTGGGCCTGTAGGCCCCCAGGGCATATTCCTAGAAGCTTCTGTCGTCCTCACAGAAGGCCTTAATGGGGTCATAGCTTGGGGTTGTGGCTTCTTCCTCTCTCACCTGTTCTTGGTTGCTCATGCTGTGTTTTATTTCGTTATGGTCCTGTTAATAACTGAAGGAACAAAGTGAGAATAATGACAATAGCAAAAAGGTAACAAGCAAAAGTTTATAAAACGAACCCTTACCATATGCTTGGTGTACAAATTGCTGTGCGTTGTTCAACTCAGTAACCCTTCAGAATATAGAAATTATCAATAGGTTGATTTTGCAGATGAGAAGACTAAGGAGAAGATTAAGTAGTTTTTCCAAGGTCAAATACCTAATTTAATGGTGATGCTAGGATTTGAAACCAAAACCTGCCTATGTTGTTAACCTCTATGCTATTTTGATAAACCAATCAACTAACATGTTGACATGTTAACAGGGAAAGCTTAAATCCCTTAAATTAGGAGAAGTGGGAAGAATGGAAGTGTAAAAAGCATAGGTGCTTTGTGTTTACCATGTGCAGGAATTTGTGCAATGCTGTAAGATAGACATCGTGGACTCTATCATCAGGATGAAGAAATGGAGGGTAACTTGATGAGGGGCTGCCAGGATTGCCTTTGTCCTCTGGTGCTCTGAGGAAGGTCATCACAGTGGAGGTTTAGGTTGACCTATCTGGGAATTTGAGTGGCACCTTAATGGGAGTCAAGAATGCTCTTGAGGAAGCCAGGCAAAGGATTGGGAAGGCCCTCAGACCCTTCGTGGGTTACCTTTGGACACTGGTAGCCTCCAGTTATGGGACCTGGGGTTAGAGCACAGCAAGATCTGCTGGTGTTTGCAACCCCTGTAGTAATCTTGGTGGTCATACAGCCTGTGGCTGCAAGGCTCTGCCTTATTCCCCAGGTGCACCACCAGAGCTTCCTCCTATTTGGGGTGTCCCATGAGCTCTGTCTCAGATTGCTTCTTTGCAGACTGCATTTGGCCCTTGCTGGCCTGTCACAATTCTGATTGTCCTTTCAAGTTTTTTGTCTCAGCTTATCCTCCTTGATAGCAGTCGGTCCCCCAGGCATTCTCCTGCCACCAATCTAACCTCTCCTTCTATTCTTTAAGATTCCATGTCTACCAAGTGCACTAAATATTATGGTGCAATGCTTCAAAACTAGTCCTGGCTAAGAATTCATGGTCACCATCCTCTTTAATCACAGACATTATGTTGTATGTTTCTCAAACTCAGAACCTGCTTGAATTGAGCCCCGTTTGCACACACTTCCTCCCAACCCCAGCTTCATCTACCAGACCCCTACAACATGACCCTGTTTCTTGATTATTCTCTTTCTTTTGGTGTTGACTTAGTATCCTTGACCTTGAGTTGGCACCTTTACCCTAATTAATTCAATGAGAACCTCTCCAGATTTGGGGGCTTGCAGTCTAGGGATGCTTGGAAGACAAAGTTCTCCAGGAAAGTACAGAAGAAGTACTGCTCTCAGCCCCAGTCAGTGTGAGGGACACAAAGATGCATCTTGGAGATCCTTGTTGTGGCTGAACAGGTTAAAATGACCCCTTGGCTTTGCTTCTTTTCCAGGGCTCACAAGTGAGCAGCTGGTCTGAAGACAGTAAATTCCATCACACTGGATTATGGAGAGACTACCCCAGTGCTCTTCACCCCAGTGTGTCCCAGCAGGCCTCTTTCCTGGCTTGCCCAGATATATAGGCAGTGGAGTGGTGGGCATCCTGTAAAGGGATGCCCTATCACACAACTTAATGATATCAGTTAGCTTTTGCTACATAACAAATAACTGCAGAAATATATTATCTTAAAACAACTATTTAGCTTACTTTTCTTTTTTTTTTTGAAGGAATGGTTCTTCTATGTAGGCTGGACTTGGTTGGGTTTGCTCATGTGTCTGAGGTTGGCTGGTGGGCCACCTAGAGCCTAGCAGGTTCTGTATGGCCTCACATACATAATTGACCATTGAATAGCTATCCCGGCTGGGGCAATGGGGGTAACTGGGTGATGTGATCTTCATTGTTTAGTAGGCAAACTTGGACTTGTTCACTCTTGGATTGGCAGAAACCCAAGAGTAGAAAGAGAACGAGCTCTAGTGGGCAGGTGCTCTGCTTAGGTCACACTTTCTTCTGAGACAAATCACGTGACTGAGCCCAGAACCAACATGGAGGCCACCAATGAAGGGATATGTGAGCAAACTGGGTCATTATGGCAACAAATCTCCTATGTCATCATTTTAGTTCATGCTTGCAGAGAAGGATTGACCTGAACAGTGAATATTCCACTCTGGGTCAAGGAAGCCAGTAGGGGGAATGCAAGCAAGTACCTAGTTCTTGTTAATGTGGGTGACTTTAAAGTCTTTCCTAAGGTTTTTAAATCCATCCCTGATTTTGGGTACTTTGGGCATTGTGTTGGAGGTCAATCTGTAAATACGGCTGTTCTTTCTCTATCCTTTGAGTCGGTTTCTTCCCTTTAGGAAGCCTTCTCCTAATATAGCTGGTGTTCAGAGGCCAGGCACTTCTCTACAGACCTCAACCCTTCTGGGTTTAATATTTGCACATTGTCTTTATATTCAATAGAGTATTTATCAGAAACAATGATGGTGTGACCCATGATGAAGCAGAGTGAAGAGTTTCCTTTGGAGTGATTATATTGGTGCCATGCTGGGTCAGATAATTTTATCATTTAGGTATAATTTATTTTGAAAAATTATTATTCCAGCTTTGAAACTGGAATGATTTTTTTAATGGATGCCAACTCTAATGGTATTTTTATCACATCAAGGCATATCTTAAACCCAAGTATTCCTCTATTCCAGAATCTTATCAAATGATTATTTTGGCGAAGGTTTAGCACAAAAGATTGATTTTATGTTTATTGCTTTGGCTTTTATATTGATTGTATATTTGTACTGTTGTACTGAATATGGTTACTTATATACATGTACATGAATAAAATATGTTTAATAAGCATGCATAAAATATATGAACTTGAAAACTGTTCCCTGGTGGAACATTATAGTCTTGGTTGAAATATCTAAGTGACTTCCAAAAGAAATCATTAGTTCCGCTCCAGTGTATTTTGTTTCTGCATTGGAGGTCACACTACACACAACTATGATTCCTAATTTTTTGTTGTTGTTCTACAAATCCTCCGAGAATTCTAGGAACTTTTGTGACTAGGACAGAACAAATTAAAAATAAAACAAGATAGAACTGTTGGTCTGTTTTCTAGAAAGGCAGACATTTGCATTATTTGCCTGCTAACTAAAGTATTTCACTCAAAGATACATCCTCAGCACCCCATGGACTCTTAAGAACAATCTAAAATGCCTGTTCCACAAAGATACCAGGAAGCTGTTTTCACTTATATTGCATTTGTATATAATATAGGACTCAGATTTTTCAAAGTTTGGTCTTGGATGGAAGCCATTGTCCTTTAAAGGTACAAGTAAGTGTACTACAACATCATAAATAAAATACTTAGAGGTGCTGGCCTTGCTTTGGAGGAATAGTCCTCATTTTTAATTCATTCTGTCATTATCATGGAACAATGATATGCTAGATACTGGGCTGGCAATGTTGTGTTGGTCATTGTTTAAAAATCATCTTTTCATATAAAATATCCTGATTTGGAGCATTTGACAATTTCTATGGTGTAAATACTCCCAACATAACTGATTTGAAGCTATCAACAATGTGACCCTGAACACAGAGTTGGAAAGATATATAGAAATTATCTTGTGCAAGTTCATGTGAGATGACTCCGCTATACCCTTGTATGCCAGATGCTGAACATGCATGATGACTAATACCTACCATCTGAGAAAAGGTGTGATGTTTCAGTAGGAGTGAGCTAGGCGAAGGTACAGGTGGGGTGTGATGGTGGAAAGGGAGGAAATGTAGACAGGAGAGCAGCTTATTCTATAGCCCTGTGTCTGTAGCACAGGTAATAAGAAAAAGGGTCATTTGATGTTATGGTTTGGATGTGAGGTGGCCCCTGAAAGCTTATGTGAAAGACAATGCAAGAAGATTCAGAGAAGAATTAATCACTTAATGGGATTAATTGAGTGGTAACTGAAGGCAGACGGGCTGTGGCTGGAGGAGGTGGAAATTGGGGACGTGGTTTTGGGGTGTATATTTGTATCTGATGAGTAGCTTCTTTCTCTATCTCTCTGCTTCCTGATCATGATGTGAGCTCCTTCCCTCTGCTACACTTTTCCTCCATGATGTTCAGTCCCAAGGAATGGGGTCTGCTGTCTATGGATGAGACCTCTGAAACCGAGAGCCTCCAAATAAACCTTTCACCTCTACAGTTGTTCTGGTCAGCTCTTTTAGTCGCAGCAGTGAAAAAGCTAATCAGAACCCTTGATAAAAAGGTTAAGTGGAGTTTTTCTCCATGGGGTTCTGAGAACTTGGGGGATGGGTTTGCTCTGAATCACCTAAAACTAGAAAGAACAGGTAGGTTTCTAGTTGGCTTGTCATGACTTAGTGGTTCTCAAACTTCAGAATGCATCAGAATCACCTCAGAGGCTTGCTAAAAAAGATGGCTGGAGCCCACCCCGTAGGGAAGAGATGCTGCTGTAGTTGCTACTCTGACAACCACACTGTAAAAAACATGGGAGCATCCCATTTGGTGTCACCAAATGTTGGGTTTATTGGCTCCAGACACCATGCTCTTTTTACTCTTGTTTTGCAAGGTTTCTGCTTGGAGAGACTATGCCTGTTGGTGTGAAGCGAATCCCTTGCTGCACCTTTTCTGTCCAGTGAGAGATGGTATTTCAGAAATGACACACTAACTGCAAAGAAAATATCAATTAGCCAAAGTTAAGAGTTATGGTTTGAAAGATAAAGTTTTTTTGGCAAGCCCAGGTGACTCCACTTTGAAGAACAGGTTCTCTCCCTTTTGGGCAAGAAGTTTTCCTACAAATACATAAATGTTTATATCCTGGGAACAGAAAATTTCCGCATAGCTATCTGGCATGGAGGAGTTACTTTACTTTTCCTATAAAAGAAAAATCTTTGTTTGAGGATCTCTTACCCACTAATAAATGTTGTTCTTGACCATGAATTGACGAAATGAGGGAATCAATCTGCTCTGATGTGAACACCTAGGATGTGCTGTGAGGTTGGTGACTTCAGCTTATAGTTACTTTTTGCTTTCACTGACTTTCTGACCTTTGCTGAAATGTCACTTGTCCCTTTTACAGGGAGGACTGACCAGATGAAAAATTATTATTTTCTGCTGTTAAATATGCCATGATTAATTTTACCTGCTTGTTTGCAGCCAGCTCTTGGAAGGCAAGTAAATTTTTGCAAGTGAGAGATTTGGTCAAAACTACCTTTGAGAATTCTTGCCTACAACACATCTCACTGATGTTCTCTCAGTTACTGTTATCTGTGCTTGCTGATGTATTTTGGCCCAAAATGATAACCACTTTACCTTAGAGATGATAAAATGGTTTTAAAAAAAAACAACCCACATTATGCTTCTTTCCAAAGTACCCTTTATTATTAACCTAACACTTCCAATAAAAACACCAGATAACATTTTCAGATACACAATTATCCATGTCTGAACCAGCTATATGCATCTATTTACTTATTTCACATTCCTAAGTAAGAAAGAATTGGGTGAGGGCAAGACCAGGAGTGGGCTATTTCATTTTCATTTCCTTTGACACTGACCACCTGCTTCTGCATAGTT
Source organism: Tamias sibiricus (assembly GCA_025594165.1). NCBI lineage: Eukaryota > Metazoa > Chordata > Mammalia > Rodentia > Sciuridae > Tamias > Tamias sibiricus. The sequence goes on along the minus strand of CM046673.1, from coordinate 30,739,497 downwards.
CTTTTGATGCTGATGGTGTGTTGACAAAGCAATGAGCTGCAGTCTGTCTGGAGAGGTCGGACATGTGCATGTGGCCTAGGTGATTAACAAAGTGAGACAGTGTAAACCAAATGGAAAAATGATTGATTGTAAGCACTAGACACTCCCTGAGTTCATACAGCAGGTGGATCAGGGAGGTCCAGATTTCTTGGATGTCAGGCTCTTACCCTTTCCTCACCATAGTCCTTGGGTTGGTGATAATGGGTGCTCTGGAAGGACTGCATGAGGAGCAGTGGGGGCTAGGGTGGGTAGGAAAGGTAAGGCGGCCCCAAGGTTGAGTTACATCAGGGCCAAGCTAGGATTTTGAACTTGAACGTAACAGTTAATGGGTATGGTTCAGGAATGTTTGAGAACAGCTTTGAAGTGCAAACCTTATGTTTTATTAAGACTTAACTGTGTGACAATGCACAGGACCCAGATTTGGACTGGGAGAGAGAGGAGTAGGGGGATCCAGGCACAATCCAGTTGGGGTGAATGGGACCTGAGCAGTGAGGTATCCATGAGATGGAGAGAGAAGGAGGAACAGAACTTACCAAGAAAGACACAAACGGGACCTTGTGGTTAGAGGTGAGGACTGAACAAAATGGAAGAGCTTGAAGTGATTTATTTTTATTCATGGGAAATGGGAAGATTGGTGCTGTTGCTGAGAAGCAAGCCAGGTGGGAGGGCTCTTTCTGGCTGAGGGTGGAAGTGGACACCTTCGGTTTGGAATCTATTGTGTGTGCACTGAGCCCCCCTCTGACTACCCTGAGGGGAACCTGTTCAGTGGGCAGTAGGCAATAGAGGGTGGGATTTTAGCCGAGGTTGGGACAGTGGTCAGCAGAGGCATGAAAGCTGGCTGTATGATCTAGAATAAGATTGCCAAGGGCCGGTATACAAGCAAAAAGGGCAAGGGAAATGTTTATTTGTAAATCTTGTTCATTGCTTGTTATATGCTAAACTCGGTGCTGAGGATGCCACAGGCACCATCTTGCTTAATCTCCCTGCCCTGCCACAGTGCAGCACCTCAGCAAAGAAAGAAGAATGGCAGAAGGGACAGGTCCAAAGCAGGGAGTCCTGGGGTGGGGAAGGGGTTGAATGGTTGAGAGGACTAGTTAGGTGACCTTGGGCTACTAACTCAAACCAGAGATACTTCCTTTTCTCAGTTGTGAAATAAGGATGATAATTATCACCACAGTTCCTATGTCCTGTTACTTACTGCTGCATTACGAAACTACCCTCAGCTTAATGTCTGAAATGGCCATTACTCATTTGTTGTCTTAGTGAATTTGCAATCTGGGCAAAGCCAGGTGGGGACAACTTGTCTCTGCTCCAGGAGATCTAGGGCCTTGGTTGGGAGGACTAGAAGGGCTGGGGGCTGGTTGGGCATCTCCCTCTACGTGATGTCTCAGGGTCTCTGGGTGTGAGGGCTCTTCCACATGGTTTTTCCACAGTGGCAGCTCAGGTTTTCCAGCATGAGTGTGCCAGGAGACCGAAAGTTGGGACTTGGAAGCCGGCACAGCTGCATTTCCATTATATTCTATTGGCAAAGTAGTTTTAGATTAAAAAGGAGAAAATAGACCTGACTTCTCAGTGGAGTGTCCTTCTTTGGTGACCCCTTTAAATGGGTTGAAGATTAAACAATAAAAGGAACACAAAAAGCTTAGCCGAGCACATGGGACATAGTAAGTACTCAACAAATGATAGCTCCTCTCATTATTAGAGGTAGTATCAGGATTATTGGAGAGAGATTAGGTGCTCTGGTTCGGTGAGCATGATGCCATTGGTGATCTTATAGACACAGTGGCCACCTTGTTCTTGTGGTCATGGTAGAGAACAAGGCTTTGGGGTGGTCAATGTCAGAAGATAAGGAATCAGTGAGAAGACAGCACATGGGATGGAGAAGTTCAACTGAGGAAATCCAGGAGAGAGTAGCTCTGGGTGGATAAGGGGAGGGCAGCAAGATTGTTTCCCAGTGGGCTGGCTCAGGTATGGGGTATGGTGCTCAGTGGGGACACATGCATGTGTGAAGGACAAGAAGGAAAGATGTTTGGAAGAGGAAGTAAGGGAGTAAGGCCAAGAGACTGAGAGAAAATGTGTGGGCATGTCTACATTTTTAAAGGCCAAATTTCTTCTAGGCAAACTATTTATTTAAAAATTTCAGGCAAATGGAAAATAACTGGGTTACAAGTTTCGTAGAGAAGAGACTTTGAGAGGAAGGATTAACAAGCCTCATTTCATGCTGGTAGACACAGCCTCCTATGCGAGGCTGAGGGCAAAACTTGAGCTGGGAGGAGACCTGGACTGCTGGACAGGGAAGGGTTATGCTTTTAGTGTCAGTGACCGTATACTCAAGTGTATATCCAAGAGCAGTGGGGAACACCCACCTAGGGTAATGGGAAGCCGAGGCCACGTCAGGAGCAGTTTTGGAGGCCCTAAAAGCTGAAACATTTATGGTTCTCCCCCTGCTCCTGTGTCATTTATTAAAAAGAAACAGACTAAATTATAAAGGTAGTGTTACAAAGTGGAGGAATGTTCTGACTTTTCTCAGGAGGTTTTGGGGAAATCCTGAGCCTGGGCTTGGCTGGCTGGGAGGGAATCCCAGCTTTATGTTCAAGGCTCACTGTCTCCAACACCAGCCCCTAGTAGAAGTCACTGGTCCTGAAATTCCTTCCCTGTAGATTCAATGTTTTGGGTGAGGACTGTCATCCTACCCCTTGACCAGACTTGGGTCTTGCTCAGCTGCCTGTTGTCCTATTTGAATATCCCTGAGGGTTTCCCTTTGTTTCTGACACAGTTTGCATCAGGGTGTGGAAATTTCTGGTTTGTTCCTTACTGTATTCCTGGAGTTTAGCCCAGTGCCAGCAAACACTTGCTGTTTGGTCATTTGTTGAGTGAGTGTGAATAAAGGGGGCACCATAGTGCAAAAGGGAAGACTGAGAGCAAACCTTGGGCAAAATTTATAAAAGGAGGCTCTGTGAGGAGAGACCAAGAGGTAGTTCAGACAATCTATAGCCAATTCCTAACCAAAACAAACAAACAAACAAACAAAACAAAACAAAAAACAAAAGAGAGATTTTTCACAACTCAGGAATGAGACATGAAAGAAAGGAAGGGTTAGTTCCACGGATCTTGGATAGATCTCCACGCCCCTCACCCCCACTTTCTCAAAAATCCTGGCAAATTTATATTCCTATTTGAAGTATTGAAGTACAAAGTGAAACTGTACAGGGTCCCTTTAAAAAGTAGAATGCATTTACTTATGCACAGGCCATATGGGACTCTGGAGTGGGTGTTTATGGTGCCAAAATAAACTCCCTGGATTCACAGCCATGAGCAGTAAGGCTGGAGCAAAGTTTCTTTTTCACCTTAGGAGACTTCAATTTATTTTGAACAATTTAAAATAGAGCGGGATTTTCCCATTATAAAACCAGTGCAAGCTTATTATAGAAAACTGAGAAAACACAGAAAAGTAAACTTTGCAGAGTGTAGGTAGACGCTAGCTGACAGCTGCAAGGTGGAGTCTAGAGAGAGCACAGGAGAACAGAGCCTGGGGGGGCATTTCTGGGGCACCCTGTGGCGGGGCCTCCTCTGTCTTCTGCAGGTTGAGATCCATCCTGTAGAGGTCTGTGGGATAGAGTGCAGAGGGAAAGAGGCAGCCTCTGCAGACGAGGCTTAGAGGCCTGTGCCGTCAGCTAGACTCTGTAACTCCACATTACAGTGGCTGAGTACCTGTGATTCCCCCAAAGAAGAGTTCTTTTGGGGGTAAGAAGCAGTCTGGTGTTCTGCAGAGATGATTGATTTTCTGCAGCACCAGCAGCTCCCAGAGGGTGTGCACAGGCCACAGAGAAGCCATAATCCACCCTGGAGACCAAGGGATTCATTCATCCAGCAATGGCTGAGGGCTTCTGCTCTGTAGCAAGTCCTGTGCTGGGGATATGGTGGTGACGTGTAGGTGTGATGCCTGTGTTCCTGGGGCTCATGCTGTAGATTATATGTGTCCTCATACTTGACTGAGGGGATGTGGGCTGTGGTCATAGGACTTTAGGAAAGGCTGTGGTTCTTACCCACTAGTCCTACCCAGCTCTGTCCTTTGGACAGGGTCCTCATCACCTTCACACCAGAGTCACCGAGGAAGCTTTTCTTAGTGGTCCTCTATTCACTTTGTCCCAGGGCTAGATGTGGAAGGGAGCAGCATGGAGTCTTGGCAGAAATGGGTGATGGGTGCTGGCCCAGCCATCCTTTCTGTGCTGTAATAGGGGGAGTGGGTGGGGAAATCTAGGCCTGGCCACGTGATGGAGGGAAAGTGAGACTTGCCATTTTCAGTTTATTATTATTATTATTATTATTATTATTATTATTTTTGTGGTACCGGGGGTTGAACTCAGGGGCACTCGACCACTGGGTCACATCCCCAGACCTTTTTTGTATTTTATTTAGAGACAGGGTCTCACTGAGTTGCTAAGTGCCTCGCCATTGCTGAGGCTGGCTTTGAACTCGCGTTCCTCCTGCCTCAGCCTCCCAAAGTGCTGGGATTACAGGCGTGTGCCACCGCGCCCGGCTAGTTATTATTTTTTACTTCTACAGTTGCTTCATTTTTTTCTGAAGTCAGGGGTTTTGGTGAGACTGAAATGTAGCAGTGGGTTCACTTCAGACGTTGGATTAGGAAATGAAATGAGACTCAAGTACTAGCCAAGTTTGAATCAAGCCCTGGGGGAAAGAAGGTCCCTGTGATAGTTGGGGTTCTTCAGAGAAAGAGAACCAATATATCTATATCTGTATCTGTGTCTGTGTCTTATCTTTATCTGTATCAATATCTATGTCTACGAGAGGGGATTTATTATGGGAATTGGTATACACAGTTATGGAGGATAAGTCCTATGATATGCCTGTTGCAAACTGGAGAACAAGAGAAATCAAATAGTGTGGCTCAGTCCAAGTCCAACGACTTCGGACCAGGGAATCTGATGGTGTAATTCTCTGTCTGAGACAAAAGGCCTGAGAACCTGAAGGGGCCACTGGTACAAGTCTGAGTCTAGAGAACCTGGAATTCTGATGTTCAGGACAGGCGAAGATTGACAATCCTGCCCCAGAAGAAGATGGAGAGAGAAAGAAAATAGTGGAGAAGAGAAGAGATCATCTTTCCCCTGCCCTTTTGTTCTATCTAGGACCTCAGCTGGTTAAATAGTGTGCTTTAGTCAGCCTTTTCATTGCTGTGACAAAAAGGCCCGACAAGAACAATTTTAAGGAGGAAAAGTTTTTTGGGGTCACAGTTTCAGAGGTCTCAGTCCACAGAGGGCTGATTCCATTCCTCAAGGCTCGAGGTGAGGCAGAACATCATGGTGTAAGAGTGTGGTAGAAGAAAGTCACTCAGGACATTTCAGCAAGAAACAGAGAGAGGGAAAGGGTCCTCTGCTCAACAAGGACAAAATATAAAACCCAAAGGCATGGCCCCAGGCACCCACCTCCTCCATCTCTATCAAAGGATTAATGCACTACTAGATAAAGAGTCTTATAACCCAATCGTTTCACCTCTAAACTTTCTTGCATTGTTTCATATATGAGCTTTTGAGAGACACCTAATATCTAAACCACAACATGGTGCCTGCCCGCATTGCATGAGGGTGGATCTTCCTTACTACACTGATTCAAATCCCTTTCTCCTATGGACAACCTTCACAGACATACCCAAACATCTCAGTGTCCCTTAATGCCACCAAGATGATCTAAAATTTAAACACTGTAATTCCTTACTTGGTCAGTGAGCCTATCAGCTCTCACTTGAGTGTGGGCTGATTCATTGAGGCAGGTGGCTTCAGGGCTGGCCTTAATCAACCAGTTGATCTTGTTTCTGTACTCTATGCTGTGCTTTGTTTTGGATGACATTTTGGAAATCCTATGAATCTGTCAGGCTCTTAACTATTCTCCACATCTTATTTTTTTTCCTTTGGGACTTATTTTAGAAACATTTGGTAATAAAATTTTAGAAAACATAGTTTTTTAATAGAAAAGAAATAAAATCAGCCGGGCGCGGTGGCGCACGCCTGTAATCCCAGCACTTTGGGAGGCTGAGGCAGGAGGATCGTGAGTTCAAAGCCAGCCTCAGCAATGGTGAGGCACTTAGCAACTCAGTGAGACCCTGTCTCCAAATAAAATACAAAAAAGGGCTGGGGATGTGGCCCAGTGGTCGAGTGCCCCTGAGTTCAATTCCCGGTACCAAAAAAAAAAAAAAAAAAAAAAAAAAAAGAAAGAAATAAAATCATCACTAATAAAATGATTATTGCCAAATATTATCCTTAGTTTTATATAAACTAGTCATTTAAAAATTATTTAATTTTTTTAAAATTTTAATTTGTTATGTAGGACAACAGAATGCATTATAATTCATATTATACTAGTCATTTTTATGTTCATAGGTTTTTGATAGTTTTAAAAACAAGTTATATCTCTTCAGTAAATGCAATTCTTAACTTTTTTTTTTTTTACTAAACATCATAAATAGTTTTTTTTTGTGTGTGTACAGAGTTTTTCATTTTTAATATTTGGTTAAACAAAATACATTTTTTGTAAACAAATCCAGCACAAAGCCCACAGAAAAACGGGAAACAAAGGCAAGAAAAAGCATTAGGGTCAGGCCTGCTTTGTAGGGCATCAGGGTCAGGCCTGCTCCCTTCCTTAAAAGAAGTGGGGCTTTTTGCCCTTGAACATTAACATGGGTCCCTGTTCCTAAGCAACAAAATTGGATATGAACAGAGAAATCAGCCCTGAAATGTTTAAGTGTCCTTGCATATCCCATTGGCTCATGGACTCCACGTGCGTGGGACTCCTTTGAAGTGCCATTTGCAAAGGCCCATGCAGATTTGTGGGAAGGAATTTTCTCCTCTTCCCAGGTAATGGCTTATAATCACCAACAGTGCCAACGGACCCAAGGTCCTGCTTGTGAGGATTAATCAGCAAGATTGGCTGTAACTTCTGACTATTCTTGATTATTTGTTATTATATGGACGTACTTTACTTGCTTAGCTGTTCCTTTATTGCTATATTCTGAATGTTTGTGTTCACCCCAAATTCATGTTGACTTCTAACCCCCAAGATAATGATATTAGGAAAAGGGTGACTAGGGAGGTGATTAGGGCATGAGGGCAAAGACCTCATGAATGGGATTAGTGCCCTTATAAACGAAGCCTCAGAGAGTTTCGTTGCCTTGTCTACCATCTGAGCACAGAGCTAGAAGGTGCCATCCAAGAACCAGAAAGCATGCCCTCAGTCTGGGGGGTGTAGCTCCATGGTAGAGCACTAACCAACATGTACAAGGCCCTGGGTTTGATCCTCACCACTGGGATAAAGGGTGGGGGTGGGGGAAGCATGCCCTCACCGAACACTGAATTTGCTGGTGGGCTGATCTTGGATTTCTCCGTCCCCAGAAGTGTGAGAAATAAATTTCTGTTTTAATAAGCTACCCATCTTATGATATTTTGTTGTAGCAGTTGGGATGGACTAAAACAGTTATTTTTTTTCTAGGTTATTATTATTATAAAGAACCTATAGTGAATATCTTTGTGCATATCATTTTTGGACATTTTGTCTAATTTTTTAGGCTATTTTTAAAAAAGCATATTTCTGAAGCTAAAAATGAGATAGTACATGGGTCATGGATGCTGTACCATTTTGAATGTCTGTGTTTAACAATTTGTACTGTCTACTTTAAGAAAAAGATTATGCTAAAAGTCACTATCACATAGAACTCCGTGGCCAAATGTATTAAGACCTTGATTGCCATTTATTCTTGTATTGGAAAAATTCCTTCTGAGAACCTTGCTTCTGGCTGCAAGTGTGTCTGCATGACCTAGTACAAAGGGTAGTGGAGGGGGGGTCTTCCTTGGCCAGGTGGCTCTTCTTGGAATCTGTGAACCCTCCTTCTCACAGCTGTGTATCAGTTGATTGTCAATGCACATGGATATGCTTATGTAGACATTTGGTCTCCAGATATTTGATAGGGAACATAAACAGAAATTTTGCTACTCAATTCTTATCAAAGGTCTGGCATGGAAAATAACCTTCACAGGATATTGCTTGAAGGATATTTTTAATGGACTGAATGTTTGTATCCTCCCAAATTCACACATTGAAGCCTAACCCCCAAAGTGGTGTCTTTTGGAGGCAAGGCCTTTGGGATATGTTAGGGTTTGGATATGAGGTGTCTCCCCAAAGCTTCTGCATGTGAATGCCGGAATGTTCAGAAATAAAATGATTATGAGAGCTGTAACCTAATCAGTCTGTCTTTGTTTTAATGGGCTGAATGGTAATGTAGGCAGGTGGGGCATTACTAGAGGAGGTGGGTCACTAGGGGTGCCCTGGAAGAGTGCATCTTCCCTGCATTCCCTACCCCATGTCTCTGCTTCCTGCTGGCGATAAGGGAAACAGCTCCCATTCACCACACATTTCTACCTCGATGTTCTCCCTCACCTTTGGCCCAGAGCAATGGAGCTGGCCCACCATGGGCTAAACCCCTGAAACCCTGGGTCAAACCTTTTCCTCTTCTAAATTGTTCTTGTCAGGTATTTTGGCAAAGAGCTGACTAACACAGGATGTAATTAGATTTAGATGAGGTCATGATAGGGTTATCCCTTATAAAGAGGGCAAGAGACACCAGAGCCTTCTTCTCTCTCAGGCCTAGGAGATTACATCTGAAAAGCAGCTCTCTGCAAGCCAGGAAGTAGGCCCTTACCAAGAACTGAATCTGCTAGCACCTTGATCTTGGCTTTCCAGCCTCCAGAACTGTGAGAAATAATCTCTGCTCTTCCTGTTCTCCAGACTGTGGTACTTAGCTGCAACAGTTCCAAATGAAGGAGACAGACATGCAGTCCTTCAACTCCTTTAGGACTTATCTGTTTTATCTTTGGACCTATCTATACCACCAAAGCTTAGAGCAACTGCTCTGTTGTTCTAAGCCCTTTAGAAATAAATTTTGTTGTTGTTGCTGTTGCCTTTGAAATGTTGATCTCAGCCTCCTGGGGGAGGTCCTTTAGGGACAGGCAGGACAGGCACTCATTTGCAGGCTCTCTCTCTCTCTCTCTCTCTCTCTCTCTCTCTCTCCCTTTCTCCCTCTCTCTCCCTCTCCAACATTATCTTACACAAGGCCCTTCATGAGGTTTCTTCCCAGGACATAGTCCCAGGAGTGGCTTCACTTCTTCCGAGCCAGCCCTTTGTTTTTATTGATTATATGCAGTGTTTAATTAACCAGTATTCTTCCCAAAGCCAAATTACCAGTTCATCTTCAGCAATGGAATAAACCTCAGCAGTTTGCATTACCCAATAGGCAGTTCAAACACATGGTTTTGGAAACCTAAAACATTTATTGCTTTAGTTTTTCATTTTCAGTATATCCATAGAGAATTTTACTATCAGGAAATCTGGAAAAAAGCTGTTTTAATTTCAGTTACAGATGTATGTTTTGTATTCGGTCTAGTGTTGTTTTTGTTTGAATTGGCTACATGGGCATTGGGGTCTCTGAAGGCCTCAATTTGGCATGAACTTATGGCCACTCATTTGGACTTGCCTTAACTCTGGCTTCATAAGGCCTTTATTTTGCGACACATTGCTTATTTATGTAGCTCAATTTGCCGAATCATAAATACTTTTGTAAGGCACCTCCAGTAAGGCATCTGATTTTGGGAATTAGTTGTAATTTATTGGGTCAAAAATGTGCATGCCTTGAGGTTGTTACATGCTACCAATGAACTTTCCTGTTCCTGACTACCTCTCATGATTGTCATCTTCTTTTTATTGAACTTGAAGCCATTGGGCTGGTACTGATGGGTCTGAAAATGTCTTTAGCAATGCAAGAAGAGGGCAAATATTCACTTGATTGGACGACTCAATGAATGCAAGGTCAAGTTTTATCCAATTCACTCATTCTCTTCTGTTGCAGGTTGGGTTCCCTGGGAAACCGACTCTGAAACTGACTTAGTGTGTAAGAGGCTTTTTCAGGGAGTGCTCTTGGGATCCACATCTGTGAAGGGAAGGGAAGGAGGCAGGACTGGGCAGAGGGTAAAGCTGGGCTCTGGCGTAGTGTAAGTCCTTAAGGAGTTCTGACATTAGGATGGAGGTTGAGTGAGAAGGCCTCAGATGAGCCAAGAGAAGCAGGTGAGACCTTGAGCAACGTGGTTTGTACAGGGGGCTGACAGCTGAGGGGCCTCTGCCTGGAGAGCTCCAAGCAGCTGAGGGAAGAATTCTTTAGTCCAAAGGGGTGATCTGGACAGTGTATCACCACATCACCTTACCTTCTTTGGCAATGAAAGTGTGCAGGCCTCACTTGATTTGGAGCATGGCTAGGCCTGTGCATGTTTCTCTGCAAGAGAATTTAGCCTGCATTTGTGACTATTTCCCTTTCGCCGGCACTCGGCACTGTTGCCACCTGTGATTTAGGAAATCCGCATCGTGGTTAGCCTTCTAATTTTATAATTACCTTTCCAGAATAATAACCCCATCCAGGTGTTTTGTAACACAAAACAGCAAGGGAAATTAATTTCAATTAGAAGGGGAAAAATACAAATTGGAGTGGAGTTGTGGAAAGAAAAAAAAAATAAAGCCCAACACGCATTTCTTTGAGTATACTTCATTTAGGTAATTAAATCCCTGCAATGCAACGGAACCATTGGCAGCGGTGCCCTTTAAAGACTGACATTTAAAAAAATACATGGCTCTGTGGAATTTGAAGCTGTTCTGGCTATCCAGTACACATCTGGAAATAAAAGGGATGGAAAGAGAGGGGAGGCAGGGCAAAATCCCAGAGAGGTAATAGACACACGAAGAAGCAATTCCTCTTTTAGATTTTTGCTCTGTCATTTTTTTCTCATAATAAGAATACAAGCCTTACAAAAACTATTTCAAGTTGGGTTCCAGCATTTTGAAAAGTCATTGAGGGAGTTGATGGCAGCACTTGGGGACTTTTGGACTTTTGAGGAGGCCTATTCTCTCCGCTGACCGAGGAAGCCATGGATCTTGCTTTCTCTGGCTGGCTTGGCCAGGACTGCCTGCAAATGGAATCACTATGGGATATAAGGAACTGGTAGGCATCGAGAAAGACAAGCTCATAAAGGAAAGGGAAATGGGGCAGAAGAGATCTTGTGTGGTTCCTTAGCCAAAACCCATATTACCAAAGAGTACCTGGTCCTTGGACTCCTGCAAAGGGCAGTGCAGTGTGGCTTGCTTAGTAGTGCATATGAGTTAACCCTTGCATACATTGGAGTGCTCAGGAAAGCTCAGCTTGGCTAACACCTACTGGAGATGTTCTTTTAAACAGTTAAATTTCAGGAAGGCTATAACAATTACATAGTTGCCTTCTCCAGAGAGAATTTTTCTGACTTTCCCGTTCTGGTCTGAGACAGGAAACTGAAAACTGCTTGTCAGATTTATTCTTCTGGATCTACCCCAAATGTTCCATTATAACATTAGTTCACCCATAATGAAGGGGGAGCTGACATGGGGGAAGTGGTGCTAAGGGCACAAGGAACTTGGCTTCTCTAACCATCTATGGGCAGTTTTGACAGCTGGAGAGCAGTCTGATCTGGAAAGACACATGTTTAAGTCACACGGGGGTAGAGCTCCATTAGCTGAGTGTTTTATGGGTTGACTTGAGCTTCCTCATTTTTTTTTAAAAAGGGTAGGGAGCCCAGTTTTGCATCTGTATTGATTCCTACATTTATGATGGTTATGAGTATTACTTCATGAGTTTATGATTCACCTGTTTGAAAGCTAAGCATGTTGACCCATCTTGTATCCCCAGAGAGTTGGGAGGTTGAGGTGGGAGGATCACAAGTTTGAGACCAGCCTAAGGAATTGAGACCCTGTCTCAAAGTGAAAAACAAAAAATGGGCTGGGAATGTAGCTCAGTGGTAAGTCATCCTGGGTTCAGCCCCTAGTTCTGGAGGTGGGAGGGAACCACCAAAAACAATTATTCCTCTTTTCAGAGCTTTTGACACTTCTATATGCCCATCTGTACAACTGGGGGCACAGTGCCTTGGTTATATAACCTCTGACTTGAGCAGTATTAGCACATCTTACCTCCTCATCCCTTTAGAAACAGGACTCATCACAAACCTTTAATGCAGATAAAGTTAAATGCATGGTGCGCTGATTTCAATGAGAGCACACTTCTCAAGGAAGGAGTGCACAGTGTGAAAATATTTTTCTCAAATCTTTGACTGTATACAATCTGTCATTCTCTAAGTACAGAGGTCATAAACCTCTGGGCTGTATTTCACTGTCTGTGATTTTTGTGGTCCTTTCCTGCCTTAACATCCATAAGCACCAGAAAAAGGCTGAAGTCTATTATTCTAGTTAAAATATCCATCATTGTCAATCATGATTTCATCTAATTTGAAGACTTTGGCTCTTAGGCATTTAGTTCAAGTGTGTGTGTGTGTGTGTGTGTGTGTGTGTGTGTGTGTGTTTAAATGACCTGAGTGATTAATTAAGTGCTTTTATTCTAAAATCTAGATTAGCACTTCCTTGCATTTTTGTCTTAGTTCATTTATTTAAGTGTTTTTGTTCCTTCCAATTTTCTTTTTGCCTTTTTTTCTTTATGTGGTGCTGGGTCCCCATTTAAGTATTTTCAAATGTCTACTCTTTACTGCAAGCTATGTCTTAAACTTCCATTCATCTGGGGCTTCAGATTCATATGGTCCAATACTCTTAGAAATTCTGTAGCTGCTTGTTATGAATTTCTCAGAGAGGCTTTTGAATAAAGGCCGTTTCCTCGCTCAGTTGGGAATTTTCAAGCACTTTCTCAGCTGGCATGGGGAGGAGATGCCCTTTGGGTGTTTCTCTTCACTTCCTGGTTATATTGTAAAGTTAACTTCGTAAAGACCCAAAGACTTTTCTTCTACCAGACAACCCTTTTAGCTGCAAATTGCTTTACATATCCACATATTTTCATCTTAGCAAATTGTCCCTGAAGGGGAGGGATGGGGCACAGAGTCTTAGAACTGGTACATTTCTGAGTTTATCTAACTGACAATAAATGAGCAAAATGCTGCCCAGAGAGGTTGAGAACTCTGATGAAGATCACACAGTGGTGGATGAAGATCCTGATCTCCCAGCTCCAGCTTTGCCCTGGGTGTGCTTTGCACTGCTTAGCTTCAGGACTGATTTTAAGAAACCTTCTAGAAGCAACAACTTACTAGATTTTTTTTCTGTTTTATTAGTTGCTCTTATTATTTCCCCCCTTCTTTCTCTTTCCTTGAGTGGTTACTTTTCTCTCTTTACTTGAACAATGAAATATTAATTTTTAATTTTCCCTTTTTCTTATGCTCACATTTAAGGATGTGAAGCTTCTTTTACATACTAATCTAAATACATTTTATAACTTTTTAAAATATTTATTTATTTACTTTAGTTGTACACAATGCAATGCATTTATGTTGTACGTGGTGCTGAGGATCGAACCGGGGCCGCACACGTGCGAGGCGAGCGCTCTGCCGCTGAGCCACAACCCCAAGCCCCCATTTTATAACTTTTGATATATTTGTTTTGTCATTAATTTTTTCTAAAGATTTTGTTGTGTACATTATGATTTGTTCTTTGACCCATAATATACATAGACGTATGTTTTAAAATTTCCAAGTATGTGGGTTATTCGGGTTATCTTTCTAGTATTGATTTCTAATTTAATTGCACTGTAGTCAGAGATCGTGGCCTCTATGCATTTCATTTTCTGGGATTTATAGCAAATTGCCTTGCAACCTTTTATGTGATCTATTTTTGTAAATGTTTCACGCTGTTTGAATAGAGCATGTAGTCTCTAATTGTTGGCAATGGCGTTTTTATATAGAGCCACTACATCAAGTATTTTAATTGTGTTCTATATCTTCACTAATTTTTATTTGCTTAATTAGATACCGAGACATGCATATTAAAATTTCTATTATGATTGTAGGTTTGCTAATTTTTCTTTGCATTTCTGTAAATGTGTCCTACATATATTTTGAAGCTAAGCTGTTAGGATAAAAGTGCAGGGTTTGTACAATGGAGTCAGATGGCATAGTTGGAATTGTGACTATGCCATTTCCTAGCTCTGGACCTTGGGAAGGTCACTGTCTAATTCAGCACTGTAAAGGTTAAGTAAATTAAGACATAAAAAGCACTTGGATCAGTATCTGGCACAGAATAAATGCCCTGTAAGCTGAGTTATTAATAAATTGCCCTTTTTATTCCTATAGTATGAGACCATACACATCATGATTATGGTCTATCTTTGATATCTACACAGATGTTGATATGGTCTAAATGTTTGTGTTCCTTCAAAATTCTTATGTTGAAATCAGATGCTTACCATGTTGGTATTAAGAGGTGGAGTCTTTGTGAGTGATGAGGCATGAGAAAGCCCTGTTGTGCTTCCACTAGGTGAAGAGGTTTGGAAGCTGCCATCTGTGAGAATAGGCCCTTGCCAGACACCAGATCTGTTGCTGCCTTGGTCTTGCACTTCTATCCAGGACTGGAGCACTGCATTTCTGCTGCTTCTCCATTACCTAGTCTAAGATATTTTGTTATAGCAGCCCAAACAGGGTAAGACAGGTATAGAGATCAATGTCTATATTTGTATTTTTTGTTTAGTCTTCCTTTCTGACATTCATGTTGCTATATTGGCCATTCCCCACCCCACTTAGTTGGATATGCCCAGAATATCTTTTTCTGTTCACTATTCCTAACTTTCATGTCTTTATATTTCAGATAATTTTCCAATATATAGCATATGGCCAGATTTATAAAAATACAATCTGGGAATTTCTGATATATCAAATCCAATTATTTCATATGATTATGAATGTTTGAATTTCATTTCATTTTGTGTTTTCTATTTACCATTAGTTTTCTGTACTTTTTTTCTTTCCTTTCATCTGGATTAATAAAAAAAATTCTTTATTGCTCTTTTTTACCTTCATCTGTTTTCTAAATATATTCATTCTATTTCTATTATTTTATAAGTAACATTTTAATTTTTAACATGCATTGTTGATTAAAACAGTAACACCACCACCACCTTATTTAGAACAATTTGAGGAGTTTAGAATATTTTAATTCTGACCTTTCTTTCCCCATATCATGTTTCTTTATAATAGCACTTTAGCTCTACCTGTTTTAAGTCCTCCAAATAAATTATTATTGTTATTAATTTTATTTTATCCTTCAAAGCTCACATCACTTTACCCATATAGGTACCATTTGCCTTGATCCCATTCTAGCCTTTAGGGTGCAGCTTTTTTTTTTCATGTAATATTTGCTTTAGTAGATGTCTCCGTTAGCAGGTGAGTCTTCACTTCTTCAGCCTTTGTTGGAAAGTGACTAGGACCCCATCCTCCTTGATGTCCTCTATTATTTGGATATACTCTTTAGTCTTTTAAAGGTATTAACCTATTGTGTTCCACTTCTATTGTCACTGGTGAGAAGTCTGCTGTCAGTTTAATGGTTCTTGTAGATTATCTGCCCTGCCCTCCAATTAACTAATTTTTAGTTATGTTTAATTTTTTGTTTATCTAGTGCAGTGAAATTTTAATTTTAATGACTTATGAAGAGTATTATTTAATTTCTGGAAATTCATTGCCAATTCTTTTTTCATAGTTCTCTATTCCTTATTATGATTTATTTCTTCTTTTGTTGCTTTAATCTTTTTAAAGATAATTATGCAAGATTTTTCTTCATCACATATTCTATTTTGCCCTATTATGTACCTTGTGTCACTGTGAGAGTAGCTTAAAATTTTGGACTGTGTGCTTATTTTCAACAGAGCTTTTACTTACATTTTTTTCTTACCTTTTCCTAATGGGAGTCTCACTGATGCTGGGTTTTGGAAAAGTTGCTCCAGAGTGGGCTTTAATTTTATTTTGTCAGGTGACTTGGAGATCTTTTTCTTACAACCTTTAAATATTTTTGTTGTTTATTTCTGTATTTGGAGATTTCTGTCCATTATAGTAGTTATTACATTTGGACTGCACAGCCTTGTGTAACATAAGAATTTGGTCTTTGTTTCCCTGTGGGGGACTTTTTTGTCTTATGCAGAGTTCCAGGTAGAGTCATGCTTTCTTATTGTTTTCCTGAGTCAGTGGGTATAGGTATTTTGTTTTTTAACCTTCTATTTTTCTCTTTTACAAAAACAATAGCTTCTCCATGGTCTGGTTTTAGGCAGTGTGATTTTTTGCTTTTGCGCTTTATCTCCTATGCCATACTTCTGGATTTTAACCTAAGATTCTTAGGATTATAGTCAACAATCTACCAAGTTTTGGGAACCCCAAAGTTCTGAGATTTATTTTTTATTGTGAAAACATAAAAAAAGAATTACATTAAAGATATTAAGGACAAATAGTAAATTGGAGAAATATTTAGAATATTTATAAGACATTAATCTTTAATTAAAAAGGAGTCCTATCAGTTGAAAAGATGAACAAATTAATAGCACAATGGATAATTTTGATAAAAGTATGAAAAAGTCATTTTTTGTGGTAATCAAACACAAGCAAATTCAAAAAAGGAAATGCTATTTTTACTCTATCATATTTAAAAAATTTAAAAGCAGTAATAACATCAAGCAGTGTTTAAGATATAGAGCTGTGAACACTCTTAAACACTGCCAATGGCAGCTCTGAGAGTAACTTTTGGAAGGAAAATCTGTTGATTTGAATCAAAGCCTTAACAAATGGAATGTATTTTTTGACAATCATATGTCTAGGAATTTTTACCAATAAATTGAGCAAGTAAATAATGACTTATGCATAAAGATGAAATATTTTTAATAATATCTAGTAATTGAAATGGCAAATTACCTAAATAATAAAGTCATGGTGAATCTGTACAATGAAATATGATAATCAGTTAAAATAATAACACAAAGAAATACTCATTAGAATTGAAAAACATTTGGTATATAAATTTATTAATTAGAAATCAGATGATAAGATAAGAGATACAGTAGAATCCACATTCACTTTTAATTATATGCCCTTAAAAATCTAAAGGTTGGGTGTGTTGGTGCATGCCTATAGTTCCCTCTGCAAGAGGACTGCAAGTTCAAAACCAGCCTTAGCAATGTAGCAAAGGCCCTAAGCAACTTAGCAAGACCCTATTTCAAAATAAAATATAAAAAAGGCTGGGGACATGGCTCAATGGTTAAGTGTCCCTGGGTTCAGTCCCTGGTACCAAAAAAAAAAAAAAAAAAAAAAAAAAAAAAAATCTACAGAGGTCAACAGAAATATGTTAACTTGGTTTTGGCAGTGTAGATGATTCTTATTTATTATTTAAATCTGTATGTACTTCTCATATTATTTGTGTAAGTAAATGCAGTTAAGTATTATAATGTATCTAGAATGAAATCTTTGTGGCCATTAAAACCTTTGACTCTGAAAAATACTTAATAATATTGTCAATACTTAGAAAATAATATTGACATAAAATGAAGAGTACAAAACAGATTTTTCATATAATGTAGTATGTAAAAATGCATATGTGCATGTGGAGTGAAATATTAACTATATACATTTTTTTCATGAAGAGCTTTATTTTATTTGTGTATCTTTCAAACTAATTCAGTTGTTTTTATTTTTCTTAGTTATTGAAGGATAATTTTTAGACTTATATTTTAAGAGTACAGTTTCATAAGTGATTACAGTTCCGTCAGTGTATCCAACTGTGTAACCATCATCCCAATCAAGATGTTGGACATTTCCATCATTCCAAGAAGAACCTTTTGAACTTTGCAATAGTTCCTCCCAGCTCTGCCCTAGGTAACTCCACTTGTCTCATTTCATCTAAAGGAAGCATAAAATATATATTTTTGTATGTTGGGCTTGTTCACTCAGCATGATATTGTTGAGGTTCAGTTATGTTATTGTATGAAGCAGTTATGGATATACCACAGTTTTTTTAACTTTAAAAAAATTTAAATTTGTTCTTTTTAGTTATACATGACAGTAGGATGTATGACATACACTTCTTATTTTTGATATATCACAGTTTTGTTTTGTGTTTTAAATTGATTTGCCTGTTGGTTGTTTGATTAAATTTTAGTTTGACCCTAGTATGAATAAAGATGTAAGGAGATTTCTTTACAAGTCTGTGTGTGAAGCTATGTTTTCATTTTATTAACTATATTTGTAGTATTTTTGTTACATTAATCATTATTAACATTATTATCAATAATAGTTATTGATAGGCAGTAAGTATATTGGTGGCTTTTCTTCACTTTTGAATAATATCCATGCATACTCTCATAAATACTGAAACTATTCAGGTACAGTTTTATTTCAAGAGAGGCAGGAAAGAAGACTATAGGAGATATGAGGGCCTCTGTGTGGAAAGGCCAGTGGTGTTTGTGGTTGCAGTGAGGGAGTCTAGTGGCAGGACAGACAGGTCCTGTCCCGTTTGTCTTCCAAGTCTGCTTCTTTCTTCCTGGGCGCTCTGTCTAAGATTAAGAGGTTAAAACTTTTTACAGTTATAAAATTACCACTTGCAGATGAGTATTAATCTTAGGGGATCTTTTAAATGAGAGCTGCAATGACATCTGAAAAGCATAAATAATTGTCTTTTTAAATGCCCACGTAAGTTCTCCTTACCCCCGAAGTCTCTTAGAACTATTAAAGAGGTGGCAACTTGGACAACGTGGACCTGGGCATTTCTTTCCATGAGTTTATTTAGATTTTCCTTCGTGAGTTCAAGGGGACCAGGAGCCCTCTATGGGGAACCGAGGTATTTAAATACAACATACATCTAGATTGTATAGTCTACGTTTGTTCTTTCCAACTTTGCAGCTTTCTTGAGGTCTGAGGAGACTCCCAAGAGCTTCAGTCTACATAGAATATTCTGAAGTTGACAATTGTAAGACTGGATAGAGCATCTGTGAGGGAGACCTGAAAATGTTTTCCATGCATCAGTCTGATTAGCTCACCCACCCTTGGTGGCCATGCAGTAGAGGGAGTAATCTAGCACAGAGGGCTATGGGAAGGGCCCAACTTGGCTGAAGCTCTGAAAAGCTGAATTTTTTTAATTTGCAAGCATGTATAGCAGCTCATAAAGAACCATCAGCCTCCCTTTAATGGCTATCCAGGACTTATTTGATGTGAGTACATTTACTTTTTGAATTCAAGGGTGTTCTCAATCTGCTTACAGATGAATATGTTTATTAAACATATGCCTCACAATTTTGTGTTTTAGAACACTTCTCCCAAATTATCATACATCACAGAAGCAGAGAGAACTTTCCCTCTACCATATTTGAATTATCAACAGTTGCAGATTAATGCTTCAAGGAGGCTGGTAAGCTCATGAAGAAATCAGCAGAAGGCTGCCCACAGCATGGGGGACCTGTGTGGGTGTGCAGCTGCTTGGTGGGAGTAATTCTCTGCAAGGGTGCCTGTGAAAGTGAAAGAGCAGGTGCCAGGTCGCATGCAGGGCACTGTGCAAAGGCTGCCAGGAAAGGGATGCTGACCAGAGACTGCAGGCCTGCTACCGTGACTCCTGTGGACTCTCAGAATGGGTTGGCCTGAACCTTGCCTGGGGCCTCCTATCTCTGTCTGGATGTCCTCTTCTGGTCACAGAGTTTCTAACACAGACTACAAAGAAAGTTGAACCCTTCCTAATCTAGACAAGAGAAAGCGTAAGAAATGCTCGGTATTAGTAAATGGGTGAGAATTTATTGAGTATCTTGAAGTTTTCATTTGTATTTTTCCCTTACTGAAATTGTAACTTAGACAAAATCTTGGTGGTTATGCAGAACTGAGAAGTGAATACACCCACGTGTTTGTCACAAATGAGGTTATTTCACAATCTGTGTAATCTTTTTTGCACATTCCAAGGAAGGTTCATCGTAGGAGTATGTGTGTATCTCCCGCTTGTAGACAAGTTATTAAAAAACAAACAACAAAAACAACCTAGGTTAGAGTTTGAAGGAATAGGTGTAAAAATAGTTGGAAAAAGAAACACGGTAACAAACTTACAGGCAAATGAAGTATTATTTTCATATTAATTTTCTTGTAAAGTTTGTAGAGTTCATAGGAGCTAACTCAAAGTATCCTCCAGATCACATTGAATGCTGTAGACACCCCCATCATTTTATTTCATATGAATCTGGAAATCAAATTTCAAGTAAAGTTCTATATTTTGTTATTTGGTGACACCTTACTTATAGCAGACACATAATTCATGATTTAATACATTGAAATGAAAATTTAAAAATTTTCTTGGTAATAACTAACAGACTCTGGGATCATTTCATTGGAAGGGAAATTATTAAATTCTTTAATGACAGGTTCTTTCTCTTACATATATATATGTATATATATGTATATACATATATATATTTATCAATTTACCTAACTTATTCTCTTTAATTTCAGTTTTATTCTGCTATTCCCTTTCCATAAGAGAGCATTCTAAGATTTTAGAATAGTTCCTTTTGTTTGTTACTGATCTCTTCATTTCTTATATTGTTGTTTTATGTGCCTGTACTTAAAATTTATGTGAATGGCATTTGGGAATAGATCACATTCTGTTCTTGGCTCACTTTTTAAAAGACCCATCTATGTTGCCAGGTTACATTCAGTCTGTTGCAATTTATCCTTCATTTTACTCCATGGATGCTTCTCTTCATTTTATTCTTTGATTTTGAAGTGATGAGCATTCAAACTTGTCTCCAACTCTACTGCAAATCCATGAGATCCTGATAAAAAATTAAAAAAAAAAAAAGACTTGCAGTATTTGTATGTATTTGTGGGGCACAGCACAGCACAATTTGATACATGTACACAATGGGATCAAATCAGGATAATTAGCATTTTCCTTTCCTCAAACATTTATTATTTCTATGTGTCGGGAAACTTCATTTTCTTTTTATCTGTTATTTTGAAATATATTATAAATTGTTATAGACTATAGTCACCTAACTGTGCTATAGGATACTAGAACTAATTTTTCCTGTCTAGGTGTATTTTGGTACCTGTTGTTATGAATCTGAAATGTCCTCCAAAGGCTCATGTCTCCAATGTAGTAATATTCAGAAATAGGACTTTTAGAAATGGCTGAATCATGAGGCTCTAACCTCATCATGGATTAGTCCATTGATGGATGTATAGCTAAATGGACTACGGGGAGGTGGTAGAAACGGTAGGAGGTGGGACCTAGTTGAAGGGTGTGGGTCCTTGGGGCTTTATCTTGTCCCTGGTCTCTTCCTCTCTGCTTCCTTGGCTACAATGAGATGCACAGCTTTGGTTCACCACACCCTCTCTGCCATGTTACTCTGCCTCACTGCAGGCACAAAACAATGGAAACCGTTAGCCATAATAAATCTTTCTTCTCTTAAGTTTTTCTCAGGTAATTTGTCATAGTGATGAAAAGCTGATTTATGTATACATTGTCTAAACTCTTTTTTTTTTTTTTTGGTACCGGGGATTGAACTCAGGGGCACTCGACCACTGGGCCACATCCCCAGCCCTTTTTTTGTATTTTATTTACAGACAGGGTCTCACTGAGTTACTAAGTGCCTCGCCATTGCTGAGGCTGGCTTTGAACTCGCGATCCTCCTGCCTCAGCCTCTCAAAGTGCTGGGATTACAGGCGTGCGCCACCGCGCCCGGCTTGTCTAAACTCTTACTATCACTTTTTCCCTTCTCTTATCCAGTCTCAAGTCACTACTAATCTCTCTCTTTTTTTTTTTTCAGATTTTTTTTTTATGTCTGTAACAATTCTTTTTTTGTTGTTTGTTTTTTTATTTATTTTTTAATTTTATTTTTATAATTTTTAATATGTACAACTCATAGTGCATATATTTAGTATCTTTTTACATACAACTGTTAGTATACAAAGTATATTCGTACAATTCAGGTCTTCAATCATGCATTAAGGAAAATGATATCCGTCTCATTCAACCACCTTTTTATTTTCTCCCCCTCCCTCCCCTCTTTCTCCCTCCCTTACCCTCCCTTCCCTTGACCATTCTAGTGTTCCTATAATCCTCCTATGTACCCCCATCCAACAATACTTTGAAATAGCCTCCTTATATAAGAGAGAACATTTGGTACTTGGATTTTTGAGACTGACTAACTTCACTTAGCATTATGTCTTCCAACTTCATCCATTTACCTGCAAATGCCATTAATTTGTTTTCTTTTATTGCTGAGTAAAATTCCATTGTGCGTATATACCACATTTTCTTAATCCACTCATTTACTGAGGGACATCTAGGTTGGTTCCACAACCTAGCTATTGTGAATTGTGCAGCTACAAACATTGAGATAGCTGTGTCACTGTAATATGCTGTTTTTAGGTCCTTTGGGAATAGACCCAGGAGTGGAATGGCTGGGTCATAGGATGGTTCCATTCCCAGTTTTCCAAGAAATCTCCATACTGCTTTCCATAACGGTTGCACCATTTTGCAGTCCCACCAGCAATGTATGAGTGTGCCTTTTTCCCCACATCCTCTCCAACATTTATTGTTGCTTGTGTTCTTGATGGCTGCCATTCTGACTGGAGTGAAGTGAAATCTTAGAGTAGTTTTGATTTGCATTTCTCTAATTGCCAGCGATGTTGAACATTTTTTCATGTATTTGTTGATTAATCGTGTATCTTCTTCTGAGAGGTGTCTTCTCAATTCCTTAGCCCATTTATTGATTGGGTTATTTGTTTTTTTAGTGTAAAGTTTTTTGAGTTCTTTATATATTCTAGAGATTAGTGCTCTATCTGATGTGCATGTATTAAATATTTGTTCCCAATTAGTTGGCTCTCTATTCACCTCACTGATTGTTTCTTTTGCTGAAAAGAAGCTTTTTAGTTTAAATCTATCCCATTCATTAATTCTTGGTAGTAATTCTTGCGCTACAGGATTCTTATTAAGGAACTTGGGGCCTAATCCAACATGTTGGAAATTGGAGCTTACTTTTACTTCTATTAGGTGTATTGTCTCTGGTCTAATTCCTAGGTCCTTGATCCACTTTGAATTGAGTTTTGTGCATGGTGAGAGATAAAGGTTTAATTTCATTGTGTTGCATATGGATTTCCAGTTTTCCTAGCACCATTTGTTGAAGAGGCTATCCTTTCTCCATTGTACATTTTTGGCACCTTTGTCTAATATAAGATAGCTGTAATTATATGTATTAGTCTCTGTATCCTCAATTCTGTACCATTGGTCCACCAGTCTGTTTTGGTGCCAATACCATGCTGTTTTTGTTACTATTGCTCTATAGTATAATTTAAAGTCTGGTATGGTGATGCCCCCTGCTTCACTTTTCTTGCTCAGGATTGCTTTGGCTGTTCTGGGTCTCTTATTTTTCCAGATGAATTTCATGACAGCTATTTCTATTTCTTTGAAGAATGACATTGGGATTTTGATTGGAATTGCATTAAATCTGTATAATGCTTTTGGTAGTATGGACATTTTGACAATATTAATTCTACCTATCCAAGAGCAAGGTAGGTCTTTCTATCTTCTGAGTTCATCTATAATTTCTTTCTTTAGTGTTCTATAATTTTCGTTATAGAGGTCTTTCACCTCTTTCGTTAGGTTGATTCCCAGGTATTTTATTTTTTTTTGATGCTATTGCAAATGGGGTATTTTTCATCATTTCCCTTTCAGAGTCTTTGTCGCTGATGTACACAAATGCCTTTGACTTATGTGTATTGATTTTGTATCCTGCAACTTTGCCAAATTCGTTTACTAGTTGTAAAAGTTTTCTGGTAGAGTTTTTTGGGGCTTCTAGGTAGATTATCATGTCATCAGCAAATAGTGCTAATTTGAGCTCTTCTTTTCCTATCTGGATCCCTTTAATTTCTTTCGTCTGTCTAATTGCTCTTGCCAGAGTTTCCAGTACTATGTTAAATAGCAGTGGTAAAAGGGGGCATCCCTGTCTTGTTCCAGTTTTTAGAGGGAATGCTTTCAATTTTTCTCCATTTAAGATAATGTTAGCTCAGGGCCTTGCATAAATAGCTTTTATAATGTTAAGATATGTTCCTGATATTCCTAGTTTTTCCAGTGTTTTGAACATAAAGGGGTGTTGTATTTTGTCAAATGCTTTTTCTGCGTCAATTGAGATGATCATATGATTTTTGTCTTTAAGTCTATTGATGTGATGTATTATGTTTATTGATTTCCGAATGTTGAACCAGCCTTGCATCCCTGGGATAAACCCCACTTGATCGTGGTGTACTATCTTTTTGATATGTTTTTGTATCCGATTTGCCAGGATTTTGTTGAGGATTTTTGCATCTATGTTCATTAAAGATATGGGCCTGAAATTTTCTTTTTTGGATGTGTCTTTGCCTGGCTTTGGAATTAATGTAATATTGGCCTCATAGAAAGAGTCTGGAAGAGCTCCCTCTTTTTCTATTTCTTGAAATAGTTTGAAGAGCATTGGTATTAGTTCTTCTTTGAAAGTCTTATAGAACTCGGCTGTAAACCCATCAGGTCCTGGACTTTTCCTTGTTGGTAGCTTTTTGATGACATCTTCTATTTCTTTGCTTGTAATTGATCTGTTTAAATTGTGGATAGCCTCCACATCCAGTTTAGGCAAATCATATGACTCTAGAAATCTGTCAATGCATTCAGTATTTTCTATTTTATTAGAGTACAAGTTTTCAAAGTAATTTCTAATTATATTCTGTATATCTGGGGTGTTTGTTGTGATATTCCCTTTTTCATCACAAATGTTAGTAATTTGAGTTTTTTCTCTTCTTCTTTTCGTTAGCATCGCTAAGGGTCTGTCAATTTTGTTTATTTTTTCAAAGAACCAACTTTTAGTCTTGTCAATTCTTTGAATGGTTTCCTTAGTCTCAATTTCATTAATTTCTGCTCTGATTTTAATTATTTCCTGTCTTCTACTGCTCTTGGTGTTGGTCTGTTCTTCTTTTTCTAATGCTTTGCAGTGTGCTGTTAAGTCATTTATTTGTTGGTTTTTTTTCCTCTTAAGGAATGAACTCAGTGCAATGAATTTTCCTCTTACTACTGCCTTCATAGTGTCGCAGAGATTTCTATATGATGTTTCTGTGTTCTCATTTACCTCTAGGAATTTTTTGATCTCCTCTTTGATGTCTTCTTCAACCCCTTGTTCATTCAGTAGCATGTTGTTTAGCTTCCAGTTGATGGAGTAGTTTTTCTTATTCCTTGTTTTGTCGTTGATTTCCAATTTCATCCCTTTATGGTCCGATAGCATGCAGGGTAGTATCTCTATTTTTTTATATTTGCTGAGAGTTGCCTTGTGACATAATATATGGTCTATTTTGGAGAAGGAGCCATGTGCTGCTGAGAAAAATGTGTATTCGTTTACTGAGGGATGAAATATTCTATATATGTCCGTTAGGTCTAAATTGTTAATTGTTTTGAGGAGGCTTAAAGTTTCTTTGTTTAGCTTTTGTTTGGATGATCTATCCATTGGTGAGAGAGGTGTGTTGAAGTCCCCTAGAATAACTGTGTTGTGGTCTATTTTACTCTTGAACTTAAGAAGCGTTTGTTTGATGAATGTAGGTGCTCCATTATTTGGGGCATACAGATTTATGATTGTTATATCCTGTTGATGGATGGTTCCCTTAAGTAATAAGAAATATCCATCTTTGTCCCTCTTGATTAGTTTTGGTTTGAAGTCTACCTTATTTGATATGAGAATGGAAACCCCTGCTTGCTTCCGCCGGCCATGTGAGTGATAAGACTTTTCCCAGCCTTTCACTTTCAGTCTGTTGATGTCTTTTTCTATGAGGTGTGTTTCTTGGAGACAGCAAATTGTTGGGTCATTTCTTTTAATCCATTCTGGTAATCTGTGTCTTTTGATTGGCAAGTTTAGGCCATTAACATTCAGGGTTATTATTGAGATGTGATTTTTATTCCCATCCATTTTTATTTGAATTATGGTCTTTAGCTTGATTTGGTTTCTCTTCTGGTTCGTATTTCCTTTAGTTTAATATCTCCCTTTGTTGATTTTCGTTATCATCTTTCTCTTCTTCTTCATGAAAAATGTTGCCCAGGATGCTCTGAAGTGCTGGCTTTCGAGTTGTGAAATCTTTTAACTTTTGCTTGTCATGGAAGGTTTTTATTTCATCTTCGAATCTAAAGCTTAATTTTGCTGGATATAAGATTCTTGGTTGACATCCCTTTTCTTTCAGAGCTTGAAATATGCTATTCCAGGATCTTCTTGCTTTTAAGTTCTGGGTTGAAAAATCTGAACATAGTCTGATTGGTTTCCCCCTATATGTAATTTGCTTCCTTTCTCTTGTGGCTTTTAGTATTCTCTCCTTGCTCAGTGTATTAGGCATTTTCATTATAATGTGTCTAGGTGTGGATCTGTTGAGATTTTGTTTGTTTGGTGTTCGGTATGCCTCTTGAACTTGGTTTTCCATTTAATTCCTCAAGCTTGGAAAATTTTCTGTAATTATTTCGTTAAATAGATTACTCATTCCTTTGGCTTGAAACTCTGAGCCTTCCTCTATGCCGATCACTTTTAAGTTTGGTCTTTTTATGCTGTCCCATAATTCTTGGATGTTATGTTCTTGATTTCTAACAAGTTTTGCTGTATGGTCTAAATTCTTCTCTAGGACATATATTTTGTCTTCATTGTCTGTTGTCTGAGGTTCTTTTTTCCAAGTGGTCTATTCTGTTGGAGATGTTTTCAATTGAGCTTTTATTTTGGTTTATTGCTTCTTTCATTTCTGGAATTTCTGTTTGGATTCTCTTTAGAGCCTCTATTTCCCTATTGAAGTAATCTTTTACTTCCTGTATTTGTTTTTGAAGTTCTTTGTCAAAATGATCCTTTGCCGCCTGTACCTGCTCCCTCATCTCATTTTTGAGTTCATTCTTAAGTTCCATAAACATTTGGCATATGTAATTTCTAAATTCCATCTCTGGCATTTGACCAACTGTGCTTGCCATGACATCTACCGATGAGGTATCTTGATTTGTTTGTGTCATTTTCTTTCCTTGTTTTTTCATGTTGCTTGTGTGTCTATTCTTCCTGCACTGTGGGACCTTGACTATTTCGATTTTACCTTAAAGCCTTATGTTGTTCCTGTAGTACAATGCTATCAGATCACCTTATAATTCCTTTACACTTTTAAAACCTAACACTTTCTATTCAGAAAATCCAAGTTTGATCACAATGTACAGATTTTGTTAACCCAGATATTATTTCCAATTTACTCTGTACACTTCTGATAGGGTTTTATAGCTTCAAGTATTGGATACAGAGGTGTTATGTTTAGGAAGAAGGAAGTGTCTTGAATTGTTCTTTCTTGGAAAGTATGGAAAGAGATATCTATTGAAGTGGTTTAGTGGAAGTGGTTTAGTAACAGTAGACGATGGAAGAAAGAGAATGGAGTTGACAATTAGGTGAAAAGACCAATTTATATATAAAGTAAGTTGGAAAAGAAAAAAAAATGATAAAAGAGTAGGAATTGGTGTAAGAGAGAGGAGAGAGAGAATCAAGGAAATAGAGAGTAAACTATATATAACACCACTTTGCTACCCAGTTCAATTGCTCCGGTTCTAGAAATCCCAAGTTCTGCGTATAACTTGTTTTTGCCTCTGTTTAGTATGCACTGGCAGGCTGTAAACATGAAAGATGAAGGAGGAAGAAAAGATACAAGAGTGAGAAGGAAGAAAAGAAGGAAAGAAAAAAGGAGCAGAAGCAAACAAACACACTAACAATCAATGCAGAAGGAAAAAAAAAAGCAGAACAAAACAAAGCCAAAAAAAGAAAAAGAAAAACAAACAAACAAACAAACAAACAAACAAACAAACAAACAAAAAAACCTCCCTGCAATCCAACAAAACAAGCAAACCAACAAAAAGAAAAGGAAAAAAAAAAATTCGAACCCCAAGTCTCAGACAAAACGGGCCCTGGGAAGCCCCCCCTCTTTTTTTCCTTTCCAGTTCAAACCAATTGCTATTGGATCACGTCCAGACAGTCTGTGATCCTGTTAGTGAAATCAAGGCTACATCTTAGGCCAGTGGCTGCACGGTTCAGTGAAGGAGTGGCCCAGGGGGTTTGTGTGTGTCAGCAGATGAATGGCACTGGGAAGGGGACCTTCCAGAAGGCACCCCCTCCCCAAGCCCATCCACAGTTGCAGCCTCTTGTGGCCACTGCACTAGCCTCAGAAACGCCTTCCCCTGCTGACCACCCGAGTCTCACCCAATTGTGCGTTGTCTTCAGAGAGCTGGAGAGTCCCTGGATGGCTGCAGCTGTTGCTCTCCGTCTCCTCCCCTTTGTCTGGGTCAGCCACTGCAGCTTTCAAAGATGGCGGTGCTCTCCTTCCAGTCAACAGCAGCTCCGCAGACTCCTGTATCCTGCCGATCGATTTCAAAGCTGTTGGGTGGATGTCTCCCTGCCGAAGTGGCACCGGGAAGCCACACCTGTGACTGTGGTGCAGACAGCGCTGCTTCGGACTGTGGCCCGCTCCACTCTGCCCCTGTTTGCTGATCGCAGATCTCTGCGTCACCCTGTCCGGGGCCCCACTACCGAGGGTCGCGTCAGGCGGAGTGTGGATTTGAACTGGTGTTGTGGACCCGCGGTCTCCCGTGGTTCCCCAGCACCAATCCCCCCGGCTGTTATCGCTGGTTTTTATCGCCGGTTTCACGCTGGTGTGCCGTGAGTTTGGCTGGGGTTGCAGTAGTAGCGCGGTCTCCCCACACTGACTTTGTTTCGGACGGCCTGTGCACCACCCAGGCGGTTTTGCAGGAGCCTCGCGGCTCCAGCCACTGTAGACAGCTTGTCTCTTTCTCTCTCTGGTAGTGGTAATCAAACCATCCAGGAGATCGGTATTTTCAGCCTATATATATATGATGAAAGGCAATTTATCTGCTTTGTTGGATTCTTTCCACGGAGCTGCCCTGAAGTGCGGCTTCCTCTAATCCGCCATCCTGGATCCGCCCCCTAATCTCTCTTTTGTAGATCAATTTTTCAGCTTCCACAAATGAATGAAAACATTCACTATTTGTCTTTCTGTGTGTGGCTTATTTCACCTAACACAATGTCCTCCAGTTCTATAATCGTTGCTACAAATGACAGGATTTTATTTATTTTTTATGATAGAATAATATTGTGTATATGTTCCACATTTTCTATATCCATTTTTCTATTGATGAACACTGGTTGATTCCATATCGTGCCTATTGTGAAGAGTGCCACAGTAAAGGTGGGAGTCCAAGTAGCTGTATGTTTTGTGTTCTCAGATGATTGAGTTTGAATCAGTGGCACCATTTTTATTTTCCTCTTGTATACCTTGCTTATTCATAGTTCTACTGGTATTGCCATTGTTTTATTTGCAAACATTTTGTTTACTTTATGTAACATTCCCTGTTCAGTTTTGGGCACTGAAAATTTTTTCTCTCATTCTCTATTCTATTAACTTTATCCCTAGTATTCTTTGTTTTTGTACTTCAGTATTTTTATTTGTTCTTTTTAGATATACATGACAGTAGAATGTATTTTGACATATCATACATACATGGAATATAACTTATTTTGATTAGGATTCCATTCTTGTGGTTGTATATGATGTGGAGTTTCACTGGTCATGTATTCATAAATATAGGAAAGTTATGTCCAATTCATTCTGTTGTCTTCCTAATCCCATTGTCTCTCCCTCCTCTTCATTCCCTCTGTCTAATCCAATGAATTTCTATTCTCCCTGCCCTCCCTTACTGTGTGTTAGCATCCACATATCAGACAGAACTTTTAGTATTTGGAATTTTGGGATTGGTATATTTCATTTGGCATAATAGTCTCCTGTTCCATCCATTTACTGGAAAATGCCTTAATTTCATTCTTCGTTATGGCTGACAAATATTCCATTGTGTATATGCACCACATTTTCTTTATCCATTCATCTTTTGAAGGACACCTAGGTTGGTTCTATAGCTTAGCTATTGTGAATTGAGCTGCTATGAACATTGATGTGGCTCTATCACTGTAGTATGTTGATTTTAAGTCCTTTAGGTATATACCAAGGAGTGGGATAACTCCATTGTATGCTTTGTTGACTAGTAAGCACTAATTTTTAAATAATAAAATTTATGAAAAAAAGTTTTTGCTTCAGTTTCGTGCTTTGGGTTTTATTTAAGAAGGCCTTATCTGATTTTAGATGACAAAAATATTCTATTACATTTTTATCTATTAACTTTATCATTTTATCTTTCATAAAGTGATTGCAGAGACAATTTGTACATTATTTGGTAAAGAAATGACATATATTTCATGTGATTCTGTTCAAGACCATGGAATGCCACTCCATTTCTGCTGTTCTTTTGTCTTTTATTAAAATTAAAAAAATTTCTTACATACTGAAGTATTAAGCTCTCTGGATACTTTATGCTTTTTTTAGTTGTTATTGTGAAGATTATCTTACTTTTTATTATATTTTCTAGTTGGTTACTGAGTTAGAAAGTAATTCTTTTTGTGTTTTTCCCTTCTTCTTATAGGAAATGCATTTACTTCTATTTTGTAGTTCTCTTTTTTGGATGGCTTATAATTTTTTCTTTCAATAGTTGCTGAACATTATCAAATTATTTTCTTGCATCAACAGAGATAATCATGCATACTATTCTTAGTCTATTAATGAGGTCAGTAGCTGATTTTTCTGGTGTCAAGTCATCCTTTTATCTGCTGATTTTTCTGGTGTCAAGTCATCCTTTTGTCTGGGGATGGACCCTACCTGAACACTCTTAGAACCTCAGCTCCAACATCACACTTTTTGGTACAGCTTTTCTAGTTAACCTATTCCCTGGTGCCCCATCCTTTGTGTTACCAGAGCACTTTGCTATATCACTGCTGTGGAGCTCACAGAGGTTTTTGCCACTTTTCCTCCCCTCACTCCACCATTAGATGGGGAAATATCTCAGGAATAGTATAATGCCTCACTTCTAAAGCAGATTTTTAAAGGAATAATGTACATATCACAAACATCACCCTTTGTAATTTTACAATTCAACACTTTTTAGTAAATTTGTAGAGTTTGTGCAACCATCAACACAGACCAAGATTAAAACATTCTCATCCTAGAAAGTCCCCTTGTACCACTCTGTAGGCATTTCCTCCTCCCAGCTCCAGCCCCAGGCAACCACCTATCTGGTTTGTGGGGCTCTATGAATTTGTCTTTTTTGGACACTTACTACAAATGTAAACATAGAATATGTTGTATTTTTGTTCTTTTAGCATACTGATTGTGATGTTTATCCATGTTGCAGGATAGATAAACAATTTGATCCTTTTTATTTTGGGATATTCCATTGTATGGATATACCACAAATTGTTCATTCATTTTCTGCCATACTTTCAGGAATAATTCTGTTAGGAACATTTGTGTACAAGTGTTTGTGTAGACATTTGTATTCATTTCTATTAGATTACTGGGAGTGAAGTTACTGAGTCCCTTGGTAAGTTTATGCTTAATATCTTAAGAAACTGCCAAACTGATTTTTAAACTGGTGTCCCATTTCACTACTCCAGCATATGAGGGTTCCAGTCTCTCTACCTCCTCACCAACACTTGGTAGTGTTTGTCTTTCTAATTGTACAAATTGTAGTGGTTTCATAGTGGCATTTAGTTGGGTTTTCACATTTCCATTTCCCTAAAGAGTGAAAATGTTGACCATCTTTTCATGCAATTAGTTTTTGTTTGCATATCTTATGTATAAGTGTATTCAAATCTTCTCTTCATCTTTTTTGCATTTAAAAATATATAAATTTATTATAATTAGTTATACATGACAGTAGAATGCATTTTGACACATGATACATAAATGGAGTATAATTTCTCATTCATCTGGTTGTACGTGATGTAGAATTGCACAGGTCGGGTAATCATATATGCACATAGGGTAATACTATCTGGTTTATTCTACTATCATTCCTCCCCCATGCCCTCTCCCCTCCCTTTACTCCCCTCTGTTTAGTACAAATTATCTCTATTCTTCCATCCCCCCTTATTGTGAATTAGCATCCACATATCAGAGAAAACATTCAGCCTTTAGTTCTTTGGGATTGGCTTATTTCGCTTAGCATGCTAGACTCAATGTGCATTATGATAGAAATAAATTTTGTTGCCTGACTTTTAGATTAGATGAATTAAGAAGCACTTTGCCTAGTCCCATTGAATCATACCACTGGCATTTCTTTACTCTAACTTGGTTTTTTCTTGAGTGTCTAGTCTATGAGGGGACTGACATACTTTGGATGCTGAATACCCCCAAAGGCCTATATGCTAAAGGGTAGGTAGATCCCCAAGTAGGTGTGATTAGGAGGTAGTGTAATCTGTAGGAGGTAGAATTTAGTGGAAGATCCTTGGATCCTGGGTGACATGTAGTCAAAAGGGACTGCAGTACCCTATCCACCCCTGCTCTCCCTCTTCTTCTTGACTTATGATTTGTGCTCCTGCCATTGCTATCTTTGCTTTCATCAGAGGCCAAATCAGCACACCGATCTTGGCTTTGAACCTCTGAAACTATGAGCTAAATAAATCTTTTCTAAGTTAGCTGTCTCAGGTACTTCATTGTAACTATGGTTGTCTGTCTTCTTGTTGAATTTTAAGAATTCTTTATTTATTTGGATGCATACTTTATAAATATTTCTTCCCAATTTGTGACTTATTTTTTCATTCACTTAATTAACGGTCTCTTTGAAGTAGAAAAATTTCTAGTTATAATAAAGTCCAGTTTTTCTTTTATGATAGTATCTTTGGTGTCTAAAAACTTGTGTCTAAGAGCTTGTTGCCTAGCTGATAGTCATGAAAATTTATTCTTAACTCTTCTTGTAGCACTTGAAGCCAGGGTCTAAGGTTTTTGTTTTGCCTTTTTCCCCCTCTGCAGGTATATATTCTATTGTCCCAACATCATTTGTTGAAATGACTGTCTTTTCCTCATTGACTTATTTTGGTATCTTTGTGAAACTCAGATCATCTTAAATATATGGATTTATTTCAGTTCTTTAGGACCTGGTTCATCACTCTCTTTGCCTGTTTCTCTACCAGTATAACATTATCTTAACTACTGTAGCTTTATAGTAACCACCTTTGTTAAATTAAAAAAAAAGAACCACTTAGGGTATTATGCATGATTTTAATTTTGTATGAATCTCTGCATTAGTCACATCATTGATTAACCAAATCAGTCTCAATCAGAAAAGTGGTTCCCCTACTCTCCCATCAGTCCAGGGAGACCTTAGGCCAGATGCCCGCCTGGGATGCTCTCTGTGTTTCTGCTTCAGGCTCATCTCTCCATTTCCCACTCTACATGGAGGAAGAAGAATACAGACTGGGGTCAGGATCATGTGTAGTTTGGAGCTGTTGTTCCATGTCAGAGAATATTCAGAGACATGAGCAAAGGACTTCGAGCTCTTTCACTTGTTGGCCAACTCTCAGTGCTTCTGTGTTGACAATGTTGGGAGGGGAGTCCGAGGCTGCTCCTGGGTGGGGATTGCACCTATTCTGGCAAGACCCAGGGTTGAACAGCTTTATACCTCAAGGAGAAGTAGGATCACTCCCTCGAATTCATCTTGCAGTATCAGGATTATTTGTGATTGAACATTAAAAGGCAGATCAACCAAGGGCCTATGACCAGGAACCCTTTGAGTGACATGGAGATGTGTGTTCAGCCCAATTCACAAAGGCAATTTCAGACAATTCAAGGCCGAAAACCTGTGGCAATAACAGTGTGCACTCAAATAGAGTGTTTTCTCTTCTTCTTTCCTTCAAGCACCTATGGTGACCCTCAAGTGGCTGGCCAATGAATCATGAATTTGGATTCTATATAAAGTATTTCCCACCATTGAGGAGATTGATGTGAGTCCCTATTCTGTGATACATGAAAGTTTATTCCTTCAAAGTCCCACTTTCTCAGGTAATCTGAAAGCATATTCATACTAAAAATTTAAGATAGCACGCCCCAACATCTTTGTTTTTGAATAGATGCATCTTTTGAAGACAGGAAGGGGTAACATGCATGTGGGATTTTAGGCATGGATGTTAATTGATGGTGGAGAAATTTTAAGTGAGATTGTAATATTACTCAAACCACATTGCACAGGAAGCTGCTAGATGCTAGGATGAGGCTGAGCTGGTTGTGGTGGCTGCCTTAAAAGGGAATGAGGCTCAGAGAAAGCATGGGAGTGTATGATAAATTTGAATTTTGAATCTGTTTTTTCCGATAATGGATTTTGAAGATTGCAAGAAACTTTTTAATGTGTTGTTTAAAAACATTGTGCACATCAAATTCTATATATACACATCCATTAAAAAAAATAAAACAGCATGGAAAGGGAAGAATGTTAGCATTCCTGCCCTATATAAAGGCTCATAGCTTAGCTTAAATAAGCTCGGTGCATTTTATTTGCTTGTACAGTCTGAATCTAGGTCTTGATTCTCAGACTTTTGTCTATAGTGAGGAAACCAATGAAGCTTTGAATGAAAAAAGTGACCTCAGGAAGACAATGTGGCCATTCTCCCTCCAGCGGTATTCAGCTTGAGAGAAAAATATCTTAATAAGGGTGCTGAAAGCAGCTCCAGTGATCCTGGAGGGATTATGGCCTTTTAGAAGGGTAGAAAGTTTGGCTTGAAACTTGTTAAACAGCCAGGGACCAAGAGGCTACAAGTTTTCTGTTGAGAATCAGAGCAGGGCCTTTCTGCAGTTTGAGGCTTGGCTTGTCTCCTACCCGCCTCTCTTCTGTGGCAGCACACTGCAACTCCACAGTCCTTGCTCATTAGGATTTTTGCACCATTACTGAGAGAGAGAGAGAGAGAGAGAGAGAGAGAGAGAGAGAGAGAGAGAGAGAGAGAGAGAGAGAGAAGGAGAAGAGCCAGGGGGAAGAGAGGGAGGGAGGTGCTCAATAGAGGTGCCCAATGGTCCCTTTGGTTTCCCTCCCTCCCTCTTGGAAAATAAAAGAACTCCTTCATATAAAACAATACCATTTTGCCTTCTCTTGCTTAATCCTGTTTGAACTCTCTCTGAAACAGCATCTCATCCCTTTGTATTTCAGGATTGCTATTGATAGAGGTATTTCCCTTTTCTTTCTCTCTCTTGCTCATCTCTGTGTCTCTCTCCCTCTTCCTTTTCTCTGTCTAGCTTCTAGCTCTCCCCTCATCCTGCTGAGAGAACATAATACTGCCTTATTTGTGATTGTGCAGTTATTTCCATGGCAACCGACCCCTAGCCCAGGTATGAGCCTGTGCCTTCACCATAGGACTGTGCTAGAGAAAAGGCCTTTATTAAAGCCGAGTGCCAGCAGGTTCCTTCCACAGCCCTGGCCCAGAAAGGAACTTCTGCAGGAGAGTAAAAGGAGGGACACAGGCATCAAAAGAAGGGTTCCCAGCCTTCTCACAATTTCCCCAGTGTAAATGAAACACCCCCAACCCACTGCATGTGTGCGCGTGTGTGGATACACACATGCCCACATCAATTCTTCTATTTTTGGACCTATATCCACAGAGCATTTTTTCCTTTTGAAGAGAATTAGCTTTAATTCTGTGGTCTGGAACAAAGGCTTATGTTTGAAATGAGAGGTGGGCTCAGCTGTTGAAGCCTTCCGTGCATAAGATGGGGGTCAGGAGAGAGCGGGGACAGTGGCAAGGACAGGATAAAAGCTTAATGTGGCAATGTGGGGATAAGGAAGGCATGTTAGACCCTTAACTCAGTGATGAGTGAGAGAAATGGGAAACACTAGGGTTTCAACTGGGGAGTTCTTAAAACAAAAGCTCATAAAATGTTTATTATTATGTAATGTGACTTGTACACAAATAAAATGATATGAAATGGAAAAGGAGGCTGACTCTCTTCTCAGTTCTTTCTTTGTCCCCCCCCCCCCCACCTATTTTGGGTAAATCTCTGCTTTTTGTTCCCTTTCAGTTTTGTCCAGATGAAGGGGATGTCATTTGGGGGAGATGCTAGAAACCCCCCAAATTCTTAATGCCCCCTTTCCACCTCTCCCTTTTCTTCCACTGGAACACTTGAATCTCAATAAAGAGGAAAGGGGTAGAGTCTCTCTTCCATCTCTCCTGGGAGATGTCTGTGCATTGATGGAACTTTCTGCAGCCTAGAGCCAAGAGAGCATTCCAGGTTTCTACTACAAGCAGGATGAGTTAATCTTTATTAAGCAGATGTATGGAGGACCAGCTCGTCTCTATAACATCTCCACGGCCATCCACTCTCCATTTCTTTTATTGATCTGCCTGTCTAAATGAGCACTTCTAAACTCGGTGGGAGTTTTCCGATTAGATAAAAGGCAATTCATGTTGCCTGCTGCCTCCGCACAGTACTAACAGCCTAAACCAAGAGAGCATATTCAAGACTTCTTGGCAGAACAACCTGCTTTAATCAAGACGACCCCCTTCTGAGTACCCTCATCTGCAGGACATTTCTCTTAATATGCAAAGGCTTTCTTTATTGGAGGTTGAGAAAAATGGGCTGCTTCTCCAGGAGCAGGGCTTTGAAGGTATGCCGGGTGGTTAACGGAGATAGAGATGATGCATCAGCCCACTTTTTGGGTTAGCGTTTTAGAAAAGGCAGTTTGGCAAGTATTTGGGGGATCAAACAATGACTCAGGGGCTTTCACATCTCAGACTTCAGCTAGGAGTTCAGACATTGGACTCCTGTAGCCTACTTGGGATTCTTTTGTCCCTGGATGAGTAGTAGACTTGGTAGCAGTGTCCCAAGAGCTCCATCCAAGGGCCAAAGAGAGGATGAAGAGGTGGTGCCGCAGAGGTCAGTCCTTTCATCCCAGGATGGGTACCATTGTCCAGTGGTAAGTAAAAGTGGCCCAAGTCCAAGACTAGCAGGGTTTACTATAGCCCACTACTGCTGGTCCAACCCATCTGACTGAAGTTCAAAGTCTTTGTGCAAGGCAGTCTTATTTCTCTATTTTCTGGCCTGGCTCATCTTCCACATAACCAAGTAGGCATATATTCTAATTTGGCCCTCCTTATCTGAGGAAGGGAAGTTTTTCTCATCTATCAGCTTTCTTCTTCCATTTTCCTTTCACACTGTTAATGTCATCTTGCTTATCACTTCATCACTAATTAGAGCTATTGTCCTTTATTGAGTGGTGACCATGTGCCAGGCAGTGTGCTGAGTAGTTTACATGCAATTAACAAGTCAAACCTCACAGTGTTACTATAAATAGGTACTATTACTACCCCATTTAGCAGATGAGAAAACCGAGTCTAAGCACTTTACTAACGGGCCGTTTGGATGTACAGCTGTGTGATTCCAAAATTCTTGGCATTTTGCATACATAATCAGAAATGAATAATAATCATAATGGTAATGATAGTAAGTTGTTTGCTTTTGGAGCCACATGGTACAATCAGTGTTAGCACAACATGAGGCTTAGCAGCACTGATTTTTGACTTTGAGAATTTCCTAGGTAGAATGACGGGGTCCTCTTGTTTTTTTGTCTCTAAAACATCAGCACTTTCATTGGAGACAAGCAAAATTTTCCTGTAGCTACTGATGGTGCAGATCAATATGTCAGGGCCTGGGGAATTCCATTTGGTGGGCAGTCTAGTTGGGCTATGATAGACAAGAGATTTGCTTCACTTAAATTTAGTATTTCCTAAGGGGAAAGGCTTAAATTTTTTTTTGTACCGGGGATTGAACTCAGGGGCACTTGACCACTGGGCCACATCCCCAGCACTTTTTTGTATTTTACTAGAGACAGGGTCTCACTGAGTTGCTAAGTGCCTCACCATTGCTGAGGCTGGCTTTGAACTCCCTATCTTCCTGCCTTAGCCTCCCAAGTGCTGGGATTACAGGCGTGTACCACTGTGCCCAGCTAAAGGCTTAAATCTTTAGGTTTTCTTATAGCTTTCTTTGTCTCAAGGAACTTGGGCTAACTTGCTATATAATAAGATCAGAAGATAATTACAAACACTTTCCTCAAAAGTGGACATTCTGTCAACCTCCAACTACTATCTTAGGAAAGATAGTGGACCCTCAGTTCAGGTCTTCCCTCAACTTCAAGGAAGTTTCCTCTCTTGAAGATATTTTTTTTTCCCCCAGAGATAGGAGGCATCTTTACTCTTTCTCTCCATTTTGTAGTTTTAGGGTTTATCTACCAGTCCCCAAATTTGACTTTGCTATTCTTCCTAGAGAGCAGATAGGTTCTATGCAAATAAGATTTTCAGCAGCCAGTGCTGGTAGGTCAGACCCATCAAATCTAGTGTGGTGATTGGCAGTTTTCCTCTACATCCTTGCCTTAAGTTTATTATCTCAGCTGGCTTGATAAGACCTACAAGGTAGGGAAGGTAGCCAGGTCCTTCAGGACTACAATACTGAGCATGAACTGGGTGTGGTGATGTTTAGTAACCCCTGTCCATGTTTTTGCTTTGTGAACCCAGAGCAGAACTGAAGGCTTAGGTAGGGAATACGGTAGGAGGTCATTGACAGTAAGGTGACTTTGCCACCAAACCTTTATACCCTTCCCTCCATTCCTGCTTCTGACTCAGCATTTGAATGATCCAGACCCAGTGGAGAAGCTGGGATGACTCCATTGTGTCTCTTCTTCCCCTTCCTCCCCCTCTTCCCCTCACAGTACACTCTCAGATTCCCATTTGCCTGTGTGGCTCTTGTAGACAAAGATCGTTCCTTCTCTGACCCATGATAATCATGCTAGCAGCGCAAGGAGAGCCAGAGGGGTAAGGAATGAGACCATTTTGAATATTGAATCCCTGGGTCTTGACTTCTCAGCAGTAGCATCTTCTTTCTTGCTAGGCACTGTCACATCATTGTTTAGGGTGCACCAGGGGAGTCAAAGCCTGAGATTGATGGAGGTGTGGTATGCAGAAGCCTTAGGCACCTGATGCTCAGAATCTCTATGCAGCCACTGCAGAAGGCTCTGGAAAGAGGCACTTGACCTTCCTTACATCATAAGAGAGAAGAGCTAGAGACTAGCATTGGAATTAAAGCCCATTCTAGCTAGAGGGGTTCACCTTTGCTCTCAGGAAGAAAGGGAAGTGTTTGAAGATTCAGTGAAGCTTCTGTTCATTATCAAGCCCCAGCAGGACTTTATGATAATTTTTATAACTTCTTCATTCAAAACTCTGGGTACTATGAAGGTTAATAACTTGTGTTTATTGAAACTTCCCTTCAAGGAACCCAGAGAGCTTTGTAGACATTATCTAATTGAGCAGCACCACAGGACAAGGAAACAGGAAAGAGGGAGAGGATGAACAGACAAGATTATTCCAATTTAGGAGAACTGATAATATTAATAGCTCCAACAGGGAGTTTAAGTGAATTTTAGAAAATTGCAAAATAAGTTTAAGCTATCCAGGAAGAGATCTCTTCATGCCCCCTGTACTGGCCACCTTAGACCACCACTTGGTCCACCACTATGGGCTGGGGGAGATGAACAACTCTGGCACAGTTTTCTCATCTGTAAAGTGGAACAGTAAGTCCCATACCCTGGCATTTTTTTTGGTTTTCAGTAAGCTAAAGGGGTAAAGGTATGAGGACAGAGCTTGGTACCTTGTTTGCTTGTTGAATATTACCTATCCGGATCCCCATTTCTGCAGGGAACTGCAGAATGTTGCTGGTTGACTGGCTGAGTAAGCTGCATGTCTTGTACTCTGATGAGTATGAGGAAGAAGAGTAGGAATGCAGGGGGGTGTTTTGGGGTGAGAGAACAGTGATCATTTCTCTTCTCTGGGAACTCTGACATCCCAAGGACACAGCCTAGA
Organism: Tamias sibiricus; assembly: GCA_025594165.1. Taxonomy (NCBI): domain Eukaryota; kingdom Metazoa; phylum Chordata; class Mammalia; order Rodentia; family Sciuridae; genus Tamias; species Tamias sibiricus. The sequence continues at coordinate 30,699,797 of CM046673.1, read as the reverse complement.
ATTGTGAGAAGAAGGACACTCCATCCCCAAAACCTTGAGCAAAAGGCACACAGATCCCTGAGCAGAAAGCGGAATGGAGGTGGGAAGCGATGTTGTAGTTAATTGGGGGTGAAAAAGTGCCTCTGCCTGAATTGTCTTTGGCTTTAGGGGGTTGAGTCATTCGTGAAAGTTTGCATTTCTTAGTTCGTTACACAAACCTTCTATTCTGCTTTTGCTGGAAAAGGAAACTTCTGCGAGAAAGCAGTTGGCCTTTGTCTGGTTTGGAACATTTCAGAATAGGAGGAAATTTCCAATTCATGGCTTGAGAGATTTTTTTTTTTTTTTCTTCCAAGACTCACAAATACGGATGAGTGGTACCAGCAAATTTCTTTTTGGATCTTAAAATTTTGTTTTATGGAGAAGAGAAGAGGAAGGACTTGCACAGCTGAAAGGTTCTTAGGACCTTTACTGGTGTCCACATGACTGATGAGCATGTGGAGCCAGGGCATGGGCAGCTCCCGCCCAGGATTCCCCACTGCACAGTGTGAACAAGACTCAGGCAAGAAAGAGAAGGACCTTTCTTTTGTTATCTTCTCTGAGTTGCTTCTACATTAATTTATCCCTTCCCCATTCATGGAAATCACATGGCATTTCTGTAGGGGATCTGAAACTTTGGACTCAGATTCAGAGGTCTGGAGTCCCCTTTGTTTCCTCCTACCTCAGCTCACCTGTCTTTGGCACACTGTAGCACAGGAGGGCTTTGCTAGACATCTTGCCATCTAAGATATTGCTTGAATTCATCTTCTCTTGCATCTTTAAGCAAATAAATTTTGGGCTTACACAGCTTGCATGTGTCAGCCAATGGCAAGATAAAGGCACACCATACTAAGGCAAAAGAGAAGATGGTGGGGTGCCATGAGTAGTTCTGGTGATTCCAAACACAGTACAGACACAAAAGAAGGTTGAAATTTTGCTTTGCTGATAAGTAGGCCCTTCCTCTTCTCTACAGACAAGAATTCATATTCAAAGTTTAAAAGAGGAAGCAAATAAACTTGTTGAAATGTTCTCTGAATTCCCTAGTCTTATCTTGAAGCCACACAGATTGCTGTAGCATCTCTCGAGACAGATTTCTTTCCTGGTATTACCTGGAGAAAGATGAAAGCTTCCTTCCCTGGCTCTGTGCTGAGGCCCTGGAGCCAGAATTAAAGCTGTCCTGGGACACTTACCTCTGAATGTCTCAGCTCCAGTAGTTCTAAATCTCAACCATAAAGGTTTCAGAAGTGTGCTTCCCACCCCCCCACCCCCCCCCCCCCCGCACTGGATTCAGTGATTTAATGATCCATCATATGACCTAGTGTTGCTATTGCTACTGAATGTATAATTCTCCATTTGCAGATGGGTTTTGATTTTCATTGTTCTCCTAGGCTTTAATTGGAGAATGTTTCATGGAATAACATAAAGAACAGGTGTTCAGAACTCATGCTGAAATTCACAGGGAAATCCAGGTTATCATCCAACAAAGAGATATCCTCCAGAGCAGGGAATTGAGAGGAGGCTGAATGAAGTGCAGAACTCGCCTCCTAGTTTAATGGGCCCTAAGTTAAACCAGAGTTAGTGGAGTGAATGGGGTAACCTATGAAATGGAGGAAGAAAACCCACATGCAGTTTGAGACCTGTTCTGAGAGTACCCTGGCAAAACTTCTGGCAAGTGGGTGTGGCCAGGATTGGTTGTCAGGGCTCAGGTCCACTGCCTGACTGGCTTTAGAGGATTAACCAAAGTCCTAATTGGCCAAATGCTTTGTGAGATCCTGGTTTGCAATGTGGGGGGACATGTTTATCTTCATCCTAAGTCATGTTCTCCCTGGCTAACAGGTCATTGACTAGGCCTGAAAAAGAAAGACTTCCAAGGCTAGAGAGATATAAGATTCCTCTTTGCCCCACTACTTCCAATCTTCTCTTGATTGCCTCTCAAGGTTTTGAACACCTTTTCCCTGAGAAGTTTGCTGTGCATTCATTCATTCACATACTTATCAAACACTTTTTTGAAAACCATATCCTAGGCAGCATGTTGGGAATAGAGCAATAAATAAGCACAGTTCCACTCCAAGGATTGGTCTGGTGTGAAAGGCTGGTGCATTTACAGGTGCTTTGCCACTGAAGGTGGTGAGCGCTTGGTTGTGTACACATGTTAGGGGAAGAATTTCACTCAGACTCAGTGTGTGTGTGTGTGTGTGTTTCCAGGAAAAGATTCTACAGAAAAGTAATGAGTCTTGCAAGGACAAGCTGGAATTAAAAGGTGTCAGGTAACTGGAGGTCAGGATGGAAAGAAGAGTCTAGAAGGAAGAGTGAAGTCCATGAGCATGGGAGAATGGGAGAGCATTGTCCAGGTGGGCAAAGCTTTGTGCCTCCTGAGATATTCTATGTCTTCCTAGGGGTGAGAAAGGGAGACTGTAATCCTTCATTGTTTCTTCAAGCAACGGTACAGAGAAAGGCTTTTCTTGGTTTGCTCCAAGGACAGAGTTTAGTTTCCATTTGATTTGTCAGACTTAGCAAAGGAAATTTAAGGAATTCAGTTATATTTGAATTTCAGATAAGCAACAAATGATTTTTTTTTTTACTATCAGTATGTCCTATGTGATATTTGGGATATACTTGTACTAACTGAGTCTACAAGCTTCTTAGGACTAACAAGGGTAAGGAGGGCACAGAAAGTTTCTAGATCCTCATTGTGGGCCATTTAGCAAGATGGTGCTTAGAGGTTTTCTGAGTTCTTTCTATTTTGGTGAAGATTTTGCTATATATATATAATATATATATATATATATATATTACATATATATTATATATATATTTGTGGTGCTGGGTATTGAACCCAGGTCCTTGTGCATGTGAGGCAAGCACTCTACCAACTGAGCTAGATCCCAGTTCCAGATTTTGCTATTTTTTTACCATCATAACACAAAGGGACCATGACACATGACATGATTTGTATGGCTAATCCATTCATACATTCACTTTTAATTTAGTCAACAAATATTTAATACATTGTATGCTCTGTGCCAGTCACAGGTAGACAATGTGAGCAAGTACATACTGGGGTTCTGGGGGTATTTTCAAGTAGTTTTGACAAATCTATTGCATTTCCGATATTTCCCATATTTTCCCTGCCTGAATCAAGGAGCCATTTGCTTCCTCTCTATTTTGCCCCACATTTAGTGACACCAAACTGATTCCCACTGCCCAGTGCCTGCCTGAAATCCTGTTTTGAATGGCTTATGCCTGTTGACCTCAGAGTTTAATGTGCGTCAGAATCACAGGAGGTTTCCTTAGAACGTGGTTGCTGGTCTTCCCCCAGAGTTTGATCCAGTTGGTCTGGGATTGGTACCAAGAATTAGCTTGTTTTAGCATGTACCCAGGTGAGGCCACTGGTGAGCACCATGTTTTAGATGATGGGATTTCTGCAAGGGAGGGGAGTTGCTTCCTCTTCTTCTTTTTTTTAAAATATATTTATTTATTTACTTTAGTTGTACACAATGCAACGCATTTATGTTTACGTGGTGCTGAGGATCGAACCTGGGCCGCACACGTGCGAGGCGAGCGCTCTGCCGCTGAGCCACAATCCCAGCCCGCTTCCTCTTCTTCAGTGCTCATCTCCTGCCTGTCAACTTCATGTTTGTCACTCTGCATTTCCCAGATCTGAGTATGAAGTAGGCTAATCTGCTTTGTGGCAGGGCACACAGGCTGTTTGGGGAGGAGGATTTCTTGGATAACCAGTGGAAGTACCAAAAGGTGAGGACTTTTGGAAAGGGGGTATTAAAACATCAGTAAACATAGAAATTGTATATGTCATAAAAATTGTAGAAAATTTAGAAAAATGCTAAAAGAGACAGTTAAACTAAGATGATGAAAAGACTCATAACACCCACGACATAGTTCCTCTTAATACTTTATGCATGTATGTATGTTTACAAATTTCATTCATTCATGCATCCATTCAACCAGTACCTTCAACAGAGAAGTGTCTTCTCTGTGCCAGTGTTCTGGGCACTGGGGTTATAGTAATAGGGGGAAAAAAACCCCACACTGAGCACTTTCTATTGGGAGAAACATATCATAAGCAAGAATATAAATGAAATATATATGCTTTAGGTAATGGTCAGTACTAAAGATAAAAATGTTCAATCAGGAAAGCGGGGCATGAAATGCTGGATTTGGGGTGACTAGGGGAATCATCACTGAGAAGGTGACTTTTTAGGTGGAGACCTGAAGGAAGTGAGGAGGGAGTTCTGAGGCTGGTGAATGAGTATTCCAGATAGGGGAACAGGGAGCAAGTGCAAGGCCCTTGAGGGGAGGCAGGCCTGGGTGATCTGAGGAATAGCAAGAGGGCAGTGTGGCTGGAGCTGGGAATTAAGTGGAGAGCAGTGAGGGAGAAGGTGCAAGGGGAAGGCGCCAGATCACACAGGGTCTGCAGGGCCGCAGTGCAGGCTTTATCTTTTCTCTGCATGAGATGGGGGCCATGGTGGATTTTGTGCAGAGGGGTGATACCATTTCATTTCCTTAGCAGGATCACTCTGGCATCTGTGTTGGGAATAGTCTTTAGGGGACAAAGATTAAATCAGGCAGAACAGTTAGGAAGCTGCTGTAGTATTCCAGGCAAGATATAGTGGCAGCTTGGACCAGGCTGATGGTGAGAATAATGAGACGTCTCTAATTCTGGGTTATGTTTTGAAGGTAAATAAAACAGGTTCACTGATGGACTGGAGAGAGAGTGAGAGAGAGAGAGAGAAATCAAGGCTGAGCAGCTGGAAGAGTAGAATAAACCACCTGCAGACAAAGGGAAGGCTGCAGAGGGAGAAGGCATTGGAGTGACTATTAGGTGCTCAGTATTGGATAAATGCAGCTTGAGAATTGGTCATTACCTGCAGATGTTGGGCAGGTAGTTGGATATATGAGTTTGGAATTCAAGGGAGAGGTCTGGTCAGAGATTTGAACTTGGGATGTCAGTACACAGGTGGTATTTAAGGTCTGCTGGGGCCCATATCCTCTTGACTGGAAGATATATCGTTCCCCCAGCTGCTGTGAGTGTTGCTGCTCCCGGGTCATAGCTGCCCCTCTTCTGGAGACTCGTACTCTGCTGATGTGGTCACTTCGCCTGGTAGATAAAGGAACATGCCCACCCCTGCCTGTCCAGGGAATCTTTAGTGAATGACTGACTGTGGCACAATTTGTGCTCCAGAGCTTTCCAAAGGAGCTTGCCTCAAGCTGAGACCCTAGACACACTTGGTTTCTCCTTAGAGTACCTTCTCAGTAACCTTGAAACACACCTGACTCTCTCCCAGCCTCTTCCTCCAAGGAACCTGACCTAATGAGAGAGCATGCCTTATAGTTGCTGGAGGCCTGGGGATGTTTGTGCCACGTGCCTGCGTGTGTCATTCTTCTGGAAATGCTGGGGCTTTTCAGGTTGTATATTATATGATTGCATGATGAGTCAGGATGGATTTGAGATGCCACTGGCCTCCCAACACCCTGCTGTTAGCAATGCAAGGCTTGTTGTGGGTGCAGGCGGGAGGGCGGGCTGGTCCTGGGGGGAGACGAGTCATTATTTCCGCCTCAGTGCATTCTAATCATATTTCCCTCTGTCAAACCGAGCAGTACTTTCAATCTTACTGCAGAGTCTCTGCTTTCCTTCCGCTCAGATCAGAAACAAATCAGTGTGATCAAGCCTGGCAGTAGATCATTTAGAGATTTCGTCTCTGCTAGTAGCCAGGGGCTGGCAGCATCTTTTGTATTTGTGTGAGAATGCCCGTGTACGTTTTGGTTTCAAATCATGGATGGCACTGCCTCCCGTTTTGAAATGCTGTATATTTTGTACTTCAATTTTCAAGAATTTTTGAGGTCACAGGGAAGGACAAATCAGTATGGGACAGAGTTCCTAACTGCTGTGAACCTACCCAGCAGAGTGATTCTGATGTCTGTCTAGTCTTTTATACTTTTAAATTATGGCGAGGCATCAATACATGGTAGTGCTCAGATATTAAGTATAAAACTGTCTATATTTTTGCATATGTGAATGCTCATGTGGCCAATACCCAGACCGAGATGCAGAGCATTTCAAACATTTCCAACACCCCAGAAGGTTCTCTTGCTCTCATTCCCAGTCAATCCTTGCTTCCACCCTGAGTCACCACTATTCTGCTATAGAATCATAGATTCTAATCATACTCATTATGGATTAGTTTTCCTGCTCTTGATATTCATATAAATGGAATTAAGCAGTATGTAGTGTTTTCTGTCTGGCTTCTTTGATTCATTATTTTGTCTGGAATGTCATCTGTGTTACTATGTGTGTGGCAGGAATTTGTTCTTTTAAATTTTGCATGTAGTATTTGATGATGTGAATATACCTCCATTTATCCATTCTTCTCTTATTAGGGTGCTTCCAATTTTTTGGTTACATTTATATTCTCAGAACTACCTTATTGTCTATGAACTGATTTAATACCCCTTCCTCATAAGAAGCCTGCACAATAGGCAGCAAGGGGATTTGTATGCTTATCTTCATTTCATAGATAAGAAACCTTCACAGATAATTTCAGTGGCTCATCAAGGTCATACAGCCACAGAGGGAATGGGGGGAGCACCAGCACTCAGGCCTCTTGACTTCCGGTCCAGTGATCTTCCTCGGATTCCTGCTAGCATTTCCCCTGAAATGCTTGGCATTCAGAGTCCAAGTTGGGGCACCTCTCCACCCCGTGAGGTGATCATAAAAACTACTTTCCTGGCTGAGGGCACCCTGTTGAGACCCCTCATTTGGCTGGAACCTGTTTCATATTTGAACAAGTGCACTTTCCCCAGTAGCCCTTCAGCACAGAGAGATGCACTTGACACTCAGGCAGCAACAACAATTAAGTCTCTTTCAAAAGGAAGCAGCTGAAATCCCCACTTGACAGTACCTGGTGAATAAGCAGTTATGCAAAAGCTTATGCCTGTCAGGCACGGGCAGGGAGCAAGAACATTCGGTGTGGATGTCACCTGCAAGGACACCTGGACTTAGATGTTGTCATTGCAATGGTCTCTGCTCCAGGGGGTTTGGCAAAGTCGACATGATGCAGCCCTCCTGCCAGCTCTCAAAAGTAGGCACTAGGGAGGGGGGTGCATGTCAGTATTTAGGGAGCAGGATGAAAAGAAGGCCACAGAACAGACGGTGCCCTGAGCATCGCTTCTGGTGATTTCTGAGATGAGTGTCCAGAGAAGGAACCATTTTCATTCCGTTGCTCTTCCACACGCCTCACAAATCATCATAATGCCCATGCTGGACTCCTGCAGGAGTCCAGAGAGCCTCACGATGATGGGCTGTGCTGGCTGTGGCTGTCTCTGTTTCCCCTTCCCTGGTGGTCCCTCCTTTCTTCCACTATCTCCATCATTCTTCTGATTTTATTTTCTGTTCCTTCATTATTGTTGACCTCTTTTTAAACAAACAAATGCCTCTGGGATGGAGTAATAAGGATTGACAGAGCGTCACCATCAAGGTTTCTAGTCTTCATCCTCTAGCCCTTCTGCATGGAAGGTCTTCTGTTTACAGAAGAAGGGTGGACAACGAGCCAATCCTGATGTCCCCAGAACTCCTCTGCATCATGGGAACTCCCCTGGTCCTGGGCAAGGAGGGAGGATTGTTTACCGTAAGGTTGACGTGCTGATGGTTACAAGCTGGGAGATTCCAGGGCTGAGATTAGAACTCAGTCCTCCCTGGGTCCCAAACTAGTGATTTTTTTCCCCTGCTCTAATGTTGGCTTCTTCTAGCCATTTCTTAGTTTGAGATGATATAAAAGGCACTTGAACAATAGACTTTGCAGTCTCTAACATACAGCCAGAGATGCCTTTTGAGAGGGTGTAGCAGGTGCATGAGAAGATGAGGAACAACTGGGAGGTTAGCTTGAACAGCCTTGAATGTGCTTCCCACCTGCAGCCTGCCTGCATGGGCATCTGACTCAGGCTGAGAAGAGGAAAAAGGCCTATTTATTTAGGTTGTGCAGATGAAAAGGGATCAATGGGAATGCTTTCAATCGCTGCTCTCCCTGCTGTCACAATCTTGACTCAATTTAGGAATTCCCAAGGTTTGGGAAAGTGGTACGGCTAGCTATGGGTGTGATCGAGCGACCATTTTTAAACTATGGACTGCAAGCTACCAGATTCCTCATATTTGTCTCATTTGGGAGGAAATTATCTGGGTTGAACTGTGTCAAAGCCTATGTTTATATAAGTTTGATGAACCTGTAATAGGCCCCTTCCTGACAAGAGACTCAGCCCCCTTAGAGCACATCCTGACCCCAAAGCAAGACCAAAGTTCGTCCCCTCCACCCTTCTCCCAGCAGTAGTTTTTTGTTTTGTTTTAAAAGTGCTTTTATAACTTCACAAATAACAGTCCAATCTTTTATTATCATGATTTCATTGGTTACAAACATTTAAGAAGGAAGTCTTTCCTTTCCTTCCCCATCTCTAGAGCACTTTGAAGACTCCCAGAACATTAGAATGGAGCAGTACTACTACATGTTCATTTTGTTAGGTTGAATGACTTTCTCAGCAATGGATGCTCCAAATAGAGTACTTCAGCACTCTGTGGTGAAAAAGCTGCAGCTTATCAGTTGAAGGAAGTATACAAGGAAGTCAGAGAAAAACATGTCTCACGAAGGCTCTATAGACTGTACACAGTAATTTTGAACAGAGGGCAGGAAGGATGGTGAAGCATATTCCAAACCCATGGCAAATAGAATTTATTCTTATAGATAAAAATGATATAGAATCATTAATCAGCCAGATCTGATGTGAATTCTGACTGCTAGTGACAATTGAGTGGTCTCAGATACTAACTTCCTGAACCTCTCTGTTCAGCTGTTTCCTCATCTGTAAAGCATGCATAATAGCACCCACTTTGCAGAGCTGCCTACAAGCGTCTTCTTGGAAGCAGATCTCTAGATGCTGGTCAAAGTGTAAAGAGCCCTTTGGTAGATCATCAGTGGAGGGCAGAAGATGAACTGGCTGAGTTCTCTGGCAATTTCCTTTAGGGGACGATTTCTGCTCTCTTGAGTCACCTGATACCTACCTTCTTATTTTCCCTTTTCCTAGCCATTTTTTTTTGTGCCCATTAAAATTTCCATAGAAACTGAGAAGAAAATTTGTTGAGGAGAAAATCAATAAATTAACACTGCTATATATTAGCTATCTCGAGTGAAGCTTCAGTGGACAGTTTTTATATTTTGTTCTGAACATTTCTGGACTATGTGGGTTTCTCTTTTGGATGTTCTTCCTCACTTCCATCAGGAGCTGTCTGAACTTCCCTGACACTTGCTAACACCTGTGTGCTGATGGGATGAAATAGGATCCACTGGATGGATTGCCAGCTCAGAGGTGGCGAGGATTCAGCACCATGGCCCAGGTACACATCCCATGGCCCAGGTACACATCCCCTCCCACAAGCCTGGTGGTGCCTCTTTGGCCTCTTCAGGGGTCGGACCTGTGGGTTCCTTATTCAACTCTTCTGTAGAGGCCAGGGCAGGCTCAGACTCAGGAAGAGCAAAGATACCGAGGGAGGGGGAGCAGGCTATGGCATGTGCTCCATGCACTCTCCAGGGTTTCCACATTCCTTATTGTGCACCCCAACTGTCCTATTATTCCTGGTTCTCTAATGTTGCTTCCTGCCTTGGAGCAACAACGCCGCAGGAGAAAAACTTGGAGGCAGAATGAAGATGAAAGAAGGTTTTTTATTCTTTGGCTTTAGCAATCTCTCAAAACTCTAACACTGGCTCTTTCAGCAACCTCTCTGACTCTTTACTTCTTCTGACTACTGACTCTTTACTTTTACTTTCTTAGAGAGAGCTTAGAGAGAGAGAGAGAAAGAGAAAAGAGAGAGAAAGAGAGAGAGAGAGAGGGAGCGCTTCTTCTTTCTTCTTTCTTCTTTCTTCTTCGGCAGCCTCGGCCTGACTCCAACCAGCAACTTCTTCTTCTCTCTCTTAGTCTGACTCCTCACCCGGTTATATATCTTTAGCTTTAACAAGGACCACAGGTGCGTCACACAGTTCACGGGCATACAAAGATTCTTTCGGGTGGAAACCAGAACATCTCTTATGGCTGTCAGCTAACTGCAATTAACCATCTCCTATTAGGGCTCTTCACTCTAACAGTCACCCCTTCCCTTGCCTGAGACCCCTTTCCCACTTTTTTGCTAGCTCTCCTCATTCTTCACAACTCATCCTGGCATGGCCATCTTGAGTTTGCCTTTGATGGCTCTTCCTAGACCCCCTGCCTAGCTGAGGCAGCTCATCTGAAGCTTCTTGGTACCAGACCTCACCCTCTTCTTGGTTCTCATCACCCTGCATTATGACAGTCTGTTGCTCCTTAAAGGAAGGATTGCAACTTGTCAATCCTAAACCTTTTCTTTCTGTTTCCAATCCTGACTCTTATTCTGTTCTCCTGATATTGTCAGTCCACTGAGATCCTCCTCCTCTCTAGCGCTACAAATATTGCTGTGGCCTCTTACACAGTTCTCTTTGTCTTGCACCTCATATCTATTCTCCAAACCAACCACAGGAGTGTCCTTTTAAGACCTACATCTGACTATACTGCTCCTCTAAGTTTTCATGAGCTCCCTCATGCTTATAGGAAGCTGAATAAACTTGAGTCTTAGATGAGATTGTATCAGAAACAGGTCCTAAGGTAAAGAATTGAGTGCAAGTCCTTTATTTGGGAGTTGAGGAGAATACCAGAGGGGGATGGTTACGTGAGATGGGGAAGGAAAGCAGCCAGTGTGGGGAGTGCTGGTGAGCAGATTACCACCATGGGCAGTAGGTGTTCAATCTTGATGGACAGTATAGAATGTGCCTATGTGATGCTACCCAAAGGGTTATAAGTCTAGATTTCCTCCAGACAACAATAACAACAAAAACAACAACAAAACCCAAAACAAAATCCAACCTCCCATTAGTCATTGGCTGAGTGTGTTCCCAGGAAACACACTTACCTGCCACTCTGGCCTACCTTGCGTAGATGCTAAGCAAGTGCCAGTGGCCAGAGGATGCCCTCAGGCAGAGAGAGATGCTATATTCAGGAAGGCACTTTGTGGAATAGTGAGGTGGCACCTCCACTGTTGGTGAGGGGAAATGAGAGGGGCACGGGCAGCATCCCCTGAGGCCTGGCTCAGAAGGCCCTGCACGATCCCCGTACTTCCCAACTCTTCAGTCCCTTCTTCCTTTGCTACCATGTCACTCTTTCTGCTGCAGTAGCCCCATGCTACCTGTGTGTCCCTGTATATGTCCAGCTGTATTTCTGCCTCCATGCTGTTGCTCACGATATGCCTCTTGCCTTGGATGCCCTTCTGTCACCTCCCCCTTGTTAAGATCTGCACATTCTCCACAATTCAGCATTGCCTCCTCCAGGAAGCCATTCTTGGCTGACTCCTTCCCCAGCCAGATTGAGATGCCCTTCGTGCTGCACCTTCACAGGTCTGCCTTCCTCACAGACAATGGGTTGTGGCACATCTACACCACCTGATTTCTCTTTGAGTCCTTGTGAAGAGCATGCAGCTTGGCATCCTGAGAAACATGCATTGGACTGAGCTATGCATCCATGGTGCATGGTTGGGACTCATTTTTGTGTCCTGAATGGAACTTGTCTTTGTCCCAGCTCCCTCTTACAATGGCAATGACAGGAAGGGGACAAAACTTTTGAGTCTTCCCCTTCCCTGAAAGCACAGGCGTTTTACTCTTATTCTTCCCAGAGGGATTAGGCCTGGAAGCAGTGGCCAAGGGGAGGCACAGGAGCCATAGGAGACAGGAGGTCACCAGGGACACACACACACACACACACACACACACACACACACACACACACACACACACGACACACATGTGGACAGCAGAAGGAGAAAGGAGAGGAACTCAGCAGACCGACAGACAGATTGGACCCAGAAGAAAGGGAAAGATGGACTGATGAGGAATGAATGAAGGGGAAGGAAAAAAGAAAAGAGGGAAAAATGGGAGACTAGAGGACAAGAAGAGGAACAGGAGGAAAGAAGACCAAATAATAAGCTAATTGGGAATGTAGTGAATGAAAACCCCTGGAAAAAGGTTTTCCATGTCTGCAAAAAGGTTTTCCATCTCTCAGGGAAGCAGAGATGGAGATCAGAGCTATAGCTATGAATCATTTGTCTCATCTCCCATTGCTGGCCTAAAGGAAAAGTATATGTTGGGGGTGTGTTGGGAGAGGAGGACAAGGGGGCTGTTGAACCACATGAATGAGACACAGGTTTGCTCCAATCATCTGGTGGCACCTCCACTGTTGGTGAGTGCGTGTGGTATTTGCCTTTCTGTGTCCTCTTTTAGAGGGTCAGATCTGCAAGGAACAGGTCAGAGTGACACAGTGGCTCCCATGTGCATGCCTTTGGCCTTGTGCTATTGGATTTGCAGTGGCTCATGAAAGAGTAATGAGCCACATCAATTTTTAAAGCTGCCTAATGCTCCTCTTAGCTCAGCTGTCTAGAAGTTTGCAAAGTGGGCAACATGGCTTTCCAGGAGAAGACCAGTAGACCTGACCCAGTGTCGGGTCTGCTGCTGTAATAGCTAGTGCCTTAGATTGTTCCTTGGTGGTGCTATGGTGCTGGGAAGGGCAGATAAATGGTTTGACTCATCCTTTGGGTCAGAGGGCAGGAACTGAGAGAACAGCATTTTGTAGAAATTGCCTTTTTCATAAGTCTCTAGGTTGACTAGATTTGGGAGCTTAGGAAGAATTTCTAAGTAGGAAAGTTCTTTCATTGAATCCTTTAACACAGATATATTTCCCCCCCCCATGTATGTTTGATATCCTCTGTGCCAGTTATTGAACTATTGTCTTTCAGCTCCAATCCCAACATTCTGCATTTTGTTCAGTGATGCTGGGGCTGGATCTCTGCAAATATTTTTTGCCTTGTCAGCTGGTTCCCTGTTAAGCTTTGCTGGCAGCAGGAAGAAGAGGGAGAAAGGGTTGTTCCCTGTTTTCTTGTTCCTGTGAGCAGCACCCCAGCAATATTTCCTCACCCCAGAAGTGCCAGCTCATTCCCACAGCAGCAACTGAACACAGTTGGGGGGTTTCCAGCCCTCACAGCTGGAAACAGCCTCACTAGGGGCACCTCCTTGGACATATAAGCACAAACCCACTGCTACCCTGACTTCAGAGTTCTGGGCCCCATGTCTAAGGGACTTCTCCTTCACGCTTCTGAAGTTTTAACAATTTCAATATCTTTCCATTGTTCTTTCAACTTGAGAGTTTGTAGAAGGTGACCACCTCATCCTGGTGTTCCTGGAACTTCCCAGGTTTTAGAATACCAACATCCCAGCATCCTGGCAATTTCTTCAGTCCGAGGTAAATAAGGAAGTTTGGTCACTTTAGAGTGACAGCTGCTTCCTGCAGTTGCTGCTTCAGTTACCTAGTTAACAATTATATATCATGATAACAATTCTTATGATGAAGTTTCTCTGTCAAAATAGTTGGTATGATTCCTGTTTCCTGATGGAATCTTGATGCATCGTCTATGGCCATACCACCCTGAATGCGCCCAATCTTGTCTGAATCTTGATGCATCCTCATTTCTAATTCTTAGGAAACTATATGAAATCAGAGAGCATCCATTATTCGTGGGTGAAATCTACAGTATTCCACTAAAGAGTATTACTCTGTTTTATTGCTGCTATTTTGATTGCTGCTGCTCTGGGTGATAACAGTACCTCACAGGTATGGTGTCTCACATAGCACACAGCACAGCCAGCCACCTCTTCTCACTGGTTTTTAACAGAAGCTCTGAGAGGTAAGTACTATTACCTCCACTTAAATGAATTTTCAGAGGAGGGCAACCTGCCCAAAGTCACATAGCTAGTCACAGATTACTGAACTTCAAACTAACTTAAAATTTTCCCCCCAATTCTTTCTCTTTTTACCTTGCAGCCCTTCGTGAGTGGAATTTGATTACCAGCAAGTAGCATTTCCCTCTTAGGCTTCCTGCCTTCCTTTCCCCAACCTCTATCCCCAAGCGTTTCAACTTTATTTAGTTCTACTGGATAGAATGGATCACAGGGATGCATGGACTAGAGGAGTTACGCTCTCTCTGGGTCCTATGAATTCTTCTGGATGTCTCCTTAATGCTGGCAGGTCTCATGTTTCCATGGATTTGTGTTTGGACTAAAAGCTTTCTAGAGCCTTGGCCTTAGACCTGGTTCACTTAAAAGGCATTTTCCGTAATTCAATTTTATTAATGCCATAAAACAATTCATGTTATATAACTGGATCATTTCATATTCAGAAAACATCCCCAGTCTGAATGACTTTATTTGGATAGTGACTGAAGTATTCCTGTAAATGATGTTGCCAGGTGGCATTGGAGAAGCAGGCCTGGAAGGTGAATACTGTGAGGGTACCAGGAAGACAACTGCAGGCATCTGCCATGGAACCACCCAGCACCACCCATGTGGTGCCCAGAGAATAAAAACCTGTCCCATGACCCTGCTCTTGATTGCTTACACTTAATTAATGAAACCAGAGGCTTCACCTAAACATTCAGAAGCAGCAATATCATGCTAGCAATCCATGTTCAAGTAGAAGGAGTCATCTCTGGAGTTAGGAAACTGATGTAAGTGAGAAACTTGAGCAAATAATCTATCAGACTCTTAGTTTTCTCAGCTCTGAGATGGGGATAAATGCAATCATAGATTAGGATGTGGTATTGACAATATTAGGTTCCACAGGTGGCCATATCCTCCTTTGATGATCACCCCTCATATCTTTTGAGTTCTCACAAAAGTTATACCTGCAATAACAGAGTAAGATTCAAAATATGCTTTTGTTGATAATGAAGCAAGTATCTGAAATTCTAATGCAGTAACATTACTGACCTATTGCTTAAGTTATTAAATTGCACACACTCTTTGTGTCACAGTTTCTGTGGGTCAGAAATTTGAGCATGGCCTAGGTGCATGCTCTGGTTCATGACCTTTTATGAGGCTGCAACTGAGCCCCAGCCAGGGCTGTGTTCTCACGTGAAGGCTTTTTTTGGGGAAGGATCTCTTTCCCAACTCATATGGTTCATGGAAGGTTCAGCTTCTTGAAGTCTGTTAGGCTGAGGACTTTATTTCTTTGCTGGTAGTTGGCCTGAGGCTGCCCTCAGTTCCTTGTCATATGGACCTCTCTACTGTGGCAACTTGCTTCATCAAAGCCAGCCAAGGACAGGGTCTGTCAGCAAAAGGGAAGCCACGATCATAAGTAGTCTAAGTGGATGTTGTTTCCAAAATCCTATCACCTTTGCCATAAGGGCAGCCTGTCCTCAGTGGGAAGGATGACACAAGAGTGTGACTCCTAAGAATAGGTGGAGATGACTGGGGCCATCCTAAGAGCTGTTTACCACAATAGGGCTCCTTGATAAAATCTGCACAGGGCCTGAGGCTGGGATTGGGATCTGTAGTGGTGACTTCCACATGTCCTTCATTTACTCTGCAAAATTCAGGTCTTGGGACACATTCATTAAGCTGTTCCTGTATAGGAAGGCATAAACCTTCAGGTGGTCCACTTACCCATCTCAGGTCCATGTGGTGGAAGAGGAAGGAGAAGATGGCAGGTCTGCCACTAGGGCTAGGCCAAGGCAGGAAGTAGGCAGAAAGGGCAGAGTGGGGATCTCACCTTTATGATATAGTATGAGTCAAAGAGATGTTGTAGGCTCTGACCAACAAGAGGAGCAAGCCCCTCACCATTGCAGGGTTGTCAGCAATGAGATGAACAGAGTTTGCTATCAGGGTAGAGGAGCTGAGCCGTGTTGTTTGGTGGCTATAAAGGCTAAATGGGAAATTTTACATGACAGGATCAGATAAATTAAATATCATCTTCATGTTTAATTTTGAAATGAGATTTGCACATACAGTGATCTGTAGGATAGGAATAAAACAGGAAAGACCTCATGGATAAAAATAGTTATAAGATGCTGATAAGCAGATGGAGTCCAGGGAATGGAGAAGGTGAATTTATTCACTCAACAAACATGAATTGAAAGCTGATTCTAAGATTTCAATGTAGAACTAAAAATAACAATGTGGGCAAGTAGAGGGGAGAGATGGTGAACAAAAAGCTAACTACACAATGATCAAAGAAATAAGGTAGATACAAAGTTCAGAAGTAGTCCAGAGGAGTGGAAGGTTAATTCCATGGGAGAGAAAGTTGGTTAGGAAATAAAGGAGTAAAACAAATATATATATATATGAGAGGAAAAACTCACAGGTGGAATCTAAGATATGTCTCAACAGTTGAATGAAGCAGGTTATGGAAGCAACTAATAAAGTCTGGTGTGTGTGTGGGAGTTTTGTGCAAGGAAGAAGCAGGGGCTATACAAGTTTTTCCCACTAACTATGATGATCAGGTATCTTGTTACATTTTCCTTTCCCTTAGCCATGATATCAGTTAGCTATTGCTGATTAAAAAAACTCAGAATTAAGTCATTTAAAACACCAACAATTTATATTCTTATGATTTTATGCATTGGCTGAGCTCAGCTGAGAGATTCTTCTGTTCTCCATGGTGTTGGCTGGAATTACTCCTATGTCTCCATTCACTGGGAGCTCAGCAGGGAAAAGAATGTTTGAGATGCCTTTGCTCATTGCAGGTGTCTAGAGAGGTTGACAGCCGGCTAGGCCTTAACTCATTTCCTAGATGATTCCTCATTCCATTTTAGATAGCAGTTGGATCCTAAAAGAGTCAAAATGGAACCTGTCAGCTCTCCTACGACATAGACTCCAGAATTTGTACATTTTTTTGTTCTATTCTATTAGTGGAATAAGGTACAGGGCCAGCCCAGATTCAAGACTGGGGGAAATGGACTCCATTCTTGATGGGTGAGTGGCACGTTTATACTGCAGTGGGCCAAGGGCCACCTGCCATCTTCTCAGACCATCCAGTATGGCTGCAAGCTTAGCTTTGTGCTTGATGAGAAAGCTAAGGGCACAGCTGCACACTTAGCCAGACAGCACTCAACCGTGCAGCAGCTGAGGTCACTCTAGCAGGTAAAGGTTCCCCTGAAGGATTTGAAAACTCTGCCAGATCTTAGGGGTATAGGTTCCTCCTGAAAGCCATGACCTTTGGGCTAGAGAATGTGCCAGTCCCAGCCTAAGGAGGTGGAAATGAAAGCTGCTTGCTTGTTTCCAGATAGCACATTTTATTTATCCCTGAGAAGTAAGACAGAAATGGAATGTTGTCAGGATTTGAAAACATTTCCTTAAATTTGATGCAGTTGAATCCAAAGGCAGGTAATGAGTTTTGTTTCATCATAAAGTGTCAAACTCCTTGATGTGCATATGCAATGAAGGCTGAAAACAAAAAGGCATAAAATTATGGTGCTGGCTAATTGTGGTGAATTTGCATCTATTAGCTTACAGTAACATAAATAACACTTTGGGAGGCTAAAGTGCTAAGTTACAGAAAGTATTGTTCTGTTTAAAATGTTGTGAAAAATCACAGTCTTCTCTGATTAAAATAGCATTAGAAATATTAGCAAATTAAATATTGTCTAATAATGAATAGAAAAGAAAATCATCATTTCGGAATGTGGGTTAGGAATATTGTGCTGGGCACTGGAATATGGTTGGTATGCTCTTTATGAGAGAGATTTCTGAAATAGAAAATTGGTCTTTGGGTACTCCTATCTCTTTTTCAGCAGCATTTTTTGCCTTATCATTCTCTTTCCCAGATACTCAAATGTTTCTTCTATAACTGGCACCATGGTAGAAACTATGGGAAGACAAAGCAACAGACACTGTTTTTAAGAAGAAATATGAGGCTGAATTTTATAGTCATACCCAGTAGGTCTTCACACCTGCTAACTTCAGGGAACGATTTACTCTGAAACTGAATTTCCCCATATGTAAAAGGAGGAGAACATGCACCTTGAATGAGACGATGGATATAAGATATCCAGAACATAATGGCTGTTAATGTTGGTATTACTTGGAGAGAAAAGGCCAGTGCACATGAAATAATGGCAGAGTGAGGAAGACACTGTAGGGATGAGCTGAATTGTGGTTTGGACTTTTTAGTTCTAGAGAAGTTCAGAAAAGGAGGTCAGGGTTACTGAATAAGGGGAGGCTGGATCCAGGCATAGCAATGGGGTGGCAGAAAATGCTGAGGGGCTGTCCATGAAAGACATCTCATGAGGGAAGGTGTGGAGGCAGAAACAGACATGTTTGTAGACAAAGGGGAGATTTAAATGATTTATGTGAAAAATATGATATCTGGTGTTGGGATTCACATCATAGAGGGTCATAAAATTCAGGCATAGGAGTGTAGGGTGTAATGGGTCTATTTACCAAGCAGGCTTTGACTGTTCTTAAGAAATTATACAGATTCCAAATTATTTTAAGTTTGTGTGATGTACCTTTATTTTTTTTTCTAGATCCACTTGTTTCCTCATCTTCCTCTCTTTTTCCAAATTACATTCTCATTTTCACCCTACAGTGTGCTGTTTACTTCAAAGTATAATTAAAGGACTGGGCCAAAAAGCAAATGGAGCACATCTTGCCAATTCTACCTGCAGAAGGCATTACATTTGCAAATCTGTGACTCAGATTTGGAACGACCTGAAGGGAAAGGCAGTGGTGTACAGGTGATGACAGCACCATCCATTACCTTGCTGGGAGTCAGGAAAGAGAGCCAGTGGAACTATTGGAAAAAGGATGAACCATGAAGCAATCAGTGATTCAAAATTAATAATAATTCCTTATGCCTGGGTTGTGATTTACAAGTGCTTAGGATGCGCTCACAGCCAGTAACTCGTGTAATTCTTGGGACAGCCCTATGAGGTTGTTAAATAAAATGTTGTTGTCCTCATTTTACACACGAAAGAGCTGAAATTGAAAGAAAGAGAGGGCTTACCCAAAATTACGTGGCACGTAAATGGGGGAGATAAGTGGAAATTCAGGTTGTTTTTTACTTTCACCCATCAAACAAATTTCTATTCTGTGTTTGTGGCTGACCCCTCTCCCCCATTCCCCAGCCTGTCCTTGATGTAGACTGGAAAACACTGAACTAGGGTTTAAACAGTTAGAGACCAGTCATGAGGCCATTGTGGTGAACCAGGAATGAGGTGTGGAGGGACTGCTTGGCTCCAGATTTTACTTTCTCCATGACCCCCCATAGACATTGCTCTCCATTCTCCCTTGTGGCCCCCTTTCCCTTGTCTATTCCATAAGCACTGGCATTGCCCAATGTTTGACCCTCGTCTACATTCTTGTTTTCCCCATGCTCACGTGGGTAATTCCATTATTCATTATGACTTTTATCATTAATTCTAAATTCATATCTCCACCCAGATCAATCTCCCAAGGGAATATTGGTTTACGGACCATTTCTCAGCTCACTGGATCCCATTCTTGCCCTTTGTCTCAGGAATTGTATACTATATTTTATTTCTTCCCTGTTCTTGACCCTAAATTTTGCCTCTTCAGTGATTCCTTCTCATAAGTATTTAAAAAATGCTCAAATTTCTCCCATTAAAAAATTAAAACAAAAATCTTCCCCAAATTTTCTTCAAATACCTGTCCTTCTGCAACCATAGCCTTAACAACTTCTTGCTCTTTCTTACACAAACTTTTCTGCAGAATTTTGTGTACTTTCTGTCTCCATTTTCAACTCTCATCTACTCTCCTCAACCCACTCCAACCTGACCTCTGTTCCCATCACCCCACCATAACAACTCTTTCTAGAAGCCCAGTGACCTCTGTGCTCACCTTATGAGACTTCCAAGCAGAAATCAACACAGTGAATCTGTTTTCCTTGGAACAATTTTTACTTTGGTTTCTGTGACACAATGCTCTCCTGGTTTTTCTGCCTCTCTGGGGGATCTTCTCTGATGTTTGCTCATCTTCCAGTGACAGATGGCTAAATATTTCCATCCTATGTCTTTTCTCCCCACTCTGTACACAATTATCAAAAGATTCTCCAAGTTTTTGGTGACCAACTCTATGGAGGCCACTCTCATGCTTACCAATCTTGGCTACCCCTTGCTTCTGATTCTCGTATCTGCATAGTCTCTTAATAGACTTCTCTCCTTAAACAACTCCAGGGCTGCTCAGACATAACATATTGATATCTTAACTCATACTTTGTCATTTCAAATATGCTTCTCCTCTAATATTCTCTATCTCAGTGAATGGCCCCTTAATAACTATATTTCAGAATTTCTACATATCTTCTTGATAACTCCTCCTGTCTTGTACACTGTTACCTCCCACTACCCTGACCTTCAAGTGTCTCTTGAACCATCCAACTTTTCTCTGTTTCCACTATAACAACCAGGTCATAGTTATTTCTTGCCTGACTATGGAAAAGTATCCTAATTCATTTATTGTGCTTCAATTTGGTTCTTTTGGTTAATTTTTACACTAAATCGAAGTGACCTTTTAATCATCTCATTCTCTACTCTTCTTCTATGTCTCAACACATGGCCTCTAGGAAGGTCTTACTCCTCCAATTATTCAACTCTTGACTAACTTTGTAGTCTCATTTTTTTCTGTTCTCCTGTTTCTTTTTCTTTTGGGGAGAGGGGTACCAGGAATTGAACTCAAGGGCATTTGGCAATTGAGCCACATCCCCAGCCCTATTTTGCATTTTATTTAGAGATAGGGTCTCATTGAGTTGCTTAGCACTTTGCTTTTGCTGAGGCTGGATTTGAACTCATGATCCTCCTGCCTCAGCCTTCCAAGCTGCTGGGATTACAGGTGTGTGCCACTGGGTCTAGCTCTAAAATTTTTTAAAAAATTAATTAATTAATTTTACAGTAGAATTTATTTTGACACATTGTATACAAATGGAGCACAACTTCTCATTCCTTTGGCTGTACCTGGTACAGAGTCACACCAGTAGTGTAATCATACATGTACAGAGGGTAATAATGTCTATCTCATTCTACTGTCCTTCCTATCCCCACAGCCCCACCCTGCTCCTCACTCCTCTCTACACAAACCAAAGTTCCTTCATTCTTCCCGTATCACTCTGCCCCACTATGGATCAGTATCCACTTATCAGAGAAAACATTCGACTTTTGGTTTTCTCTCACTCTAGTTAGAATGGCAATTATCAAGAATACAAGCAATAATAAGTGTTGGCAAGGATGTGGGGTTGGGGGAGTACACTCATACAGTGCTGGTGGGACTGCAAATTGGTGCAATCACTAGGACAGCAGTATGGAGATACCTCAGAAAACTTGGAATGGATCCACCATTTGACCCAGCTATCCCACTCCTTAATCTGTACCCAAAGGACTTAAAATCAGCATACTACAGTGATGCAGCCACATCAATGTTTACAGCAACTCAATTCACAATAGCTAAACTATGGAACCCAACCTAGAAACTATGGAACCAACCTAGATGCCTTCAACAGATGAATGGATAAAGAACATGTAGTATATGCTCTCCTATTTCTGGCAATCTTGTGCAAGCTGTGCTAAATCTTCCTCGGCACCAGAGAGCCAGGGAACGATCTGAAGAAAGTTTATGATCTGATGGTCTTCAAACTGTAAGACAAACTAAACCTGTCTGAGCACTATTCCCATACTCACACAAGTTCTGGGGTCAAATAGGATAATTCTGCCAAAACTAAAGGTAAACAGGTTTTATTCTGATTGTAAAAAATTACTGAAATACTTCTTAGTGTTTTTTACAAATATATTTATTATTATCATTATTATTTTTTTAGTTGTACACAATGTCTTTATTTTTACGTGGTGCTGAGGATCGAACCCGGGCCATGCACGTGCTAGGCAAGTGCTCTACCGCTGAGCCACAACCCCAGCCCCACTTCTCAGTGTTTTTAATATTCTAATTTAATAGTACACTAAACTGGAGGTACATATAACATGTAGTACTTACCAAGTTTATTTTATGATGTGATTCCTTTTCCCTTTTTAATGAAACATCTTACAAGGCTGTTGTTATGTGAAACACAGATATAACCATGCTACAATTAAGTTCAACAAATATTTGTTAATTGCTGTTCATGTACATAGCACTTTGAAAAGTATTGCCGGAGATGAGGTAGCATCTGTCTGTTAGGACTCCTTTAGTCATAGGAGAATTAAGGCCCAATTTTAGATGGCTTAAGTGAAAAAACCAACCAACCAACCATCAAAAAAACAGGAATCTATTGTAGGAGATTATATACCTGCTTAGGTATAGCAGGACCGAGGTGTTCAAATTACATTTTTGGAGCTCCCTATTTCTTGTATCTTTTTTATTTCACTGTAAAGTATGATTTATCAATATGCCAACTATTTTAGGTTTTGTCCCCAGGAAATAAATTCTGGAATGGAGAGTTACATGAAAATTACTGGGTAGAGCTCTAGAGAACTGTATCTGTGATGGAGTAAGAAAAACACGATTGGGTGGAGAAGTTTATGTACCTCTTTTGATTCTACAAGGAACTCCAGAATCCTTCAGAACAGTCCCCAAGTTGAAGCAAAGAGTGTATGCCTCATTG
Source organism: Tamias sibiricus (assembly GCA_025594165.1). Lineage (NCBI taxonomy): Eukaryota > Metazoa > Chordata > Mammalia > Rodentia > Sciuridae > Tamias > Tamias sibiricus. The sequence continues at coordinate 30,677,288 of CM046673.1, read as the reverse complement.
ACTATGGACTGCTCCCTGGGAGGAAGCACAGCAGAACTTCTTCCTTGTGGCAGAGAGCAATTCCTAGCGCGAGACATAGCTCTGAGCACATCCAGTGTTGGGAAAACGAGTGTGTTGACCCCGAAAAAGGCAGCTGGCGGGAGGACGCAGGGTCTGCTATAGTCAACCAGTGTGGGCCTGGCAGCCCAAGCCTGAACTCTTACTCAGTATTTCAGATGGAGGGAGACTTTCTCTTCAGGTTATATTTGTGAGAGGACTTTCGTTATCTAGCTTGGGTTTCTATTGCCCCTGTGATAGGGGAGGTAGAGGTCACAGTGATCAAGAGCTCCACTATTTGTGGGAATGGGCAGTCTCCCAAAGGAGCACATGCTGCACACACTGAAAAGGGAACCGGGATCAACTATAATTTTTAAAATTTTTATTGCACCAAAGAATGAGGAGGCATATTCACAAACAGTGAGAAACAACACAAGAGTTTGTGGTTTGTACTTCTAAAAACAATGACCTGAAGCCACTTGATCTTGTCTTATAGGTGATGGGGAAGGGAACTTATTTTTTTATCTACATTGGCACCTGCTGCTAAATCTATATTCTACAACATTGTAATTCTGAAGATGAATCTTTGAACCATAGTGTGAACTGGTCTGTTTTTATCAAGATATTTTAAGAAAAGACAAGATAAAAAGTTATGTAAGTTGTAATAATTTCCAACATGTATTAGTAAGGGTTCTCTAGAGGAACAGAATCAACAGGAAGTATAATTATAAAAAGGGGATTTTATTAGGTTGGCTAATCCACAATGGCCTTCTGTAGGCTGGAGAGCTGGAAGAACCAGTAACTGCACAGTCCAAGAGGCTGAAGCCTCAGAACAAGAGGGATCAACAGTTTTACCTTAGTCCAAGACTGGAAGCTTCTGGAAACTCACTGGAGAATCACTGGCAGAGTCTGCTTTGGAAGAGTGAAGAAGCAAGAGTCTGATATCCTCAGAGGATTGCAGCAGCAATCAAGAACCCCACTGAAGAAGAATCGAGCTTGCATCTGCTGTTGCTTCCTTGTTCTTCTAACTTTTATTCTATTCAATCCATCATCCTATCAGAAGGTGCTGCCTACACTTAGGAAGGGTCTCCACTTCAGTTGGCATCCTCCATGCCAATTATTGCTAGACACACCCTCATCGACACACCCAGAAGCCTCTTAATTATCGGAATCTTTTATCCAATCAAGTTAACAATTCAAATTAACCATTACACAACCTCATGCATATATAAATATTTTTCTGTGAGCATTGTTCTGTAAGTCCATTCATTGTTCACCTAAAGATTTAGATTGCCTCATTAGCAGTGTAAACAGTGTTCAGATTTATTGACTACTTATTGGTCAGATACTCTATCAAGCAATTGATAAGCATCATTCAGTTCATCTTTTCAAGAGCCCTGACATGAGTATGGTCAGTATTCTCATTTTACAGATGAAGGAGCTAAGGTTAAATGAAGTAATTTTTCCAAAGTCTCATAAGTAGTCAGAAGGACTTGGTCCTAGAACCCAGTGCTGTCTCCTTTGCTATGTTGTCATATTACTACAACTTTTTTTTAAAATATTACTACAGTTAACAGTTTTTCATTAGGGTTTTTTGAAACAATTTCTTATTTTACTTGGAAGCCTAATCCCTTGAGTTTTGTTTGGCGAATTAAAGACTTTCAGGCAGAATTTGAACTGGGATAAAGATATAATGAAATTGTATCTTTTATCTTACTTGACTTATTTTCTATATAGTAACAGTGCCTCTAATGTTTTAAAATTAAAATAGACTACAAGCAATATTACAATAACATGAAAAGTAATAGTGGCTGAAAAGTTCCTCCTCAATGCCACTGCTCCATCAATTGTGTTTTCTTTACATTTCTTCATGGACCTGGTCCATAGGAAGGTCTTATTTTTACCTACCTGCATCCATGACAGAGATATAGATTGAACCATGTGAAACTTTCACCTATTTGACCATATTTCTACAAAATGATGATATTTGATATCTTCTGCTTTAATTGTATTTAGTGTCGGCATTTTCCATGTTGTTATATAGCCTTCACACTTGCTCTATTAATGAATGTCCATCAAGAAGTTCCATCAAGAAGAAGATCACCATTCTCTGTTCATTGTCCTCAGTTTTTATTATTGTAAAGAAATATCTTTATACACAGACATTTCCTTGCCTTTAGGGGTTACTTCTTTTTTCCCCACATTTTTTTGGGTATATAATAGTTGTACATACTTCTGTATTTGTTGTTACGTATTCGTACATGCAAACAATACACAATATAACAACATGGTTTGGCCAATATCACTCCCAGCACTTCCCCTGCCCCTCCCCATTAAGTGGTCTTTACTACTACCTCAAACCCCACTTCTTTTTTTTCTCTTTTAAAAAAATTGTTTTTAGTTATACATGACAGTAGAATGTATTTTGACATATCCTATATACATGGAGTATAACATCCCATTCTTGTGGTTGTATGTGACATGGAGTTACACTGGTAGTGTATTCATATATGAACATAGGAAAATTATGTTAGGGGTTACTTCATTTTTTAATATTTATTTTTTAATTGTAGTTGGACACAATATCTTTATTTTTTTTTTATTTTTATTTATTTATTTTTTTTTTTGGTACCAGGGATTGAACTCAGTGGCACTAGACCACTGGGCCACATCCCCAGCCCTTTTTTGTATTTTATTAGAGACAGGGTCTCACTGAGTTGCTAAGTGCCTCGCCATTGCTGAGGCTGGCTTTGAACTCGCGATCCTCCTGACTCAGCCTCCCAAAGTGCTGGGATTAAAGGCGTGCGCCACCGCGCCCGGCTAATATCTTTATTTTTATGTGGTGCTGAGGATTGAACCCAAGGCCTCGAATGTGCTAGGTGAGCGCTCTACCACTGAGCCACAACCCTGGCCCAGGGGTTACTTCTTTAGGAAAAATTCTCAGTGACAGAATTATTGGATCCAAGAAATTTAATATTTTATGACTTTGGTATATATAGTTAGGTCATTTTGCAAACATAGTAATATTGCAGTCCAAAGTAAACAAATATACAAACTTAATCAGAACCCGGTTAGCCTTGAGTAGTATTATTTTTGCTAATGTAATAGGTGTAAAGTGATATTTAATGAATATTTTAATTTGTTTTTCCTCTGATCACAGCAAGGTGGAACATTTTTTGCATATGTTTATTTACTAAGTTCAATTCCTCCTGCATAGATGATCAGATCATATTCTTAGCTCATTCATCTATTAAGTTCTTAATTTTAAATGATAGTTGTTCATTTTATATAATGTGGGCCATTTATATTTCCATTAGAAGAATTTTAATGCCTTGTTTTTCTTTTAACTTTTATATTTTAGAAGTCACAAGATTTTTATAGCATTAAATCTAATTTTTTTCATAATAAAGTTTAGAAACTTTTAACTCCTGCATATATCTAGCCATTTTATTATTTTATTTGCTGTTTTATAATACTTAAAATTTTCCTTTTTTGGTGATATAAAATTTATTAGATTTATGCTGTAAGCTGAGAATAGATATTAATTTTAAGTTTGCTAGCCTGATATCCCCAAATTACTTATTAAATAAATGTTTCTTTCTCTATTGCTTAGTGATATTTCCTGTAAGAGTAAAATCATTTAACGTGATAGAATCTATTTCTGGAACCACTTATTTGGTTCTACATTTATCTGATGCCACACGTATTTTAATACCTACTAGGATGCTCTCCTTTAAAGTCCTTTGAAATTGAGAACATTTAAAGTCATTTCCCTCTATTTTTCTTTGGCTAATTTCATAATATTTCACAATTTCATAAATTGATTAGGTTTAAAAATAGTGTATTAGTTTTCTTTTGCTGCTGTAAAATAATACCATACAATTAGTGGCTAAAACAGCACACTCAGTTGTATAGGTTAGATGTCTGACCTGGTCTTCCTCAGCTAAACTCACGGTGTCAGCCGGGCTTATGTTCTTTTGTTGAGGCTCTGAGATGATCCACTTTCTTGCCTTTTGCAGAGTCTAGAGCTGCCACATTTCTTGGTTCATGGGCTCTTGGTCCATCTTTAAAGGCAGCAATGCTGCATCTTTCTGACCATTTTTCTCAGTGAATACATTTAGCAAAGATTCTCTGATTTTTAGGAACATGTGACTAGATTATACATACCTGGGTAATTCAGAATAATCCTCCCATATTTTAATAATATCTTCAAAGTCACTTTTCCCTCTTGTGGTAACATTCACAGGTTCTATAGATTAGGATGTGGACATATTTGGGGGCCATTATTCTTTCTGCCCTGAAGAGGATCAGAATTTTATTTTTAATTCTTAGCAGCATTGCATTTGTGCAATATTTTACTTTTCCTTTCATCAGTAAAGGTATGGCTTAATTTTCATGGTGATCATCTGGTGACATTTTGAGGTTCTCTTTCATATGTCATTAATTGTTCTCCATAAACTTCCATATTGTGTGTTGTGATTGTAAACAGGACTTCTCTTTGCCCATATTCCTCCGTAATATATTTCTCTAACAAGTTCTTGCTTGATGTCCTTAATTCTTTATGAAAATGTATTCCCTAATGGAATATCAATTTGGCATCCGCTCTACAAGAAGAAACATATGTTGGCAATATGTGGTGCAGCAAATGCTGCTCCCAGGGAATCAGCTCAGCTATGCCATATTGAGAAATCTCCATTTTCATTATTTATTTGAAAAGATGCAAAAATGCTGAGCACTGAGGTGACCTTCAGAGCTTAGGTAAGGTTGCTGAATACGACGTTTGACCTACTTTGCTCAATGTCCTGAGCAGAAGGACACCCAGCAGTCCAGGAGCTGCCCTGGCAAAGGGAAGTGACATATGGGCCTGGGGTTGAGAGGCAAAGTTTTGCTTAGGGACCCTGCACAGACCTTCTCTTCAAATGATTGATTAATTTCTACTTCAGCAGATTGTGGTTTGTAATCCACTCTCACCTAAGTTTGCTATTTATATTGAACTCAGGCCCATGATGCAAAGGAAGGATCTCAGAACTGGGAAATGGGAGACCTGGTTCCAGCCTCAACTGAGAGTTTGATTGAACCAGATGGTATTGAGAAGGCAATTTAATTTCTCAGAGGATCAGTACTTTTATTTGTAATATGGGATGGTGGTGGTGATGGGGAAAGGATTGGACTAGACCCATCTATATATTAACTGATGGAGACTTCAAAAAAGGCAATATCCATTTGAAGAAGCAAGAAAGCACTCCTCATTTCAGTTCCCATATATTTTTTTCATTAATTGATTCGGGGTAACATCTAGGAGGCAGAAGCTCTTTTTAAACCTTTTAACTTAGAAATATCTCAGAGCTTTTAAGCTAATTCTCATATCAGCCAATAGGCTCTTGAGAAGTCTTAGAATTCCTTGCTTTAAGAAGTGAATAGTAGATCCTGATATTGCCTGTAAGTAATAAGCATATCGGATTAAAAACACACTAGTCTCCTGGCACTGTGGCCTCCAGCCTGAGTTCCACAGGAGGCTTTGTCACACAGGCCAGTAAGAGAAAGCCCACAGGCCTATCTTCAGGACCCGAGCAGAGTCTGGATGGATTTGACTTCCAAGGCAATCCCTCCCTATGGACCTTGCTGAAGTTCTCCCTTTCTACTCTGTTTTTGTGTTGAGACCTCTTGATATCTTGTCTCTTCATGGGCTCTTGTTTCTCTCTCCTGCAGATCAGGGGGTCTGTGTTGATGAGCCCAGAATGGCCAATGGGATTCACTGGAGTAGCAAGGACATCAAATCACTGCACTTTTCATGGCTCTTCCACATCAGTACTTCACGCACAGGTCTTGGTGGGTGAGGTGCAATCCCACGTGGAGGGCTGGCAAAGTGCTGGCATTGGGTAGATGATCTATAAATTCCAATTTTCTTCCTTTCCAACATCTGATATTTTCCTGTCATAGGAAGCATTAGGATAGCTGTGGGAGGGACAAATGGGTTTCTCTGATCAAGGTTATAGCTTGCTCTTGTCAGAGGCATGCAGATTATCATGAACCCTTTCCTGGGGGTCAGGAAGTGAACCACAGCCTACAGATTCCAGGGAGTATGAGAGCATTAGTCTTGCAGTTGTGGCAGTACCACCCCACCTGCATTGATACCTTTGTAAGCCAGTCACTGTGGACAGGGAGACTCACCTGGAAGAGTGCAGAATCTTGTTTGGAATTCAAGCATGGAAACAATTTTAGGTGGCGTGACATGACATAAATTGTATCAGTTGGGCACACACCTTGCTGTTGACTTGCTCGGTTGAGAAATTAATTTCTGGGAGGCCAGTTAGCTTAGTGATGAAAAGAGCCCCTGAGGATTAGAAAAACAAAGCATGTGTGCTATTCATTTTGAAGATTAAGTAGAAAGCAGGATATTTCATTTTTATATTTTTTTTATGTTATATAACCATCTTATATGCATTTAAAAATTCAGAGACAATCATTCAGAGACAATCCTATTTTCTCAGTTACTAGCTTTGTAGTCTGGGAAAAGTGTCTTTTACAAAAATTTAATTGACACATAATATTTGTACATATTTATGGGGTACAGTACAGGAATTTGATACATATATAATGTATAGTGATCATATCAGGATAATTAGCATTTTCTTCTTCTCAAGCATTTATCATTTCTATATGTTGGGTAACTTTGGTCTCTTAGATATTTTGAAATATACCAAAAATTGTAGTAGACTATAGTTACCCTACTGTGCTATGGCACATTAGAACAAATTCCTCCTGTGTCTTTGTGCCCATCTTTATCTCTTCTCTCTCTTTTGCTAGTCTCTAGTAACCACTCTTCGACTCTCTTCTTGATGGGATTGAAAAACTTTCTCTGAACCTCATATTTTCTGTGAAGATTTATTGAGATAATGCACATAATATTATTTGCAACTTGTCTGGCATTTGCTCAATGTCAGTTCTCATTATTGCTATTATTATCATTGTTGCTTGAAAATTAGAGCAGCGTGGCAAAGGGAATTGATAATTTGGACCTCAGTCAGATCAATCAAATTGGGCTATACAGTGGAGTGTGAGTGATGGGAACCATAACAGAGAGCTATTCCAGTATTCCAGAAAGTCAGGAAACCATAAGCTGACCTGGATCACAGAGGAACCATCAACTTTGGAAGGAGAACTCAGAGCCTCAGACCACAGGCTGGCAGGGTGCCCTGGCCTGAAGCTGAAGCTCTGAGTGCAAAGAAGGCTGAAGAGAGGGGAAAGTCCTTGGAATTACACTTCAGATGAGGAAATCCTCAGGGAGAAGAAAAGGGGGAAAATCAGTGTTGTTGTACAACCTTGGCTTTTGAAAAAAAAACAAAACAAAACAAAACAAAAACAAACAAACAAAATCAAAACAAAACAAAACAACAACAACAAAAAACTATAGCTTGCTAGAGCAGGAAGAGATCTCAATCTGAGGACCACAGGGTCAGAGAGAGTGGCCCTGTCTGGGCTAAGCAAGGCCTCAGCTGCCAGGCCAGATCGGGAATCAGAAGTGCCAGATGCGGCAGATGGCTGTGCCAGCAGGCTGCCTGTCTTCCTCCCAGGCTGTGAACATGGTGGGAGTCAGCCTTGATGCTTCCTTACATAGCCACACTGAACTGAATGGAGGAAAATGGGCATAAGGGAAGAAATCCCTTAAAAACATTTTAAAGAAGAAGATGCTAGTGTTGGAAATGAAGATGGAAAGATCCGTGAGTGAAAACACCTTTACTGAAGTACAAGTGACAGGATTTAATGATGAGACACTCCCAAGAGAGAATCATCTGTATTTTGTGCCCTTTCAAAGATGGGTCCATGGGAGCCTCTGGCAAGTAAAGAAAGGGCCCTATGTTTATGAACAGGTTCTTACTAGGAAGGTGTGTGTGTGTGCACATGGGCATGAGTGTGTGAGCATGTGTGCATGTGGAGCCTCTCTTAATAGTGCCCATTGTATGGGCATGAAATAAAGCATGGAGGAACAGAGCAGAGTTGCTGCCCACTGCTTCCCATCTTTCTATGAGGCCCGACTGGCATTGCTATGATCTCCTGCTGTTTGGCAGAAGAGCTCCCAGGGCAGGCTTTGAGGATAATAGTGATGACTAAGCAGCCACATTTACTGACCAGGTGTTATTTGTCAGGTGCTGTACTAGGTACTTTATATTTATTATCTCTAACCCTGACAGTGTCCTTGTGAATTGCCCCCATCTTATGACTGAGGTTAGGTGACTTATTCAAGGTCACAAAGGTTGCAAATAGCAGATGCTTGTGGTCTGAGTCCAAAATATGTGTTCTGTTCCCTAAAGCAGATGCAACCCCACCCCAAGCAAAAAAAAATGGACAGTTGAACCATGACTCCAACAACATCCCCGTGGTTCATACTCAAATCTGTGTCAGCACTAGAATGTGGTAGTCAGGAGCAGGATGAGAGCCATTCTAAAACAGGCTAGAGATGTGCAGTGCCAAGAAGTGACCTGGGCTACAGGTGAACTGGTAATGTCCATGGAATTTAGAGGATATTGTTAGCCATGCACAGTGGTGCATGTCTGTAATCCCAGTGGCTTGGGAGGCTAAAGCAGGAGGACTGAGAGTTCAAAGCCAGTCTCAGCAAAGATGAGGTGCTAAGCAACTCAGTGAGACCCTATCTCTAAATAAAATATAAAATAGGGCTGGGGATGTGGCTCAGTGGTTGAGTGCCCCTGAGTTCAATCCCTAGAACTTACCCCCAACCCCCACCCAATAAAAAGAGAATTATTACCAGACAGAGTTGCAGCAGGCTAATGGTGTGAGGGAACAGGCCACTGCTGCTGATTCTTCAACTCTGTCACTCTGCCTAGAGGCCCAGAGGTAGGATTCAGGTGTCTGCTGCCAGTCACCTTCAGATTCAGCTCCTTAAATCCATTCTAAATCTGAAAAAAGCATGTATGAGAATAAGCTGTTCATCTGAACCAACCAAACCTTGCAAAAATGTATATTCTTATTTTTTAGAGTATGGAGTTTACTGTATCAATGACTTTATGTGTTTTTAAAAACTCAACAGACTCTGTTGACTTTCTTCTTTTCCCTATCTTTCCCTCTCCTGTACCCAATTTTTGCCAGTTTTCTCTCTTTTTTTTCTTCCATGAAATTTCTGTTTATACCTTTCAATATAATTATCTTGCTTCTAGTTGATTTAGAGGATATGTTTTGACCCTAGCCTAGAAAAACTGACAAAAATCAGCCTTCTACATTACCTTTGACCTTTGCCTTCCCTGTCTTTTTCTGATTTTTTTCAGTGATATTATTTTAACATCACCATTGTGTATAATACACCTTCTGCTTGCTAAATGTAATGGTCATAGCTTTTCTTTGTAGTCTTCAGTGCAGTGAGCCAATGCATACCGTTGGCCCTTTTGCAATTTTCTTGTCTTATCATTTGGCTAGTGGAAGTTTGATATCTAGTAATTTTTTCCAGGTTCATGGGATTTCATTCCTTGAGTTCTTGCACATTTGAAATATGTGTGTATGTTGCTTCTATCTTTAAATAAAAGTAAAACAGGATATAAAATTCCTCAGTCACATTTTTTTTCTCTGAGGACTTTATTAACATTTTTCCACGATCCTCTTTCATTTAGTGTTAAGATAAAGATTGCATCGTCATAATTTTTCTTAAAGATGAATAGATGTTTTGCCTAGCTGCTCGAAGTACTGATTATTACCCAGGATATGTCTTGGTGCTGGCCATTCTATAACAGTTTTCTCCATGAATATAGTGGGTCCTTTCCATCTATAGACTCATTCTTCTTTTCTGATGAAAACATTTCTCATACTAAATCTTTTATTATTTTTGTTTCCAGTTGTGTGATTCTCTCCTTCAGAGTAAATATGGAAATTATGCATATGTTGGATTGTCATTATCTGTTTTCCTTACCATTGTTCTCTTGAACCCTAAAAATTTTGTTTATTTTGGTCATTTTTGTAACCTTGTCCTTCTGTCTTGTTCTGCTTTCAATACTTTTGGGGTATACACCCAGAAGGGGAATTGCTGGATGACATATGGTAATTCTATTTTTTATTTTTATTTCTTTTTTATTTTATTCTAAGTTGTTATACATGTCAGCAGAATGCATTAAAATTCATATTACCCTTATATAAGCACATTTTTACATATCTCTGGTCATATACAAAGTATATTCACACCATTCGTGTCTTCATACATGCACCCAGGGCAATGATATTCGTCTCATTCTACCATCTTTTTTTGTTTTTTCACCCTTTTTCCCCCTCCCTGACCCTCCATCCCCACTGGCCATTTTTAAAAATTTTATTAGGACCATTCTTTCATAGCAGCGGCACCATTTTACACTGCCATTGACATTGTGCAACAGTTCCAATTTCTTCACATCCTTGCCAACACTTGTTATTTTCTGTTTTTTAAAAATTATCATAGCCATCCTAATGACTGAGAAATGTTTATGATTTTGATGTACAGTCCTTTAATAATTAGTGATATTTAGCATCTTTCATGTGCCTATTAGCCATTTGTATGTGGTCTCTGCAGGAATTCTATTCAAGTGCTTTACTCATTTTTAATTCTTATTTTTGATGTTTAATTGTAGGAGTTACTGATACTTTTTGAATATTTACTCATTTCAGATATATGATTTAGAATTATGTGTTTCTATTCCATGGATTGCTTGTTTAATCTGCTATACTTTGATGTACAGAAGTTTCTAATTTTGATGTAGTCCAATTCATCTATTTAATCTATTTGTTTTCTCTTGTTACTTGTGCTTCTGGAGTCATACACAAGAAATTCTCCTAATTCCAATTCCATGAAACTTTCCATGAAACTATTTTTTTTTTTTTGGTGGGGGTACTGAGGATTAAACTCAGGGGCACTCTACCACTGAGCCACATCCTCAGCCCTATTTTGTATTTTATTTAGAGACAGGGTCTCACTGAGTGCTTAGTACCTCACTTTGGCTGAGGCTGGCTTTGAAGTCACAATCCTCCTACTTCAGCCTCCTGAGCTACTGGGATTACAGGCGTGTGCCACCATGCCCGGATTTTAAAGAAAAGTTTTAAATGCTTGCTGATATTAATAAATTTTTCTTACTGCTTATCAACACGTTTTAAATATTTTTCTGGTATATGTTCTTATTTACTATTTGTTTTATTCTTTCTGTTGCCATTTTATTTCATGTGGTGTTTTATATATACACATATTGCTTTCTTTTTGTTAGACCATCTTTGAATGAAGCCAATTTTTTAAGAATCTACATTTCCTCTTAGGTTTGGTTAAAAAAGGCTTTATGATGCAAGGTTATATGTACCTGAGAGTGAAGGAGTTATTTTAGTTTTTACTTATCTCCAGACATATCTCCAGACAAAAGAAATTGTCAGTGCAAGGTTATTTGTAATTGAGACTATGTCTTGTATTTATATCTGCAATAGACTACTTCCTGCAAATTCGTTATGTTTCCTCACTAGTTGTGTCCCCCCATCCCCCCGGTTGATCCTCCATGTTGTACCAAACGAGAATGTACCATCTTGTTTGGACAACTCTGCTCTGATACATGTACCTGCTGAAGTCTCTGTGGACTCCTTCACTGGGATTTCATAGCCTTTTCCCTTTTGTTATGTTTCAGTTTCAAGAGCCTTTTCTAGTTTGTCGTGGGGGGGGGATTTGGCTTTCTGTTTTTCATTATCCTTGATGGTAGAGTGATTTCCTAGAAACAAATGAGACAGGACCTTACAATGGGAGGTCCAGGTGACCTCAATTTCCTCTCTCCTTTCCTTTTTGAGCAGTCTGACAACCTCTCAGTTGCCTACAATCCAGAACAGAGCAACAAGAAAGCAAGAACTCCGTGGAAGTTATAGAGCAGAGTGCTTATGTAGTGGTCTCTGACTTTCACTTACTAGTCATGTGTCCCTGGGGGAAAAATTTTAACTCTTCTGTGCCTGAGTTTTCATCAGTTGTAAAATGGTAGTAATAGTAATAGCCAAGGTTTTATTGAGTGGCCACCTTATGACAAGAGGTGTTCTAAGAGTGTTACACATACTAACTCATTCAGCTTCCATCTCTCTCTGTCATACTCATTTTACAGATGAGGAAACTGAGGCAAACAGTTGTTAAATAAATAGCAGAGCTAGTATTCAGACCTAGGCTATCTATTGCCAGAGCCTGTTTTTCCACTATGGCATATTTCAGTATCTTGTGGAGCTCTTGAGACAATTAAAACAATAATATACCTCAAGCTCCAAGATCAGTGCACATGTTAAATATGAAATTGCTCTTTTTCCTCCCTGACTTTTCTTTTCCTATTCCTCATCCTTCTTTCCCTTCTTCTTTCTGTATTCATACCTATTAGTGATGATGTAGAAGAGGATGATGATTTGACATTATTTTGTTTGACAAATTGAAAATGTTCAAAGTAACACCAAACATGTGAAAACATTTCTTTCTTTTGATAAAATGTTCAAAATGTTGACTTTTTTTGGAAAATAAATTATAAAATGAAAATGAAACTTTGTCTTTTGGTCTTTAGGTTGGGTTTCAAAAATGTCTAAGGAGCTTAAAGAAGAGTAGAAAGAGAAAACTCTATCAGTGATGACATTTGGAAGTGCCCACTAACATTCTCTGAGGGCCTGGAGTTTTGTGAGTGAAAGAAGCAAGATAAAAAGTGGTCCTGGTGGTCCTGTAGAATAGTAAGTACTCTCTGCTTCACAGTGGTCTGCATCTCTGGGTTCCAAATATCAGAAGTAGTAATAAAGTAGGAATTCAGTGGCTACCCTTCATGTTTTCTCCATGTGTTTGCTTCTCTTTCCCTCAGCAAATTTTTTTTCTTAGGGAAGATGGCACAAGTTGGAAAGTGGAGAGACAGAGATGGAGACCCACTAGTCTCTGAACCATAATTCCATATTTCCTGCTGGAGAATTTGATTAATTTAGCTTTGGTCAGGTGTCCACATGGGTACCATCAACAGTGGCCAGGTGGTAGATGACATACCTGCTGAGGATGAGAAACCTCTGAGAAGGGCAACTAGGACAGAGGAGAAGATGACTGGTGGAGAGAATGCCCGGCACCTCTTGGCCACTCAATTTCTATGTCAGATCCCAGTTCTGGTTCCTGGGAGCCTATTGTGGCAATGCATTCTACACTCAAGATGCCCAGAGACTGGGGAGAACAGCATCTACAGTTCCACTTCCAGTTTCCAAGCCAGGCTCCAAGTCTGCCCATCTGCAGCCCTGGATTTCCAGTGTTGAGCTCCATTGCTGCCAGCCCAACGTGGATCATTTCCTTGGCAGCTGGGGACTCCTGTTGGATGCTGTGTCTCCTCAAAATGGGCTTGTCTGACATGTCAGTTTTGTTTTATCTCTGCCAACTGATTTCTTCTCTGAATGCCTTTCCATCGCATCAGGGGACCCCCTATTACACTTTAGCCAAAGTCACTAAAAAATCCTGTTCTAGAAGCAGAAGAGGGGCAGTTGCCCTCTGTCCTGCTTATATCCATCCCTTTCCAAATCATCCCAATCTCTTTTTAAAAAGGGGACCACACAATCTCAGGAGACATTTCATCCCTAAGAAGTTCTCCAAGGAAAGTTCAAAGATAGGCTGTTGTTTAGAGATCAATGAAAACGAGATGGAATTTAAATATTAAGAAGAAAGCTCTTGCCTTCAGGTAAAGCTGACATTTGCATAATAATGAGAATGACTAGCCAGATGGAATTGAGGATCTGACTGGAATCTAAAATCCTGGTGAAGAAGATTCATTTACCTGAAATGGCAATGGGAAATATGCTAATCAGGGGTTTGCTGCTGTCCATCACATTCAACAGATTCCAAGACAAAGAAATAGAGAGAGTTCACAAATAGGAGGTGATACAACTTGACATTAAATTTAATTTGGTTTGTTTCCCATCAGCCCCTGACAGATGTGCACTTGTGGAAGACTTCGAAGGGGGCAGGGGAGGATGGTCCCTTCTGTCAGAGCCGACTGACACCGTCACCACCAGTGCCGTCATTGTTATTATTGTTCTTATGTTAGAAGCAAAAGGAGGGAGGGAAAGGAAACTCAGAGTATGGCATGGGAGTATCTTTGAAGAAAAGTATAAAGAAAAGAAAATAGGGGCTACAAATAAATACTTTTGTGTCTTGATGATTAAAAATAGGAAAGAGTTAGTCTATGAGTAATAGAATCAATAATTTAGAAGATTCCTTTCCTGAGTTCACCAAAAGAGATAAGCCTATGTTAGCTGAACCCAGATTTGAGCTGGAATCCTCACACTAAGGTGACAGAAGCTATTCTGTAGGAAGATGGAGGAAAGCTGTGGTGGGTAAAATTCCGAGATGCTTCCTATGATCTCTTCCCACTGGTGTCATGCCTTCCTTTGAGTTCTGGCAGAACACGTGACTTTCTTTTAACGGAATTATTCCCATGTTTCATTATATGGCAGAGGGAAAGGGGTTTTGCATATGTAATTAAGGTCCCTGTCAATTGACTTTGAGTTGTCCATAAGGGTGGTTACTGTGGGTAGGCCTGAATTAAATGAGTGAGGTCTTAGGCCTTTTTTGGAGTCAGAGACTCCAAGAGCAGAGGTATGCTCTTGCTATTGCTTACATTGAAGAAGGAAGCTGCTGAGTTCTACAGCCACAAGTGAATGACAACAACCCAAGAATGCTTGGAAACAGAGCCTTCCCTCGCTGAGCTCTTAAATGAGACCAAGGCCAGGCAGCATCTAGATTTCAGCCTTGTGAGGTCCTGATCAGAGAACATGGCTAAACCATGCTTGGACTCTTGGCCATGGAAATTATGAGATAATAGATGGATGTTATTTAAAGTCACTGGAGTTTGTGGTAAATTTGTTATGTAGCAATAAGAAATTAATCCAAAAGGCTTGCTTTTGAAGTGAATTAGAGCAATTCTACATGCACCAGCTTTTCTACTGGGAGGGGCAGGGCAATGAGGACCCTAGTGCTGGTCTTACATGCACATTTCTACAGCTGGTTGGATGACACTATAGGTTCTTATCTGTTTAGGAATGCCTCCATAGGGTGGGATGGCTAGTAGGGCCTAGTATCTGATCCCCAAATTACCACCCATTTAGCTGAGCTTCTTTTTCTTTTCAATGGAACTACGGAGACAATGTGACTCACCCAAGATCAGACTTATTACTATTGTAATATTGTTTATAAGAAAAATGAATTAGGGAAGACTTCCTGTAGAAAACAACTTTCATTCTTTCATTTTTCCATATTTTTTGTTGGTGCATTATAGTTGTACCTAATGATGGGATTGGTTGTTACATATTAGTACATGCACACAGTATACCAACATAATTTGGCCAATACCATTCCCTAGTTCTTCTCCTTTCCCTCCTCTCTCCTCCTTTTCTCCCTCCCCCTGCCCCTTTCTTCTCCTCTACTGATCTCCCTTTGATATTCATGGGACACCCTCTGCCCCCCACTTCTTTTGTTTTTTCCTCTCTAGCTTTCATATAGGAGAGAAAACATATGACACTTGACTCTTTGAGTTTGGCTTATTTCACTTAAAGGAATGGTATCAAGTGCCATCCATTTTCCTGCAAGTGAAATAATTTCCATTTGTCCTTATGGCTGTCCATTGTGTATATACACCACATTAGAAATCAATTTTTTTTTTTTTTTTTGTACTGGGGATTGAACTCAGAGGCACTCGACCACTGGTCCTCATCCTCAGCCCTTTTTTGTATTTTTTATTTAGAGACAGGGTCTCACTGAGTTGCTAAGTGCCTCACCATTGCTGAGGCTGGCTTTGAACTCATGATCCTCCTGTCTCAGCCTCCCAAGTGCTGGGATTACGGGCGTGTGCCACCGTGTCCAGCTAGACAACTACTTTTAAATTAATCCTAAAACTGTCTGATGGGCAGAGACATGGGAAAATCCCAATCAGAAGTAGTATCAAGAGCTGGGGGTGTGGCTCAGTGGTAGAGTGCTTGCCTAGCATGTGTGAGGCACTGGGTTTGATTCCCAGCACCACATAAAAATAAAATAAAATAAAATAAAATAAAATAAAATAAAATAAAATAAAGTAAATAAAATAAAGATATTGTATCCATCTACAACTTAAAAATATTAAAAAAAATTACTAGTATTGATGATTGAAGACCCAGAGGTGGGAAGAGGATGATGGGTTGGGCAGACAGTGGCTTCTTGCAGTCCTTTTATCACATTTCCCTTCTCTCCCTCTGAGGAACTCAACAGTCTGTTTCTTTCCTATTAGAGATTGACAGACCGTCCTAGATTTAAGTGTGGCAAGACTTGGGGTGAGAACAAAGTGGCTACAGGATAGAAATGGAAGGAAGAAGATTAAGGAGGAGTTCTTGGACCCTCGTATTTGGTGGATTGTGTGTGGGATGAAGGGCACATTAATGGCAAAGTAGAGCGGTTCTTCCTGCCTCTCCTGCATCCCAGAATTGTTTATAACTATTTACTCCCCAGAGAAGACTCTACTTGTGTACCCTTACTCCACCATCAACAAAGCTCTGGAGTCAATTTGGAGAGTGGGTATTGAAATTGCACGAGAATGTTACGTGTGGCAAAGTGTTTGGCTTCCTCATCAGAATAAACATGTTCTTGAGTGGATAGAAATAATGGAGGCTCCCTTTTCCCTGGAACCAGTACTACAACGAGTCTCTGTGCTGGACCTCATGAGTGAACTGGCCAGCATGTCACAAATCCAAGACATTTGCTTAGCTTGGTGCTCACTGAGGCTGATGTTGGTGCTTGCTTTGTTTGTTGAACATTAATTACCTGATATTTGCTTCAAAAATTATACTTGGGACACTTGCAACTTGGAAAAAACACACAGGACTCAGAGCATTGAGGTTTGAATGTCTAACCTGATGCAGAGTAGGCCTATAGTAGTAAAACCCCCCAAACTCAGGTGTTTTGTTTTCCTACAGGGTTGGGTCTCAACCTGGTCCCTCAGATCACTTGTTGCAATTTGTGACTTGTTGCAGGAGCCCAAGCGCTTCAGGCGGCTACAACTTGTAGGTTTACTGCCAGTCTTGTCTGTGAGTTCTTTGGGGGTTGGTCTTGCATAGGGTCTCTGTGTAGCTGCTGAATGAATGAGTGGATTTCAATGACACTCTTCTAGGTTTGTGCACTTCTGCTATGTGTGAGGTTGCTGGTTTATGTTCAGTATGTTCCAGACAGGAATAAGGGGTCTCTTTGCGTTTATGGTGATGTGCCTCTTCTTGCTGTGGATGGCTGCCATTTGTTCTCTCCCCACCTTCTGCACCTCCATGCTTTCACAGATGGTTTTATTGTCATTCTCTAGTTTGCTTCACAAGTGGCCATGGTGTTGGTGAGCTAGAGACTGGCAATTACTTAAATGTTCACACCGGTTCTGTTTGTTTGGCAGGAGGCACAGGGCAGCTGGAGGTTCATCAAAGGGCAGAGAAGGGCTCCCAGCAGCTGGAGTGGCACAGCTGTGGCGTGGGGCAGGAGGAGAGGGGATGTCTACCTTTGATCCTTCAATTAGTGATGAGTGCTGGGGAGCTCTTCAGCGGGAGCACCATGAACTTCTTGTTGCTCAGACTGGACAATTTATGTCACATCTGCCAGCAAAAGAAACACCATCCCCTCATCCCTGGATGGCTGTGATGTCCTTGGTGGGACTCAGGTGTGACTCAGTGAATAGACCAAAACCTTAAGTAACATATTCCTGGTCCTAACATATTTGGATCCATCCTAGTCACCTGTGGATTGAAACCTAAACTAACTCTCTCATAAGACATCTAAGACATGCTGGGTCTTGCCACAAGTCTGGACAAAAGTAGAATAGCACCTTGGTGGTCCTAGGAACCAGACCAGTTGGGGAGCAGGGACCTCAGACCTAGGGCTTTCTTCATACTGCAGAGCTTTTTGGTAAACGTGAATCATGATGCCTGCCCGGAGGTTGTGCCAGAGGTTGTGACTGTGTCTATGTTTGCACATCAATTGTGCTGGATGGAGGTGCTGCCCCAGTGATGTGTTGGTGGCCCCAGTTGCCATTTTTCTCCTCTGTAGTATAATGTCATTTGTCATTTCTAATTAAACTATCATTTACGACTAACAAAGTCATTCTGACCAGCAAGAGATTGTTGGAGGAGTGCTTTTCCCCCCAACACCAAGCGGGCACTGGGCTGTCTCTCATCACTGTTGTCCTTGTCTTCCTGTGGTGATGATCATTATTAATAATGATGATCGTGATTGTTAGGCTAGTAAGAAAATAATGATGAAATGGCTCTAATTAGGCATTATAAATACAACACGTTCTTATCATTATGTTGTCTAGTATTAATTATAGTTATTATCATGACTATAACAATATGAACTTCTGCTTGAGTTTGTCTTCAATATGATCAAAGCATTTAAAAGCATGATCTGGTTAGCTTTCATGACATACTATTTAGGGGAGAACAGAAAGTCCTGTGTTTTGGAGCACGTATGGACCAAAAAGGAGATAACACAGAACTCTGGAAAATCAAAGCAAAAGGCAATAAAATCAACAGTGGGTGGATAAATAGCGAGGAGATGTGTTTGATGTGGCACAAAGTCTAAAATGAAAAAGATTTCACAAAGTTCAATCATCCCATTTTAACTTTGCATTTTGCCTCTGCCATTTCCTAGCTGTGTGACCTCGAGAAATCTGCTTTGCCTATCTGAGCCCAGTGACTAACAGTGCTTTATTTTTCCATCCTAATCAGAGCTGTACATGTTTTCCTCTCTCACCATGACCCTCTTTCAAGTTAATGAAATAACTCACTGTAGCCTGTAGTAAGGTCTCAGGCTGTGAACTCTTGGAAGGAACCAAGTGAACATTTACTCCAGTGCCTGGCACAGAGCTTGGCACTGGTTGGTTTATACTTAATAAATGTCAGTTGAATGACTAAAGCCATAAAAGGAGATTGCTTTATATAATTTATAACTGTAAGTCATATACAATTTATAGCTAGGAGGTTTTTTTTTTTTTAAGTAGATTTATTAATTTCTGGTACATAAATGTGTTTCTAAGTTGCCTCAAGTCAGACCTGATCTGCCATTTGCCTCAGTCAACTGCCACTTATGGGCTCTGTCTCCTCCGTGTCCCTCAACCCTGCAGCCCTGGACAGGTACCCGGGGAGGTAGCACGAGTGGAAGGAGGAAGTCTCTGGATAAAAACATGGACCCACCTGTGATGAGGGCCCTGGATGCCTCCATCCTCGGCCAGCCCTGGGGCTGTGCTTCTGCTCCTCACCTCCCGCTTGCTTGCTGTGACGACAGTTCTCCCTTTAGGAACTTCCTGCCCCCCTCCAGGCGAGGCCATCCCTCAGGCCCACTCTTTCATCTGGCTCTTCCCAGACACCAGCATCACACACGGTGACTTGAACCTGGGTTCCGAGGGTCTCTGTGGGAGGAATCCCAAAGTTGGTTCAACATGGCATGGTCTTTTAGATATTCCAGTGTCCCCTGTTTTGTGTGATGTATACTCTCATTTTCATCCAAGAGTGATTTACAGACAAAAGTGAGCTCAGATTTGTCTCTGTTATTAGAAATTCCTTATTAATGGAGAATAAATTAATGAGCGCTTAGTTGTCTTTTAAAAACATTAATCAAGAAGACTTAGCACACTGTAATCTGGCTTCTAATGCTCCAGCGTCATTTGCTTTTATCAAGGCCAGGACATTCCTAGTGTTTTTACATATGAAGGACATTTCCACACTTGGCTATAAGTCCTTTTGAACAGTTAGGTATGCTCCTACTTTGCCCTTCAACAGGGCTCCCAGAGGTCATGTGTTTGAGGTAGAAGCAGCCTGGATCCTCTTGGAGGAGAAATAAACCTCTGTTTTTGTTAGGTCACTGAGATTTAAAGTTGTTTGTATAGCAGCTAGTGTGCTATCTTAAAAAAAATTTTTTTTCATTTGTTCTTTTTATTTATACATGACAGGAGAATATATTTTGACATGTCATACATACATGGAGTATAACTTCCCGTTCTTGTGGTGGAACATGATGCGGAATTATACTGGTCATGTATTCATATATAAACAAAGGAAAGTTATGTCTGAATCATCCTACTGTCTCTCTTATTCCCATACCCCAATCTTCTCCCATTCCCCTCTGTCCAACTGGTGAACCTCTACTCCTCCCTATCATGCTAAGTGAAATAAGCCAATCCCCCAAAAACCAAAGGCCAAATGTTCTCTCTGATACGTGGATGCTAACTTTAATTTCTTTCTTTAGTGTTCTGTAGTTTTGATTGTAGAGGTTTTTTACCTCTATTGTTAGATTGATTTCCAAATATTTTATTTTCTTTGAGGCTATTGTAAATGGGATAGTTTTCCTAATTTCTCTTTCAGTTGATTCATCACTGATATATAGGAACACAATGATTTATGGGGTGTTAATTTTATATCCTGTTACTTTGCTGAATTTGTTTACAAGTTCAACAAGTTTTCTGGTGGAACTTTTTGGGTCTTCTAAATATGGAATCATGTCATCAGCAAATAGGGATAATTTGAGTCCTTCTTTTCCTATTTATATCCCTTTAATTTCTTTCTTCTGTCTAATTGCTCTGGCTACAGTTTCCTGGACTATGTTGAATAGAAGTGGTGAAAGAGGGCATCCCTGTCTTGTTCCAGTTTTTAGAGGGGATGCTTTCAATTTTTCTCCATTTAGAATGATGTTGGCCTTGGGCTTAGTATATATAGCTTTTATAATATTGAGGTATGTTTCTACTATCCCTAATTTTTCTAGTGTTTTGAACATGAATGGCTGTTGTATTTTGACAAATGCTTTTTCTTCATCTATTGAGATAATAATATGATTCTTGTCTTTAAGTCTATTAATATGATGAATTATGTTTATTGATTTCTGTATGTTGAACCAAACTTGCATCCCTGGAATGAACCCTACTTGATCATGGTTCACTATCTTTTTAATATTTTTAATATTTTCCAGTATTTTATTAAGAAATTTTGCATCTATGTTCATCAGATATTTATCTGAAGTTTTCTTTCCTTGATGTGTCTTTGTCTGGTTTTGGTATAGGGTGATATTAGCCTCATAGAATGAATTTAGAAGGGTTCCCTCCTTTTCCATTTCATGAAATAATTTGAGGAGTACTGGTATTAGTTCTTCTTTGAAGATATCATAGAACTTAGCTGTGAATCCATCTGGTCCTGGGCTTTTCTTGGTAGGCTTTTGATGGTGTCTTCTATTTCATTGCTTGAAATTAATCTGTTTAAATTTTCTATGTCCTCCTGGTTCAATTTGTTTAGGTCATATGTCTCTAGAAGTTTGTTGATGTCTCAAGATTTTCTATTTTATTAGAGTATAAATTTTCTTTTTTTATAGTTGTAGATAGACATAATAACTTTATCTTGTTTATTTAGTTTTTTTTTTTTTTAATGTGGTACTGGGAATCAAACCCAGTGCCTTATACATGCTAGGCAAATGCTCTACTACTAAGCCCCAGCCCCAGCCCCTAGGATATAAATTTTCAAAATATGTTGTGATTGTCTTTTGTATTTCAGTAGTGTCTGTTGTGATATTTCCTGTTTCATTGCAAATTGTAATAATATGAGTTTTCTCTCTTTTTTCCTGTTTGTTAGCTTGGCTAAGGGTTTATCAATTTTATTGATTTTTTTCAAAGAACCAACTTTTTGTTTTGTCAATTTTTTGGATTGTTTCTTTTGTTTCAATTTCATTGATTTCAGCTCTAGTTTTAATTATTTCCTGTCTTCTACTGCTTTTCGTGTTGATTTGTTCTTCTTTTTCTAAGGCTTTGATTGTAATGTTAGGTTATTCATTTGTTAAATTTCTATTTTTTTAGTGAATGAGCTCAGTGCAATGAACTTTGTTCTTAGCACCACCTTCATATTGTCCCAGAGATTTTAATATGTTGATCTCTATGCTCATTTACCTCTAAGTATATTTTAATTTCAATGAACTTTGTTCTTAGCACCACCTTCATATTGTCCCAGAGATTTTAATATGTTGATCTCTATGCTCATTTACCTCTAAGTATATTTTAATTTCATCCCTGATTTCTTCTGCTGGCCATTCTTCTTTCAATAATGTATTATTTAGCCAATAATATATTATTTAGGTGTTAGAGTAGTTTCTATTTTTTTATTTTATTGTTGATTTCTAATTTCATTCCATTATAATCTGATAGGATGCAAGGTATTCTCTCTATTTTTTTTTTGTATTTGCTAACAGTTGCTTTGTGGCCTAAGATATGGTCTGTTTTAGAGAACAGTATATGTTCTGCTTGCTGAGAAGAAAAAGTGTATTCAGTCATTGCTGGATGAAGTATCCGTAGCCTATGTATGTCTGTTAAATCTAAATTACTAATAGTATTTTTTAGTTCTATAGCTTCTTTATTTAGTTTTTTTTTTTTTTTTTTTTGAGGAGCTATCCAGTGGTCAGAGAGGTGTGTTAAAGTCACCCAGTATTATTGTGTTGTGTTCTTGAAATTGAGAAGGGTTTGTTTGATGTACATAGATGCTCCATTGAGACATAAATATTTACTATTGTTATGTCTTGTTGATGTATAATTCCCTTAAGCAGTATGAAATGACTTTCTTTGTCCCTTCTGATTAACATTGGCTTGAAGTTCACTTCTGCTTGTGAGAGATCCTTGTGAATGATATGTTTTTCCCCATCCTTTCACCTTCAGTCTATGGATATCTTTGCCGATGAGGTGAGTCTCCTGGAGACAGCATATTGTTGGGTCTTGTTTTTTAATCCAATTTGCTTGTCTGTCTTTTGATTGATGAGTTTATGCCATTTACATTCAATGTTATTATTGATATGATTTTTATTCCCTGTCATTTTGATTTATTTCTGTTTTTTAATTTGATTAGTTTCTCCATTGATTCACTGTTCTTTTAGTGTACTTCCTCCCTTTGCTGGTTTTCACTTTTATTTTTCATTTCTTTGTCTTGAAATATCTTATTGAGACTGTTCTATAGTGCAGACTTTCCAGTAGTGAATTCTTTTAACTTTTGTTTATATCGGAAGGCTTTTATTTCATCATCAATTCTGAAACTTAATTTTGCTGGTTATAGTATTTTTGGCTGATATCCATTTTTTTTCCAGAGCTTGATATATATTATTCCAAGACCTCCTAGCTTCAACGGTCTGGGTTGAGAGATCTGCTGTATTCCGAATTGGTTTCCCTTTAAATGTTACCTGTTGTTTTTCTCTGGCAGTCTTTAAAATTTTACCCTTCTTCCATATTTTAGGCATTTTTATAATAATGTGACTTGGTGTGAGTCTGTTGTAATTTTGTATATTTGGGGTCCTGTAAGCCTCCTGTATTTATTTGACTTTCCATTTCATTCTTTAGGTTTAGGGAATTTTCTGATATTATTTCATTGAAAAGATTGTGCATTCCTTTGGTTTGTATCTTTGAGACTTCATCTATGCCAATAAGTCTTAAATTTGTTCTTTTCAGGTTATCCCATATTTCCTGCAAGTTCTCTTGCAAGAAATGGTCTCTTAACATCTTTTCTACAATGTCAATTTTGTTTTCAAGATTATATATTTTGTCTTCATTCCCTGAAACTCTGTCTTCCAAGTGATCTAGTCTGTTGGTAATGCTTTCAATTGAGTTTTTAATTTGGTTTATTGATTCATTTATTTCAAGGATTTCTGCTTCCCCCCCTCCCCCAGAATCTATGTCTCTTTATTGAAGTGATATTTCACTTCCTGTATTTTCACTTCTTATACCATCCTTTACTTCAAATGTCCATTTAACCATGTACATTCTAAAATTTTTGCTCCTAAATTTCTTCAACTATGGTGTCGATTTATTCTGTCATTGGAGTATCTTGATTTGTTTGGGGTGATTTGTTCCCTTGCTTTTTCATGTTATTTGTGTATCTACCCATCTAAAAGTATGGATCTGAGGCAGTAGAATTTGTACCCTGTACCTCACTGTTTAGGGGGAGAGAAGTAATAACAACAATGAATAGAAAGAATATACAGCATTAAACCAAATATTTCTTACTATGACATCTACAATGTTAATTATCATAATAAACAGAAATGATATGATAAGTTTTTGCCTATAATAAAAACACCAAGTTTGTAAAAGGTTTTATAATTTCAAATGGTGGACAGGGAGAGAACAGAAGTGATATAGGATGTGATGAGTATGAGGGAGGAGAGGAGAAGATTGAAGTAAAAAAATTAAAGAGTGAAAGAGAGAACAATAGAGACTGGTTGTTAGAAGAAAAGAGAGAAAGAGAATCAAGGGAAACAGGTAAGAGAAAAAATATACATAAAGTAAAAATTTAAAAAAAATTAAAAACAAAACTAGAACATATTAATAAAATATCCTAGTACTCAAAAAACTAATCCATGAAAAATAACTGGTTTCAAAACTATTAGAAATAAGAAAAACAAATATGAATATATATAATGGTATAAATGTCCATATACCATTAAGGCCACAATTAAACAGAAAAAAAAATTTTTTTTTTTTTTTTTTTTTTTTTGTGGTACCAGGGATTGAACTCAGGGGCACTCGACCACTGGGCCACACCCCCAGCCCTTTTTTGTATTTTTATTAGAGACAGGGTCTCACTGAGTTGCTAAGTGCCTCGCCATGGCTGAGGCTGGCTTTGAACTCGCGATCCTCCTGCCTCGGCCTCCCAAGTGCTGGGATTACAGGCGTGCGCCACCGCGCCTGGCGAAAAAAATTTTTAAAAAATAGGAAAAAAGGTAAAAGAAAGAAATTTTGATGAAAAAAAATTAAAGAATTCTTTCCATTGAAGTTCAAAAATGTCTCAGCTTCTTTTCTGAGCAATTTTAGGGGAGTCGTCTGGAGCATGATGCTCCACCCTCCAGATTGCTGGAGTGAGAGAGGTAATTCCATAGGCAGAATTCCTGGAGGCTGGGTTTAGGCTTAGGTGGGCTCCAGGCTCTTCACTGAATGCCAGTTGTTTTAGAGATTTTAAATCAGTGCATCTCCGGGGCCCAGTAATTGCTGGTCCAAGCTAGAAGACTATATACCAGGGATCTTGTGTGGTGAGGGAACCTATTCTTAGTCCCCTATATCACCTGTGGACCCCACATTTCCTGGTCTTGGATTCAGACTCCAAACAATCTCTCCTGCCCACGAAATTCCTAATTCCCATCCAGATGCATCTCTACCAGCAGGTCCTGCAAGCAGTCAAATTGGAGGGGGAGGGGTAGAGTCTGGTGGGTTTCCACAACTAGTTGTCCCCTGTGTAAACCTCTCTCCACATTTGATTTTCTCCTGGTCACTTAGGCATACTCTGTGTGGGCTTGCCAGACCAAACTCAGGTTTTCCAGGAATTGGCTCCCTCAGCTACTGTCCCCCACATGCACCATGGCTGCCCAATGGTTCCTTCCTTTGTCCCCTGCACGCCACCTGGAGAGATGGCAGCTTCTTTCCTGCATAACGATATTGTGCAGTGAGTCTTTCTGGTTTGCTGGGCAATGTCCTTGATCTCTAAATGCTCCATAACCAGACACACCTTGGGCCTCCTGAAAATGCAGCTTCCTTTAATTCCCTTATCCCTCCACTTTGCTCTCAGAGGGACTACTCTGGATGGTGCTTCTGGCCCGGCCGCAGCAGTGGCTGTGCCACTGGGCATTTCTTCCTTATGTTATTATATCTAACTTCCTGAGTCCCTGATCTGCTTTGAATTTCCAGCTTTAAATTCCATTAAATCCCTCTCCTTCTTTTTTTTTTTCTGTTCACCCACCTTGCAGCGAAGCTGCCTGTCTGCTTTCTTGTTTTCACACAGGGGAGCAGCAAGGAAAGCAACCTCTTCTATTCTGCCATCTTGAAAACCCCAAGTGTGTCATTTTGAGTACCATGGACACTGATAGAGATATTCCTGAAGGTGGGGTGTTGATGAGGTAGGAATTCAAGAGAGGGAGATGTTCTACATTTGATGGGACCATATTTCTTGCTGTCTATGTTTAGTCCTCCATTATTCTCTTTGGTAGTAATCCGCAGTATCTGTTTAGAGTCTCACAGTTTGCATTGACTTCATTATGTGATTCTCATAGATAAAAGTGGAGGAGAATGATGTCCCAGGAGGACCAGAGTCAGGCAGGCACAGCACACTCTTCACTAACTTTTCTCCTATGTCTTTGTCCCGTCCATATGCTCATGCTTCAGCTTCTCCATGAGTATGTGGCCATTGATCATGTCCCTGGTCTTTGCCTGTGGAGCTGGGCAGAGGCATGGCGGCTTGAGCCCACAGAGCAAAAGTGTGAGATGGTTGTAATTTCAGGCTAACGAACACTCTGCAGGCTCCTTTGCTGGTTGCCAGCTCTCAGCTCTGTGTGCTGGAAACATCTTGAACAAAATGTCAGGGAGAGCATCTCAGCAGAGTCCTGCTGACTGAGGACCTGGGGCTGCAAGGCTGCCATCTGCCTGCAGCCTCTCTGAGGTAATTATATCAGAGTCCCTCAAGGCCTGGAATAAGGGGGATGTCAAAGGCACTTTTCTTCCTCTAGGAAGGTAGTTTTCATTTTCTCAGCTCATTTGGAGCTGTGCATCATTATCAGCTCCAGGTGTGAGAGGTGCAGGGAGAGAAGATGGGGTGGGCTGTCTAGAGAGAATAAAGGGAAGGGGACACAGTGGGGAGGGCAGGGTTGGTATGGGAGGTGAGGGGAATGGGGGAGGGGCTCCACTGTTACTGAGCCTAGAGTGGGGCACATATGCTAATTTTGGCAACTTTTAATTAAAGGATAGGCTGGAAACATTCCATTATTATTGCCCAGCTTTCTGACTGTGGTAGCCTCATGTCTTTTTTATCCATGTAATAGTTTGAAAACATTTTTTTTCTTCTTTGAATACTAATTTGCATTAGGAAAAGGGATATGTATCTGATAGTTTTTGGAGAGAAAATATTTTCAAAATTTGCTGAAAATAGAGCTTTTATATTTACCCCCCTCCTTCTTTTTGTTCAGAGTGGGAGGACCGTGGATGCATTTCTAAAGAATGAGGTTCTCATTTTGCAAGAGAAGTGCAAAACAAGTCCTCATTGAAATATTTTAAAAGCATGGGGCTCCTTCACCTCTCCTTTTCTGGGACCTGGGTCTTACAGGCTCCTCTGACCTTTGGCAGTATCAGGGGCCTTCTGGAAGAAGGAGGGGGAGCAGAAGCTTTCTCTTAGTGAATTTTTGTAGCAAAAGTCTAGTGGCCAACACCATATATCTCCAGAAGGCTGGGAAGCTGTCTAGGTGCCCTAGGGTTTTAGGTAGCAAAAGACTTGTAGATGTTGAACTGTGTGTGTTGAAGCATTATTTCCATAGTTTTCACAGCAAATCTACAAATTTGGGTTTTAAAAGTCATTTTACTTTTGAAGAAAATGAATTTTATAAAGGAAAAATGATTTATCCAGTATGATCTCATAAGTAGGCTGATGAACTGTCCCTATTTTCTTGAGACTGATGGATTTCCTGGCACATGGGAGCCTCAGTTTTAAAATGAGGACAGTTGCACACAGTGAGACAAATGGGTCAGCCCAGAAATCGGTTCAATTTTGAACCCTCACATCCAAGAACTGGAATCTTTCTTGCTCTTCACAATCGCCCCTGGGATATGCATTGTTTGAATTGGTTTTATTTAGGATCTTATTGTTTTACACACAGTCACCACCAATGGAACAATATAGCTAATCCAGAGGTAAAGAGGAGAAGAAAACAAAAGTTAGCAATACTGGCTCCTACTTTTTGAAAAATGGCTTCTGAGGGCTTTCATACTTATTCTGTTGCTCAAAACATGTTTGGAATTTGCAAAGCCTGGGATTTGTCATTAGATCCAGTTGTTAGGGCCACTCAAGAGACAAGTTCGCATTATATTTTGTGTCAAGATTACCTTTTAGTGATTTGCCTCTTGTCTCACCTCTCTTGCTCTTTAGTTTTAACCAGAATAGAACTTCTTGCCTACCTTTGTCTATTATAGTTATGTGTTATTATTTTCACATGTAAACTTGTTTCACCGGTCATGAGTCTACAGCAGTAGAAAAATTAGTTGATTATAAGTACAGGTGGTATTTAATGACTACCAACATGGTTTAATAAGTAGCTAGAGGAAGTAACCTGTTGAATACTAGGGACACTGCATATTAGTCTGGTGTAAATATTTGACAATATAAATATAATATATTTATACAATATAATGTAAAACTGGTGAAGATCAAGAATTTGGTTAATAAAAAGTAGGCATTGTAATAGTATAAAAAATGACACTTCAAAAAGGTTTTAGGAAAATCTTTTAGCAGACAGTGCTGGAGCAGACATAATTGTGGGATATGTGTCCTGGCAACAGATTAGACATTGATTATTTAAATAAAAAAGTAAAAAATACAGCAGGGAATATCAATTTCTCTTTAAGTTAGAAATATTACATCAGCCTATGGAATAAAGCTACAGGGGGGAAAAAAAGGAACATCAAACTCCACTTTCTCTCCCAGAAAATATTTTATCTTTTATCTCTTTTTAGCCTTACATTTCTATAAAGCATGTAGGTCAAGCATTAGATTGAACAAATTACAATTCTTTTAGGTTAGAAATGGTTGAGTTATTGGAAATTTTATATGGTTTAACCTAACATTACTATTTCTATCTTGCTGAGGGAGAAATGGGATTTACAATGGAGACGGTGAGTTACTGGAGAAAGAAGACAAAGGGCTATCTTTGCTCTCTCTAGGCCTTCTGATTTTTGTTTTTTCTTCTTTGTAGTTATAGCTCCAGTAGTTGTCACAGAGTGGAAACTTGATGGTTGTGTGGTGGTTTTGGAAAAATGGCCACATTTGTTGACTTTTCCCTCATCAGCGGGTGGTGTTTATGTCACCCCTTGAATCTTGACAGGCTTCTGACTATTTTGACCAATAAAGTATGATGGAAGTGATGATAGATGAGTCCCAATGCTAAGTCATAAAAGGCCTGCAGTTCTTGCCTGGTTCTCTTGAAATACTCATTCTTGGGATAGTCCACTGTGAAACCCAGTCATTATGCTGTGAGAAGTCCAAGCCAGGTGTAGGTGCTTTAGTGGATAGTATTTGTGGAGCCCAGACTTCCAGCCATTCTAGTCAAAGCACCAGATATGGGATTGAAGGAGACCCCAGGCATTTCTTGTCTCAGTCAGTGGAGTCTTCCTGCTGACAATCCAGATACTATAGAGACGAGACATCCCCACTATGTCCTACTAAAGTTCCTGACCCATGTTATCCAAGAGCATAGTGGTCATTATTTTTGGACACTAAATTTTCAGTGGTTTGTTACACAGCAATAGATAACTGGACCAAAGTGGTAAGAATGTGTACTTCTTGTCTAAGAAGTTAGGCTTCATTCTTAGTTACAAAATTGGCATGGGTACCCTAAAGTCAAAAGTGAAAGCCTTGCACTCCCTGACCATTGAAGCTCATGCTTGCTGTAGGCTGTGCAGAAATGCAAACCGTGGGTGTCAAGATGATACCACCTCTAAATGGCTGGATGGTCTGAGGCCTGTGGAGAATTTCTGCCCAGGGTGTAAGTCTCATCCACAGACATTCAGGTTACTCAGAAATACGTCTTGAAGAAGGTGCTTGCAAAACTGAATGCTGCAAAGTAGCAGGATATAAAATCAATACCTACAAATCAAATGCATTCCTGTGCATGAGCGATGAACCCACTGAAAGACAAATCAGGAAAACTACCCCATTCACAATAGCCTCAAAACAAAACCAAAACCAAAAACAAACAAAAAACCCTGGGAATCAATCTAACAAAAGGGGCAAAAGACCTCTACAATGAAAACTACAGAACACCAAAGAAAGAAATTGAAGAAAATCTCAGAAGATGGAAAGATCTCCCATGCTCCTGGATAGGCAGAATTAATATTGTCAAAATGGCCATACTACCTAAAACGTTATACAAATTTAATGCAATTCCTATTAAAATCCCAATGACATTCTTCACATAAATAGAAAAAGCAATCATGAAATTTATTTGGAAAAATAAGAAACCCAGAATAACTAAAGCATTTCTTAGCAGGAAAAGTGAAGCAGGAGGCATCACAATACCAGAACTGAAACTATACTACAGAGCTATAGTAACAAAAACAGCATGGGTATTGGCACAAAATAGACTTGTAGACCAATAGTACAGAATAGAGAACACAGAGACAACCCACATAAATATGGTTATGTCATACTAGACAAAGTGCCAAAAACATTCACTGGAGAAAAGATAGCCTATTCAACAAATGGTGCTGGCAAAACTGGAAATCCATATGTAGCAAAATGAAATTAAACCTCTATCTCTCACCCTGCACAAAAATCAACTCATTATGGATCAAAGACTTAGGCACTAGAACAGAGACTCTATGCCTAATAGAAGAAAAAAAGGCCCAAATCTTCACCATGTCGGCCTAGTATCTGACTTCCTTAACAAGACTCCTAAAGTTCAAGAAGTAAAATCAAGAATCAATAAATGGGATGGATTCAAGTTAAAATGCTTCTTCTCAGCAAAGGAAACAATCAATAACATGAGGATAGAGACTACAGATTGGGAGAAAATCTTTACCACATGCACCTCCAATAAAGCATCTAAGGTATATAAAGAACTAAAAAAAACCTTAACATCAATAAAACAAGTAACACAATCAATAAATGGGCCAAGGAAATAAACAGACACTGTACAATCAATCAGCAAATATATGAAAAAGTGTTCAACATCTCTAGCAATTGGAGAAATGCAATCAAAACTACTCTAATATTTCATCTCACTCCTGTTAGAATGGCAACCATCGAGAATATAGGCAACAATAAATGTTGGTGAGGATGTGGGGAAAAAGGTACATTTATACATTGCTGGTGGAACTGCAAATTGGTGCAACCACTATGGAAAGCAGTATGGAGATTCCTCCGAAAACTTGGAATGGAACCACCATTTGACCCAGCTATCTCACTCCATGGTTTATACCCAAAGGACTTAAAATCAGCATACTACAGTAATGCAGCCACATCAATGATTATAGCAGCTCAATTCACAATAGCTAAACCATGGAACCAACCTAGGTGTCCCTCAATAGATGAATGGATAAAGAAAATTTGGTATATATACTCAATGGAATATTACTCAGCTTTAAAGAAGAGTGAAAATATGGCATTTGTCAATAAATGGATTGAATTGGAGAAATAAGTGAAATAAGCCAATTCCCAAAGTCCAAAGGCCAATTTTTTTCTCTGATATGTGGATGCTAATTCACAATAAGGCGGGGGACACTAGAGAAGAATAATGTTACCTTAGATTAGGTAGAGGAAAGTAAAGGGAGGGGAGCGGAGGGAATATGGGGGTAGGGAAGATAGTAGAATGAAACAGACATTATTACTGTATGTATATATGTGACTGCATGACCAATGTGATTTTACAACATGTGTACTCAGAACAATGAGAAATTATATCCCATCTATGTATAATATATTGAAGTGCATAAATGCATTCTACTGTCATGTATAAACTAATTAAAACAAATAAAAATTAATAAAAAATGTATGGAGAAAAACCTGAATGCTGCTAGAATACTAAAAGATTCCTCACATGTGCATATGTTTTAATAAAAAATTTTAAAAAATTCCTTTTCAGAAGCAACACATACGCATTATAACATGAACTCAAAATATAGATAAGTGAAGAGAAGGAAGCAAAACATCTATAATCCCATCCAATGGCAAATGCTATTAATACCTTTCAGACTTCCATTATTGAATGTAAATCACATGATTCATTTATATGTGATATAATGCAGTGTGTGATTATTTATTATCAATACAATTTATAAGCAAATTACATGTAGATGTTAACATAATGAGATCATGCTATTTTAATTATTTTTATAATTTTTTAAAACCAAAACTGTTGGTATTGTTCCATGCCTCTATAAGCCTTAGTTTACGTATGTGTACTGACTGTCTGGGTTCATTGTATGATCGTACTATACTTTCTTGCTTTCCCTGTTAATGAAGGTTTTTACTTTTTCAGTACTTCTATTGTACAAATCATGCTGCATCATCTTCTAAAGATGTAACTTTAATGATTCATGATGACCATTGACTAATGGTATTTTTTGTTGTCCTTTGCATATCCCAGTTACATTTTAATAGGACATGTTTTACCTACACGCCCCACCAGAGGTTTGTGGACACACACTTCCACACAGGAATGCAGTGGGAGAACACACATGGATACTCTGGGAAATTCCACAAAAGAAGGCTATGGGATCCTGAGAGTGGATGCTTTCACAAGGAAGTAACATTTGCTCTCTCAGAGTTGGTACAGTGTTGCAACAAATATCTGTCCCTTGGAAGAAAGAGAAAAGAATAAAGATAAAAAAAAATAAAAAAAAAATAAAAAAAAAAACAGAAAAAAAAAAAAAATAAATAAGGAAAATATTTAAAGAGGAAGTAACATTTGCTCTCTCAGAGTTGGTACAGTGTTGCAACAAATATCAAAAAAAAAAAAAGAAAAAAAAAAATAGAAAGGGGAAAAAAAAAAAAAAAATGGGAAAAAGAAAATAATAAAAAAAAAAATAATAAAAAAAAAAAAAATGTCCCTTGGGAAGAAAGAGATATAAAAAACAGAGAAACAAATCAAAAAAAAAAAAAAAAAAAAGAAAAAAAATAGAAAAATTAGAAAAAAAATAAATAAAAAATAAAAATAAATAACAAAGAAAAAAATAAATAGAAAAAAAAAAAAAAAAAAGAAGAAAAGAAAAAAAAGAATTAAAATTTAAAGAAAATAGACCAGAAAAAAAAAAAAAAAAATATTAAAAAAAAATTAAAAAAAAATAAGATAAAAATATACCCTCTGAGAGAAAGAGATATTTAAAGATGCAGTGGGAAGTAGGTTAGGCCGAACATGAAGTTTTCCTCTCCTTTGCTGTTGGATTTATAAATATGTCCCCTGTGGTTTTTGCAAATGGAAAATTGTCAGCATGAATGGGAATTAAGATGGGCTAGTCAAGTGTGAAGAGGGAGCCTCCAGAATGGGAAAAGATCTTTGCCTCCTGCTCTTCAGATAGGGCATTAATATCCAGAATATATAAAGAACTCAAAAAACTTAACACCCCAAAATCCACTAATAACCCAATCAATAAATGGGCAAAGGAACTAAACAGATCCTTCTCAAAAGAAGAAATATGAATGGTCAAAAAATACATGAAACAATGTTCAACATCTTTAGCAATTAGAGAAATGAAAATTAGAACTACACTGAGATTTCATCTCACTTCAGTCAAAATGGCAATGATTGAGAACACAAAGAATAAATGTTGGCAAGGAAGTGGGGGAAAAGGTACCCACATACATTGTTGGTGGGACTGTGAATCAGTACAATCACTCTGGAAAGCAGTATGGAGACTCCTTAAAAATCTAGGAATGGGGCTACCATATGACCCAGCTATCCCACTCCAATGGATTTAAAATCAGCATACTACACTGATGCAGCCATATCAATATTTATAGCAGCACAATTCACAATCACTAAGCTATGGAGCCAACCTAGGTGTCCCTCAGCAGGTGAATGTGGTATATATACACAATGGAGTATTATTCAGCTATAAAGAGGAATGACTTTGTGGCATTTGTTGATAAATGGATGGAACTGGAGGTTATAATGCTAAGTGAAATAAGTCAGACTCAGAAAGTCAAGGGTTGAATTTTTTTCTGATACACATGGGAGAGAGAGAGAGGGGGCAGAGAGAGAGAGAGAGAGAGAGAGAGAGAGAGAAGGAGAAGAAGAAGGAAGAGGAGGTGGTAGAGGAAGAGGAGGGGGAGGGGGAGAGGAAGGAAAAGGAGAAGAAGAAATAGAAATGGGGGGCAATTTTCCATCAAAATAAAAGAAAAATCAGGGAGTAGAAGAAGGGGATTTAGGGAGAGGGAAGATGGATGAGATAAGGGAAGAACAGTGGAATGAATCTGATCTAACTTTTCAATGCACACATATAACTATACTTCAATGAATCCCACCATTATACATAGTAATTTAAAAAAATGTAAAGAGAAAGATCAGTAGAGGAAAGGGAACAGGGGGAGGGAGGAGGGTAAGGGTAAGTACTGGGAACTTAAGTAAAGCAAACTATACTCCATGCATTTATAATTATGTCAAAATAAACCCCAATGTTATGTATAACTCTTATGAACCAACAAAAATAAAAAGGACCCGGGAAATACAGATCTGCTAGTCAGCCTGTTGATTTAGGGTCTCTAAAATGGGTGAAATAAAATGGAGATTTAAAGTAGTATCTATGTAGATGAAGATTTTCCTCTTCTTTTCCACCCTTCCAATAGAAGGTAAAAAAGGACTCCTTTTTTTTTTTTTTTGTTTTTTTTTTTGTTAACTGCTCTGTTTTTGTTCATTTGTTTGTTAACTACTGTAACAATCCGTAGATCATAGGTATTTCCTGACACTTTTTGCTGGAGTAACCTGCAAACTTCTCATAGGACAATAGCAATGTTGCTCAGAGGACATACTTGGAATTTGGGATTTCTCTGTGAAGAAAGAAAAGAAGGTTGCAGGACCCCTCTCCCTTGCTATGGTTTGGACTTCTATTATCCTTTCCAGCTCCTAAAGTGTATTTGCTTTGACACCTGAAATGTTATTGAACCTCTTTGAACCTAAATTTCCTGTTTGTTATGATGAAACTACACAGGGTTGGCTTTGTGAGGGAGATATAGGAGGAAGCATAAAGTGAATGGCACATGGTAACACTCCTGATTGTTAAGAGTCTGTCTCTGCTGAATACCATCATTTTGAATATCACATGTAGTGATCTGGAGAAAACGATATTCCTTGGACTTCTCCTGCGAAGGAGAAAGGTGTCTTTGAGGAAAGCATTGTTATAAGCACTTAGGGTAGTACTACTGTCTTGCTCTTTCGCTGCCTCCCAGCAGTTAAGGTGTGTTCTAAATATGTTTTTTGTATGGGTGATGGAAGAGTTTCTGGTGGTTGGTCCAGAGATGTTGAGAGTACAGCTAGGAGGGAGATTCTGGGAGGATTCAAGCTCTCTGAAGTCACCCCTTCCCCGGAGTCACACTGTCTTTAGGAAGCCTCCAGAAATTATGAGGTGCTCCATTGGAATGGTGGCATTATCTTGGAAACTGGTGCAGGAACGGAAGGTGCTGTGGCGTTTAGAGAGCTAAGAATTTAGAACAGAAGCAGGAGGAAATGAACGTTTGAGCTTGCAGATGTAGGGACAACTGTTGACTATTAGAAGCAATGGAATTGGGAGTCAGGAGAAGTTGAACTAATCATCTCTGAGTGGCTGATCAATCTCTGGATTAGTTTTTCTCTTTTGAGATAGAACATCATTTGTGATAAATGTTTCTATTTACATTTATTTTGGATACAGGAATAAGATTGACTTTGGGGCTGGGGTTGTGGCTCAGCGGCAGAGCGCTCGCCTCGCACGTGCGCGGCCCGGGTTCGATCCTCAGCACCACGTAAACACAAATGCATTATTGCATTGTATACAACTAAAGCAAATAAATAAATATTTAAAAAAAAAAAAAGATTGACTTAGCCAAGTCACTGGGAAATAAAACCTTTGTTCTTATTCCTTGTCCTCTTAGATGGGTTAAGGAATCCTCTGTCCTGTCAACATTTTATAAACTTTTAAAAATGTGTAGTGGCTTTTCCCACAAATCTTACTACCTTGCCCAGAAATAACATAGTTGACAACGAAGACTGATGAAATCCGAATTAATGTAAGATGTGTGCTTGTTTGCCTGGAATATAATTTCTTTCCATTCTAACCCAATTTTCCCCCCAGCTGCTGGACTTGCACTTATCCACATGTTTGCATTATTATGTATATTACCCTCTAGTATCTTTTCTGTTCAAAGACACAGATTGCAAGTCAAAAACGAAGTTGGGTTCCAAAGCTCCAGAATCAGAGTTAGAGAACAAATTTCAGGTGGAACTAACCAGTAGGGACAATACTATAATAAATATCTTTGACTGCTCATAACCCTTGTTTCCTCTTAGGCTTAACTGTGTGTACTCAATACTTGCAAACTTTCTTGCAATTAACTTTATTATGGTAATTATTGGAAAGGAAGAGGGTTAGCTTTGTGCTAGGCCCTTGCATTAAGTGTTTAAACATAGACTCTATGTGTAATAAGTCGAAGTGCCTTTAAAGTATTGTAGGAAAAGTTTTCATTATAAATTATAATAAAACCCATGCATTTGGAGTTACAACTGATAGTAAGAATATAACTAATATTGGACACAGGATGATAAACTATAGCATGCAATTTCAGAAATAAGTAGCTGAAATAGTAATTGGAATGGTTTCTTTCAGTAAGATATTGCAAGCCCTGCAAATGCTACTGAATGCCATAGCTATTAGCCAGAGAAGATTATACTGAGGGAAAGAAAATGAATGCTTTTGAATATCCATTAAGTGCCAGATACCTAAATATATATTGTCTCCTTGAATACTCATAATAATCTTGTGATGTAAGTATTATTATTTTCACAGATGAGGACATTGAACATAAGAGAGGTTAAGGATTTGACTAATCTCTATGGCAAGTGAATATGAATTGTGGCTGTAGTATTCATACCATGTGTGTTTGGCCTCTGAATGTATTCTTTTTTTTTATTAATCACATCTCTATGGGGTTGATTTGGAAGAAATTTTGCTTCAAAATCAAATAAAAGGGGCAAAAGAAAGGTGTTATCCACAGGATAAGAAATGAAAAGTGTCATGGTCACACGTGTAGCAAGTTGTTCATTGTCCGTCTTCTGTTGCTTCTTAAGTCTTTCAGAGAGAAAAGAATACACTCACAAGTACAGCAAAAAGAATGGGACTTGTCGATGTGCATCAGGGTTGGTTCCACAATCTAGCTATTGTGAATTGTGCTGCTGTAAACATTGATGTGGCTGTGTCCCTGTAGTAAGCTATTGTTAAGTCATTTGGGAATAGGCCAAGGAGTGGGATAGCTTTGTCAAATGGTGGCTCCATTTCCAGTTTTCCAAGGAATCTCCACACTACTTTCCAGATTGGCTTCACCAATGTGCAGTTCCACCAGCAATGTAAGAGTGTGCCCTTTCCCCCACATCCTCTCCAGCATTTATTGTTGTTTGTTTTTTTTGATAGCTGCCAATCTGACTGGAGTAAGATGAAATCTTAGAGTAGTTTTGATTTTCATTTCTCTAATCACTAGAGATGTTGAACATTTTTCCATATATTTGTTGATTGTTTGTATATCATCTTCTGAGAAGTGTCTGTTTAGATCCTTGGCCCATTTATTGATTGGGTTATTTGTTCTTTTTGGTGTTAAGGCTTTTAAGAGCTTTATAAATCCTTGAGGTTAGTGTTCTATCTGATGTGCTTGTGGTAAAGATTTGCTCCCATTCTGTAGTCAAGGTATTTCCAGACAGAGAACATTGAGAATAAAGGTAAGGAGTTGAAGATGTTCAAGAAAGCCTGGATGACTTCTTAGAGAGGGCTTGAGATGTCAGAAGTGCAGTCAGCAGTCCTAGGTCTTCACTTTCTGGGTCCAGGAACTAGACTTGTCAGTGCCCCAGATTTGATGAGCCTCAGGGAACTGAATGATACCTAGAGAAAGAAATCTAGTTATTAATTTAAAAAGTAAGACTTTATTTTTAGTGACCATAATGGAAGTACCTACCACTCAAGGTATCAAGGAAATGGTACACAAGATTTCGTAAATTGAAGGTTTATTAGTAAATAGACTCAGAAGAAATGAATTGGCTGACCTTGTGAGTATATTCTTCATGTCACAGATGAGGTATGCCTTTTTAGCAGTCAGAACATTCTAATTGGATAGGCATGTACTGTAATATTCTTGTCCTTTTGTGCCTCTTTTTCTAAACTCCATATAGTTATTAATCCTTTTTAAAAATTTCATTAATTTAATTGTCTAAACTGTTATAAAAATGCTCCTTAGTTACTTTTATTGGATCCCCACAAGCCCCACTCTTTTCTGTCCTGAACTGGACAATGTTAAGTCCATTGGAGACTCCTGTCCACTGTCAGTTTTCCCCATTAATATAAATCTCAGCAGTTGCACTCACTCCAACGTTTGATGTTTACTAATTGTGGTTGTCCTGTATACTTACGACAGCTACATCCAGTTCCTCTGACTTAGTCTGACCTGAAATTCAGCATAGAGATAGAATTAGGAAAATCATTGGTTGTTAACCAATTGGTTGGTAGGGAAAGAAAGTTTAATATAAGATAAATTGGGGATTATTTCTACAAGTAAAAATTAATTAAAGAAGAAATGAAATATATAGGGAGGGTCTGACATTGCATTTTCTTTTGGCCAAGAGAAAACACCAGAAGAAATACTTCCTGAGAGAGAAGCTGTAGTTGTGATATACCCTTTTCCTTAAGGATGACAATAATTTGAAGGGCCAGTGTAAATTTAGTACCACTGTTTTTAAACATACTTAAAAAGTTTCTTTCAAATCAATCAAAGATACTATGGCATGATAGGAATTCTGTTTATTCCAATTATAGTTTGATTCCCTCTGTATAACTGGAAAACATCTAATGAGCATTCACTATATACCAGTGGCTGCAAGGCACTGTGAATAAACAGAATAAGATAGTTTCTTCCTTTGTGGAGCATTTGCTTTAAGTCCCATTATAAATCATTCAATACACAGGAAAGGGTTAATTATAGCCAAGAGTTCTATATGGATTTTTCCCAGTGGGTTGCATATCTCTCTACTGGGAAAGATTGTCAGGAACTATGTAAAGTGGCATTAACTCAAGTTAGGATACTAATCAGTGCTGCTTACGTCTTGGACAAGGTGAGGTTATTCCCTCAGGCATGAGTCCTTGCTAGGATATTCAGGTTTCCCAAGAGGTCCCTGTTTCCAGTTTTACTGCCTATTGGGGGTCACAGCTCTTTACTTAACCAGCATCATAAGTAAATGTGTTCAAATGCTTTCCAGGAGTACATTCTGTAATTTACAACTGTCCAAACATTATTAAAATCATAGTTGAGAAAAACAATGTTCAGGATGTATTTCATAAAGGATGTATGGTTAATTCTGTCGTTTGAAATGAAAATATTTCCTTCTAGATCCAAGAGAGCTGTGAGTCTGGAATGAATAATAATGACCTCCTCAAAGTTTTGTACTGTTGAATGAGCCTATGTTGAGGAATATTATAAGAAACAGCCTCAGGAAACACCTTGTTGGGATTGTGGAGAAAATGTGCCAGAGAATGTCTTTTATCATATAGTGCAAAGGATGGAGAAAAATTAATATCCATTGGATTTGTTACCTCATTGATATTATATTGATATTATTATTATTTTTTTGGTACTGGGGATTGAACTCAGGGGTACTCAACCACTGGGCCACATCCCAGCCCTTTTCTTCGTATTTTATTAGAGACAGGGTCTCACTGAGTTGCAAAGTGCTTCGCCATTGCTGAGGCTGGCTTTGAACTTGCTATCCTCCTGCCTCAGCCTCCCCAGTGCTGGGATTACAGGCGCCTGGCTAGCCTTGTTCATTAAAGACACCTCCATCTTGGGCTGAGGTTGTGGCTCAGTGGTAGAGTGCTTGCCTTGCACATGTGAGGTACTGGGTTCAAAACTCAGCACCAAAAATAAAAAAAAAATAAAATAAAACAAAATAAAGATATTTTGTCAACTAAAAAATATAAAAAAAACCCCACCTCCATCTTTAGCCATTTCAGTGCTATTTGTCCCTCTGTGTTAGCACAGGCAAGAAAGAAGAGAGTAATGGAAACTGAGATCTGCTACTATTATGAGTTGGTTATGATCAAGAGGGGACATGATCATTAATGAGAAGAAACTTGTTAAACTGAATAAAATGAGTCTAAATGAAATTATCTCCACTTACCAGATGATATGACTTAATTAGTTCAGATCTGCACATGCAGTAATATAGCCATTAGCCATGTGTAGCTATTTATGTTTACATTTAAATAAGTCAAAATAAAGTAAAATTAAAAATTCCCTAATTTTATGAGTAACACTGCTGATGTTCCATAACCACACATGGCTATTTGGCTTGCCATGTTGGATGGTACAGTCACAGAACATTTTCTTTATCGCATAATGTTCTATTGGATAGCATGAGTAGAAGGTGTTACAGGGAGAGAATGACCTAAGCAATGAAGTCAGTAGTCCATTTTGTAGAGTGATGTACATGATGCTTTATACCCATTTCTTCCTTTGATTATTGCATCACATTTTTAGTACAGTAAATCATGCTTACCAAATTATTTTAGAAATAATTTTCTTAACTAAATGTATGGGCTCACATTTATAGATTTTAAAAATTTGTTGTTTTTAGATATACATGACAGTAGGGTGCATTTTGACATATTAATGTATGTAATGGGATGTAACCCATTACAATTTTGATCCCATTCTTGTGGTTGAACATAATGTGGAGTTACACTGGTCATGTATACATTTATAGATTTTTTTTTGCTTTCTTTTTTCTTTTATTGACTTTGTAGAAGATCCAAATTTAGTGTACCAGCATTGACTGCTGGGAACTGTGAAAAAATTCTAGCTGGGAAAGTTGATTAAAATAAATGGTTTAGGGAGTCTTTTAAGTTCTCCTATTCATGTGCCTTCCCTTTGGCACAGATATCCAAGAGTTAGGTGTAGATTTATTAAAGAAGAAAATTAAGTGAGGGGCAGAGAGATGAAGAGAACAAACAAAGTCAGGGACAAATAGAGGTGAAGAGAGGTGAAGAGGTGGATAAATTGATTGAGTGCATTCTGTGAGTCTATTGCTAGGTTAAGTTACTCTCTTGTTTAAGTCTTTAATAACTCAATTTAGTAGATTTTTATCTTGATTTTATTGATGAGGAAGCAGACTCAGTTCAGGGTTTCTCAGAGTTCAGGCAACTAGTAGATAGTAAGGCTGAGCTTTGAACTCAAACTTTCTTACTTGAAGGATCATGAATTTTCCATTCTTAGGTGCTAAGCCATTATCTCTCTTTCCTGGGAGTTTGCAGTAGCACTTCATCTCTTTCTGTTGTCTTATATTTTCCTGTGCCTCTTTTTTCTTCTTAGTATTTTTTTGTTCAAGGATTTTTTCCTTTATTTGAAAATAATGAGCAATGTGTCTGAAATTTTTTTTTCTGCTGTTTTCTGGAGCAATTTTTTTTTCTGAATTGTATGCTTTTGCCCTGACAGCTCTTCCAATTTTTATTGATATATGCATGCAATGGCACATGCCGTTTCACTTCTAATGATCACTCATCTTTCAGTGGGGGTGCTTTTGTTTGGGTCTTTGATTTGCTTGTTGCAATGTGGGAGTGGGATGAGAGTTGTGAACTAAAGCAGTCAATGAGTTTTGTCTATTTTGTCCCAGAACTCCTTTTCATTAAATCTGCTGCCTTTTCTGTTCTCATGGGTAGGTGAATTTTTACATTTTGGCATTCATTTGGGCTTCAGAGTGAGCATAATTTCAGTGTGAAAATTTTAGCATGATTTTCAGTGACCCTGCATTTGTCTCCACTTCTCTAGCAACTTAATGTGAACAAAACATGCATGTACAGTGACAAGAATTGGACAATGAAAATAAAATCTGCATTACTCCATTTAAGAAGTAATCAAGCCAGGTTGGTGGTGCATGCCTGTAATTCCTGAGGCTCAGGAGGCTGAGGCAGGAGGATTGCAAGTTCAAAGCCAGCCTCAACAAAAAGCATGGCACTAAGGAACTCAGAGATATCCTGTCTTTAAATAAAATAAAAAATTGGGCTGGGGATGTGGCTCAGTGGTTGAGTGCCCCTGAGTTCAATCCCTGGCACCCACCCCCCAACAAAGAAACAATCAGTTTTGGAACCTTAGAAACTTCTTACAATGTCTTTCCTGACCACATTTCCTTCCTTCCAGAAAACCAGTTTCCTAGATTAGATTATTATCATTTCCTGATTTTCTTCATAGTTTTATAATGTACAAATATTTTCCTAAACAACATGTTGTTTAGTATTGTCTGCTTTTAAACTTTATATAAAAGGAAGTGTACTAAATACAATTTGCTTCTGAATAGATAATTTATTTATTCATTCTACTATTAGTGGACATGTGAGTGTTTCCAGTGGTGTTTTTTAAAACTGACTTAAGTTTCCGTGAGCATTTCGATATCTCTATTGCAAAAAATAATCTAGAGATCCTTTGGGATCCTTAGGGAATTATTGGGTTGTAGAATTTGCCTCCTTCAACTTTATTAGATGATACTAAACAGTTTTCTAGAACAATTGCTATTGAGTCTTTCTAATTTATTTTTTAAATTATGGTACTTTTCAACTCCAGAATATCTACATTGTTCTTTAAAAAAATTTTCTCTTTATTCATAGTTTATATTTAATTAGACATTATCCTCATTCGTTGGCTTGGTTCTTAGAGTCTTCAGTAGTTCATGAAACATTCTTAACAGTGATTGCACTGAAAGTCTTTTCCTCTTAATCCAATTTCTGGACACTTTAACAGGCCGTTTCTGTTGCCTGCTTTTTTCTTTCGTATGAATGGGTCATACTTTCTTGTTTGCATTCTCTCATTTTGTTAAAACAAGGAATTTTAGATAATATGTTCTAGCAGTTATGGATATGGGTTCTCTCACCTCCTCTGAAAATTCTTCTGTTGTTTGTTTGCTTACCCATACAGTGACTTGGACGGACTGTTTGAATGAAGTCTACTTCTCTACTGTGTGTTGCCTCATCTATTTTAGCAAAGGGGTTTGGGTAAAGAAATTTACATATTATAATCTCACTCTGTTATTATTCATAACAGTTTGTAAATGCAGGTCAAAAGTACTGTGGAAATATTGATTTGTTATGTATAAGAATGATAAAGTAGGAATAGATATTTAGATGATAACAGGGGAACATTCTGGATAAAAACAGTAAGTATAAGAACAGTGTTGCATTTCCTAAATAAAAACTACTTTCTTTAAGTAGGGAACCTGGATATGAGGGGTTAGACATTCTGATGGTAAAAAGGGATTCAAAAAGGTGGTGGTGGGGGCCTTAGTGAGAGCTTGGGACTTTCAACGAGTCATGATTACACTTGATTGAGTGAATAATCACCTGCATTGGAATGCTTTAGTAAAGTTCTATACGGAATACCTTACTAGCCACTGAATTATCTGTGAGGTGTTAGTAAATTTCTATATGGAATACCTTACTAGCCACTGAACTATCTGTGACGTGTTCAGAGCTGTCATACACACACACACACACACACACACACACAGAGAGAGAGAGAGAGAGAGAGAGAGAGAGAGAGAGAGAGAGAGAGAAAGGATTCTACTCCTAAGGGAGTGCTTTTGCATTAGGAGAGATGTTTTCCTCCAGGGGACATATGACAATGTTTGGAGACATTTCTGATTCTCACAACTGGAAAGGGTGCTACTGATATCTAGTATGCCAAAGTCAGGAAAGCTGCTAACTGTCTTATAATGCGTGGGACAGCTCCTCACAGGAGAAAGAAAATGAAACTCAAAATGTCCATAGTGCCTCTGTTGATAAGTCTTACCTTAAAATGAATAATCTGTGTTAGTCTGTTTGGGCTGCTATAACAAAATACCATAGACTAGGAGCTTATAAACAACAAACTTATTTTCCACAGTTCTGAAGGCTGAGAAACCCAAGATCAAGGCACCAACAGAGTTGGTATCTGAGAAAGGTCTGTTTTCTGGTTTATGAGTGGTGCCTTCTTACTTGCCTGGTGAAGGGGGAGAATGAAACTCCTTTGGTCCCATTTTAAAAGACTAATTCCCTCTTGACCTCATCTTCTGCCTAATCATCCCACATTCTAATACCATCACTCTGGGAGTTGTGTTAGTCAGTTATTTGTCACTGTCACCAAAATATTTGACAAGAACAGCTCAGAGGAGGAAAAGTTTAGTTTGGATCAGAGTTTCAGAGATTTAGTCCCTGGTGGGCTGATTCCATTGCTCTGGGTCTAAGAAGAGGCAGAACATAATGGCAGAAGGGTGTGGTGGGGGAGTACTGCTCCATTTGTGGTGATCAGAAAGCAGAGAAAAAAGGGGAAGAAGAACCCTTTCAGGGTAAGCCCCCTATGACCCACCTCCTCCAGCCATGCTCCACCAGCCTACAGTTAGTCCATTCAAACTAGCATGGACTGATTTCAGTGTTTGATTTCAACTTTGGTTGGCTCCTAAAGGAAAGTTAAGAAACTCTGAAACTTAGCCCCATATTTCCTGGTTCCAAATGTAGTGACTTCCATAGCTGCACTATGTCAACTTATCAGGTATTCTGCACAATTTTATAAAAGATTTCTTTTTTAATTGAGAATATTTTGTTGAAAAATAACTGGAAGCAAATTTTAAATGCATAAACAAGCTTTGCTAGTGACTAATGCTTTTAAAAATGCTTTTTAAGTGAGGGTGCATCAAGGTTAACACAACACATCTCAACTTTCTGTAATTATTGAAAAGTTAACCTTTGAGAAAACAATGCCAATATGTGAACATTTATTTAAAAAGTCTCAAATATAATTTATTCTACAAAGTTGGTAGAAAAAATTGCTCTTTATTTTGAAACAAATG
Source organism: Tamias sibiricus (assembly GCA_025594165.1). NCBI lineage: Eukaryota > Metazoa > Chordata > Mammalia > Rodentia > Sciuridae > Tamias > Tamias sibiricus. Next base: position 30,632,680 of record CM046673.1, on the reverse strand, counting down.
TTGGTCTATGATGTATTATACAGAAGACCCAGATTTAAACAATATTGGACATTATCCTATTGGATATGAAACTATTAAGGCATCTGGGGCTTCAAGTATAAAATCCAATTTTAATTATTTTAATTTTTTATTTACGATTCACATTTATTTCCATTTTTCATTTTTTAAGAAGGCAAATGGAAAAAATTCCTCTCAATTTTTCCCAGCTTTACATTTCCTTATCATATTCCCCAAACATACTGTTATTAGCATTTTTAAAAATATACTTCTTAGTCATCAATGGACTTTATTTTATTTATTTATATGCAGTGCTGAGAATTGAGCCCAGTGCCTCACATATGCCAGGCAAGTGCTCTACCACTAAGCCATCACTGCAGCCCCCTGTCATTAGTTTTTTTTTCTCTTCTTTTCTAGAATATCATTATGCACATGCAAACAAATAAAACCACGCATTGCTTTTTTTTTTTTTTTTTTAACACATAGGCTGGTACTATTTATGTTGCTTTAAATCTTTTTTTTTTTCACATTTAACAGTATATCTGAGCTATGTTTCCTTATTAGCACATGGAGTGTTCTCATTTTTTTCTTTGGTTTTCAGCACTTCAGGACATTAAATTGGTAGGATAAGCCACAATTTATTTTTAACTCATTACCTTTGAAGGAAATTTATTGTTTCTGTACCCTTATTATTAACTGACATGTATGTTATTTCAAACATTGTGCAGGCATAGCTGTGAGATAATGTTTGACAATAGGAATATCTATATCTACATTTATATCTATATACGTATATATAGTTTTTTTGAAATATATTGTAACACTGTTCTTCAGAGCAGTTACATGCCCACCAGTAATATATAAGCACACTGTTTCCATATAAACTCATTATATGTTATTGAACTGGGTTTTTGCCAAGTAGATATATAAAGAGTTCACATTCGGGTGCTCAGAATTCTGTGTATTTCTAGTGTTGGTGCACAACCTGTTTATAGCATTTATGCATTTTTCTGCTGAGTTGTGATCTTTTCCACATTTATTTCTAATAGATCCTTATTATATTAAGATTACAAATGCATGAAATAAGCAGCATGTATTTTCCTTAGTCTTTCATTTGTCTTTTTTTTTTGACTCAAGATGGATTTTGTCACCTAGAAGATATGAAACTTTGTTATAGCCAAATTTATTAATCTCATTTTGAAATGTGAACAGAAAGGTTTTTACCCCTCTAAAATAGTAAAATAACTCACTTCTGTTTTATCTTGGCACTTTTTTGTGTATTTTTTTCCTTATCTATTTCTTTTCCTTCAGTTCCTTCATTGAGGAATGATTGACAAATAAAATTTATAGGTATTTAAGGGGTTTAATTTTTCTAGTTTAGATTTCTGTTCCACTTGGGATTTAGCTAGCATAGCGCAGATTATGCTGCACCTTCATTTTTCCCCCCCTATATATGGGGAAACCACTTGGGCCTGGTGTCTTGTTAAAAGGCACCCCTTTGGCAACTTTTATATTTCTCCTATGGAAATCAATGTTGAATTTCTTTTCTGGGATTGGTTTTGGTAAACTATATTTACCTAGAAAAATTATCTATTTTATTTAGATTTTCTGTGGAAGTTTGCAAAGTACTTTTTTTTTTTTTTTTTTAGTTGTACATGACACAATGCCTTTGCTGTGTTTATTTTTTTTATGTGGTGGTGAGTATGGAACCTAGTGCCTCACACATGTAAGGCAAGCACTGTACCACTGAGCCACAACCCCAGCCCTGAAAAGTACTTTTTAATAATATTTTTAAATTGCATCTTATCATTTTTGCTTTCTGTATTTGTTCTTCCTTAGAAAATAAGATAGGGAATTATTTATATATTTTTATTGTCTTCTATGCTCCCCCAACAACAAAAAGCTATTTAATTGATTCAGTTATTTTCCTTGTTTTTAATTTGTGACATTATGCTATTATTTTTCCTTTGGTTTATCTTAATGTTGCATTTTTTGAAAACATCTTGATGTTACATTTTATTTGTAGTTGAGTGAGTCGTTACTTCTACCTTATCTAGTTTTAATATTGTGAACCATTTATTTTTTCTTTGCATTGCATGGTATAACTGCTCAGCCATCTTTTCTTCTTCTCAAAATCACTTTTTAAAACTGTGTCTCTTAGCCGGGCGCGGTGGCGCACGCCTGTTATCCCAGCACTTTGGGAGGCTGAGGCAGGAGGATCATGAGTTCAAAGCCAGCCTCAGCAATGGCGAGGCACTTAGCAACTCAGTGAGACCCTGTCTCTAAATAAAATACAAAAAAGGGCTGGGGATGTGACCCAGTGGTCAAGTGCCCCTGAGTTCAATCCCCGGTACCCACAAAAAAAACAAAAAACAACAACAACAACAACAAAAAACTGTGTCTCTTTTATTTTGGCACAGAGTTAGATTTTGCTTTACGAGTCAACATGATACTCTTTTTTAAACAGTTATGAACTGTTTTAAGAAAACTTAGCCGACTTTAATAAGTTCTGATGACTAGGATTTTCAGAAATTCTGTAATTTCATTTGAATCCCTCTTTGACTCCAGAGTTGCTTAAGAGAAAAAATAATGAACATTTAGGATGACACGTACCCTTTTTTAATTCTCCTTTTTGAAATTAGGTACTGGATTCATTCCATTATGATCAGAAAAAGTTGTCTGTTCTAGTTTTACTTTTTAGAGCTCATGGAGGTTTTCTTAGTGACCTACCACATGGTAGCTTCGCTGACTATTCCATAGGAACTGAAATAAAGAAAATTCTTTGTTTCAGGGTGCTGCATTTGATATATATTGATCAGGACTACCTCATTAGATTTGTTGTTTTGGCTTTGTGTATCTGTGCTCATTTCCTCCCTCCTGTCTGCTTGATTGATGTCAGGGCTGAGAGAAGGGACTTAGTTTCCTATCACTAAGGCATCTTTGTTTCTGCTCATAATATTTCTGTTGGTGCATAGATGTTTATAACTCAAAAATATTCAATTTGAATGGTAAATTTAGTGTTACCAAGTGTCCTTCTTTGTTTCACTTAATGCTTTGGATCCTTACTTCTACCTTATCTAGTTTTAATATTGTGAACCATTTATTTTTTCTTTGCATTGCATGGTATAACTGCTCAGCCATCTTTTCTTCTTCTCAAAATCACTTTTTAAAACTGTGTCTCTTTTATTTTGGCACAGAGTTCGATTTTGCTTTACGAGTCAACATGATACTCTTTTTTAAACAACAAATTAATTATGTTTACTTTTTATATAACAGACATATTTAGTTTGAATTATGTTATTTTTTTCATGTTTTTTTTTTCTATTTTTAGAAAAGGGCTTCATTTTTTGTTGTTTTTTTCTGTGTTTTTTTGTAAGTCTATAATTACAAAAAGTAAAATTTTTGTTTTAATGGTTAGTTTCATAATTATAACTTTCTGTGGCCTTCCACTTTTTTAGGCATCCGTTAGTTCCCAAACAGAATTAAATTAGCATGGACCTTAGTCTGGTTTGTGCTGCTGTAACAGAATATTTGAGACTGGGTAACTTGTGAAATTTATCTTCGGGCATTTCTGGAGGGGGAAAGTCCCAGTCAAGGTCTGGTTTGGTTGTCTGACAAGGGATACTCTATTCTTTCAGGAGGGAGCCTGACACCTTGTATCCTGTGGAGGGGAGAAATGCTATGACCTTACATGGCAGAAGGTGGCAGAAGAAAAAGAACAAACTCCCTCTGCTGAGCTCCCCATCCCACTTTTTTTTTTTTTTTTTTTTTTTTTTAACACAGAAAAAATGTATTTTATTTTTTGGCTTCAGAAAGTAATATTTGCATAGGAGGAGCCCTCATGTCCCAATTACCTCTGAAAGTCCTTGTTTCTTAATACTATCCCCTTGGCAACTCCTGAATTTTGGAAGAAACACTTTCAAGCCACAGTAGCATGAGCCCATTTTCTAAAACATTTTTCTTTCCTCTATTGCTTAATATAAGCCAATCAAGAAAGTGTTTGCTTTGTACTGCTATATGTATCTCTACTTCTGTTATATAATTTGTGTCTTCATAATTTCCAAAGGATTGGGAGTGTGGCTCAACTGTTAAGTGCCCTTGAGTTCAATCCCTGGTACAAAAGCAATACAAAACAAATAACAACCACAAAACACCTCCTGGGAACAAAGATGGCGGATGCAACCTAGGCAGTGAGTCCTGAGCTCCTCAGAACACAGAAAGAAAGCACTGAATAAAAGTAGAATTGAGAGGTGGGTGACATAATAAATGCTCTAAGACTCCATACTACTTAATACGAGACCTGGAGAGACTGGAAGATAGTGTACCAGAGTAGAAAACAAAACTCAGAGTGCCCTAACCAGAACCTGTAGATGAGGAGGGGTGGGGATCAGAGAAAGAAAAAGAGAGAGAGAGCAGGGAGCAGACATTCTCTTAAGTTCACCCACTTAAAACTGTTGGAAAACTGTTAAAAAGACAGATAAAATTTAAAAAGCAGAAGTCTCTTTAAAAAAGCACAAACCACAAACTGTTACCCTCTTAAATCAGCACAGTGTCTTCCCATACCCAGAAAGTTGAAAATTAAACCAGAGAGAAGCCCCTGAAGTGGGCCCTCTTAAGAATCTAGCTGAAAAGAACTTCTAGAAGGACCACTACTAGCCATAAATCTCAGGAACCTGCTCCCTGCGACCCTCCCCATGAACAATGGGGAACAGAGCTGGTTAGTGGGGACCTGGGCCAGAGAAGTGCACATTTATCCCCACCCAGCCTCTGTAACCCAGGTAAGGGAAAAAAAGCTCTATTCAGGTTAGCTCTACTCAGACAAGCAGGAAGCAGCTTTGGTCCCCCCAAAAGGCAAGTTGATTCACCAGTCCCTGACCAGTGGGACTGGAGGAAGGCATTGTGAGAAGCCTAGGGACAGTCCCAGGATCACCAGAGGGAAGCTGCCTGAATGTCCAGTGACATACAGATCTAGTGGGAAATTGACAAAGGCTACACAGCAGAAAGGGCTGGTTACCAGCCAGAATAGGTCATCACAGTCTGAACTGTGATTGCAACTGGCAAGTGACAGGGTATAGGAGCCTGTTTGGGGAGATGGCTTAAATTGTGGTTGACTATGGGCCATTTTTGTAGTCTCACGGGACTTGGCCCGGGATCTCGCGGGACTTGGCCCGAGATCTCGAGTGACTTCAGCCGAGATTACTGATTGGGTCAGCGCCATTTTGGTGGTGTGTGTGGCGCGTGTTAGTCGTTGTTAGAGCCAGAGAGAAAAGTTATCAGAATAAAAAACTGTTTGTTTCCAGTTCGCCTCTGAACTTCTTCCCGCGGCTTCGTTGCTCCAAGCGGCCATCGCTTCAGGCGGCAACAACAGGGCGTTGTTTGGATATATGCAGGACCTTGCACATTGTTCATAATGTGGGGCAGTGGAAACTAGAGTCCAAGTGAATCACCAGAGACTTGTAACTATAGCATCTCAGCAAGCAGAAGCATCAAGGGGAATATTAGTGCACCACACCTGTGGAAACACACAACTTGTGTTCCCACACACACAGACAACTCCCAGGATCTTCACTATTGCAAAAAGAATTCAGGATGGGAACAAGTACACTGGTGACCCACAGCAAACACAGGGGCACATCAAAGCCTGCATCCTGAACTTATGCAAATTTAGAATCAGCCCACTCACAACACTGCGTCTTCCAAAACTATGAACAACCCTAATGTCAACTTTGATCATAGGAATAACTCATAATTTAAACGACAATTCAAGTTTAAAATAATACAACTCAATAGCAAATATTGCACCTCCAATCCATTTTAATGTGTTTCATCTAATGGTTTAAAGCATTAATTCGAATCAATGTTCCTATCGTAGTTTTTCTGCCTTTAGTTCATACCTGCTTCTCTTGTCCCCTACTCATCTTCTTGCACTATCCACTCATTACCTCAAATAACACCCATTCATCTATTTCTCCTTTATGCCTTGGTGTAATTATCCTTTTATAGCTTCTCTCTCTCACTCTTTCTTTCCTTATTTTTCCCTCTCCTATTTTCCCAAACTTTTTCCTCCCCCCGTTTTTAGTACTCACTTAAGGTTTAGTAAGGTTACTAAATTTAATTATTATTTTTTGACATATTCTAGAACTTTATTATAGGTTTATACCTTAATTTGAAGAACCACAGAGAACAATTGAAACAAGTTTTTGTCCTTACAATAGTACTAGGATTGGCTCAGAAGTAATTACAGTAAATATGGCTCAGTGGTATCTCTTAAAGTGGAGCTGACGTTGGGATCAGCAGAAGTCACACATTGAATTAAAATATCATTAACTAGATATCCACCTAACCCAGGACTCTTAAGGTGGGGGGAAGAAAAAAGCTCACATAGTAGTTCACTTAAAAGAAAAAGTCAGAACTATACTGATAGATATAAGAACAAAACAATGGAAAATGATAGATGGGTAGACATACAAACAATATAAGAAAAAAAAAAACAATGGAAAAAACCATCATAAACACCCCACAATGCTTCAAAAACAAACTTCACTGACACTGTAGAAGAAATGTCAGAGAAAGAATTTGGAAAATTCATAGTTAAACTGTTCTATGAGCTAAAATATGATATAAAGAGTAATTAGAGAAAAAATACAGAAAGTGAAAGATCACTTCAATGAAGAGATAGAGATTCTGAAAAAGAATCAAATGGAAATCCTCAAAATGAAGGGATCAATAAATCAAATTAACAAGTCAGCAGAAAGCATCACCAATAGATTAGACCACTTTGAAGATAGATTTTCAGGCCTTGAAGACAAAATATGTAATCTTAATAATAAAGTCAGCCATAGAGATAAGATGTTAAGTGACCATGAATAGAATATTCAAGAAATCTGAGATAACATTAAAAGGCCAAATTTAAGATTCACTGGGATAGATGAAAGCTCTGAAACACAGACTAAAGGAATGCACAATCTTTTCAAAGAAATAACATCAGAAAAATTTCCAAACCTTAAGAATTAAATAGAAATTCAAATACAGGAGGCATATAGGACTCTAAATATACAAAACCACAATAGATCCACTCTAAGACAAGTTATGAAAATGACTAACATACAAAATAACAATAGACTATTAAAAGCTGCAAGAGAAAAAAGGACTGATCATATTTAGAGGTAAACCAATCTGAATTTCAACTGATTTCTGAAACCAGATCCTAAAAGTAAAGCAGGCTCTGAATAATATATACCAAGCTCTGATAACAGATGCCAACCAAGAATACTATACCAGGAAAATTAAGCTTCAAAATTAAAGCCTAAAAAAAACCAAAATACCAAAAATAAAACAAAAAACACCTTCCATGATAAGCAATAGCTAAAATAATTCATTACTAGAAAGCCTGAACTATCCAACATGCTCAGTAAAATATTTCATGAAGAAATGAAAAATAAAAATGAAAGCCAGCATAGGGAGGCATTGCTCTAGAAGAATAGACAATCAAATCCAATCTAAACACTAGAAATAAATCAAAATTGCAGGAAATAAAAATCAATAATAACATTGAATGTAAATGGTCTAAACTCTTCAATTAAAAGACATAGACTGGCAGATTGGATTAAAAAACAAGACCCAACAATATGCTGTCTGAAAGAGACTCACTTCACAGACAAAGACATCCACAGACTGAAAGGGAAAGGATGGGAAAAAACATGCTACTCATGCAGATCATGTAAACAAGCAGGGTTACCATTCTCATATCAGATTAAATGGACTTCAAACCAAAATTAATCAGAAGAGACAAATAAGTTCATTTCACATTGCTTAAGGTAATCATATAGCAACACGATATAAGGATTGTAAATATTTATGCCCCAAACTATGGAATATCTATGTACATCTAACAAACCCTTCTCAGGATTAAGAATCAAATAGGCCACAATACAACAATATTGAATGACTATAACATGCCTCTCATCACTGGATAGATCATCCAAAGAACAACTAAGTAAAGATTCTATAGAACTAAAATATAAAATTAATAATTTGGACCTAGCAGACATCTTTAGAATATTTTTGTCAATTAACAACAACTGAATTCAATTTTTTTCTCAGCAGTACATGGAACATTCTCTAAAATAGACCATATTTTAGGTCACAAAACAAATCTTAGCAAATACAAAAAATAGAGATAATATCTTGCATTCTATCAGATCATAATGGGATGAAATTAGAAATCAATAATAAGATAAAAAATAGAAACCACAGTAACACTTAGAGATTAAGTAATATGCTTTTGAGTAATGAATGAATAGCAGAAGAAATCAGTGGAGAAATAAAAAAATAATCAGAGGTAATGAAAATAGTGATACAATGTATCAAAATCTTCCAAACAATATAAAGGCAGTTCTAAGAGAAAGTTCATAGCATTGAGCTCACACATTAAACAATAGACAGATACCAAATAAATAACCAAGCATTACATCTCATGGCCCCAGAAACAAAAAGAACCAAACAAAACTCCAAAATCAGCAGAAGACAGGTAATAATTAAAATCAGAGCAAAAATGAATGAAATTGAGATTTAAAAAATACCAAAGATCAATGAAACAAAGAGTTTTTTTTTAAAGGATAAAATTGATAAACACTTAGCCAAACTAACTAAGAGAAAGAGATAAAAACCTCAAATTATCAAAAATCCAAAAGGAAAAGGAAATACCATCACAGACACTGATGAAATCCAGAGGATCATCAGAAACTATTTTGAAAATTTATACTCTAATAAACTAGAAAATTTTGAAGATTTAGAAAAATTCCTAGAGACATGACCTACCCAAATTAAACCAACAGGATAAAGAAAACTTAAACAGATCAATTTTTAGAAATGGACTTGAAGCAACCATCAAAAACCTCCAACAAAGAAAAGCCCAGGACTGGATGGATTCTCAGCTGAGTTTTACCAGCCATTTAAAGAAGAACTAATACCAAGCCTCTTCCAATTATTCTATGAAATGCAAAAGGCGGGAACTCTGCCAAACTCATTCTATGAATCTGTTAGTACCCCAATACCAAAACCAGACAAAGACACATCAAGCAAATTTCATACCAGTATCTTTGATGAACATAGATGCAAAAATTCTCAATAAGAATTGGCAAACTGCATAAAAAACACATCAAGAAGACAGTGCACCATGATCAATTGGGATTCATTCCAGAAATACAAATTTCTTTCAATATATGAAAATCAATATATATAACCCACCACATAAATAGACTTAAACACAAGAATCACATGATTATCTAAATAGATGCAGACAAAGCATTGACAAAGTACAACAACCATTCATGTTTAAAACACTAGAATAACCAGGGATAGAAGGAACACACTTCAATGTTGTAAAAGCTATATGTGACAAGCCCAAGGCCAACATTATTCTGAATTGAGAAAAACTAAAAGCATTTTCTCTAAAAACAGGAACAAGACAAGGATGCCCACTTTTACCACTACTGTTCAACATAGTCCTTGAAACTCTAGCCAGAGCACTCAGGCAAAAGAAAGAAATTAAAGGGATACACATAGGAAAAGAAGAGCTCAAACTATCTATGTTTGCTGACAACATGATTATATATTTAGAAGACCCCAAAAATGCCATTAGAAGACTTCTAGAGCTTATAAATGAATTCAGAAGGTAGCAGGACACAAATCAACACCCATAAATCAATTTCATTCCTATACTCCAATGATGAATCTGCTGAAAAAGAAATTAGGAAAACTATCCTATGCATAATAGCCTTAAATAAAAACAGAAAACAACTAACAAACAAACTTGAGAATCAATCTAACAAAAGAGGCAAAGGGACCTCTACAATAAAAACTACCGAACACTAAAGAAGACCTTAGAAGATGGAAAAGTCTCCCATGTTCTTGGATAGGCAGGATTAATATTGTCAAAATAGTTATGCTATCAAAAATGTTATACAGATTCAATACAATTCCTATCAAAATTTCAGTGATGTTCTTCACAGAAATAGAAAGAGCAGTCATGAAAATCATTTGGAAAAATAAGAGACCCAGATTAGCCCAAGGAATTCTTGGCAAGAAAATAGAAGAAGGAGGTATCACAATACTGGACCTTAAGTTGTACTACAGAGCTAAAGGGACAAAAATAGCATGGTAATGGCACCAAAACAGACAAGAAGTCCAAGAAGGCTGGAACAGAATAGAAGACACAGATGAACCCACAAAAATACAGTTACCTCATAAATATACAAAGGTACCATAAACATACATTGGAGAAAAGATAGGCTCTTCAACAATTGGTGCTGTGAAAACTGGAAATCCATATGTAGTAGAATGAAATTAAACCCCTATCTCTCACTCTGTATGAAACTCAACTCAAAGTGGATTAAAGACCTAGGAATTATACCAGACATCCTGCACCTGCAGGAAAAAATATAGGCCCAACACTATACCACGTTGGCTCAGGAATTGACTTTCTTAACAGGATTCATAAGGTGCAAGAAATAAAATTAAAAATCAAGAAATGGGATGGCATCAAATTAAAAAGCTTTCTTATAACAAAGGAAACAATCAAGATTGTGAAAAAAGAATATACAAAATGGGAGAAAATGTTTGCACTGGCTCCTCAGATAGGGCATTGATATCCAAAATATACAAAGAACTCAAAACACCTAATAAACACACACACACCCTAATTATCAATAAATGGGCAAAGAAACTAAACAGACACTTCTCAAAAGAAGAAATACAAATGGTCAACAAATATATGAAAAAATATTCAATATCTCAAGCAATTAGAGAAATGCAGATTAAAACTATACTGAGATTCCTTTTCAGGAATGTGATATGTATACACAATGGAGTATTACTCAGCTATAAAGAAAAATGAAATTATGGCATTTGGCAGTAAATGGATGGAAATGGAGACTCTTATGCTAAGTGAAATAAGCCAGTCTCCAAAAGTCAGATGTCAAATGTTTTCTCTGATATGTGGAAGCTTTTCCAAAATAATTGGGGGGTGGTTAAAAAAAGAATAGAAGTAAGATCAGAGGAGTAGACAAAGGGAAATGAAAGGAAGGGAGGAGGGATGAGATAGGGAAAGTCAGTGGAATAAATTTGACCTCACTTTCCTATATACTTGTATGCATATACCAAGTGAATCTCGCCATCAAGTACATCCATAAGAAACTAATTAAAAAAATAAAAATCTATAAGTAAATAGCAGAAAGATCAATGAAGTCAAGGGAAGGGAACAGGGGTGGGAAGAAGAAAGGGGAAGGAGAAATACTGGGGACTGAATTAGAACAAATTTTATTCCATGCTTTTATAATTGTCATAATATATTCTATTATCACATATAACTAAATAGCAACAATAAAAATTTAAAAAATAAAAAAGAACTCACAGTATTACTATTCTATTATTATGTATAACTAAAAAGGAATAATAAAAAGTTTAAAAAATAAAAAAGAGAACTCATGGAAATAATATCTTGGTGGCTTTGCCATCTTTTCCTTGAAATTCTACCTTTCTGTACTATGGTCCTTATTCAAGGAGATATTTATTTTATTAAAATTTAATATAAACTCTGGTGGAGTGTTTGGTCACAATTTTGTTCTACTCTTTTTCACCTTTTTTTTGACAAGTGTTTTTGTCCTTTGGTAAGTTTTGCTACTCTTTCCTGCTCTCCTTAAAGTAAGCTTGTTATAGTATTTTACCCATTTCTTTTTATTCTTCATATTTTAATCCATTTTTTTTTCTGGCTGAGCTCTTTATAGGTTGTTCCTGGATGGTGGGAGGGAGGTACAGGATGCTCAGACTTGTCTTCCAGGATTCACGATTCAAGGGCTTTAAAAATCTTTGCTGCCACAGTCTGCTTCCTAAAAATATAGCTATCTGTGAAATTTTTTAAATAAAAAAATTTTTTTTAGTCTAGTCTCTTTTTCTTTGCCATTCCAAATCAAACTGGGTCCTAGAGGGCTTTTTCTACCAGCTTTGTTTCCCCAGTTCCTGCACTCATTGTGACAAACAAAAGGTAACAGCCCACACCAGGATGAGTTCCCCATCTTCAGGAAGTGTAGTTGTACTGGTTTTTTTTTTTTTTTTTTTTTTACATGCACAAGTCTCCTCTTATTATTTCTTCTTGTGCAACTTCTGCCTTGTCTCAGCTGCTTTTGGAAGCCCTGACATGAGTTTTGGAGTCTACAGATTATATGTCTTCTGATATCACTGAAAATGGAATTATGGAATGTCATTCCTTCTCATTTTTGCTGTTATAAGACTTTTCAGAAGGAAAAGAGCTATTTAAACTGGAAGTCTGCATCAATTTTTAAATAGCAGGCACACCATGTTCAGAAGTGCAGGTCAAGGGCAAAGTGAAGAGCATCTGAAATTTTTAAAAGATTCTTTTTCACCCACATACTTACGTGTAATTGTACGAATGAGGAAAAATTATGAGGAATCTTATGTAATCTTCACCTTTAGTTTTATGTTTTAAATTCTGGCGTCTTTTTCCTGCACCCAAAGTTCAAGAGTCTCTGTTAGACAGCTGCGGATGGATGCATTCTAAATCTCTTTAAGACAGCTCTGTTATTCAAATTGTGTAGTTATGCAAGTAGGGGCGATGAAGCAGGTGCTTTGACATGCTATGTGGCATGGAATTTGCAAATTGTTTTGTCCCTAACAGTGTAACACCACCTCAGTGCCTCCATCCACTTATACACAGACATAATTGTAGAAGGCTGGGGAATAACTGGGCATAGACTGGCCTTATTAAACCACAAGTCATGATATGGAGTCAGTGAGCATTTCAGAGAAGGCTTATGTCACAACAGAGGGAGCGGCCTTTGCTTTTGAGTAACCTAGGAAGTATGAGCATTCCATGAGATTTGATATTGTCACTCATGTGACACTGTACCATCACTCTAACCATCTTTGAATGTCAAGGACAAATTTCTCCATGGATTCCTTTTATCATTACCTTCTAGAGTCACTTAGCTGCTTAGCAACACTCCACTACAAATTCTAAGTTTCTGTCTGTCACATTGAAAGCAGAAATGGTTGGGGATAGGTTGAGTAGGATAAGAAGGAAAATGAAAAAGATTTCATTTTTAAAGTGGAGGGCAACTTGTAATACATTATGTTCTGTGCTGATGGTGATACAAAGATGAATAAATCACCTGCCTGGTACTCAAATGGAGGGCAGTAGAGTAACATTTATTAAGTACCTAATATGTGGCAAATATCAGGCTAGGCATTTGATTTATTCCTCACGACAGCTCTGCTGCAGGGACATTAATACTCTATCTGATAAAGGGCTCGACTGAGGTTCAGAGTGAAGAGGTGAAAGTTCAGAGCCCAAACTTGGATCAACAACCTCAAAGCTCTCACTCCACCTGCACCATGCTGATCAGGTTTCAGGACATGAATACTGTTCCCTGACATGTGGGTGATACGCTTGGGCTGGAAATGAACCAGGCAGCCTCAGGCTCCTGTCTTGAATACCTGTGCTGATGTGTCATATAATCCTCGATTCTTGGATGATGGATATTAATTGAAATCTTGTCTGAAATTGGAGGTTGAGGAGTGGGCTGGAAGGCAAGTCGCGAGTGTGGTCCGTGTTCAGAGGTCTTTGGGGTGTTTGACTGCCATAAAGATTAAAAAGTAATGAACAATCATAATTCTCACTCAGAAAAATATGTATGCCAGCAGGTCTCTTACCTACTCTTTGAGGGAACGATTGTAAAAGTGTGTTCCGTGCTTCCTGCTCACCATTAGCTGGTCTCATACTTTCTGGCTTGACATGTGTGGGGATTATGATCCTCTTTGTGCCGCTCTGTTGAAGAATCCAACACTTATCATTGGACTAGTCTGCTCCTCCCACCTCCATTTCTGTGGCCTCACCATATCAGTGTTACCTAGCACTTTACTTCCATGCACTTAGTAAAGAGTTTGCTGTACTGTCTTCCATATATGCATTTGCTTTCAGTGCAAGCTATTTGAATTAGAACTTTGCAGCATGCCATTTTCTGTCACATGAAGGTAATTTGGCCGTGTAATTAAAAAGTTTAGCAACACTGACATTTCTGTGTTTGCACTAGAATTATCTTGATATTACCAGGGACTGGAGAACACTGCCACCTGCTAGGAACATGTGCATATGTTTGAGCAAAGGTTAATGAGTTCAGAAAAATGATTCAGGTGAGGGCTCAAGAGCAACTTGGTGTATTCTAATGTAACAGAGCAGTATGTTCTGAGAAGAACTAAGGCAGTTTCGGGCAAGACAATTCTAAGTTTCCTGTTTTGGGATGTAGGTGAAATAGTGGTTTGATTGATTATTTCAGTCTTAAATACAAGACAAATTTTCTGTGGCTTGACTAGATGCTGTAACTTGCATGTCTGTGTCTACATATTAATCTTTTTATTTCTTATTTTTGTGTGTGTGTGTGTGTGTGTGTGTGTGTGTGTGTGTGTGTTGAACCCTCAGCCCTGTGCATGCTAAGTGCATTTCTACTACCCAAGTTATACCCTGGACCTCTCCCATATTAATTCTGTGCCAAACTGGGTGTAGATATTGTAGGGGAAATTTTTTCCCTTTTTCTTCACATATTAGTCTCTGTTTAACCCAATGTTATACACAAAGATGGCAGCCATTGTGTAGGTATGTGTACAATGACTTGGGTTATATTTGATTATAAATATAGATTTGATAAGTTTGATACAATTTAACTATACACACTTTGCACATCAATTCTCCATTTTCTGACGATCTTGCTTTAGTTAAACATAATGGCCAAGATTTGGAGAGTTTTCTAGATCACTGAGCCTTTGGGAAAATGCTATTTTAAGATATCTATTTGTTGAGGAGTTTTTCTCTTTGATTCACAAGGAGTTGTAACACACCATTGAAAACTGCTGTCTGGACAAACAGGATATCCCTCTGATGTCCCTCTCAAATCAACATGTGGCTTGACCTGAAGGAGTCCTCTCACCTCCCAGAAAAACAGAACAGTGAAACTTGTCTGTCTCAACTTGCCTTACTTTAAGAAAGGACTTATTAGTTTTAAAATAGTGCTCTTTCATTCCCTGCCTGTCAGGGTCTTTCTGCCTTCTCTCAGCATTTACTGATGTGTTTTTGATTGACACCCTCCTCAGAACTAAAAGGAAACAGAGAATGGGTGAATGTTCCATTTTATTGACAGATGCTGAGACTTTGTCAGGGACAATTGCTTAGCAACCTCTATGGTGCCACTTTTGGGAAAGGGGGAAGAAAAGAACAGAATTACATATAAATGAAAGGAAAGTATATACAAAAGAGGCCAGGCATCATAAACACTTTTTTTTTTTTTTAACCAGGTCTTTAAATTAGCAATGTAACTTGTAAAATCTGCACAAATTATCTTTTTCTTTTCTTGGCTTGTTGGATTACTGAAGTATTGAGATGACTTTAGGATTTTGTAAAATGCACGTGGATGTGGGTAAGTGAATGAAAGTTAACCATGTTCAGAGAAAGAGGCCCTAAGCTCCTTTGTCGACTCTAACTGGTCCTGGTTATTTGACTCAGTGCAGGCCACTTAACCTTCCTGAACTTCCTGGGTGAACGTGGGAAACCACTTTGCAGAGATTAATAGGTTTACAATGCTTATGGAAAAGGCTTGAAAATTGTTAATTGCTATAAAACAAGGACTTCTTATAATTTTACATATTGGAACATGATCTGTGTACTAATATGATGCATGTGTAATTTGGATATAAATATCATTTTATTAGTATAGGAAGAGTGCTAGCTTATGTTTGAAACTACTTTTCAAACTGCCTTTGCAAACATTACATTGTCTGATCCTTATAGTTACATGACAAAGACTAACTACTTTCCAGTTAAAAACTATTAACCCTATGTTTAGGTTATGGTATTTTTCTACAACTGCACTGGGAATGGGGTAGGGGCTTAATTAAGTCAGCTATTCCCAAGCTTCTGGTGGTTTTTTTTTCTTTTATCAGCTTCTTTTGCTACCTTCAATTATTTTTATAATAAGATGTTGTAAACTAGCTATTTCCAAATTATCTGTGGTGAATAAACCATTTTTAAAAATTTTATAATCTGTCACAGATGGATGCTTTTGTAAAATACAGTAAGAATAAATTATTAGAACTGGACCTGTGTCAATTTCCTGGTTTGCACCATGTATTATATGGTTGGATAAGATATTATCATTGGGAGAAGGAAGGCAAATGGTATTTTTTTTTGCAACTTCTTGTGAGTCTTATTTAAAAATTATTAAGGATAAATTTTTTGAAAATTAGAGTAGATACAAAATGAAATCCTTACATTTTAAATGATTAGCATCAACAGATATAAAATTACTCTGTCAAGTAGCTATAAAAATTTTTAAAGGCTTACTTTTAATTTCTATACTTCTGGTGGATCAGTAACAATCCACTGTCCACACAAGTATGAAGATTAGTGAAAAGGTATTTCTTTTCTGTTCATGTAGAAATGTAACTTTTTGGACTGATTTTTCACATCCAAGGAAGAGTATCTAATTGTCCCCAAATTTAAACAGGTCCAATAAGTCATGGCGGGATGGAGAAGATAGAATCATGTTGTTGGCTCAATGTAATAGTGAGTCTGAGTCCTCATAGAAGCAAAGGTGAAGACAAAAGCTCAAGAAGTGACTAATGAGTGACTCAATATGGGACCTTTGCAGAGAGCATAGAGACAAATTTGTCATTGGTGGAAATAACTGGAGATCACTGTCCCACATGGCTAGTGAATTACTACAATGGTGTGAGGTGGAGAAGAGGAATTATGGATATTCAGAGAAGAGAGAACTTCTACTTGGTGAAATTACGGAAAGCTTCTTGGCATCTAAGTGGCTTAAATAACCTTTGAGGTATGTGTGGGGTAGGACACCAGGTAAATGGGAGGAAAGTTGTCATTAGCCTTTGAGCAGATCATGATTTTGGAAACATTGGTTATGCAGTAGTGAGAAAGATGGGATGGTGTAGGGCTGGTAAAGCCAGGGGCAGGGAGGCCAACTAGGAGACTGGTAATGGGAAAGAATACAAATTCTGAAGTGGTGACTGTGGTATGAAGAAGGAAATGGATACAAGAGAAATTTCAGATGTAAAATAGAGATTGCCACTAATGTGGGTCTATGAAAAAGTGTTCAACATCTCTTGCAATTAGAGAAATGCAAATCAAAACTACTCTAAGATTTCATCTCACTCCTGTCAGAATGATAATCATCAAGAACACAGGCAACAATAAATGTTGGCGAGGATGTGGGGGGAAAGGTACACTCATACATTGTTGGTGGGACTGCAAATTGGTGCAGCCACTATAGAAAGCAGTATGGAGATTCCTCAGAAAACTGGAAATGGAACCACAATTTGACTCAGCTATCCCACTCTTTGGTTTATACCAAAAGAACTTAAAATCAGCATACTACAGTAATGCAGCCATGTCAATGTTTATAGCAGCTCAATTCACAATAGCTAAACTATGGAATCAACCTAGGTGTCCCTCAATAGATGAATGGATAAAGAAAATGTGGTATATATACTCAATGGAATATTACTTAGCTTTAAAGAAGAGTGAAATTAGAGCATTTGCCAGTAAATGGTTGGAGTTGGAGAATACCATTCTAAACAAAATAAGCCAATCCCACAAAACCAAAGGCAGAATGTTTTCTCTAATATGCGGATGCTCATTCATAATAAGACAGCGGGGGTACTAGGGAAAAATAGCATTACCTTAGATTAGGTAGAGGGAAGTGAAGGGAGGGGGAGGGGAGGGGATGTAAGGAAAGATAGTAAAATGAAACAGACATTATAACTTTATGTATATATGTGACTGCATGACCAATATGGTTCTGCAACATGTACACTCAGAAAAATGAGAAATTATATCCTATCTATGTATGATATACCAAAGTGCATAAATAAATTCTACTGTCATGTATAACTAATTAAAACAAATGAAAAATTTAAAAAATAGTAAATGACTAAGGAAAAGAAACATTTGAGAGGAGCAAGGATTAGTTCTGTTTCAGTTATACTGCTTTTCAAGTCTGATGTGACCTCACTTTCTCACATTTATCATCTGCAACTGTGAGCCTGTTAAGAATTTTTGTGACCCACAAACTTAACAAGTCTTTTGGAGTGTGTTTTGACCTCTCTGCTATATATACATTTTACCACCCTGACTTCCTTCTGTATCTTTTTTTTGGGGGGTGACGGGGTACAGGAGCACTCAACCACTGAGCCCTATTTTGCATTTTATTTAGAGACAGGGTCTCACTGAGTTGCTTACTTAGCACCTCGCTTTTGCTGAGGCTGGCTTTGAACTTGCAATTCTCCTGTCTCAGCCTCCCGAGCTGCTGGAATTACAGGTGTGTGCCACTGCGCCTGGCCCCTTCTAAATCTTTTAAAATTAGTAAACCTTGTTTGATTGGCCCAAGCCACGATTGGCATTTGTTTGTGTATTATACAGATGCTCCACAGAAGTAGAATCAATAGGATGTCTATCTATCATCTATTTATCATGTATCAATCATCTATCTATTATCTATCTGTCCATCCTTCTATCTATCTATCTGTCATCCATCATCTATTTGCCTTTCTGGATTTATTTTAAATAATTGGCTCATGTGATTGTAGAGGCTGAGAAGTCCAGACCCAACAGAACTGATGGCATAGTTCGATTTTGAGTCAGATGGCCTGAGAACCAGGAAAGCCAATGGTGTAAATTCTAGTCTAAGCCCAAGTCTGAAGCAGAAACCTGAACTCTCAGCTTCAAGACAGACAGAGAGAACAAATTCTTTCCTAGACTTTTGTTCAATTCAGGCTGTCAGCAGGTTGTATGAGGCTCTACTCTCCTGATTCAAACCCAGAAAGACCCTCACAGACATATCCAGAAATGTTTAACCAAATATCTGGATACCTTGTGATTCAGCATGCTTGACACATAAATTTAACTATCACATTCTTCCTCTGCTATTGACATTTCCAAATTCAGTTGTTACCCATAGCTAGTTGGTTTAGGCCAATCCTGAATCACCTGAACCATCCCTGGAGCTAAGGCTGGGGTCACTGCTACCTAAACCACATGACAATTCTGTCGTGGACCAGGGCTGAAATTGGTGCTGGGGAGGATATTGCAAAATCTGCTCATTATCTGTACTATTGATAATAGAAATTTTTATTTGTATGTGAGATACCATTATTGTCTTCCTTTTGCAAATGAGAAAGCTATGAAATTCCACTCTCTGAATTTATTTATCAGTTTAATAGAGATTATCTACTCATATAAAGAATATTTGGTGATATGAGAAATATAACTGGAGCCAGCATGTGGTAAGAAGATGGTTAATTTGTATTTCTCTGAGACTTAGGGCTTCCCTAGTGTGAGAAGTAGAAAGTCTGATGGCCCATTTTCAGAACACAGTATTTAGCTTTAAATGTAAAATAACCTGGGATGCAAGAAAGGTAGCTGGAAGGGAGAGCAGGATGAAAAGTTATAAGCAGTTAACACCAGAGTATAAAGATTCATAGCACCTCAACAAATAGGAGGTGAGAAGGAAGCTCCCTACCACCTGACCAACAGAGATAAACTGTGTACTGCCAAAAGGCACTCAATCCAAGGGGACTTTCTTGCCACAAGAGAACAAAGGGCGGTGGACACAATTAAAGCTGTATTTTATTTTATTTTATTTTTGGTACTGGTATGTTTCTTTAAATAACCCAATAGAAGATAGTAAAACCCACGTGACTTCAGAGAAGGTTGTACACCCCATAGTACTCAACCAATGAAGAATTGGGGAAGGATCTTGTACTCCTGGGGATAAAATGCTGGATATACCCAATCTGTGAGTCCCTGAACACCAGGCACCCAATCTTGCAAGACCATCATTAAAGTAAAGCCTTGCTGTTCGCTGTTGCTTGTGTCTCTTAGTCCATTCTTGGGGCTTGTTCAGGTGAGCGTTTTTCTCACACATAGAATATCTCCAATCTGAGATGGATGAGGGCTGGGTGAGGCTTTGGTTTCCACCCTGTTTTGATCATGGTACTTCTTTCTTAGATGTTTCATATATGCTTTAGTACATGTGGGATTCCATTTAAGTTTGATGCTGCTACCATGCAGCTTGAAAGCCACTACTCCATCCCAGATCTGTGAGCTTGAAAACAAAAATCCCTTCCCTTCATTGGCCCTTGATTCCCTTTACTCATAAATTGAAGGGGCTGGGCTAGAAGCTCTCAAAGTTCCTTTTATCTTCGACAGTCTATGATTTTTGTGACTTTTGCCATTGGCCAAAGTGGTACTTATTAATTTTGTGAAAACTGACTAAATTACTACCACAGAAGTTATTAATTTGGCGCAGCTTCTCCATCTTAGTGAGTTTTCAGCTGGCTAATGCCACATGACAGTCATAAAAAGCCAGCATCGCTGGTGTGGGATGGAGCTAACAGTATGAGATTTGCTAAGTGTTTCTGCAAGATCAGTGTGAAAGCAATCACATCTCCGGAGTGAGAAAGGTCAGTGCCCTGTAGCTGCCAAGCCTCACCACACTAAGGGGACAGGAAGGGGACTGCCACCCGCTGAACACAAATCAGGCTAAAAAATGAATACCCTTTGCAGTTGCAGTCTAATAGCTCCGAATGTCAAATGATATTACTTTAGGAGGCTGTTAAGCCCCCTTCTCAGTGCACAGCAGTGTATAAATCCCCTCATCTCATTTGATTAATCTGAGAGACTATAGAATATGTTATTAGGCACAGAAAACATGACCGCAGTGAGATATTCTGTAGTATTACTGAGCATGGAAATTCCTTTAAGTCCTGTTTTTTTTTTTTTTTTTTTTTTTTTTTCCTGGTTCCATATTTCTTGTAAGGGGGAAAACCCCACTGATCTTACTGAATAAGTGTCCTATATGAAGTAATGTTAATGAGTAGAAGTAAAAAAAAAAAAAAATATATATATATATATATATAAATGATATATATATAGATGTATTTATTTAGTAAACCAAAACCTCTATAGGGTCAGAACTCTTTCTTCCTCCCTCTTTCATGACTCATATTTCCAAGTCCTTGATCCTACCTGTACTTGGTAAGAAAAAGACATAATATTAGCAGTGATGATCTCTAGCTGGTGAGATTACAGGCAATTGTTTACAATTCTTTATTTTTTTATATCTTGTGCTTTTTTAATAGTGGGCATTATATTACAATAACAAGAAAATGTATTGGAAATGATGTGTTATTTTAAAATATATTTTCCTTTGTTCATTTTAAGGTGATTCTTTCCCCAAGAAAGGTCCCTGAGAATGCTGTCCCCCTCCCCATTCTAAAATGGAGGAAGGTACCTGAAATGCCCCATGAAATAGATCAAGGGAGCCCTGCCTAAGAATCACGCAGCTTTTCCCTTTTCAAGACCTGGAAGACACCGAGGCCTGACAAGCAGTAAGAAATGTGATAATAAAGACGATGAGCCACTCCAGGGCTGGATTTCATTTCCAGCTTAATTAAATCCTAGAAACACAACTGACCTCTAGCTTTGAAGAGCTGCCGCAAAAGCCAGGTGCCCTCATCAGCTTGGGCTCACCCTGCAGTGATTGTGGAAAACCAGATTGAAAGGAGAGGGTAGAGGGAGGCAGAAGCCAATGGAGATGAAACGGCGGAGTCAGGAAGCAATATTTCAGAGAAAGCTGTTTTATCCGGTGGGCGATCTAGTTGCCCTTCTGCTTAAAAGGTGAACAGCGAAGCCAACCTTCAAAGGTACTGAATTGAAACTCCTCCAGTGACACCCCGCTGCCCCAGCCACCTGTCCCCCTCCCACCAGCCCCTCACCCAGCCCCCACCCTCCCCGCATTGTGGGAAATTAGGAACAAATGGCGCTTGTTGGGCACAAGTCCTGACTGGCCCACCAGTACGTGTGTTTTGACTGGTTCTTTCCGCATTTATGAACTTGCAGTTGCCTCTGCTCCCACTGCCCTTGCTGCTGGGGTCTCTTTCTTGTATATCCTAGAGACCAGAAATTCTCTTGAAATGTAAAAACATAATAATAATAAAAAAACCTCTTATGTCCTGATTTATAAAACCCAGGAATTGTAGGAAGAACTTGGACTATATCATCTCACCTCATTCTCAGACCCACTGATGTTATGTTTGTTTTCAGGGCCTTACAGGGGGAGGATATGGGTGTTAAAAGAGTAGGTAGCTGTCTTAGATCTAAGGGACAGAGCTTGGGAGAGGGATCTGGGGACATGGTATTTATTGACAGGGGTGTGATCAGGAGGAACGTGAAGGGAGGCATAGGGATGGGAGAGAAGAAGGAAAAGGTGGCCATGGCTGTGGTCCCAGGAGTCAGGCTTGGCATGATACACAGGGGCCTCCAGAGCAGGGAACACTTGGAATGGCCCCCACTTGAGACCAAGGGGCTCGGTGAACTCCTTTCAGTGATGTTCTGTGGACCATGCCTGGGTGAGGATGTGAATCCTCAGGCCAGCAAGCTTTCATCAGCCAAGGAAGAGGGGGTTATTTGGGAGCTCATGGCAGCTGATACAGCATCTGGAGCATTGCTATTCCAGCCTGTATAGGATCTCTGCCAGGGCATCACCAGCATCCACTAATCCACAATTAACTCATACCACTTCTCTTTGGAACCTAAAAATGATTTTGATGGTCAGGGTGGAGGGTCATTTCCATTCCTATGATGTTGTGAGGATTGTGGCCAATGTTCATGGGACACGCAATGCGCAGGAGGTACTTAGCTATGAGCTGCTTTCATTATTATTTTGATCACTATGATCTGTTGAATGGGGTTAATAATAACAAGTGTAGGCCTTCATGGAAAAGACAGTGTATGTGCTGAGTTGGAAACTGCTCTGGAAGACCATAGGGAGCCCTGTGTTGCTAACATGTGATGGCTTCTATCATAGGAACTGGTTTCTAGTTTGCTTTTGTCCATTTCTAAGACAAGTGCAAATGAGTGTATGTGGGTATCTGTATGAGAGAGAGAGAGAGAGAGAGAGCAGAGAATGAGAATGTGTGTAAGAGTGTGTCCCTGTTACACTGTGGTTGAGTCCTCAGGATATTACGTTTGGATGAATAACTGATTTCAGAAAGAGGTTATCAGATGATTCAGAGTTCTACTTGGTTCTGCATTTTTTAATGCTGCTGATGCCAGTTTTGTGGAACTGGAGTTTGGGTCCTGTTATGATCTTGGGTATTCTTGCACCCCTCATCTGGGCTAACTGTTGGCAGAATTAGAAGTAGGCAAATGCTTACCTCTCCTCTCTTGATCCCCCTCTCTTTAGAGTCTGTGTATGCCCAATTCTGCCACTTGGGGTTGTGTGGAAGAGTCACCCTCTCTTGATGGCCAATAACTATTGGTGAGCTGAAGGGGTTGTTGGAGCATTAATAATGGACCCATAATCTAGATGCATTCCAAACAATATGGAATGACTTCCATGATAAAATTTAAGACCATGATTTTCTCAATTATAGCCAAGAGCACCAATGACTGCCTAGGGTGAAGAGGAAAAGGACAGTGACACTTACAGTGCTAATAACAATAGCTATGTGATCATTACTTGGCACTCCATTTATCTCAACTCAATATTTGGAAGACTTCTAAAGGTAAGTAACACTGTATTTTTAAGGTACCATTAATGACAAGTTGAGTCATTGAAGGTCCATCCCTATTTCAGAAATGTGTTAATGGAAAAGAAAATGTGATTTTTGGAATACAGGTGTTTTTAAAAACGTAAAAAAAATCTTCACCTGAAGTTCAGAGAAGCTAGGAAACTGACAAATATGATTTTGGTAGAGTGGAAGTTAGAACCTGGATGTGTACCCAAACCTGCATTATTTTTTGGTCCTATGCAATGCTAGACTCATAAAGAAGAACCTTGTGGATTCTGTTCCTCTACCACACTCATCATCTACTTTTGGGGAAGAGTCTTGTGCAAGCCACTTGAACTGCTACCCTCTGGGAATGCTCTCACTGTCTCTTGCCTTGGTAATTGCTCTTCCAAGCCATTCTTCCCATTATTGTCAGTGGTTTCTTTGTAAACTGAAAATTAGATCAGGTCACTCTTCTACTGGGTGACTTGACTTGTGGTTTCATTTTTAAAGTTTAATCCACAGTTGTCATCAATTGCCTTAACCAGGCTCATCCCTCCTTTACTGGTGCCCTTCAACTACCCCTTATTTTTTGACAAATCTTGCTATTCATCATTTCTCAAATATGACAGGGTTTTTTTCATGAGTGTTATATGTGACTGTGCTCCTCCCTCTATCTGCATCCATTGTCTAACTGGTTAACTGACTCTATCCCTAAATCACTGGTAAAATGTTTAAAAAAATATGTAATATGTGCCAAGTCCTGTGTCCAACATGGTGCTGACACTCAATGGGCACTAACTGGTTTGGGAGACAAATACACAGAGGACAACACCATGCTGACAGGTATGTACATGATGGAGGCGTGCCCAATGAAGAGTCAACTAAACTAGGTCTGGGGGTCCAGAGAAGATTTCCATGTGAGAAAGGTTAATGAGGATCGAAGATGCATCACCAAGTAGGGGTACCATCTTTTCCTTTATCACCCTCTGTCAACATCTTCTTGGTCCTTCAAGGACCATGTCATGTTTTATCTCCTCCATGAAGACTCCCTTGATCCCTGTGATGATCTCCTTGTCTCTTTTGATATTTAGCATTTCATAACTTCACAAAGGCAGCCATTCAGGAAATATAGAAACATATCTGCCTCCTTTTCTCAAGTGTGAGTTTCTCAAGGGGAGGAATCTTGCCTCATCTCATGTAAAATACCCCCACATTGTACACAATGCCTTGTCCACAGTAGGCTACTAAGCAGTATCTGTTGTGTCAAGTAATCCTTGAATATGTGGAGTCCTTCCTGGCATTAGTATTTCAGTCGGTCTGTCAAAATTTTCTAAATATCCATCTGAATAGCTCAAGGGTCATTGTGATGGTGGATGCCTGTTTCACCTCTTGTCCAAGAATCTCAGAGTCCATGAGACAGCAACAGGCAGGTGAGCACTGAGATAATTCTAGAATTCTAGTAGAGCTTTACTACTGGACCAGGAAGAAAGGTGATTCGGCAGGGGTCAGGTTGAAGAAAGACAGGTTTCTTTCAACCCAGGAGGCCTGGAACAGCACTCATAAATCAGTTTCTGCTTTTATAAAATGGGACCAATCTTACAGGACTATTGTTGAGGGTCAAAGGAGAAAATGTAGGTGAAATCCATGAACTATGCAGAGAAAACGAATAAATGTTTAAGGACCAATGCTGGCTCAGAGGCAAGGATGGCAAGAAAAATTGCTTAGAGTCCCTTCCTGATGCTCGGGTGGCGCATTCTACCTTTACCTGTGTGTGTGTGCTCAGAATTCAGTGCCTCGGGGCAAAAAAGAGAAAAAGTAAAATCAGCGTTCCTTCCTCTTTGCCTCCTAACTTTAGGTATCTGTGTATGCTATAATTAGGGCTCCAGATTATACCTCCAATTTCAGAAAGTTTCCCATTTAATTTTACCAGGACATATATACTTTACAATGCCTGACACCTGCTCAAGCAGGCAAATAATTGTTTTGACACTGTGACAGTTGTAGAGAGTATATTTAAAAAATTTCTGAAACCTGCCAATGGGATAATTAGAATCTAATTCTCATTTGCCAGGGCAATGAGCTCTCTAGGCCAAATGACTCCCTGATGGTGCACCAGATTCCTTTTCCTGGTCCTTATTGGCTGGCAGAGACTTAGTTCCACATAATTGTTCCATTTCTCACTGATGGCTGATTTTTGACCTTTAATGATAATACCAATTATGTATTGAATGCTTCACTTGTGGGATTCTTTGGATGGGTTTTTCCCTACAAGTCTTATTGTTTGAAAATAGCTTTGATTTAATTTAGTTGCAGGGTTATCCAGGACTTTGCTTCTCTTTCACAGTGACCCTGTGGCTGGCTGAAGGCTGTGAGGTATGGGGCAAGGGAGAATTTGCACTTCTGTATTGGACAAAGGTGGCGAGAGAAATAATGATGGACTGAGGCATTGAGTCCAAGGAGGCTGATAAGGAGCAAATTCAGGACATGAGCTGAAGGATCAGTGAGACTTGGTCAGAAGCACTAGCTTGTGTTTGGGGTATAGATTTAGTAGGGATCCTGGAAACATTGGGTGTGGAGGAGGTGGTGTGGTTTCTTTCCTACACTGCTGGGGCTGCTCTGATGGACCCTGGACTTGGGAGCTGTTACCATGCAAAGGCAATCCATGCAGGCTTTCACAATCCTAAACTTGCCTGGGGACTCAAAAGAGCATCTGTTTCATTCCTATCTCTTTATGGATGAATATGCTGAGGCTCAGATTAACAAAGTGACCTGTCCTAGGTTACAGAGCCCAGATTGTCAGTCCAGGCAAAATTCATTCTGCTGAGTTCTCAAGACAACATAGATAAATACTCAGGTATCTAACTAGGTGCTAAAGGTTTTCATTACAATCCTATCCCAACTTGTGATTAGGTGAATAATGAAAATGCCTTTTAAGATTTTTTATTTTTTTCCCCAAGGGATGTGTCTTGAATCTTCTACCTACATGAAACAAATTAGTCATTGACTCACAGAAATTTGGACCTTAGGCTTGTCCATTTTACAGATGAAGAAAGTGAGATCCCAAGAGGTGACATAGCCTGCTCAAGGTTAGTAACTGGATTGGCACAATCAAGAACTATGAATTTGTCCCTGCATGTATGATTATGTGGGACTTTCTAGTTACATAGAGGACCTTAATCAAGACCCTTTGTAAGGCATTTGGGGGAGACAAGACTCTGCTAACTTCTCACTCCTAACAGGTGAAGCGTTGTGTCCAGGGAAGTGGGTGATGGAGGCTGATCCATCTCTTTCCTGGGTCCTGAGGTTGTGCTGCGAGGAAAAGGTAGACACAAAGGAGAAGCTGTGTTCTTATGGTGAGGAAACAGAATTAGGATAGACAGTCATAAATGAAGCCTCATCCAACGGCAGAGGGAGAACATAAGCCAAGTAAAATGCTTATGCACATGGAGAGTTAACTTCAAAGTACATAAAGGCATACAATGACATCTATTTTTGTCCTGATTCTTTCTCAGATTTACTTTCCACAAAACCCTTTCTGCTTTTGCTTCATTCAATGGTTACCTCCAGAATTCTAAATAGTATATGAAAACTTTATTTCTCCAATTATTAATTTTAGACATCAGCTATATACTCCCTGTTATGAGTAATAAATAAAGAACTGTTTTACTTTCCTACATTCCCTTCTTTCATCCTGTTTTCCATAGTTATAAGTTTATTAGTTTGGGTTCTTCCTTTGATATAGTAATAATTTTAAAAGGTATATGTAAAGTGCTACACCTCAAACCAAAATTTTAGAAAAATTTGACTTGCTGTTATAAAAGATGTAAGATGAAATGAGAAGTCCCGAATTTCCACTTTTTTTCTTTCCAATTCTCATGATCACTAAACATCATTAAGGTTTATTAATTTTTTATTATATTTTACAAATATGTGTAATCCCTCCTTGCTTTACCTATAGCAAGAATTTAAAAATAAAGCACCAATGCAGGTAGTTTGCAATATAATGATTATATATTATTTATTCCAAGATCAAGTACCCCTTTTGAGAGTAAGAGAGTAGGAGGGTAGGAGTCCTTCTGAGAGTAAAATGATCAGCTTGAGGCCCTCACCTTTTCAACACCAAACTTATGTTAATTTCTTTCAACATCTCAAAATCATAACGTTTAAATTTTCTTCATATTTTTACTTTTTTTTTTAAGGACAGATTTTGTCTTATCTAAAGATTTTAACTTTCAGGCGGGGGTGTAGCTCAGTGGTAGAGTGCTTGCCTAGTACCTATAAAGAATTGGGTTCGATTCCCAGCACCACATAAAAAATAAATGAATAAAATAAAGGTTTAAACTTTCATTTTTCTTACTGAGAAAAAAAACACAATTTCTTCACCATTTTGCAAAGATTTTGCCTGCTGTATCACATTACCTATCAAGTTGCGATCTACCTGTTTATGGAAACTTTTTTTAAAATTATGTATTTACTTATTCATAATGCACAAGTATATCATCTTTTTACATACAACTGCTTGTATACAAAGTAGTCCTGGAACAATCTTTAATTTAAAGTTCTTGATGGGGTATTTTAGTTCCCATGGTCAATTGTATAGTTCTCTCTCTGGCTTTCATTTTCAGTGCACTAGTGAGTTTGGCCTATTATTTTTATGGTTTACATTTTCTTGGAACTTTTTCTTTGGTCTCCTTGGGTATATCATCAAATAACTTACACCCCCCCCCCGCCAAAAAAAAAAAAAAGAGGATATGTAAAGAGGTAGCTCTATGTCTCGCATGATTTAATGTTTAACCTTCACACCTGGGTGACAGTTTGATGTAAAACTAGATATTTAAGATGATTTTTTTCTGTAGAGCTTTGAAGCTCTTCATTGAAGTTTGGGTTCTCCAGGAGAGATGGAGTTTGGGAGCCTGATGTTCACTAAGGATCAATACCTGTGAAAGAATGGGGGAAAAATGCAGAACTGGGTTCCACTATAAGCTATACTTGGAACTGAGATACAGTCCCTACAAAGCCTTAGTCAACAGAGTGGGTGCTCTGGAGTAAGTATTACCCATAGAGGTTCTGTGTTGGGCACAAATGGCTGGACCTTTATGCCCTTCCCTTTCACTCATCAGATATATCAGCTGCTTTGGGAAGGGCATGAATGAAGGCATGAAGTCCTTGGGTGAGGCAGCCAACTGTAGCTGAGGCTGACCCCGAAGGAGCTGACAGCTGGAGGCTCTGTGCTGGCTGCAGTCCCTACATCTAGGAAGCACATCTTCCTCAAAGGGAGATCAGGGTAATGCATCTCTGTCTACCAGAGTGGTGATCCATGCTATTCTGGTAGAAACATGTTTTATTCTATCTCTATAAGCTTTAGGACACTTCCTAAAGGGTTGCTCTTAGGCATATTTATGTGGAGTACAAAAACATGACCTTCTGCTGGGTGGGTCCAAGTCTTCTATCTTGAATAGAATGCTCCTATGACATTCCAAATGACAGTTGACTGGAAATAGTAATGTCTTGAGATTTTCTATGTCTTTGAGATTGTTCTGCTTTGGAGGTGTTATTCTAAGAAGGAGGCAAGAAGGGATGTGTTTTGAAACTCTTTGTAGCAAGCACACCATTTTCATTTAGAATATGTGATTATTTGGCAGGAATGTCTGGAGTGTTGCTGAAGATTGCAGAGGACCAAGAGTCATTTATCCCAAGGTGTCATATTGCTTAGAAGAGATTTTACTGAATTGACTTTCGTTAGATATGCTGGCCATTTTGGTAATGGCTCATCTATTCTAAGGAAGAGGTTAGGGAAAATGGAAAGACTTAAATAATTTCTTGCACATCATACAATTCTTTTCATAGAGATAGTTCTATATAGACATATGTTTCATGCAAAAATTCTCTAAGCAAGTTGCTCTGGTAGACACATATAAGTTATTTCCAGTAGCATTCTCAAATTAGACTTATAAAATGTCTTTTTCTCATTTCCTTTCATGAATGCATCTGTTTTGAACTGAACTGTCTCCCCAGAATTCTTTTTGTCCAAGTCCTCAATGTATTTAGAGAAAAGAGTCTTTATAGAGGTAGTTAAGTTTAAATGACACCATAGAGATGGATCCCTAATGTATTAGGACTGATGTCCTTATAAGAAGTATATGACAATAGGAGAGAAAAGCCACGTGAGGACACGACAAGACAGTGGCCATCTGCAACTCAAGAGAGGCTGTAGATAAACCAGACCTGCCAATATCTTGATCTTGGAATGCCATCCTCCAGAATTAAGGGGAAATAAATTTCTGTTGTTTAAACCACTGAGTCTGTGATATTTTGTTATGGCATCCATTGCAACTAATATAACATCCTAATTTTTCCTGGAAGAAATTTTTTTGACACTCTTTTTTTTTTTTTTTTTTGGTACCAGGGATTGAACTCAGAGGCACTCGACCACTGGGCCACATCCCCAGCCCCTTTTTGTATTTTATTTAGAGACAGGGTCTCACTGAGTTGCTAAGTGCCTCGCCATTGCTGAGGCTGGCTTTGAACTCGCGATCCTCCTGCCTCAGCCTCCCAAAGTGCTGGGATTACAGGCGTGCGCCCACCGCGCCCGGCTTTTTTGACACTCTTGATTGGAGTCTATTTTAACCAAATGCAAGTTCTCAATATTTGACCTTCTGAAGGTATAAGATTAAGTAATTTTGGCAAAGTGTGTTTAATTATTTTTATGCTGACATGTCTGAATTTCACAAAAAGAATATATTGAGGACTGTTAAGGTTCTATCTCTGGGCTTGGTGCTTAGAGGATACAGAAGATTCATAAGACATGCTCTCTCTCTCCTTAAGTATTGCTTCCTGTGGATTGATCTGCATTAAATGACATGGATATTCTCATTCATGGATGTGCACAGTGGACACATCTGTCAAATGGCTGTTGTAAGTTCTGAGAAAAAACAGAAAGTGGGAATGTTAGTTTGGTTGAATGACAAGCAGGTTGACTTGTTTCCAAAAGACTGAAATGTTTCCTGAATTTTTCCTTCATATTTTCAAGAGAATAGGACTCACAAAGTGTTTGTCATTGCTTCAGAATGACATGATCTTTCATGCTGTGCCTTTTCCTTGCTGCTGTTTGCTGCATGACCTGGACACTGTTGCTAGTCCCCCACCTGCTTTTAAAAAATTTGCCACATTTTTTTTGTTAGGCATCTTTTTTTTGTGTGGGTGCTTTATAATTATAAAAAGTTATGTGGTTCATTGTGATATATTGGTATATGCACATGACAACAACTTCATTGCTCACCCCTCCTCCCTCCTCCAATCTCCAACCTCTACTGCACTGATTTCCTTTCTCTTCACATGAAAATCCCCTTCCCCCCATTTTTTCCTTCCTAGATTCCACATATGAGATGAAAATGTGATCCTTTATTTTCTGAATCTGGCTTATTTCATTTAACATGATATACTCCAGTTTATCTGCAAATGACAAAATTTCGATCTTCTATATGACTATGCAAAACTCTGTTGTGTGTACACGTGCACACACACACACACACACAAACACACATCTCCCACATTTTACTTATCCATTCATTCGTTGATAGGCATCTAGAGGCATCTAGGCTGGTTTCATAACTTGCTCAGTCCCTTTTACCTTCTGCACTGAGTAGATTCTAGTGACTATCTGAGTGTCACTCCATCTTACGTGACCTTAAAATCAAGTTACACATTCTCTCTGTTTCTATGTGAAGATGAATATGGTTCCATTCCTATTGAATGTACATGAAGTACTCAGCCTAACACAAAATACTAGGCCCTGTTTACATGCAGTAAATATTCATTGAATGTCAAGAAACATCTTTCTTTCCCACTGCTCTGCTCTCTCTTCTTCTGGGATCCCAGAACTCTTGTATATATCTCTCTCTTATTTTATTTATCATGTATTATAGTGATTTTTAAAATTATCTTTCTCCTTTCTTAGTCTCTTGAAACACAAGAATCCTATATTCTCAAGGTGTAAAAATCTTATAAATCCTATATTCATATCTTATTACTATCTTAGTTTGTTACAAAAATGCCTGACACATAATAGGAATTTAAAGAGTTTTTGCTGATTAAATACTTAAGAAGCACAGCATATAGGAAAATTAGAAAGAAAAAAGATGGAGTTGAATTACAGAACATGAGGGTGGGAGACATAGGAATTTCATGATATTCAATTGCTTGGCTGGCTAGGAATTAAAATATCTGATGCAAGCTGACCCAGTGAAAATTTGGACAGGTACATGAAATTCCACTTGGGGAGATTGGCATTCTTGACAACTGACAGAAGGTTGTATCTCCCATCAGCTTTGATATTGTTTTGGTTCTGTTTATAACAGGATATTCATGCCTGACCCCAACTGCTGCAGAACCTAATATCCTCCCACATGGCATCTTCTATAAATCACAAAAGTATTTTATCAGTCTAAATCCCTGACTTTCTCTCAATCTGCTGGGATGAATTTGCAATTATCTGTTGTCTCAGAGAATATACTTTTGAGACCCAACTTTGAAAAAAATTCTGAAATATCACTATTACACATGTAGAATTTTTTTTTTTTTTTTTACAGATTATTCACCAATGATATAAATCGTCAAAATTGCTTAGCTTGTATGATGTTTATGATACATGCTAGGGATTTCTCTCCTGTCTGGAGGAGATGGCTCAGCTCTCCACTCAAAGTGAGTCTGATTTAAATATCATTATCAGAAAGCTGAATTGATTCAGGAGATTGTGAGATGCAAAGCAATTCTGCTCAGATCTCCAAGGAAAAAGCATGAGAATTGAGCCCTATCTAGGACACTAGGAAGGTTTCAGCTTGGGTGACAGGCTGGTGATGGTGAAACATTTTGAAACATCACTGAGATAGGGTTATTTTTTGAAGGAAGTGTAGTGTGAATCACACCACTTTTAACTATATTTAGTTTCTTAGGTGAACTGGCAAATTTGTATTCATAATCAGTGAGACAGATGGGTAGGTGGCAATTTTTGTCCTATTAAGAAATGGTACCAAGGAGGCCCAGAGCTGAACTTTCATTTCTACATGAGTTAGCTGTCTACAGTTGTCTCCCTTGTACTGATAATCCCTTAATTTTCACTCTACCTTATAATTAAAGTTCATCTAAACATATAGCATTTTACTGTGTCTTCCTGATTTCTCTTGGAGACGAAATTCAGCTCATGCCTAAGAGTCATCCTGTCCTTCTTGTGGTCTGATCTGGGAATTTTGGACATGGCTAGGCAGTGCCCATAATCACTTAA
The DNA here is from genome assembly GCA_025594165.1 of Tamias sibiricus. Taxonomy (NCBI): domain Eukaryota; kingdom Metazoa; phylum Chordata; class Mammalia; order Rodentia; family Sciuridae; genus Tamias; species Tamias sibiricus. The sequence continues at coordinate 30,599,766 of CM046673.1, read as the reverse complement.
GAAGATGCTTTATAATAATTTTTAAAAATATATATCTCCTGCTGATTTTATATCTCTGTTTGAACCCCAGTTGGAGTAATGTCCAAGTGACTCCTTTTTGAATGATGAAAACAGTACCTTACATTTATATTGAGTTTTGTAGTTTATGAACTGTTCTTAGATACATTGTATTTACTAAATCCTTAGACAGTGAGCAGGCAAGTCAATTGATCATCATCTTTGTCATCACCACCAACATTGTCATCATCAGACCTCATCATCATTGCCAGACAACACCATCATTGCCATTGCTTTTGTAATTTTATAGCTTAGAAAAAAGGACAGTGCAGCCCAGGAGAGGCACAGGTGGTGGCTGATGTGCAGCATCATCATCTACCTGCATAAACCTTTAAAGGCCTTACCCTCTAGGTTTCTTGATGGATTTCAATGATGCTTTCCTCCTTTATGCCTTCTTACCACACACCTTTCTAACCATCTTACCCATGGAATACTCTGGATATTGTCATCAGTAATCATGTAATTTCTAAAAACTCTATTTTAAACATATCCTTAAAAGTATGCATCCATGACCTTTTCCTGTGGATTTTCTTTATTAAAGTTTGATCACTTTGAACCATAATTTAGGTGGTGAATGCTTTATGGTTATGGTTAAGTACAATTATAAATCAGATGAGGATGATTTGCATACATGATAGATAAAGTTTGCTGTATGTACGTTTGTCTTTTGACATTTATGTAATTCTGTTAAGCAAAGGAGTATGGGAACATATCTGACCAATGGAATGTTACACATCTTGACTACAGGATAGCTACTACAGCAGGGTGTATTAATTTGCTGAAAGTTAGCAAATTGTCTGCTTAAAATATATGCACTTTATTATATGTAAACTATATCTCATTAAAATGGATATTGAAAATATAAAAGTAGAAAATTAACATACTATAACGAGCATCTTTGTACTTTAAATAAATTTTTACTCCTCCTGTAGGATGATTTTCTAGGCCTTTTGCATTTATTCCATGAAACATTATAAAATTGTGATAATGTGCTTGATATTAAAAAGAAGTACATGGAAATAAATACATAAACGTCAAGATTTTGGATAGAGACTGAGAATTTTTTTTTAAAAAAATATATGGGAAAAGAAAAGAGGCCTTTCAAATACTGGAAAGTTCTGCCTTAAAATTTTCGAATTCTTGGAAGCAGCTTCTTCTATTTTAGAAGGCTAGAGTTTATAGAACTGGTTGTTCTACAAACTCCTCCGAGGCCAGATCTTAGGAAGAGACTGAGCAGCATTTGGCTCCTGAATGGTTCCCAACCTCTATCCTTACTCCTTTTATTTGGCTTTCATCCAGGGAGGAGGAGCCACAACCTGTTAGTAGCAGATGCTTGTGAAGTACCACATTCCCTTAGCCCATTGATTCAGCACTGCTAGGGTGGACAGCTCCAGGCATTACTCAGTGCCACACATCCAGCACAGAATGGTGGGTAGTTCTCTATCCACCCCCCCCCAAGTCATCAAAGGTTGCTCAGTTGCATGCAAGCAAAATTTGAAGTGTGATGAGGTTAGTATCCCTGGCCATAAATCTCAACCCAATCATTTGAGCTACCCACTCCCTCCAGCAGAGTAGTTCTTTTGGTGCACTCTACACAGTTTCAGCAGACTCCCGTAGATTGAGCCCTTGTTTCCCACAGTGGCAAACAATTCCTGAGTGCTCTCTTTATTCACTTTTTCCCTTTTCTGGCTCACTGTTATTACTTCCTCACTTTCACATCCTCTCAAACCAACTACACCCTTGTCCTTACCTCCATTCTGTTTCTGGGGGAATCTAAACTAAGTACTATTGCTGAAAGTGAGCCATACTTTTTGCCTGTGGTTTTCTTTCAGTGATTTTTAAAAACCATTCCATCCTATTGCAGAATACTCTTATTCATTTTTTCAGACCCTCAATAGAAACTTCTGTTGCCTGACTAAGCAATCAGTATAAATCCTTCTTTTTCATCTTCATTGCAGTTCCCTATGTTCTAACACTGTCTGGAGATTGTTTTCATTTCTAACTCCCTCTATAATTTTTTAATTAGCATCAAAGGGCACTGGAATAAGCTATCAGGACCTGAAAATGGCCCTAGACAGTGAGCAGCTTTGGGTGAAAACTGCAACCTTCTTTGTGGATCTCAAGATCTCACACAATTTTGGCACAAAGTACCCAACAGATGATTGTTGAATGGAAGCAGAATCACTCTTCTGGACAGAAGCACAAGCTCAGGGAGAAATCATCTTCTTTCCTGTCATTTCCCTTGGAATCTCTTCTTCTCAAAGTATTCATGTTTTATTTCCTGTCACTGAGTTGGGTATAAAAGTCAAACCCACAGACTTTTGGCTCTAATGGAGATGCATGTGGTAGCACTGAGTGGCTCATTTCCTCTACCCATTATTTAATGTCCTTCTGGCTTGGTTTCCAGTGAGTGCCCTTTGACTTGCTAGTAGTCAAGAGATTCTTTCAGAGAATTGGGGCCTGATCAAGCATTGGTTGTATGCTTTTCCCACTGACCAGTGAAGCAAACAGCAGGGTGAAGGGGCCTGAAAGAATAGCAGAGCATTAGGGAAGTTACCAGCTCTGCCATGTAATGGTACAATGAACTTGGGCTCATCATTTAACCTCTTTAACATTTGGTTTGCTCATGAGTGAAAGGAGAACAAGAAAACTCAGCATCATTTTGAGGGTTAGATGGAATAATGTATTTAAAAGGCCTTAAGAGGACTTCAGTTTTTTTTTTTCTTGTTGTTTCCTCAGATGTTGTTTTTCTTGTATCATTTGGCAGTCTGGTAAAACCTGGAGACTCCTCAGGACAATTACTTTAAACTCATAAAATAAAATATGTAGAATTACAAAGGAATCTATTTATAATATAGTAATCAAAAGGTTTTTGGAAAAATATCTATGATAGGACATAACAGATGTTTCTATGTTCAGGCAATAAAAATGAAAAGATTAAGCCAAAGGCCTGATAACTTTTATAATTTTGAGGTAGTTAACTACATAAATGATATTTTCATTTACCTACCAACTGTAAGACATGAAAATATCTCAGATTTCTTTTGTTGACAAAGTCACATTGTGTGTCTGTAGCCTGCATGCATAAATAAAAAGAAAGCAAAATATTAGTTAATAAATAGTGAAAATAAAAATAAATTTTATTTTCTTAAAGTTTAAGGAGCTCCAAAGCTCTTGTCTGGCAAAAAGCCAGACACTTGATAGAAGTTAATTTCATTTCTTTTGATTTCCTCTTTCTGATGCTTCCTCTCAACAAGTACTGTCTTCAAGTTTTCTTCATCTCTCACTTCTAAAAAAATATGACCCCAGGAAAGGGTCTGACATCAGGTATTTGGCCAGTGCGGTGGGTAAGTTTATATTTCCTTGCTTTCACTGTCAAAAACATTTTTTAATCATGGAAGAAAGGAAAGAAGTTCAGCACAGGAACATGGTGGCCCTCTCTAGCTCCTAGGAAGCAATAGATCAATCACAAAGGGAACAGGTGGCATACTTTCCTAAATTTCAGGCTGGTGTCAAGGGTCAGCTGTGGCATTGATTCTGAATCACTGTTCTAGGTGGCTTGGTCTTTCCTTTCAGTGATAAGGGTACAGAATTCCAGAGAAATGGGACTCTGCTCCTTTGGTCCTGATTTGGTTTCTTCTCTGTTCCTGGTATGCTTTTCAGCTAACTATAGTGTCTTTTCTCAACTTCTCATTCAGCATGTCATATTGTAACTTGAAACCAGCATGGTGGGAATGTTTGCACCATGGAAATTAGCAAAGGCTACAACACATCAGGGCTTCTCACCTCTTGCTCGCATCTCACTGGGAAGCCTGTTGGGAAACATTTGCCAGCACATCACTGTCTGTCTCCCAAGTCTGCTCTAACAAATTGGTCCTCCTTTCTACTTGACCACTGTTTAGTGCATGTTGTTGTAGATCCAGAAAAGGGCTTTACACATGTTCAGAATTCCTTGATTTTTCCATCATAGTCAGCAGATGATAGCAATTTCCCTCTTTGCCGAAACCTAAAAGAAGGACCTCTTTTTCCTGCTTGGTGAGAATATTTTCCTTGCTCATAGTTTTCAAAAATTCTGGTTAAAAGAGTAGGTGCCATTACATTTTTGGAGAAGAAATAAGAAAGAATATAGGTGAGTTGGACTAAATGTATCTGACAGGAGTGTGGAGCAGGGATCAGCAAACTTTTTTCAAGTGACAGATAGTATTTTAGGTTTTAAAAACCAAGATGCAAAATTGAAGCGATTATGTTAATACTTATGTAATAATTTGAAATGTAATCATAGAAAATATTCTTAACATCTTTTTTATAACAAGTATGCAGATGCCATTTATTTGGTCCATAACTACAGTATATTCATTATTTGAGTTTTATGAAACATCAAATATAAATAACCTGAAATTGTAACAATACACAAAAATTGGTTTCTTACACAGACATACCAGGCAGTACAAACTGAAAATTTGAGTAATTAACATTGTTTTACATTAATATACATAGTGCCAATTAACATTTAAAAACAAGTTTCAGTGCATAATACTTGATATTTCTTTGAATCTGTTTCAGTCAGTTAAGAGTATGAAAATGGTTAGATCTAGGTTAAAAATAATTCTTCTTCTAGCCAAAAACAAAGGCATAATATGTATAACTATGAATAAACAGGCAACGGCTTGGCATGGCATGTGGGCTTCAGTTTACTAACCTCTGTTATGGGGGGTTGACATAGAATGAAAAGACAGGCCAGGTGGTCAGCTAGGAGACTGACAGGCAAAGATGATAAGGATTAAGAAGACTTAGATGGTGGCAGTGGGAAGGAAGATGGAAGAAGAAAGACTTTTGAAGAAATTGAAATAAATGAGTGGATATGATAGATTGTGTGTGTGTGTGTGTGTGTGTGTATGCTGGAGATTGAATCCTGGGCCTTGTGCATGCTAAGCATGCCCACTGTCAATGAACTCTTTCTTCCCTGCCCTGGATATGGTGGGTTAATGAAAAGGTGAATCAAATGTGATCTGGTTGACTGACTGCAATTTGTAATTCTGTCTGTGGGATTTACAAACATATTAAAATGTTAAATGCTATGAAAAATCCTGCAGTAAGTAAAACTGTTCACTGTAGCATTTCACAAACTTATTTGCCTCTTCAGCCCTTTATTCATAGACTACCTACTCATACCCCCAAGGAAATCAAATATCATGAAATGTACTTTAAGTTTCATTGACTTCATCTTTAGCTGCATGTTCCATGTTCTAGGGGCAAGAGAGATAATGAGTTTAATATTGGTGTGTGTGTGTGTGTGTGTGTGTGTGTGTGTGTGTGTGTGTACATGCATATGTGTGTTTCTGGGGGATAGTTCTAACACTCATAACTCCTCTGGAAGGTCATGTATTACAAATTAATGTAATTTTAACGCCTGGAAGAAATTGGGCAGTGATTCAACATCCAGATTGATATTTCATTAAGTGTAAATTATAGATACACTTAATGAAAATAAGATTGTCTTGATAGTTGTCTTTAAATTATTATTGTTACTACAAGGTCAAATGGCCCTTTAAAATATTCATTTACAATCTTCTTTTCAGCTTGTTCTCTCTATATAGATGTCTTTGAGTTCTCCTAAATGTGATTCTTTCTTTTTTATAATAAAAAAGAATCATTAGAAATTTCCACATACTACTCTTTTTTAAAAGATAGGATTCTTTTTAAATATTTATTTATTTGCTTTAGTTGTACACAATGTGTTTATTTACGTGGTGCTGAGGATCGAACCCGGGCCGCACGTGCTAGGCGAGTGCTCTACCGCTGAGCCACAATCCCAGCCCCTCTATATACTACTCTTATAGAACATTGAATTGCATTGCTTTTATTTGAGTATTCCAGTAGTTTCCTGGACTGAACTAGTAGGGGAGATATATTCATATTTCTTTTTCCAGTCCTTAACAGAATATAATATGTTCTCCTAAATTAATCAATCAATAAAAATTTGAAGAAAGTGGCCATTCCCACTTATATCTGATATACAAATAAAGTTAGATCCTGAATCTATTAGGATCAAGTAAGGAAAACTGGAACAACACTAGATATTTTAACAGAGGTAATTTAATATAGGAAGTTGAATAGCTAAATGATATTTGGAGCAGTGTAATTGCAGTAAGATACAGAGTTATGTACCATATAATGAAGCTTTAGTCAACAATTGACCGCATATGTGATGGTGATCCCACAAGCTCCATGTCAATGGAGCTGAAAATCTCCATTGTTTGGTGATGTGGCAGCTTTTATAACACCATAGGGCAATGCAGTTGTGATGCTGGTGTAGACAAACCTGTGCCACCAGTTGAATAAAACTGTAGCACACACAATTATGCATAATACATAATGCTCTGTATTTTAGACTATTGTAGACTATACCCCTTATACTCATTCAGTGGACATTTACAGTAAATTAGAATGCTGTGTTATACCAGCAACAACTTCATATATCTCATGTTTACCATGTGTCTTCACTGCATGAAGAGGCCATGTTCAGCAATTGACCTATACCATCTGGGTTTGCATAAGTACCCTCTATGATTCTTGCACAATGTGAAACCGCCTAATGGGCATTTCTCAGAATGTATCCACATTGTTAAGTGATGCATAACTGCATAGCTGCAGGAAGCACCTACACACTAAGAGCAGTGAGAATGAAGGCACAAGATTAATAGAAGACAGAACCTTGGGTGGGGGCCACAGAGCTGAGTCCTAGACCACAGAAGGTGCCAACTGGCTGGTGCTGGTGTCTCTGAAAGCATCCCAATGATGCCTATTCTGGGAATTTGGAAAGAAGAACCTGGAATCAAACTGCTGCTGGTAATTTGAAGATCACCACTACTGAGGCGACATTGACAGGACCAGGAAGCAAACAGCAAGGGGCAAATCCCTCTCCTTCCTCTAGCCTTACAGTCTTCCTCTAACACCCTGTATTGGAAGATCCTAACAGGAAGCCAGATGGCAAAGGAGAGATTTTATCTGCCGAGTCCAGCTTCAGAATTATAAAACAGAGAACAGAAGGTGGGTGGTGCTGTGAGACAATCGCCTAACAACCAGCCCAGATCCCAAACTACATGTTTGGTCAGTTTCCAAGTGGCCTGAGTTTGGGTGATTCAAGCGGTCCTTCCCCTCTTCCTAGGGCCAAAATAGTCACAGGTATTTTTGTTTTCCTTTTGTTTTTTTTTCTTAGACAGCAGAACCTGTTCATCTGAGTAGAGAAAATCATGGTTTTAATTACTTTTCTCTTATAGTTCAGAAAGGTTTAAATAAAAAAAAATATTTTGGCAAAGAGCAAAACTATCTGGCAACTATTCTAGAGGGGTTTTCAGCATCCCTAGATTCAGCTGTTCCTAATCCTGTGATTATGTGCTTCAGTGTACCATTATAAATACCAGGGATTAAGAGGCACCTCCTTTATTTCTGATAGTGTGCTTAGGGGAGAGCTCAGGGATGGCAGGACCTCGTGCTGAAACACAATGCACACGGGAAGAAAGGAAAGAAGCGCCCTGTTTTTCCAATGCGTTTCACCCCTGAGGGATTTGGGATGAGGCGCCTTCCTGGGGGAGCTGAGGTGTCCTTGAGTATTCTGTTTAGATATCCTAGGTAGAGAGATTTTTTAAAAACAGAAGAAGCTGCTCCAGTGTGAAAACATGACTTTGGGCAATGTGTGTTGTGTGAAGAAAGAAGATAGCTGGTTTTGAATCCAGGTCAATAGCTAACTAGCTGGTTCGAATTCAGGCCCATTGCTAACTAGGCGAGTGGCCCCGAGGCAGTTAATTCCCCTGATTATTCACTTTATTATTAATAATAACTGTACCTGTCTTTCCCTCTTATTTGATTTACTCTGAGGATCAAAAGGGATAGAGGCTGGATAGGAAACCATATTGCGAAGAGGAAAATGAAATAAGGAATCAATAACGAGGGAGTTTGGGCTATTTTGGTTCATTTGGTTCTTGGCTCTATAAAGGTACAAGAGAGATACATCTCCACAACAGTTTCTTTATGTTCAAGAGAAGTTACAACATGCACCTTCATAGGCTTATGTTGTACATCTGTTTCCATACAAAGTCTCAAAGCTTCCAATGTGGAAGTGGAAATGAACTCAGGGAAAAGATCTGTAATTTCTCAGACCAATTCAGTTTTCATTGTTTATTATTTTCAGTTATTCCTGGGGCTAAGATGGAGTAGTTGTTTCTATAAATTTAGTTGGAATCTAGGGTCAACTAATAAAAAAATAATAACAATAGTAGCATTTATTAAGTGCTTACTGTATACTGGGAACTTCTAAAAGCAACTATTCTTGTATCTCTTCCTTAAAACAACTCTGTGAGGCAGATTTTGATTTCATCCTCACTTAATGTAAATCAGAGGCAAAGGAAGGCTAAGAAACTTGCCTCAGGTTACAGATGACAAATAGGGTTTGAATGCACATAACCTGGTGCCAAAGTCTAAACCTGTTGACTACTCTACTGTAGTCAAGAAGTAGTTATTTTTCATATTAGGTAAATTAAAGGTGTGTCTCAATGATTCTTATTTGTTCACACAGAGATATCATTTCTTAAACATTTACAAAGTGTTGGGTAGAGTGTTAAGCATTCTCCATGCAGGATCTTGTTTAATTCTTCCTGAAATTTTTATTACCATTATCTTTATTTATCAGATGAAGAAACCAAAGCTCAAAGAATTTAAGCAATTTTCTCAACCAGAATCACACCTTTAATAAGTGGTGAAGCTAACATCTAAGTTCAAGTCCCCGTGACTCATCCCTGAGGTTTTAGAGCAAGAAGTCATACAATCATTTTTTACTAACACTATATTTTCCCTTCTTTTTATGGAGGCATCCCCCAAACTTCCCCAACAGTGTACAGAAAGAAAGCTGGAATAAAGCTAAATGAAGGTCAGAAATCATGCAGGATCAGCAGGCCTGGGTAACTATGTTAGTTAACTGGGTGAGGGATAAAGGAATGGAGCTTTGATCTTTTGAGAAAACAAAGCAAAACCAGGGAAATCCAATGGCTTATCTAGTTGCCATTGATTAAAATAAGTAGATCAGTTATACAGAAGATACAAACTTTCCCCACCTCTCAAAGCCAAGAGAAATTTATCATGAGAAATCTTGTATCAGAACAACAGTCATAGTTTATAGAGAATTTCTACTGTACACAGCATGGTGTAAATGAATACTTGGCAAAAGATGCTGATTAGAATTTGTGTTGTATATGAGATAATTGAAGCATTTCCAGAGAATCTTTGAAGGAGAATGTGTTGGATTCATCTCTGACATCCTTGAGAATTCACATTTTAGTGTAGCATATCAATTAATGTTCTTTGACTTACTATAATAAGTATATGTGCAAATACATTTACCAAACTCATGGAAGGAAACAACCACATTTATGTGCTAAGATATAACTGTTTCCTTCTTGGTATACTACAAAAAAAAAAAAAAAAAAAAAAAAAAAAAAAAAAAAAAAAAAAGACTTGCTTGACTTTAAAAATATTTTAAAATTTACTTTTAATTGACACATAAAAACATTAAATTGTACATACTAATGAGGTACCATGATATGTTTTGATACATGTAAACCTTTGCATTGTTCAAATCAGGTTCACTATATCTCCTCAAACATTAATCATTTTCCCATGTGAAAACATTCAGAATACTTTTTTTCTAGCTTTTTGAAACATACAGCATGTAATTCTTATTTATAGTCACCTCAAAGTGCAATAGCACACCAGAACTTCTTACTTCTAACTGGAACTTAGTACCCATCAATCAACCTTTCCTTATCCCTTCCTCCTTGGTACTTTCTCCAGCCTCTGGTGACCACCAATTGTATCATCCCTAAAGAAAGGGGGAAAGTGAAACACCATGTACTTGAGTGCCCCATCTCTGTTCCTCAAACCTAGCCAAGTTAAGAGAAAAATGACAGCAAGCCTGAACCAGAAATTCCAGATACATATTATCTTGAAGGACACTCACATTTTCTTATGCATGCTGGGAACTAGGGTAAGTTAATGTTATCTGTAGAAAGCTACTTTCTTGCATGTATGCCAAGACAGTCTCTCCTTGGGCTGATGGTCGTATAAGCTAATCAGGCAAGCTAGTGCTGATAATGTCACTGCTCTTCAGCCTAATATGCACAACCCATCTCTGCGTAGAACTGAGGACACTGGAAAAGATATGTATTAACTTGTTCTGCCAGTCACCCCTGCACAAAGCACCGTGAGGGAGAGGAGGCACTGGTGGCCAAAGCATGGCGAGGGACAGAGGTGTTACTGGAACTCTTCTTGGAACAGTCACTGATCTCCTGTAAGCTTTTCCCAATCACAGCATGTCTCCCATGCTGTCTCTGGGCACTTTCTTCAGCTTTCCCACATACTCCCCAGTGCCCTGGCAACTAGGCTGCCAATGAGACAACATTCTACTCTCAGCTTCTGTGAAATTCTATAGATTTTACATAGGAGTGAGATTATGGACTTGTCTTTCTGTGACTGGCTTATTTCACTTAACATAATGATCTCTATTTCTATTTATGTTGTGCAAATGACAGTTTTCATTCATTTTTATGACTGAATAGTACTCTGTGGGGTATGCAGACCACATTTTCTCTATCCATTCATCAGTTAAGGGACACAGATTTTTCCTTCTTTGGATATTGTAAAGAGTGCTGTAATACAGATGTCTCGTCAACGTACTAATTTAATTTCCTTTGGATATATGTCTAATAGTGGGATTGCTGGATCATATGGTAGTTCTATTTAAAAATTTTTGAGAAACTCCATACCATTGTCCCTAATGGCTGTACTAATTTATGTTCCCACCAACAGTGTGCAAGGTTTCCCTTCTCTCCATGTCCTTGCCAGCACTTGTTATCTTTTGGGTTTTTGATAACAGCTCTTCTGATTGGTATGAGGTGATTTCTTACTGTGGTTTTAGTTAGCTTTTCCCTGATGATTAGTGACATTAAGCATCTTTTTTCATATAACCTGTTTGCCATTTGTATGACTTCTTTTGAGAAATGTCTATTTAAATGTCTATCTAGGCCTATTCCTCATCTTTAAATTGAGTGGTTTGTTTTTTTCCTATTGAGTTTTCTGAGTTCCTTAAATATTCTGGATATTAACCCCCTTGTCCAATGCTATAATTAGTAAATATTTTCTCCCATATATAGTTTGTCTCTTCACTCTTATGATTGCCTTCTTTGCTGTTCAGAGACTTTTTAGTTTGTTGTAATCTCCTTTTTCCATTTTTGGTTTGTTTCCTGTGCTTTGGAGGTCCTGTCAAAAAAAAAAAAAAAAAAAAAAAAAAAAAAAAAAAAAAAAAAAAAAACACTTTACCCATTCCAATGTCCTGAAGTATTTCCCCTATGTTTTCATCTAGAAGTTTCATTAGTTTCCGGTCTTACTTTTAAGTCCTTAATCCATTTTGAGTTGATTTTTGTAGCTGGTGAGTGGTAGGGGCCTATTTTCATTCTTCTGCTTGTGGATATCCAATTTCCCAGCACCATTTATTGAAAAGGCTGTTCCTTCTTCAATGCATGCTCTTAAAAATCAGTTAGCTGAAGATGTGTGGGATTATTTCTAAACTGTTCCACTGGTTTATGTGACTGTTTAATATCATGCCATTGCTGATTACTGCAGCTTTGTAGTAAGTTGTGAAGCTAGGTCATGTAATGCCTCCTGTTTTGTTATTTTTTGCTCAAGGTGGCATTGGCTATTTGGAGATTTTTGTGGTTCCATACAAATCTTAGGATTGCTTTTTCTAGTTCTGTGAATAATATCATTATATTTTGATAGGGATTTCATTGAATATTTAGATATTGTGAATAGTGTGAAATTTGAACAATATTGATTCTTCCAATCTGTGGACACAGGATGCCTCTCAGTTTTTTTGTGTGTGTCTTCTTTAATTTCTTTCATCAATGTTTTATAGTTCTCATTGCAGAGATCTTTTACTTCTTTGGTTAAATTTATGTCCCATTTTTTCCCCATACATTTTATTGGTATATTATAATTATACATAACAGTGAGATTCATGATTATATATTCATGCATGCAACATTATATAACAATATAATTTGGTCAATATTGTTCCCCAGAATTTCCTGTTTTCCCCTGCTCCTTCCTCCCCCATTCTCTTTCCTTTACTCTACTGCTCTCTCCTCCTTTTTCATGAGATTCTCCCTGCAACACCTTTCTTTTCCTTTCTCCTTTCTAGTTTCTGCATATGAGAGAAAACATATGATCCTTCACTTTTTGAGTTTGGCTTCTTTTACTTAACATAATGCTGTCAAGTTCTGTCAATTTTCCTACAAATTACATAATTTTATTCTCTATGGCTGAATAAAACTCTATTTATATACACCACATTTTCTTTATCCATTCATGCACTGATGGACACCTATGCTGGATCCATAGTTTGACTATTGTGAATTGTGCTGCTATAAACACAAGTATGCATGTATTACTATATTATGGTGAGTTTAATTCTTTAGGATAAATATACTGGGTTTATAAATAAACTGAGTTTAATTCTTTAGGATAAGTATAGCTGGGTCATATAGTGGTTCCATGCATACATAGTCTTTTGAGGAACTTCTATACTGATTTTCATAGTGGTTGTACTAATTTACAGTTCCACCAACTGTGTAGAAGCTTTCCTTTCTCCTACATCCTCTCCAGCATTTCTTATTGTTTGTATTCTTTTTTAAAAATTAGTTGTTGATGCACCTTTATTTTTTATTTATTTATATGTGGTGCTGAGAATCGAACCCAGTGCCTCACACATGCTAGGCAAGTGCTTCACCACTGAGCCACAACCCCAGCCCCTTATTGTTTGTATTGTTTTTATTTTTTATTCAAAGTTGTTGTATTTATAATAGTTGTATGCATTATAATTCATAATAAACATATAGAGCATCTTTTTAAAAACACTGTTTCTATACAATGTATATTCGTACCATTCAAACTTCAATCATGCATTTAGGATAAAGACATCCATCTTATTCAACCACCTTTTCTTTTATTCCCCTCCATCCCTCCTTGCTCCCTCCTTTTCCCTCCCTCCCCTTTGACCTTTCTAGCGTTCCTCTAATCCTCCTATGTACCCCGACCCGACACCACTGGGAGTCAGCCTCCTTATATCAGAGAAAACATTCGGTATTTGGATATTTTAGATTGACTAACTTCACTTAGCATTATATTCTCCAACTTCATCCATTTACCTGCGAATGCCATTATTTTATTTTCTTTTATTGTTGAGTAAAATTTCATTGTGTATATGTACCACATTTTCTTTATCCATTCATCTACTGAGGGACATCTAGGTTGGTTCTACAATCTAGCTATTGTGAATTGTGCTGCTATAAACATTGAAGTGGCTGTGTCACTGTAATATGCTGTTTTTAAGTCCTTTGGGAATAGACCCAGGAGTGGGATGGCTGGGTCATAGAGTGGTTCCATTCCCAGTTTTCCAAGAAATCTCCATACTGCCTTCCATAACGGTTGCACCATTTTGCAGTCCCACCAGCAATGTATGAGTGTGCCTTTTTCCCCACATCCTCTCCAACATTTATTGTTGTTCATGTTCTTAATAGCTGCCATTCTGACTCAAGTGAAATGAAATCTTAGAGTTGTTTTGATTTGCATTTCTCTAATTGCCAGCGATGTTGAGCATTTTTTCATGTATTTGTTAATTAATTGTGTATCTTCTGAGAAGTGTCTTTTCAATTCCTTAGCCCATTTATTGATTGGGTTATTATTTTTTTTTTTTTTTGAGTTAAGTTTTTTGAGTTCTTTATATATTCTAGAAATTAGTGCTCTATCTGATGTGCATGTATTAAATATTTGTTCCCAAATAGTTGGCTCTCTATTCAACTCACTGATTGTTTCTTTTGCTGAGAAGAAGCTTGTTAGTTTGAATCCATTCCTTTTATTGATTCTTGATTTTAATGCTTACACTATAGGAGTCTCTTTAAGGAAGTCTGGGCCTAATCCAACATGATGGAGATTTGGGCCTACTTTTTCTTCTATTAGGTACAGAGTCTGATTTAATTCCTAGGTCCTTAATCCACTTTGAGTCAAGTTTTGTGCATGGTGAGAGATAGGAGCTTAATTTCATTTTGCTGCATATGGATTTCCAGTTTTCCCAGCACCATTTGTTGAAGAGGCTATCCTTTCTCCACTGTACATTTTTGGCGCCTTTGTCTATTATAAGATAGCTAAAATTATATGTATTAGTCTCTGTGTCCTCAGTTCCGTACCATTGGTTTACCAGTCTGTTTTGGTGCCAATACCATGCTGTTTTTGTTACTATTGCTCTATAGTATAATTTAAAGTCTGGTATGGTGATGCCACCTGCTTCACTTTTCTTGCTAAGGATTGCTTTGGCTATTCTGGGTCTCTTATTTTTCCAGATGAATTTCATGACTGCTTTTTCTATTTCTTTGAGAAATGTCATTGGGATTTTGATTGGAATTGCATTTAATCTGTATAATGCTTTTGGTAGTATGGACATTTTGACAATATTAGTTCTACCTATCCAAGAACAAGGTAGGTCTTTCCATCTTCTGAGGTCTTCTATAATTTCTTTTTTTAGTGTCCTATAGTTTTCATTATAGAGGTCCTTCACCTCTTTCGTTAAGTTGATTCCCAGATATTTTATTTTTTTTTAATGCTATTGTAAATGGGATAGTTTTCATAATTTCCCTTTCAGAGGCTTTGTCACTGATGTACAGAAATGCCTTTGACTTATGGGTATTGATTTTGTATCCTGCTACTTTGCCAAATTCATTGACTAGTTGTAAAAGTTTTCTGGTGGAGTTTTTTGGGTCTTCTAGGTATATTATCGTGTCATCAGCAAATAGTGCTAATTTGAGCTCTTCTTTTCCTATCTGGATCCCTTGAATTTCTTTTGTCTGTCAAATTGCTCTAGCCAGAGTTTCAAGTACTATGTTAAACAGCAGTGGTGAAAGGGGGCATCCCTGTCTTGTTCCAGTTTTTAGAGGGAATGCTTTCAAATTTTCTCCATTTAAGATAATGTTAGCTTGGGGCTTTGCATAAATAGCTTTTATGATGTTGAGATATGTTCCTGTTATTCCTAGTTTTTCTAGTGTTTTGAACATAAACGGGTGTTGTATTTTGTCAAATGCTTGTTCTGTGTCTATTGAGATGATCATATGGTTCTTATCTTTAAGTCTATTGATGTGATGTATTATGTTTATTGATTTCTGAATGTTGAACCAACCTTGCATCCCTGGGATAAAGCCCACTTGATCGTGGTGCACTATCTTTATGATATGTTTTTGTATTCGATTTGCCAGAATTTTGTTGAGGATTTTTGCATCTATGTTCATTAAAGATATTGGCCTGAAGTTTTCTTTTTTGGTTGTGTCTTTGCCTGGTTTTGGAATTAATGTAATATTGGCCTCATAGAAAGAGTCTGGAAGAGCTCCCTCTTTCTTCTATTTCTTGAAATAATTTGAAGAGCATTGGTATTAGTTCTTCTTTGAAGGTCTTGTAGAACTCGGCTGTAAACCCATCAGGTCCTGGACTTTTTCTTGATGGTAGCTTTTTGATGGTGTCTTTTATTTCCTTGATTGGAATTGATCTGTTTAAATTGCGTATAGTCTCCTGTTCTAGTTTGGGCAATTAGTAAGACTCTAGAAATCTGTCGATGCATTCATTATTTTCTATTTTATTAGAGTATAAGTTTTCAAAGTAACTTCTAATTATTTTCTGTATATCTGAGGTGTTTGTTGTAATATTTCTTTTTTCATCATGGATGTTATTAATTTGAGTTTTTTTCTCTTCTTTTTGTTAGCATCGCTAAGGGTCTGTCAATTTTATTTATTTTTTCAAAGAACCAACTTTTAGTTTTGTTGATTCTTTGAATTGTTTCCTTAGTCTCAATTTCATTAATTTCAGCTCTATTTTTAATTATTTCCTGTCTTCTACTACTCTTAGTGTTGATTTGTTCCTCTTTTTCTAGTGCTTTGAGGTGTGATGCTAAGTCATTTATTTGTTGTTTTTTTTTTTCTTTTAAGAAATGAACTCAGTGCAATGAATTTTCCTCTTACTACTGCCCTCATAGTGTCCCAGAGATTTCTATATGACATGTATGCATTTTCATTTACCTCTAGGAATTTTTTAATCTCCTCCTTGATGTCTTCTTCAACCCCTTGTTCATTCAGTAGCATGTTGTTTAGCTTCCAGTTGTTAGAATATTTTTTTTTTGTTTCTTGTTTTGTTGTTGATTTCCAATTTCATCCCATTATGGTCTGATAGAATACAGGGTAGTATCTCTACTTTTTTATATTTGCTGAGATTTGCCTGTGGCATAATATATGGTCTATTTTGGAGAAGGAGCCATGAGCTGCTGAGAAGAAAGTGTATTCACTCACTGAGGGATGAAATATTCTGTATATGTCCATTAGGTCTAAGTTATTAATTGTTTTACGGAGGCCTACAGTTTCTTTATTTAGCTTTTGTTTGGATGATCTATCCATTGGTGAAAGAGGTGTGTTGAAGTCCCCTAGAATAATTGTGTTGTGGTCTATTTTACTCTTGAACTTGAGAAGGGTTTGTTTGATGAATGTAGGTGCCCCATTATTTGGGGCATATAGATTTATAATTGTTATATCTTGTTGATGAATGGTTCCCTTAAGTAGTAAGAAATATCCATCTTTGTCTCTTTTGATTAGCTTTGGCTTGAAGTCTACCTTATTTGATATGAGAATGGAAACCCCTGCTTGTTTCCGCAGCCCATGTTAGTGATAAAACTTTTCCCATCCTTTCACCTTCAGTCTTTTTCTATGAGGTGAGTTTCTTGGAGACAGCAAATTGTCGGGTCTTTTTTTTTAATCCAGTCTGACAATCTGTGCCTTTTGAATAGTGAGTTTAGGCCATTAACATTCAGGGTTATTACTGAATAATATTCTCATCCATTTTTATTTGTTTACAGTATTTAACTCTATTTGTTTTCTCCTCTGGTTGGTATTTCCTTTAGTTTAATATCTCCCTTTGTTGATTTTCATTGTTATTTTTCTTTTCTTCTTCATGGAATATTTTGCCCAGGATGTTCAGAAGTGCTGGCTTTCGAGTTGTGAAATCTTTTAACTTTTGTTTGTCGTGGAAGGTTTTTATTTCATCTTCAAATCTAAAGCTCAATTTTGCTGGGTATAAGATTCTTGGTTGACATCCCTTTTCTTTCAGAACTTGAAATATGCTATTCCAGGATCTTCTAGCTTTTAAAGTCTGGGTTGAAATATATGAACATATTCTGATTCGTTTCCCCCTATATGTAATCTGCTTCCTTTCTCTTGTGGCTTTTAATATTCTCTTCTTGTTCAGTATATTAGGCATTTTCATTATAATGTGCCTTGGTGTGGATCTGTTGTGATTTTGTACGTTTGGTGTTCGGTAAGCCTCTTTCACTTGGTTTTCCCATTTATTCCTCATGTTTGGAAAATTTTCTGCTATTATTTCATTGAATACATTACTCATTCCTTTGGCTTGGAACTCTGCACCTTCCTCCACCTCAGTCACTCTTAAATTTGGTCTTTTTATGTTGTCCCAAATTTCTTGAATGTTCTGTTCTTGATTTCTTATAATTTTTGCTGTGTAATCGACATTTTTCTCCAGGATATATATTTTGTCTTCGTTATCTGAGGTCCTTTCTTCCAAGTGGTCTAATCTGTTGGTGATGTTTTCAATTGAACATTTAGTTTGGTTTATTGCTTCTTTCATTTCCAGAATTTCTGTTTGGTTTCTCTTTAGAACCTCTATCTCCCTATTGAAGTAATCTTTTGCTTCCTGTATTTGTTTTTGGAGTTCTTTGTCAAAATGATCTTTTACCACCTATATTTGCTCCCTTATATCATTTTTGAGTTCGTTCTTAAGTTCCATAAACATTTGGAATATGTAATTTCTGAATTTCATCTATGGCATTTGACCAACTGTGCTTGCCATGGAATCTTTCTGAGGAGATATGTTGATTTGTTTGAGTCATTTTCTTTCCTTGTTTCTTCATATTGCTTGTGTGATTTTTCTTCTAGCACTGTGGAACCTTGACTATTTTGTTTTTACCTTAAATCCTTATGATGCTCCTTTAGTACAATGCTATCAGATCCCCTTATAAATACACTTTAAAACCAGATACTTTCTGTTCACATAATCACAGTTTGATCACAATGTACAGATTTAGTTAACTCAGATACTTTCTCCAATTTACTCCGTATGTTTGTGATGGGTTTTATAGTTTCAAGTGTTAGACACAGAGGTGATAAGTTTAGGAAGAAGGCAGTGGGGGTATTGGGTTGATCTTTCTTAGGAAGTGTGGAAAGAGAATTCTATGGAAGTGGTTTAATATCAGCAGACAAGAGAGGAAAGAGAGTGAACGATTTAGTGGAAAGACTGATTTATTTATACGCCAAACTTATGCAACCATTGAGAGAAGAAAAAAAGAAAGATGGAAAGGAAGAAGAAGAAAGAAAACAAAGAGATGACAAAGAAGTAGTAGGGATTAGTGTAAAAGAGAAGAAGGAGAAAGGGAGAAAAAGAGAATATATTATATATAACTCCACTTTGCTGTATAATTTAGTTGCCCTAGTTCTAGAAATCCCAATTTCTGCATATAACTTGTTTTCGCCTCTGTTGAGAATGCAATGGTAGGGTGTAAATAGGAAAGATGAGGGAAGAAGAAAGGAGACAAAAGTGAGAAGGAAGAAAAGAAAGAAAGAAAAGAGGAATAAAAGCAAACAAACCAACAAATGCACAAGCAAACAATAACAACAGCAGGAAAACAAAACAAAACAAAACAAAACAAAACAAACAAACAAACAAAAAAGATAAATAAAGATAAAGATCAAAAACCAAAGTCGAACCCAGGGACAAATCTCAGGAACAGATCTCAAACAGAGCCATGTGAAGTCCTTCTTTTTTTTCCCTTCCAGTTTAAGCCAGTTGTCCCGAATCACGTCCAGGCAGTTACCGAGAACCTGGGAAGCTTGCAGGCCGGGGCTTTTTCTGCTGGGGTGCTATGCTGGGATCACCTACCTGGGGAGGTTGCAGGCCCAGGATCTTTCTACTGGGGTCTCACGCTGGAACCGCCTCTCTGCCCTTGGCCAGCCGGGAAAGTCTGCTGGCGGGGGTCTACCTCGGGAGGTTGCAGGCCCGGGCTCTTTCCGCCTGTTTGTATTCTTGATGGATGCCATTCTAACTGGAGTGAGATGGACTCTCAGTGTAATTTTGATTTGTATTTCCATAATTGCTAAAGATATTGAACTTTTTTTTATATATTTGTTTTTCATTTGTATGTCTTCTTTTGAAAAGTGTCTGTTTAGTTCATTTTACATTTATTAGTTGGATTAATGTTTAATTTTGGTGTTAAGTTTTGTGAGTTCTTTATATATATTCTGGGTAGTAATCCTCTGTCAGAAGAATAGCTAGTAAAGATTTTCTCCCATTTTGTACATTCTTCCATCACATTCTTAATTGTTTCCTATGCTATGCAAAAGCTTTTTAATTTGATGTATCCCATTTATTAATCATTGCTATTATTTTCTGACTTTTAGGGATCCTATTGAGGAAGTTGTTACCCATGCTGAATATGTGAGAGTTTTGACCCATTCTAGGAATTGCAAAGTTTCTGGTTTAATTCCTAGGTCTTCAATACATTTGAGTTGACTTTTGTGCAGGGTGTTAGGTATTTTTTTTAATAGATATTACAGATGGAATTGCTTGCTTGATGTCTACTTCAGATGATTTTCTTTTGGCATATAGCAACAATACTGATTTTTGTATGTCAAATTTGTATCCTTTGCAATTTTAACTTAATAAATGGTCTCTGTTTTCTCCCTGCAAGGAGTGTTGGGGACCTGAGGCATATGCATTTATTTAGCATTTAATTTGGTACCAAATTATTTAAGGGTGGCATTATACTTGCCAGCATCTAGGGAAAAGAAGCAGGGGAGGGACTAACAAGAACTAAGTGGGTACCAATAGTGTATAGTGCTTTTATGGGCTTCATGCATGACTATGTCAGCTGAGCCCTATCTGTTAGGGTTATGGTAGAACCAATAGACTGAAGCTAATTATAAATCATACAGGAAGTTGAGACAGGATACAATCAAGAAACAAGACAAGAATAATTGAGGTGAAGTGGTAAACTTTCAAGTCCACTGAGTTAAGGTTGCCCACAACCTGTTTATGTATAAGTGCCACTAGCACAACATTCTTGAGCTTGGGACAGCAGTACTCATGCTGGGTATTCAAATTCCTCATCCTGCATCACTTGATGGACAATATTGCACTTAAACACTCAAGAATAAATTGAGAGGTTCACTGAACCCTGGTCAGGTGTATGATCATTGCCAGGTTCTAGAGTTTTCTAAAATCTGACATTTATATATATATATTTTGGTCTATTGATTCATCCATGTATCCACCTAGGCATCCATCCATTAACTATTTAGCAGAATTACATGTACTGACTCAAGAATTAAACCTGGTTCAATATTAATGGAAATGAGAATAAAATTTAAATTCTACTTTGTAGTAAAGAAAATCAGTCATTATGAATGACACAAAGCATAAGTAAACTATGCACTCATTTATAACTATGACAAACATTTATTAAATACTCTTATGTGGCAGAAACTGTGGTAAGAACTAAGGAGTAGAGTATATAAAGATGAATAAGACCTGGTTCTTGCCTTTTGGAATTCATGGTCTAGTAGAAAGCATTTATATACATCTCTCTGAGTTCATGTTCCATCCTTTCCCTTTCACTCAGTCCACTCTAGAGACATTGTCCTCCTCCATTTTACTAGAACATCCTAGGCACCTTTTGCCTTGTGGTAGTTGTACTTGCAGTTCCCTCGGCCTAGAATATTCTTTCTCCTGATACATGCAAGGTTGTCTTCTATACTTCTTTCAGGTCTGTGTTCAGCTCAGTAAGGTCTTTCTTGAGTATTCTATATGTATATAAGTTATACATATCAAGTTGGCTTTTCATCACCATAACTAAAATACCTGACACAAAGAACTTAGAAGAGGAAATATTTATTTTGAGTTTCAGTTTTGGAGGTTTCAGTTCATGGTCAGATAGTGTCATTGCTTTGGGCCTGAGGTGAGGCAGAACATCATGGTGAAAGAGTGTGGCAGAGGGAACCAGCTCACATAATGATCAGGAAGCAGAGAGTGAGAGACTCCACTCTCCAGATATAACATATCTGGAGATATTTTATACAGCCACATCCCAAATGAACCACTTCCTCCAGCCATACTCCACCTGCCTCCAGTTACCACTCAGTTAATCTCATTAGGAATTAATTCATGGATTAGGTTAAGACTATGACCCAATCATTTATTTCTCTTCCAAACCTTCTTGCATTGTCTCACATGTGAGCTTTTGGGGGACACCACATCTAAACTATAATGGTTGCTCAGATCATGAAGGTAAAGAAAGAGGGCAAAGAGGAAGGGAACTGAGAAAAGAAAGAGTTCCCACTGACATGCCCCCAGAGACCTGTTTCCTTCAACCATATTTCACTTGCCTATGGTTTCCACTATCACCCAGTAGTCCACTCAACTATCAATGGATCAATCTACAAATGATGTCAGAGCCCTCATGATTGAATCACTTCCCCAAAGCCCTACCTCTGGACATTGTTGCACTGGAGACCACACCTTTAATACATGGAACTTCTGGGAGATATTCAGATCCAAACCATAACACTTATATATAATGTATATCTTATATATTTGCTTTCCCTTTTGCTTGTTTATTACCTGTCTTCCCCACACCCCAACTAGAATATAAATTTTATGGATGTGGAGGACTTTGTTTTGCTTATTACTTTACTTCTAAGTTCAGAAAAGAGCCTGGCAAACAGTTGGTACTCAACAAGTATTGTTGAATACTACAAGGAAGAAAAAATGATGCTAAGATAAGCAAATGGATTACAATGGGGAAGGGACAATTAATTTGAATAGGGGTATGTCTTATGAATCCTTGAATAAAATGTCATTACTTTGAAAAATAAAGCTCACATGTATTGAACAGCTATATGTCTAACTTCCAAGACAGACTTATCTAGCATTTCAGGAATCAAGTTGCTGGTTAGATGTGATGAATGACCATATGATGCCTGAAAAATTTTTCCATTACCCTTTGCAATTCTTTTTTGGTTGTCTGGGACCATCTGGAAACAAATGGGTTTGACCTCATTTCCAAAACTACTTGTGAAGTCTGTTCTTGCTAACCAGGATCTAAATCTTCACTCATGGCCTGTCTGTGCTTGATTCTATGCTTCTATTCTTATAATTCTGACTACTGATGGGACTCAAGAGAACACTAAGCATTTTCCTTGTCACAAAAACTATCACTCATTAGAGATGGGAGCAAGAAAGAGCTCTAATATATACTGGGATGGCTCAGTGGAGCTAGGACTGCCAAAGAAAACAGGTGTTCAATGATTCCTGGAACAAGTTTGAGCAGAGAATCCAAGCTGTGCATGGGCACATGTGACCACTTTTTTTTTTTTTTTTTTTTGATTGTGGATATCAGACAGGTAAATGAGGACTTTAAAACAGGCCAAGACGACCCTGGAAATACCTTTTTAGTTCTACATCTATCCTATTAACAATTACTTACTGAGTGTCTGCTTTGTACAAGACTCAGAGAAAACAAGCTAGGCTTGATCCAATCAGAGTGTATGTCCAATTTGTCTGATCCCCAAGGGTTTCAGGATCTTGGAAGCTATCTTAATCATATAATGTGACTTGCAGGAAAAAGAATGGAGTGAATATACTTTGTATGCAGCCAGAGTTATGAAAAATTGTGCCCTATATGTGTAATATGAATTGTAATGCATTCTGCTGTCATATATAACAAATTAGAATAAAAAATATGTATTAAAAAAGAAACCCATCCAAACAAGTTTCTTTAAAATATGGGGAAACATGAGAAGTTTTCCAGAATCCAAAGGCAGGAGGTGTCACAAGTTGTTTCTCTACCAGGTGCTGTGCTCTCTGGGCATCTATTTCCATCTTCTTTTTTCTTTGGACTTAGTTCTCCAACATCTAGTGAATTGGGCCAAGAAAGGCCATTTAAACCTGGCTGGATTGCACTCTGAACAATCCACACTGAAAGGAGACTGCTTGCAGCCTAAGTGTTCCAAATACCTAGATGAGAGAACCTAATAGACCAGTTCACATCTAGGTCCGCTCCCATCCAATCAGATATAGCCTGGAGGCAGGGTCTTATGCCTTCTGCCTGTTCAGCAGGGTTGTGGGGGAGCTATCTTAGAAGGTGAAATGAGGATACGGAAAGGGCATGGTTGGTATATCTAGTGTAGACCTACTTGCTTCCGAGAGTTTGGGGCCGGTGATTTTTAAAAAATATTTATTTATTTGCTTTAGTTGTACACAATGCGTTTTATTTTCACATGGTGCTGAGGATCGAACCTGGGCCGCACATGTGTTAGGTGAGCGCTCTACCGCTGAGCCACAACCCCAGCCCAAGGGACCGGTGATTTAAATGGACCCAGAGGGATTAGAGCAGTCACTGATAGGAGCTGTTAGTTAGACATATGAGATATGGAGGGGAAAGGTTCAGATACTTAGAAGGAAACCTGTATATCAAAGCAGAAATGGGAATATGGAAATGGGAAGAAGTGGGGCACTGGCTATCACCAGCTTGGGGATTGCATTCAGGCAAATAACAATTCACTCTTTAAGGCATTTAATCCTACACTAGATTGTGATATCTTTGATGGGAGGAGTGGTGGGTTTGTTAACTCCAGCATCTAGCACAGTGCCTTGAAGGTGTTTGAAACACTCACTGATAGAATCAGAGAATGAATGGGTGAATAAGAGTATGCTTCCTCTGCAAAGCTTTTCTTATCCTTCCTCCAACAAGTCAGAACGTCCTCCTTTGCACTCCTACTGTACCGACCACAATTTTAGTCATTGTAGATGACAAATTCCCATTTCACTGAGCAAATTCTTTTAATTAGACAATTGGGTTTTATTAATCTTAGAATTTCCAGCTTCAACCACAGTGATGGACCAATAGGCGTTACTTTTGTGTGTGCTTTTGGATGACTTTGACTTTAGGTCAAGGCTTTCTGGTATTTTTGTCTTAAAACTTGATAAATTTCACCTATGATTCTAATTATGAAGCAATACTATATTTACTTTAGCTGTAAGAGATAAGGAAATTAAAAAAAATGATTTATAATCTCACATTTTTGGTATATTCATCCTTTTTTTAAAAAAAATATACATACTTTTAGTTGTTGATAGAATTTTATTTTATTTATTTATATGTGGTGCTGAGAATCGAACCCAGTGCCTCACACATGCCAGGCAAGTGCGCTACCGCTAAGCCCCAGCCCCAGCCCAGTATTCATCCTTTTGGAGGAATAAAATTCTCTCTCCTGCTGCTTCTCTCTCTCTCTCTCTCTCTCTCTCTCTCTCTCTCTCTCTGTCACACACACACACACACACACACACACACACACACACAGGATTAAAGCTGATATGTGAGACAATGCAAGAATGTTTAGAGGTGAATTGATAGATTATGAGAGTTATTACCTAATCAGTGACTTAATCCATTTGATGGATTAATAATCTGAAAGGACTGTTATACTGGGTGGTGACCATAGGCTGAAGGAGGGAGGTCACTGGGAGCATACCTTTAGAGTTTTTATTTTGTCCCTGGCAAACAGAGTTTACTCTCTCTGCCTTTTGGCCATCATGTTGTGAGCTGCCGTCCTGTGCCACATCCTTCCACCCTGATGTTCTGCCTCATCTTTAGCCCAGAGAGATGGAATCTGCTGATCATGGATTGAACCTCGGAAACTGTGAACCAAAATAGACATTTCCTCCTTTAAGTTGCTCTGTTGGATATATTAGTCACAGTGACTCAAATCTGACTAACACACACACACACACACACACACACACACACACACACAGAGTCTTCACATACCAATAACTTTCTTTCAACATGAATTCTTAATATCTATAAAACATTGTCATCATATAGACATAAATTATTAGGTATGTGGGCCATTTCTCATTTTCACTATTATAAATATTTTCTTTCTTTCTTTCTTTTTTTTTTTTTTTTTTGTACTGGGGATTGAACTCAGGGGCACTTGACCACTGAGCCGCATTCCCAGCCCTATTTTGTATTTTATTTAGAGACAGGATCTCACTGAGTTGCTTATTGCCTGGCTGTTGCTGAAGCTGGCTTTGAACTTGCGATCCTCCAGCCTCAGCATCCCGGGGTGCTGGGATTACACATGTGTGCCACCGCGCACAGCCTACTACAAATATTTTCTTAAGGTAATTTCCATACACATGAAACTTTTTGCTTTCTTCTAGATGTGTTTCCCAAAGAGAATTATATGATCAGAGGGAATGGGCACTAGGACTTTTGGTAATTATTGCAAACACCTCTAGTGAGGGTGAAGTAATTTACTTGTCACTGGTTGTGTATGATCATGTCCATTTCTCCACACTTGCACCACTGGATGGTATTATGATTCTAGAAGATGTAAATTTGCTCAGTGACTCCATTTACTCAGAACAGGGCAAAACCCCAACTTTCCCTGGGAGCAATGTCACTGACAGCATGAACTGTGGCAAGGTCAGATATGAAAACAATACATTTCATGTTCTCAAGGAACCTAGAGTCTTCAGTTTAGAAATGTTTTATAAACACCTCATTTTAAAGTAATTTTGTAATGTTGATATTATAAAAATATCAACATTAGAAAGCCAACAAGAAGACAGGCACAGGCTGCTCACCTGAGGAGGTCTAGGGCAGGGGTCATTTTTCAAGATGCCATCAGAAGGAAGACAAGACAGGCCTTTGCACATGCTTTGCCTACTGTGATGTCAAAGGTGGGAAGCAGCTGTCCTGTTTATTGAAGATTAGGGCACCTTTGGAAGTTTATCAGGTGTCAAGAGTGACAGACAAGGACTTGGATAATTGAGAGGCCACTGAACTCTGCAGAGCCTTGGACTATGAGGTTCCTGACACTGCTTAGGCATTCCCCTACTTGCAACTCAGAGTTGTGTTTTTATAGCAGTCAAAGGGAAAAGAGGCATGAACACTATAGGCTGAAGTGAGACAAAGTAGGAATTAATTCACCCTCTCTAGATTGATGGGCATTTGTAGTGAAGGGCAGCTGGGGCAATCTGACCAGGTACAATGAAGCTCAGATCCTCAGGAGCAGATGCCTCAGGAGTGGCTCAAGAAACTTAAATGGGAGTGAATAGAAAACATAAAGCAATAGTTTAATCTGGGAGCAGGGTTGGGGAGGAATTTGTCGGGAGGGAGGTCATATTTACAGGCTTAGGGACAGAAACCAATCTCAGTGAGAAGAGACTAAAGAGGTTAATGGGTTAACCTTAACCCCAGAGGAGTAGACACTTAGAATTTTGTCTTTTCTCTTCTTTGCCGTTTTCAACTCTATCCCCTCTTTTCTCTACCCATTCACTCCAACCTCCAAAAACTTATTAGGTAGAATGATTAAGTTATCTCTTTGTGTTTTTGTCTTCCTATGGATCTAGAGTTTGGGATTTCCAGTTTTCTAACCAACACAAACTATCAAAGCCTTTTCCTTAAACAAAAATTATTCTCTCATCAGGGAATGTTTGGACCAGTTAGTAAAATGAATCGTCGAAATCCTATGTGATAGAAATGATGGTCTTTACTAGATTCTTAACAGACATTAGATTTCCCTGGTTGAGGAAATCTTGGCAGAGGCCCTAGATTTGCTGACCTCTTTCTTTCCTCCTTGTTGAAGGCACAGAGCTCCTTTAAACTATGTCAGGTGGGACTTCACTTGGGCTTTCATTTAGGCACCAACTCTTCCTAAGACATGAAAGCATGTGGGAGGGAGGTTGCCCTGAGCGCAGGGTATGAGTCTGGCCACTGCCCTTGTATAGCCTGGGAGATAAAGGGCACCTTTACATTTGGAAATCTAGCCACTATAGCACACTGACCCTAAACCCAGTGCTTCCCTCTCGGAAAAGGAAGTGTGAGGGCCTGGTATGTGGCCATACTCCCCCTTTGTCCCACTTAGTTTCAGGCACGAAGTAGCCAATATACATAGGCTTTTCTCCTTTTGTAGCTATAAAACATGATTATGAGATGCAAGTGAAGAAAGCCAAAAGCATTGTTTTGACTGTAATGTGTGAGAGACTGGAACATTTCCCCCTTCTAAAAAATAGGGCAAAGGCCCATTTGTTAACTGCTCTGGCCTGGAATTTCAGGCTGCAGTGCATGCTATTGGTAGTTCACTTAGATCCCCTTGGATCTTTTATCAGGCCTGTTCATCCCTCCCCAGCTTCAAAGGGACGTTTGTTTCCAAAGAGGAAGGCCCTTAAAATTGTTCTTTGGAGGCTTGTGTCTGGTTGTTGGAGTTGTTTTGTCCACATGTGCACAGCGTTCAAAATGCTTGTGAGTTTAGATTTCCTTTTAGCCCCATGGAAGCTCTTAGCTGGTGACTAAGATGCAGGAGTTTGAATGTCCAGCTCCCTTGCCTCCAGTGGGACTAAACTCAGGCATAACTTACACTCCAGACTCTCTTCCAGGGTCAGGCTAAGGCCATGCTCCCTGGGACTCTCCCTGACATCATACCCTTACTTGGCTTCCTCTTCTTTCCTGTCTTGCTTTCGACACTCCCCTACAAGGCTTCCTGGGAACATTTTCTTAATCACTAAACCTTGGTCTTGAGTTCTGTTGCTGATCTAGATTGTCTTGCACTCATTTGCATCATGAAAACCTTGTAAATATCATCCCCATTTTACAGATGAGGAAACAGAGGCTTAAAAGATAGTAATGTATCCACAGGTTACAATTTGAATCTAGTTCTCTGTGTGACCTCCATGTTCTGAATACCATGAAAACCAGTCATTATTGAAATGAAGCTAGCCAGTGGTCCCAACAACTCATGTGCTTTTTCAAGATCACATAGACAATTGTCTCCGGAATCATATCATGGGGATTGAGGAAGTCTGGGGTCTCAGACTGCATGTAGATTGGCTGACAGCTCAGTGGTGCTTCTGCTGACTGTCCCTCTTCCCCTTTTGCCCTGTGCCATGTCAAACTACCTAGTGCATTTATTGGTGCTCGGCTTTAAGAGTCTGCTTTCACACAGACTCCTGCACAAGCCAGTAAGCCCTTTGAGGACCAGAACTATGAGCTACTTACTGTTAAACCCCCAGAACTTATCATGGCACTTAGCACGTAATTGCTACTCAAACCAATACACCTTCAATTGAAGGATCAGCCACAGGGCAGTTTCCTTCACAAAAAGCCCACTCTGGAGAAATCAATTAAGCCATAATGAAGGGCTTTTCTGAGCCCTGAAAAAGAACTGCCATACCTCCCTCGCACCTATATCATGGTTTAAAGCAAAAGTTTCAAGCCAATGCTCTTTATTTAGTGTCTCTACACAGAGGTATCCTTTCCAGCAGCATTAGCTAATTCTGTCTAAAGGTTTTTTACCCTTGATACATTTTCAGATGATATGCATATTTTAAGGGCCCAGTGACATCAACTCTAATTCCGGGGAATTATGAACTCCTCTTCTTAATTTCCTATGCAGAATTCTTCCACTAAAGTTAAGCCTAATCATTCAATCAGACATCAAACATGAGTAATGGGTGGGATATGATTTAACCACCTGGGGGGTGTCAAATGATGGCATTATTATTTTTTAAACTGTGAATCAATATTATAACCTTTTGTATTTTTCTGTCAATACTGCTTGCATATTTTCCTTGCTGGGCTTTTATCAACCCTCCCCAGAGTGTACAAACCCAGATAATAATTCAGATGGATATTATGGTCCACAGTTCCTGGAATTTTTCTTTTGAAGGATATGTAGGTGGACTTTGTGATTATGTAAGCACAAAGCAAATAGGATTGGCAGGAGCCCCAGCTGAGAGCAGCCTGGTGCTGGACAATCTTCCCTCAGCCTTGCTCTGCTAATGTCTCTCTGGGTGTGTGCTGGCCCCGTGCTGCTTCTGTTATGCAGCACAACAAGATAACTGCCCACTGTGCCCTGTGCCCTGCAGTGTCTTAGTGCCCAACTGTAACAGAGAAATATGGGGACTGACTCTTAGATTCCAGCAGCCTTTAAAATCACAACTACAGAAGAAGCTTGTATCTAGAATCAGAACGTGTAAGGTTGAATCAGGAGAAGTCCAAAGTAATAAACAGATTGAACTGGATGCTTAGGACGTTAATCTCTAAACTTTATGAAAAGAATGCTTGGACAGGTGTATCAGTTACCTGTTGCTACATAGCAAACTACCCTAATGGTTTAGTGGTGGAAAGTGTCATTAATTTTTCCTGATTCTGAGTGTCTGGGATTTGAATAGCGCACAGAGGGGATATCACTTGGTGTCTCCTGGTGGTGTTTTTATATATGTCTGATGCCTCATCTTGGATGGTTTAAATGGCTGGAGGCATGCTGGAAAGGCCCAGCTAGGATCATAGGTGTGGCTTTGCAGTTGGATTCTTTTCTTGTTTTTCCTTCATGTAGTTTCAGGGCTTCTCTCCTTCCATACAGCCTTCCATATGGTCTTTCTAGCAGGGCAGTGAGAATTTTTTACATGAGAGCTCAGAGCTTCCAAGAGTGCAAAAACAGAAACTCTAGAGCTTAAAAATTAGGCTCAAAATAGGCATAGAATCACTTCTATATTCTTGCAAAAGCAAGAATCATAGGTCATAGAAAGCAAGATCATAGATCAGTCCAGATTCAAGGGAAGGGAACTCTACAAAGATATGAGTAGCAAAAGTATGGTCCTCCCAAATCTGCTGATGTGATAGATCATCACCACATGGTTTGAAGAGGAAAGTTTGCAGATGTGAGACACACAGCGTAGGCAAAAACTGGTGCGGTTTGGGAGTGTCTAGAGTTGCCAAAACAAAATACTGGATACCCAATGAAATTTGAATTTTAGATGAGCAATAATTTTTTTTTTAGTATAAACATATCCCATGAACATTAGTATTACATGCAATATTTGGGACATATTTGTACTAGAAATTTGTTTATCTGAAATTCCAATTTCATTAAGTATTTTGTATTTTTATTTGCTATATCTGGCAACACCAGATAAAAGCCCTGTGAACAAGACCAGGGTCCAGGTCAAAGAAGCTACTTGTTGGTATAGTTGTAAGGTGGTTCAATTCAGATTGAGTCAGGACCAGAGGATGAGAATAGAGAAGAGGGGGGGCAGATCTTCAGGGGGTTGAACAGGAGGCTTGAACATTTAGGCCCTATACCAGGGTGGCTGAAATTGGCATAGGCCAGAGAGGGATTCTCAACTCTGCATGAATGCTTTGAGAATCAGTTTATTTTTTCATGATTTCAAATAAGGTAGATAATAGTGCTACTTCATACAGTCATGGTGAGATTAAATATAGGGTGACTGGAATGCATTTGGCGTAGTGCCTAGCACATAGTAAGCATGGAGAATAGGTTAGGTACAATCACAATCAGAGTAATGATTACAGTAATGGTGATAATGTTGTGGGTATTGAAACTGGTGCATGGGAAGTAGAAAGGAGGCACAAGAGAACTAAATTTCCCAGAACACATGTGCCTGGTGCTTTCCATCCTCCATCTCCCTTAATCATAGTAGCCTTCGCAGGCACAATAAATCAGTTTTAGAACAGAATGAATTGGCTTGGAGAAATCAATAAATTTGCATGAGCCACAGTCAGGTCTGTCTTACTGCTTCCCCTCCCCCAATTTTTATTTTCCCATTAAAACAGAGAAGTTAATACAGTTCATCAGGAAGAAGTCAATTCAGGGACTTCCAGGTAGTCCTTTGTTGTCTTAATTCTGAGCCTTCCCTTCATCATTTTAAAAAACGGGAGAGTGTTATGGTTGGGTATGAGGTGTCACCCTAAAGCTCCTGTGTTAATGCAGGAATTTATTCAGAGGTGAAATGATTAGATTCTGAGAGCTGTAACCTTATCGGTCATCCTAGTTTGAATGGACTGACTGGGTAGTAACTGTCAGCAGGTAGGGTGTGGCTAGGGGAGGTGGGTCACTAGGGGAATTCCCTAAAGGGTTCATCTTCCCTGTGGCTCTTTTCCTGCTTTCTTGATGCTATGAGGGGAGCAACTTTCTCCCTGTGCATTTCTGATAGTCAGCCGACCATGGACTAAATCTCTGAAACAATGAGCCAAACTAAACTTTTTCTTTCTAAGTTGTTCTTTTGATTTTGGTCACAGTCACGCAAAGCTAACACAGAGAGTAACACCCACGTTGCTTCTCCCAGAAACTTGCTGAAGGCATTTTCTGTGGTAAAAGGCACTTGCAAACCCTAAACTGCCTCACTGATGTTAAACCTAAGACATCAAGTGTTAATTGATAATGGAGATAAATAAGATCATACCTGAGATAAGATCTTACCAGAGATTGCATTGCGTTCTTGGTTCTGTGTCTTCCCATGAGAGGATTTCAAGCAAGACACAAGTCTAAGTAAAATTACAGCAAAATTATTAGAAGGGAAAGGAGGAGGGTCAGGCGAGAAAACACCCTCAGGGGGGAGAGGGGATCCTCTCAGAGAGAAGGGCAATGTCTCACTTCCTTGTGTTTCAATTTTTCTTTGGAGTAGGAGGGAGACTGTTAGAAGGTCCTGCCCAAGTGTCATCTCTGGGCTCTGGAGTGACAGACTACATTACTTAGCAACCCAAGGGCAACTCTTGATCATTTTGGCCTGAGTGAAGGTCATAATTGGAACTGATTATACAGAATTATGGTCAGAGGGCTCCTGTCTTAATTATGCTGCTTTGTTAGGTCTGGGATTCTTTGTTAGGTCTGGGATTCTATGTTGTTTGTATAGAGTCTTGCTTAAGATGTGTAGCAATTAGACTCTTTTTTCCCCCAAATTTATTTTTTATTCTAAGTTGTTAGAAATGACAGCAGAATGTATTACATTTCATATTATACTTGTAGAGCACATTTTTACCTATCTCTGATTGTATGAAAGTATATTTACACCATTCGTGACTTCATACATGCACTTAGGGTAATGATATCCATCTCATTCTACCATCTTTTTTTTTTTCTTCACCCTTTTGCCCTCTCCCATCCCCTCCCTCCCCATTGGCCATTCTAATGTTCCTCTAATCCTCCTATGCTCCCCATCCCAATCCCACTGTGGCAATTAAGACTCTTTTGAGTAAATTATCCTTACCCTTTGGTTCTTACCCCCTAAATTTATCTTCTTCCTTTTACAAGAAGAATGTTTTATAGGGCTGAGAGCAGGCAAGGGTCTTGAAAAGACCTAACTTGTCAGCCCTTGTGGCACCATTGTGACAGGGATGTCGATTAACGGAGTTGTTTTGTACTAAGTCTTTTCTTAAACTGACCCACTGCTCATGTCTAACTGCTACCTAACATTAATGAAATTGAAAACTCCAGTCCTGTGTTTTGCTAATTTGGGGGCCTTGGTAGAGCAAGGAAACACAGCTCTCTGCAAGGCCTGAAGATGGTGCTTGGTGAGACTGGAAGAGAGGAGGTAGGCCGGTGCTGGTGTGGTGTGGTGTGCTCTGATGATGCTTTTCCTTCTGGACTACTCCAAAATGAGATTCCAGAGGTACAGTTTTCCCAAGAGACTTAACATAGGCTGTAAGGACAAAACAGCAGAGCAGGACAACAGCACGCTGGCGTGGGCTCAGACGCAGCTGTCACTCTGGCTCACTGCTTTTCATAGCCTTGCAAATAGTCCCTTGCCCGAGGCGTAGGAACGTCCAGTTTAGCGACTGACAAAATGCCGATTTCACTTCTCTTTCATTGTCTGCTAAAGATCTGGTAGATATTTACAAGGCCACTGTGAACTTTCAGACTTCCCCGGAGAGTAGCAGCTTAGAAATATATGTGGAAATATTGTCATTATCTATTTTATGGGCAGACATGGTGTAAACAGTGACCGCCCAAGCTGAGCGCGCCGGGTCGTGCCTCGTGCTCAGGTTTCCTCTTTCTCTAATTTACCCTGGGTCTGAATCTCTATCCTCCTCGCACGTGGGACGTGCAGCTGCATTCATTATGCTCACCAGCTCTGCCCAAATCGGCCCCATATGGAACAAAATGGTCTACAACCGCAGACTCATTTCCCAGGCAGTGAATTAGAATAACGTGACAAGATAAGGTTCCAGCTCTGACATGTGTTTTCCAAGTTTACCAGAGGTAACAGCATTAACTGCTGCTGCTGCTGGTGTGTGTGCGTGTGCGTGTGTGTGTGTGTGTGTGTGTTTGTGGTGTGTGTGGAGTGGTGGGTAGGCGTGAGTGTAAATGAACGTGTGGGCTTCAGAAAGGCATTTCGTGAACGCCACCGTTGAAGAGAGAGGCGAGAGTGTTCGCTGTTTGGTAATGAGATTCAGTGTTATGGGGCTGTTATTTTTAGCGTTTAAGCTCTGAAAATCTCATTCCCTCCCTAGAGACCTCATTTCTGCCATTCTCTAACACATCAGGTGAGAAATCAAGTGTCATATTTTAAAAAATGATAACAGATCCCAAGTTATCTTGTAAAAAATACTACTCTGCCCAAGTCTGTTTGGTCTGGTAAGAGTGATCTTATAAATTGGAATTTTGATTTGAGATAAGCCAGGAAGGGGACATTGAAAGAGAATATGGGGTTTGAACATCTTGGGTTAGATAAGGTGGGACGGGGACAGAGAATTGGAAAAAATGACAGAACTCGATTCTATTCTTTATGGATAATTAACTATAAATGCCCATTACAAGTCTGTCTTCCTGCCTTCTGTCTGTATATCATCTATCACCTATCTAATCCATCCATCCATTTATCATCTATCTATGTGTCTTGCCTATTGTGTCTCTCTCTGTGTCTAGATGTCCTTTTAATACATTCTATTTAATATATTCTGAGTGATCTTTGTCTAATTTCCCTTCTTTGGTTATCCTTATCGTTTATGCTCACACATATTTTATGCTCATGGGATTCCTTGAGCAGAGCTAGCCACTGAATACAGTCTTACAGGCTTAGAGGTTTTTCTGCTTTTGACTAGGCTCCAAACAGAGATTTCTATTGTTCTACTTTTTATCCTGCACTTTATTGCATAAATCTGGTTATTCATTAAAATCCAGGAGGCTTGAACAAGAAGGTTCTCATGGCTTTAATTACCAACTATGTGAGAAATAACTTCCAAATGTGTGTCTCTAGCATTAACCTTTCCCATGAGGGCCAAACTTTTAAGTTCCACTGCCTACTTGCTATCCCTACCCAGACATGCAATATACATTTCAGATGTCATACATCCCCAGTCAAAATCTTAATTCCATCCATGCCTAGCTTTGATTTACTTTTGTTACCATCTTTTGCTTTTCATTAAATTTTACCACTTTTTTGGATCAAAACACATGGAGTCAGTCTTGATTCCTGCTTCCCTCTCCCAGCTCATGTACCCAATCCTTCCACAAAATCTGTCAGCCTCAGCTTCAAAATTGTTCCAGAATCAGACCGCTTATCACCTCCACTGCTGCCTCACTGGTTCTGGCCACCACCATCTTTTACCTTGATTATTACACAGCCTCTTAACTGCTCTTGCCCCCTCCCCAGCCTGTTCTTCAGCTGTGGTCCACATGACTGCTTCAAAGCCTTGGCCAGTTCATGTTGCTCTTCAGTTCAACACTTCCTGTATCTTGTACAGTGGAAGTCAGATCCTGTCATTGGCTGTAGGTGTGCTGCCGACTTCTTCCTCCACCTCTGCTGGCCTGTCAGCATGCACCTCTTCATGGACACTTGCCTGTTGCTCTCCATGAATGTGCACATTCCCCCTCACCACTGGCTCTCTGGTGGGGCTGCTTTTCTTTTATATGTGTGCATGATTTCCCCCATTCCATTTTGTCTCTGCCTAAATGTCACCTCCTTAGACAGATTATCTTTGAGAATTTACAGTAAAATACTATCCCCATTCCCTAACTTCATGACTCTGCCTTCCTTAACTCTGCCTTTCGATGTTGCAAAATATTTCTCTTTGCAAAACTTATCCCCATTTCATATTCTGTGCCCATTTATTTGTCTGGTTCCTCTTACCCAGAACTAATCTTCCTGAAGCCACGTCTTTTTCTTTTAGGGTGGTGTCTCCAGTGGCTAGAACAATATCTGGCATGTCAAAGTTGCTCAGTAATTATTTGTTAAATAAAAGAATAAATGAGTGCTCTACTAATGCTTTCTATAATGTTCCTACACATTCTTTGTAGCATTGGTGCAATTATTTTATTTTGGTGCTCTGGGATTTGATGCAAAGAAATGTGCCACAACAGGACCCTTTGAAAGGGGAGTATTACCTGTCACTCCTGTATTCTCACCTACATAAAGCTCCTTGTTTGGGGAAGGAGCTGATCAGAGCAGCCTGATAGGGCCATCCAGATGGGCATTGAAAGCCCACAGAAGAGCAAAGGGATCACAAATCCAGAAAGTGTGTGGGATGGTGGCTTCTTCTCTCTTTTGGTAAATATACTGAGAGAGTGACTTCTTTGTAGGATGATTGTCTGGGAGGGTAAAGTGCTTCTTGCAGTCATCTTGACAGTTCCTTGATGAACTCCTGGGCCGATCTGTGCTTTCTATAGCAATGTGGAGAAAAACCTCTTGGTTATGATGTTCCTTTGCAAAACTGGAAATAAAAATTTGAAACTGAAGTGTTTCACAACTTTCTTGACTCATATCTTTAGCCTAATTTTCCACCCTTTCCCCAATTTGCCTATGAAGCATGGTTTAGTTAGATTAATTTGTTT
Organism: Tamias sibiricus; assembly: GCA_025594165.1. NCBI lineage: Eukaryota > Metazoa > Chordata > Mammalia > Rodentia > Sciuridae > Tamias > Tamias sibiricus. The sequence goes on along the minus strand of CM046673.1, from coordinate 30,563,869 downwards.
TGATGTTGCAAAATATTTCTCTGCTTTCATATCAGGTTAAAATAAGTTTCTGCAAAGGGGGTGAATGAATGGGTGAAAGGTGGGATCCTTAGGAAGAAAGTGACTGGAAAATACTCTGAAAAACAAGGTGGCCGCAGATTCATGGAGGATGCTGTATTTTAAACAGTCGGGGGTGGCATGCAAGCCTGTGTCATGCTCACATGCAGTCTCGCAGATCAAACCCTCTTTTCTGATTTTGTCACCAGTGGCAAAAGTATGGGCTATTATCCACAGCAAGGCATTCCAGAACTCTCCAAGCTATGAGTTATCTGCACAGATCAGCCCATGCCTGACAGGCCCTGCCTGTATCTGACAGCAAAGTGAATGCTTTCAGAAAAAATGCGCCCCCCCCCCTTTTTTGGTTTTCTTTCCCATTATTATCTATAAAAGCTAATCCAGTTGGTCATAATGCTGTCTTGTTGTGGTGTGTTCCCCTTTTGGCCTTATGGTGTCTCCGTGGAGGAGTGGGGTCTCAGGACCAGGAGAGAGGGCCACAGCTTCCTTGGCTTCCTTACTGCTTACTGTTGGCATGGCTTAGGTTTCATCCCACCTACTGGGCTCTTCTGGTGTTGTGGTTGGGTTCCCAGTCAGTCTGGAGGAAGTCAGCCTACCGGGTTGCCTTGGGATCAGGAAGCACCCCACCTAGGGCACATCAGTAGGTTAGAAGGCCTTGCTTCCATGTTGTCCCGAGGTCTCAAACTAGTTCATCTTCCTCTTCCACCATTCAGAGTTTCCCTTTGGTGGTCTCTTAATTGATTTGCAGAGATCACTGCTTTGTGCTTTGTGAGGAAGAGTGGGGGCGATTATGCCATCTTGTTCAGGTCAGAAGTTCTGTTTTAAGAATAATTTCTAGTCTAATACTTGTGTGATCTGGAGAAACCCAAGACTGCTTTAAAATTAGGTAGACTTGAAATTGAGTCATGGTGTCACCTGTCATTTGCCATGTGACTTTAGCAAGTTTGTTAACCATTAATTTCCACCTGGGTAAAAGACAAAAACAAAAACATATATATATATATATATATATATATATATATATATGGTATATTTTAGTTAGGTTTCTTAAGTTGCAATTGATAACAATGGATCTGACTAATTTGAGCAAGGAAACAAAGAATATACTGGAAGGTTGATCAGTCAGGAAAAAAGATGCCATAGCAGTTATTTTCACAGAGAGGGATTAATAGGAAGTTTAGGTTAATTGGGACTTAAAAGGCTAAAGGCTAATACAGACATTAGATTAATATAGAATTAGTAACTGAAAGAAATAGTTCTATCCCCAGGGCTAGGGAAATAAAAACAAAAGGGTGCGTAATCAGAACCTACAGATTCGCAGGTGGGGCCCTAATAAGCTGGGACCCAGGACCCTGAGGAAAAGACCTACCTGCCGGGCTGGTGCCAATTTGGAGTTGAAGGTCAGAGGTGGGCAACAATGCTGCTTCAGAGAGTGTGGAAACAAAACTACAAAACTAACTGAACAAAAGTACTGAAATAACTTTACATGAACCAAGTGTTTCTGGAATCAGCTACTGCCAATGGGTAATCGGTTACTGCCAATGTAACTAACCAGCAAAGATGGAGACCAGAGAGAATCAACGGAGCAGAAGAGCAACCAGGGCTTGGAAGGGGCAATAAGCAGCCCTGAGCAGAGTTTCTTGAAGTAATAACTCGTTTACTTCTTTGTGTGGGAGTTCCTCAGGGTGTTTTACAAATCACTTTTGGCCCCTTTGTGTCCTCACTGAAGAGTAAAATGTCTGGACAGAGAGACAAACTGGTCAATCTTAGGTTACATATTTCTCCTAATGATCAAAAAGATGAAAAATATGGGATCCCATAACCGGCAGCCCCTAGGATAATCTGGACTGGGACAGGGCAATCTTCAGATGAAATCATGCTGGGAAGAAAAAGAGACAGACTGTTTATTGACTTGGTAGCCAGGGAAGCTTGTTTCCAGTTTATTAAGTGAATTGCTATATTCTCTGGAGGAAGTGATCCTGCGTTTGGTACCAGAATGTCTAGACTCTACCATCCAGAATTTTGGAGAGTGAAAATTTTGCAAGTTCTTGTTCATCTAGTTCTTATATCCCAGACATTCATGTTCTGTTTATAAGAAAGAAAAATTTATATTTATTCTGAGTATAGAGTATATTGTAGACTTCTGTGGTTCAAATATTTATCTTGGGCTGGGGTTGTGACTCAGTGGTAGAGCGCTCGCCTCACACGTGTGAGGCCTTGGGTTCTATCCTCAGCACCACATACAATTAAATAAAATAAAGGTATTGTGTCCACCTACAACTAAAAAAATATTTAAAAAAATATTTATCTCCCTGTGTTACTGAGTCATCAGTAAGACATTTCATGGTGTGTAAGGCTACTTCTTCTGGGTAGCAAGGTTATGGTAAACCGGGTGAATTCCACTGATGTTAGTCACTGTCTGCTTTCTTTTACTCTGAAGTGAGATTCCTTGTTGGGTACAACGTTGTTTAGGTTGCCTTAATTGGATATTGTAGAAGTGTTTTAGTATCAGGGGGAAAAAAACCCCAAAGCTATGCTGTGATTTGGATATGAAAGGAGTGTGTCCTCCAAGGATTCATGTATTGAAATTTAATCCCCATTGTGAGGTATTCAGAGGGTGGAAAATTAATTCATCCATGGTGTTTGGAAGTGGGGCCTTGTGAGATGATTAGGATTAGTTAGATAAGGTCACCAGGGTAGAGCTCCTATCGTCGAGTACTGTGGCTTTGTAAGAAGAGGGAGAGAGGCCATGGGACACACACAGATGCATTCCCTGTCTTTGGTGGTGTGATATCCTGGGCCACCTCAGGACTCTGACAGTAAGAAGAAGGCCATCATGAGATGTAGGCCCTTGAGCTTCTAGAACTCTGAGCTAAATAAGCCTCTCTCTCTCTCTCTCTCTCTCTTTCTCTCTCTCTCTCTCTCTCTCTATATATATATATATATATATATATATAGTCACCCAGCTTCAGGTATTTTGTTATGGTAAGGAGAAATGGACTAATCCAAGGGAGAAGCAATTTTTATTTCATTGAGAACTGGTTTCTGTCTCGAAGATGATGACAGGACTAAAATGTAATTAACTTGCCACAGATGTATTGCTGGACAGGAGACCTGGTGCCATGTGGGGAGCCCAAGGTAAATGTCGTCTTTCTGTTATTTCCTCCCTGGTAAAGATTTAGAGTTTTATATACTGTATCTTTTCTTACTATAATTTTTGGTATCTATTTTAATATATCATTTTTGTAAACATTATTTTAATGACTTTGAAATAATTTATGACATGACTTTAATGTAATTGACTTAGTCATTCCTCTATTGCCTGCCCTTCCTCTCTTTCTCTTTCTCTCTCATAAGCAATACAATGATGTATGATTTCATATATAAATCTTGTGCTGTGATTTAACTTCCTTGGTTAGAGAATCCATACGTAATTTTGGTTTAGATCCTGCTGTGTGGCATTGTAAAAGATCATGTATCAGTTGAGTTTAATGGTTTTTCTTGGCATAGAGCAGTGCACAACCTATGCAGCCATACATAACAGCCCTGTCTTGGCTCTGTCATGTACCATGTGAACTCATACAAATCCCTGTTTAGTTCTTTTGCCTCAGTTTCTGCACCAATAAAACAGGGGACTTCTTTGGGTCACAGTGAGAATTAAGTGAGTCTGTCTGTTCCTCCGTATCTAAGTATCTATATGTCTATCTGTTTGTTGGAGTGGGCCTGCCATATAGTTATGGTTATGTATGGTTGTTGTTATTATTATTATTTACTATTTTATCATTATTGTCACTGTATGACTTTTGTTGCAAACTGCTGAATTAAAGCTCATCTTTAAATGATTGAAAGCCTAATATAGCCCTTTAGATTTGGGAGCCTGGCAACTCTAGTTAATATCATGATTTGGATTCAAGGCTCTTGAAGAACTATGGAACAAAGTCTATCTATTGTTGGTTCCATTAAAAAAGAATATTTGTTTAGTTATACACAGACACAATATCTTTATATTGTTTATTTATTTATTTTTTAATGTGGTGCTGAGGACTGAACCCAGTGCCTCACATGTGTGAGGCAAGTGCTCTGCCACTGAGCCATGACCCTGGCCCTGTTGGTGCCATTTTGAGAAGACATATACTAAGCCACATTTTGGAGAGGAGATGAGGCACATATACTTTGCATAAAGTCAGAGAGTCCTGCAAAGAAGTGGGACACCAGAGGACAGAAATAATGATGGGATTATAATTGTGAAGAAGGGAAACCAGTGATGGAGGCAACTGTGGAGGAGTTTAGAGGAAGAGAAGCCGTGTTAGACAGCTTTCCACTGCTATGACAAATCAACTTAAAAGAGGAAATATTTATTTTGGCTCATGACTTCAGAGGTGTCTGTCCATGGTCACTTGGCCCATCACTTTTGGTCTATGGTGAGGTAGAAAATCATGGTGAGAGTGCGTGGTGGAGCAGAGTTGCTCACCTTATGGTGGTTGGGGAGCAAAGAGAGTGGAAGGGTCCAGGAACAAAAGGCATACCTTCAGTGACAGCTCTTCCAAGGAGGGACCACCTCCCCAGGGTTCTACCACCTCCCAACAGTGCCACCAGCTGAGGACCCAGCCTTCAACACATGAGCCTCTGGGGGGATGTTCCATATCCAAACTGTAAACAGAAGCCCTCCCTCTGGGGGAGGGAGAGATGACCAAGCTCTCCAGGTGCAGGTGGAACAGAAGTCTGGTTCTTCCCAGAGGCAGATGTTTAGGTGCCATCTGTCACAGTTAATTCCAAGCTGGGTGCTTTGTTTACCTTTGGCTCCAGGTAGCATTATGGTCCTGATGAGAGTCACATGTTTCCATCTGTTCTCCCTCTCTGAGGATTTTCCTCTAGAATAATGATCGCCTTGTTAACCAACACCAACAATTTTCAAAGGAATGCTTTCAGAAAGATGCAAAATACAGCAGAATGCTTGACCAAACCCATCTGGTTCCAGAAAATCTCTTTTCCTCAGATGTGTCTACTTTCATTAAAACAAAGCATGAAGATTCCCCTGCCTAGGGACATAAGCAGAAAAAGCTGTTTTAGGCAATTTCAGTCACATCTATGTAGAATATGCAAAGTGGAGAGCTGAGCTTGTCCCTGTATCGGGTGGGGTTCAGTTACCTTCTGCTCTGTCACCTTACAAGCCCACCCCTTATTTCCAGAGAGGAACAGCCGATCAGATGGTTCAAGGGGCTAGAGTAGTCTTTGGGGGTCACATTTAACTAATAGGCAGAGCTACTGTGCTTTCTTGGTTTTGGGAAAGCAGTCTGCAGGACAAAGTTATTTTATTCTACAGGCAAAAGGAACTCAAGAAGAGGTTGGAGAAGTAAGATGGAGAAGGGGAGTCAGTCAATACAGGATGTATTAACAAGCCACTAACCTATATGGGAAACTGGGGCTTAATCCCATAGGGAAACTCCAGGAAGCAGAGTAGAATACAGCTCATGTTTATTCCACCCCTGTGTTTATATAACAAATCCCATTAATCTTCAGTTGAGGACTTTTTTGGGAAATGTTAATTCCCCAGCATCCTGAATGCTGAGACTCAAAGATCCACTGTGATCTTTGGAGAGAGCCCTCAGGCAAAGAGACGCAGACTCTGGCAGCTGGAGGTCCACTTGGGGTCTTCTCAGTATACCAAATGGCAAGGTCTAAGGATTATGGATGGGGCACCTACAGTGTCTTTCACATACAGTTTAAAGATCAAAAAGGAAACGGGTCTTTCTCTGATCCTTTTTTGTTTAGCAGATCTTGGTAAATCAATGTGACTAAAGTTGGTAATGCTGGATAGAAGAATAATTAATCTTATTAAAACAGTAAAAATTAGTTTAATTTTATTAAAACGGGAAAAATTATTGCGGAACATGTGCCTCCTGTATGTGATTCTACATCTAGCTTTAGAATGTCTTCTGTATGTAAGAAATGTTTTGTTGGCATAAATAGAAAATAGTAGACAAATGCATTGGTTAGGACATAGCAAATGTCTTGAAAACAAGAAATTTCAAGTCAAGGACATGTTTCAGAGGAAGAGACTACAGAATTTTGATATTTTCATGTTAGGTTTTATTAGCAGAAAATGTCTGAGATTGAGAAGGGTTGGGTTGGGGGTGGGAAGGCACGCATTGATTTTGAAAACTTCAGAACATCTTGGGAATGACACAGGCCCAACCTTCTTCCCAGTGGTATGGTCACAGCCAAAGTCCACCCATGGAATCTGTATTGAAGTCCTGCTGCCTTCCAGCTTCTTCCAGCTCCAACTTAACAACATGAAGGAAATATGGGCCTGTAGAATCTGTAATTCACCTTCCTGTGGATTTTGTGAGTTGGCTTGGCTTGCTCTTATCACTGGGATTAATGGGGCATAAATAGGAATCATTCTCCACCCCTCCCCCATTTTTGCAGAATTTTCTTCCTCCACTCAATGCTACAGGGAGATTCCATTGCTTTTCAAATCATCATGGTGGATTGGGAAAGTTTCAATTGTCCAGTCCAGTCTCACACCCAAACATCAGACTCTCCAATTCAAGGATTCCCCATGTCTTCTGAAGTCAGACCAAACTGGCTTGAGAATAGGCAGAGGAGAAGGGGAGACTGTGGTCTATTCTTTCAGATTTTGTTTCTTTAGTGTCAGAGAATATGGGGTGGAGGGTTTATAGGAAAAGGCAATTTTGTTGTTGTTGCTATTTTTTACCTATGCTGACTGAATCTCTCTCGTGACTGTCAAAACCGTGTTGGGAGGGCTGGGGATTGTGGCTCAGTGGTAGAGCGCTCGCCTAGCACGTGCGCAGCCTGGGTTCGATCCTCAGCACCACGTAAACATAAATGCATTGCATTGTGTACAACTAAAGCAAATAAATAAATATTAAAAAAAAAAACCGTGTTGGGGCAAGCATCCAATTTCTAGCTCTTTAGTGTATCCTCAGATACCTCCAGAGAGATCCTTACTATTTTCTGGAGCAATGTACACACTACACTCTCTGTTGACTTATTCCCTGTCTCTAGCTTCATCACCAGGAATGCTTTTCCCAGCAGGCAGTCCTTTTGAATAGGTCCTCTCAAGATTGCTTAGGCTCAGGCTAAAGTTCACAGGTTCCTCATGGGAACTTGGTTTCCTGGATCTACCAAATTTTCAAAGTGTAGTATCCATTTATATTCTCAGTGGATGCTCCAGCCTGCCCCTTACATTCATATCTCCCAGGTTCCAGGGTACTCGCATTCCCATGCTTTCATTCTTAGAAGATTCTCTGGTTCTATATACCCTTGGTCAGGGAGGAAGTTTCTAGTTGTTCTTGCTATCAAACCAATGCCAATATACAAAAACTGAATTTTGGGGACTCCTTCAATCATTTTGAGGTAGGAGAGGGGGTAAGAGTTCTCTCTCTAAAAAAAAAAAAAAAAAAAAAGAAAAAAAAGAAAAAAAGACTTCTCTCTAGTGATTCCTCTTTAAGTGACCCAGGTTAGATATTAAGATGGGCTAAGTGTGTATAGCTGCTTGATGGTCCAAACTGCAAAGAAAGGTCAAGTAATGGATCAGTCAACATACACTAAGTTCAGGAACGAACCCCAAATCTCAGTGGCTTCAAACATAGAAGTTTATTTTTTGGTCATGACATTGATCAATGTGAGTTGGAGGATGTGAGGGGAGCTCTGCTCTGTGCAGTTGTTCAGTGTCTAGGCTGCTTCTACCAGTGTCTCTGCTGTCTTCTATGTGGAGGTCTTATTTTGTACTGGCTTCCTTTGGTAGCTTGGTGAAATAACATGTCTTAGTTCTCAGACTCTTGCCTCAAGAAACTTTCCACACTTCTGTTTTTTAAATTTCCCCTTGAAATACCATCACTGCCACATGAACAAACCCATATATTTCTGCTGAATGATGAGAGACATGTGGTCAGCTGCCTGGGTACCTCAGCTTGTAGCCACTCAAACTCCAAAAGCAGGGAGGCCAATTGACCTGCAGCTGACTGCAGAAATAAGAGAGAGCAGTGATGAGACCTAAGGAACCCAGCAAGCCAAGGCTGAGTTGCTGACCTGCTGCATGATGGTCTAAATAAATAGTTGTGGGGGCCAGAGAGGTGTGGCTCAGTGATAGAGCACTCATCTAGCATGCATGACGCCAGGGGATCAATCCCCAGCACTGCAAAGAAAAAAAGGTAGTTGTTATTTTAAGTCAGTAAGTTTAAGGTACTTTGTTTTGTAGAAATAACTAAATCATGCAAGGATGATGCCCCTTATTTTAGTGGAGCTGGCCAAAATCTAGTTAGAGGATCCCACCTACATCCAAGAGGCGACTACCATGTAGGCTAGCAGCGTCCAGGAAGAGGAGGGAGGAGGACATGGATATGGAGGGGTGGTCTCTGACATAAGCACTTAACCAATTTTTCTCTGTTTTGGAGTCTCAGCTGGAGGTCCTGCACAAACACAGAAGCACCATGTAAAATTCTGTAATGCCTTGGGATAGAGACTGTGGCTACCTAATGTTCCAGTGATTCTCCTTGTTCACGTATGCCTCCGGAGAATAAGTCTGGTTAAGTAGACTCAGGTACTGCTCATCTTTATTTGAAAAGGAGAAGGAAGAAGAAAGCTAAGTTTAGGCCTGCAGACCTGAGTCATAACTACCAACTGCAGTTTTGAAAGCCCTCTAGTTTTTTGTGTATAGTTCCCTTGGTGAGGAATCTTATCTGGAAGAGAGATCATGACGGGATTTATGCATTCTTGTATTGCTGTGTTGTGATTGATATCACCACAGCAGCATCAATATCTTTGTTCATTGCTCTTAGGAGTCAGTATCCAATCAAATGTCAAGAGTGTGTGGTAGTATGATTTATGATTCATGAGTCTAAATGATGTTTCAAGCACCCTAAGAAAATGTAGAGCATGTTGGAGGTAGCACGGTGTGCCAGAAAGATCTGATATCAATTTCTTATTTCCAACTTGCCAATCCTGTGACCTTGGGTAAATTTCTTAGAGGTGCCTAGTTCTGTTTTGCAAAATGTAGACAATAATAGCAAACATCCATGTTTCTGGTGAGCATTAGATGACAGAATGAGGGTGCAAGTACTTGGCACTGAAAGGTACCATGTAAATGCTACCTGAATTGAAAGTAAAGGGTGAGCCGAGTGGCATTTTAAAATAACCCAACCGCTTGTTCTTTTAAGGTCTGAGGATGATGGATGGGGCAGGAATAGTGTCTGTTGTGTGTGGTTTCAAAAGTGGATACAGCTGGGTGCAGTAGCTACTGAGTGAGTACTCTGAGCTGCTCAGGAGGCTGAGGCTGAAAACTCTCTTAAGCGCAGGAGCTCCAGGCCAGTCTGGGCCGAGTAGTGAGATCACCCCAACCTCACCCCATAGCAAAAAAAAAAAAAAAAAAAAGGTAGAAGATGTGGTTTATGATGTAAGTTAATCATAGCATGTTGTAATAAGAAGTCCATGTAAGGCTCTCTGCTGTATGAACACATTTATGAATTTCTTCTTTATCTCTGTTTCACTATCTCATCTTTTCTCATAGGTATCTCTTCTAATATACTTCATGCATATTCTTAAATTCATTTTATCCTTGACAATTTTATATTTTTGTGTGTATGTAAAGTCTAGGCAAGTTGTATGTGATGTAAATCTCTTTGTGTTTAACCTTTTCACCCAACAATGTTTTAAATGACTGTCCATAGTGCTTAATGACATATTGTTTATTACTTTTAAGGCAAAATAGCATTGTGTTGTATTTTTTGCCCTTGACTTATCCATTTACCAATTATTGGATAACCAGGTTGTCTGCACTATTCAAAACATTCATTAAGAACATATACTAACATAATCCTTTATCAAACTGCTGGAAATTTGTTCTAGGGTATATGCCCAGGATGGGATTGATGGATAACAAGGTATGTGCATACTTGATTGTACTAAGAATGGCCAAATAGCTCTCTACAAGGGAAGCATCCATTTGTGTGACCATCAGTATTGCACGAGAAGCCTGTTTCCTGGCACCTTCACTGTCTGTCTAATTTTCATATTGTAATGGATGTAAAGTGGTGTCTCAATATCATTTAAATGTTTATTCCTCTGTAATATCTGGTGATATGGTTTTAATGGTCATTTATCTCCCCTCCTTGACCAGAGTTATTTTGGAGAATGCTTTTTAAATAACTTTAAGTGGCTTTATTTTTAGGGTTACTATGTTTTTATTAATGTTTAACTTTATTGCATTTTGATTAACAATTGAGGCTGCAACTCTGGATTGTCTTTGTGGTCTAATATATAATGGATTTATATGAATGAACCATGAGCACTGGAATTTTATTCTCCATAAAGTATGATAATTTGTAAACCAAACTTTATTAATCATTTAGCTCAAATTCTTTCATCTAATATTGTTAAAATACAGAGGACCACAAATAAGTTTATGAATAGGCTCCCCTGACATCTAGGGAATATGCATATGCTTCTGAGTTAGGAAAGAGCTTTCATGAGATTCTCAAAGAAGTCCAAGAGTCTAAAAAGATTAACAACCATATGATCTTAATTTTTTTTTTTTTTTGGTACCAGGGATTTAACTCAACAGCACTCGACCACTGAGCCACATCCCCAGCCCTATTTTGTATTGTATTTAGAGACAGGGTCTCACTGAGTTGTTTAGCGCCTTGCCTTTGCTAAGGCTGGCTTTGAACTTGCGATCCTCTTGCCTCAGCCTCCCTAGCTGCTGGGATTACAGGCATGCACCACTGTGCCTGGCCTTAATTTTGTTTTATATTTATTTGGATCTATTTGATCTGTCAGTTGCACTTTATGGGGGCTTTTAACAATTTCATCTTGTTTTCTGCTACTTTTTCATTTTATGTATTGGAGCAATGTTGATTGATGAATATTCATGGAAATTTATAATGTAACTGTGAATTATCTTCTTTATCACTATAAAATGATAATTATAAGATCATTAAAAATTCCTTTTAATATATTTGCCTTGAATTCAGCTTTGTCTTATTTTATTACTCCAATTGTAGCTTTCTGTTTATTTGTATTTGCCTGATATATTTTTTTCAACTTTAGGCTCCTTGCTTAATTGGATTCTTTTTATATGTTTAATATGAATTTTATCCCTTTTATGTTCATTGCAATAAATGATATATTAGCTCCTACTTCTATCATTTTGTTTTTATTTGGTTGTTGATGTTCATGATTTTTTGTTGTTGCTTCTGTCTTTTGCTATATGGATTTTGCATTCATTGCTTTTCTTTTCTCCAGTGGTTTGCATATTTTGATTGCAGTCTATTTTAATATCACATATTTACTCCTTTAAAAGTTATCCCAAACATATCCTAATGATAGAGAACACACAGCTGAGAGCAGTGGGAACAGGAGGCTAAGGGAATAATTATACAAACTGGGTCCACTGTGCTGACCCCCACATGCTTGCCTTTTTTCTTTCTTTCTTTCTTTTTTTTTCCCTTAAAAAGCAATACACCAGCAGCCTACCTGGTTTAAATCAACAGGATATGTTACTTTCTCAGCAAACAACCAGTTATCTGAAGAGAAATGCAGGCCCAAAATGCCAATAGAAAGAATACAAGTTACCCTGAAGGAGCCACCTTTTGTGGCCATTACACAGACCATACTCCAGAACTCAAGAGAGATAAGGATAATTCCCCCTAATCATAAAATCCATAAAAACAGCTTCCATTTTAAAACAGTCAGCCTGGCTCAAAATGAACCTAGAGTTGTCATATGCAACAGGGACTTGAAAGTCTCATGTCATCTTGCTGTCAGTCAAAAGTCAAGAGGTGGACCTGGGCAGGACTCTGGCAACTCCTTGGGATTCTCAATAAAACTGGAGGGCAGGAGGGGCATACCATCCTTCTTTCTGATAGGACCTGCTCTCTCTCTTGACAATGTCCCCTTTTCCCTTTTCCTATTCCTTCAATAAATTCATGTCTACTACTCTGAGAAACATGTCAGAAAGATCAAGAGGGGGCCTCTCCAGTGCCTCAGCTTTCCAGTAGACCTCTCTCCCCTAACACTAACACACATCTCTTTAGTTGATATAACAACTGGAGTCTTCTAAGTCCCCTTTATATTTAAAATCAATAATTTGTACATACTTTTACTTACTCTCTATTCTTTTTCCATTTATTTTCATAAACTTACATTTTAATTTAGTGTTTTGAAATTCCATGATTATTTTTATGTTGTAGGTGTTCACAAGCATGTTGTTATTATTTGTATTGTTTTAAATCATATTTATACAAATTTAGCCAAATTGTAGTAACTGCTATCACCAGTCTACTAAATTTTGTACTGTGTTGTCTTCTGCCTGAGTCTCCAATTTTAACTTTATCTTTTCTATTGTTTCAAGTCCATCTTCAAGTAATGTTTTAAGGAGAGTGTATTTTCAAGTGTGTTTTACTCCTGAGATTGTCTTTTATTTATTTATTTATTTATTTTTGCTTTTCAATATGAGTGATACCTAGGTAAATATGAATATGTCAATTAGCAATTGCTATCTAAAAGGCCACATCAAAAGTTAGTGACTTAGAAGTAGCTGAGAGTGAAGGGATTGGGGAAATGTTAATGAAAGGACACAAAATTTTAGTTAGGCAGGAAGAATAAACTCAAGAGATGTATTGTACGTCATGGTGACCACTGTTAATTATGTGTTGTATATTTGAAAATTAATAAAAGAGTAGATTTTATGTGTTCTCATCACACAAAAAATATAAGGTAATGCAAATTTTAAATATATTTATTTAGTTATTCTACAAAGTATACATATATCAAAACATCATATCGTATACCACAAATACAATTTTTCCTTGTCAATTAAAAAAAATTTTAAGATAAACTTAATAATCATCTACTTAGCCCTCAATTTTGTAGGTTAGCACTTTGGGCTGAGTTCTGCTGAGAAGTTCCTCTGGTCAAGGATGTTCTCACTCATGCATTTGTGGTAAGCTGCTAGGTTGGCTAGACACTGGTCTCATCTGAAACGGTTCTGTTTTCTTGCGAGTCTCACCTGATAGCAGACTGGCCCTGACTTGTTTATATAATGGCTGTGTAGGGCTCCAAGAGAGAACACAGAGAGACACAAAGTCTCTTAAGGACTAGACTTGTAAGTGACACAGCCTGACATATAACATATTCTTTTTAAAATTATTCTTATTGGTACATTATAATTATATATGTACGGGATTAATTATGACACATTTGTACATACATGTAACATAATTTGGTCGATTTCATTCCCCAAGTGCTATAAAGACTACCAACTCCGATTGAAGGGGTGGGGCAATACACCTCTTAATGGGAGATGCTGCCAACTCACCTTGGAAAGAGGGATTCATAAATAAAGGGGAGACTCATTTTAGCAGATCCAGTCTACTATATAGAATACACAATTTCTGACACAATCTCTTAAAAACTGCAGATCTTATTTATCTTCTGGTATTTAGTGAATTGTCCTATTTCACATATATTTATGTATATTTGATGTGTGCTTATCTTTTTTTTCTCTGTATCAGAATTATTGCTCAGCTTCTCAGGTTTGCCCTTTGTATCACAGATTCAATTTCTGTTACATTGGCTTTGCTCCTTGCTGCCTTCAATATTTTTTATTGAGTTTTATTGAGTTATCTTGCAATAAGCCCTTCTCCTAACATCTCTCCTTTCACTTCATCTTCCTGCTAATTTTGATTGCAACTTTTTCTCACCCCATGATAAGGCCATGCATCCTCTCCCTCTTTTATGGTCACCTAATACTTTCAGGAAATTAGATTCTGCACTGTCCAGTGGATTATTTTCAGGGACATTGGGCAACATCTGAGTGTCTTCCTTGTTTTATAAATTTTTAAAATAATAGTTTAATATTTATTTTCTTTTAATTTTTAATTATAAAAGCACAATTTATTATAGACTCAAAATTTTCTCTTTTTTGGCTAAAATTATATTATTAGAGTGATATATTTACATGCTAAAACATCAAGCAGTATATAATGGTATTTTTTAAAAAGTTAAAAAATGTTGGGCTGGGGTTGTGGCTCAGCGGCAGAGGGCTCGCCTCGCACGTGCGCTGCCTGGGTTCGAACCTTAGCACCACATAAACATAAATGCATTGCTTTGTGTACAACTAAAGTAAATAAATAAATATTTTTTAAAAATGTAAATCTCTTTCCCTTCAATCTGAACCCCGTGGTGTTGATGACCATTCTCAACAGTTTCATGGTATACACCAGAAATTAATTTAAGAGCACAATCACATAATTTACTCAAATAATATAATACTATTCAAATTGTTCAGAAACTTTTTTGTTTTTCACTTAATAATATATTTTGAACATGCTCCTCTGTCAGTACACATAGAATTACTGTATTTGTCTTTAACGGCTCCATAGACTTGTATCATATGGGTCAATCAAAATCAATTTATTCATTCCTTTACTGTCAAAGATTCAAGTGGTTTTAAGGTATTAGTATATATTTTTATAACATAAATCTTGCAATAAATATCACCATGACTTTCTGCATACATGTGTGTTTATCTCTAGATATATTTCTAAGAAAGAATTTTTTTTTAGGAAAGAACACATGTATTTTACATTTTGGTAGCTATTTGCCAAGTGCATTTGAAAAAGCTCTATATTTTACAGTCTAACTACAATGAAGTGGTTGTGCCTTTATATCCTCTTTAAAAATTTGTTTTTATTATTTTTTGGGGATTGTCAATCTGACAGGCATTGGTATCTCAATGTTGTTTTCTTGGCACCTTTATATGATTATTGGCCATTTATATTTATTGTTTTGGGAATTGCTTGTTCATATCCTTTACCCTTTACTTTTTAAACTGGGCTATTTATCTTATCTTACTGACATTTCAGAACTATACATTTCATGAACAGTATAAAGTGGTGATCAGAGGCAAGATTGGTGTTAGTCTGCATGGTTTCATATCCTGACTTCACTGCCTGTTAATTTTTTGACCTAGTACCAGTTACTTAACATTTTTCTCACTCATTTTCTTTTTCTATAAACTATAAATCATAAGAATACCTGTCACTTAGGTTTCTTGTGGAAAACATAGATAAATCACATAGAATACTAATAACAGTACTTTATTCATACTATGAAATAGTGGTTAATAATTATAAAATATTTAAAATATTTTACTATCATACATCACAAAATTCTTTCAAAGTTTTAAATTTTTCTTTAATTTTTTTTACATTAATGCATTTGTTTTAGTTGTACACAATGTCCTGGTTTTTACGTGGTGCTGAGGATCGAACCCAGGCCATGCGCGTGCTAGGCGAGCGCTCTACCACTGAGCCACAACCCCAGCCCTTTTTTCTTTAATTTCAAAGGCACTTTGAGCTCAAGATTATTTAAAAGTCAATGATGGAGACTTCTAATAATATTAGGGTTTATTTTGCTTTTAAAATATCAATTTATCTAAAATGTATTTTGACATAAGTGTTGGAATATTATTCCATTTTCACTTTATTTTCAAAGGACCAGTCAGTTGTACCCCCATTATTTTTATCTCTAATAATATGTCAACTTTATCATATCATAAATTCACACAAAATTTTAATATCATTTATGGGCTTTCTAGATTTTTCCATTCATTTTTCTGTGCATTCCTTTGCTTACACAAAATTGTTTCTAATTACTATCGCTTATCATTCTTTTCAAGAATTATATATCTATCTCCTTTCTCATACTAATTATTTTCCATACTTAATCTATAAATCCATTTATTAGTGAAATTTAATATAATTTAAAAAGATTTTTAGCTAAACATGGTATAATATAAATGAATACTCCATCATGTGCATATAATAAATAATACTAACTGAACACCAATGATTCCACTAGCCTGAGAGATAGATAGAACATGACTTAGAAGGAGCACTTAGAAGATTCTGTATGCCCTGTCCCAATCCCATCTCCAGATGGAAATATTGTTTTCAACATGTTTACATATCTACATATATGGCAGTGATTGTTTAACTTTGCTTGTTTTTGAACTGTTTATAAATTATATTGGATAAATTCTTCTTGGCTTGGTTTCTGCTGAATATCATGTTCATGGTATTCATCTATATAATTTTTTTTTACTTCTATTGGTATTTAATTACATAAATGCATCACTCTTTATTTATCTTATTTATGGGCATTTGGATTGTTTCCAGTTTTTTAAATGTTTTACTATTTACACTATTATTATTAGAATTCTTGAATATTTCTGGTGCACATATGTAAAAGTTTCTCAAGGAGTGGAATCACTGGGCATAGGGCATGCACATCTTCAACCTTGCTAACATTGCTAGTTATGTTTGCCAAATAGTTTTATTAAATGGATGAACTCATTTATGCTTCCAGCAGCAGCTTATAAGAAAGCCTTGCTTTTTCCACAGTTCTTGATTATGGAACATTTGGGGAGTGGTAGAGGAAGTTAATGTTCTGCCTTCATTTTGGAAGAGTTGGGAAAAGGAACAGGCAGCAGAGAGTGGTTGCTCTTCAATCTTCAGTTCTGTTATTATTAATTTTTAGATAGCATTTTCTCTGGATTACATCAGCTCTTTCCAGGTTCACAGATTATCTTCTTGCTTAAATTTTTGTGATAGTATGATTTTTTTTTTTCACTTCTTGCTATATTTTCATTGGTATTTCAGTGGGAAGATGGACAGGAAAGTGGACCCTGGGGCTGATTGCCAAATGTCATTTGAAGCTAGAGAAACTCATTTTATATATTAAAAAAAAACATTATATATCTTTCAGTTATTTCTATGTAACAAGCCATCTCCAAACTCAGTGACTTGGTCATTTGTGATTTATTGAAGTATTAGATAACCAAGTTGGGTGTGACTGGGAAACCCTGCTTTACTTGTCAGTCTGACTGGGTTGTCCCTCCCTGTGGATTGGACTCAGGTCTGCTCTGTGTAGGTTCATTCTAGAGCTCAGGCTGACTATCTGAAAGCTCTTCCCATGGTGGCGAAGGCTGTGCAAGGAAAAGAACAGAAGCACGAGTTTCTTCTTCATGCTTAGGTTAGAATCTGGCACACTTTTACCTGGACCATGTTCATTGGTCAGAGCAAAGTCACATGACTTGGTCCAAAATCAAAAAGTGAAGAAATCCATTCTCCTCTGGGTGGAAATGACTGCACAATCACCTGATAAAGAGCATGGAATTAGAAGGAAGCAAAAAATCGGAGGTAAAATATTAATCTATTCAAAGTGTTTCTTTTCTGTAATTACAATGTCAAGTTCTTTCCACAGGTTTTTCATGTTTCCCACTCCCCCCAACATTTCTAAATATAAATTTGATTTGCCCACCATTAAATACCTTTTAAAGGATTTAATTAGTATTTGGAATTTGGTCTCCTTATCTAGCAATTTCATGCCTTTCCAACCCTAGTCCTCCAAATTGAATTTCTCCCCTAAACCTCATCATGCTCAATCTTAAGGAAATTTATAGTGCTCATAGAAGAAAATCAGACCCAGAATGAGAAGATACAGGCCATCTGACAGTTGGAAAGCTCCTATCAACTACTACCCGAGATAGAAGGAGGTGAAAGATGCAGTTCCGGGAAGAGCCATGATTTTGTTAATAGGAATGAAGATTATGCCAAGTATCAATTAAAGCCTCTGGGTAACCTTGTAGCTTGATGTTGGCTGGATCACAGGACTCAGAAGAGTGATGTAGAGAGACATTCAGAAAAACAACTCTAGCCACACCTGCAATCCCACGGTTAACATTTCCACATCTGCTGTTCAGAGCTGGTTAGAAGAAGAGAACCTCAGCTTTGGAAGCATATATAATAATGACTCATACAGTCATTAATGTGTGAACCCCAGGCAGGGAGCTCACAATTTGTGTGAGAGAAGAGTTTTTGTTCAGTCATAAGCGCTCCCCCACTGAGTCTGGAATTGCTCTCTGCACCAAAAATGCTTGACTTCATTTTCTTTGAATTTAAAAGGACCTTCACAAACATTTTGGCTTAAATATAAAAGAAAACTTTTTCTAAAGGAAAAGAAATTAGAAAAAAAAGATTAGAAATTATGTTGTTGAACATAGTTTCATTGAACTTGTCTCCAGTGAAAACAGTGGAAATATTAATATGCTTTGCCCCCAGTTTACCTCTTTCTTAGGTACAATATTGCTTTGATAAAAGAGAACAAAGAGAGAAGCTGGATAGATACATAGATAGATTACTTATATTTTGCAATAGCAATTATAATGGCAATTTCTTTTAAAATGATATGACTAAAATAGAACTTAAAAATTAAATCAGATTTTTCAACAGCATAGAGTATTATAAGCAGGCCTATAAAAGGATTCAGAGTTTGGGCTTCAAATATTGACCCTACCAGAACATTATGGGTTTGTTCATCTCCTGTTGTCTTCTTGCAGTCTCACTTGAATTCTCATTAGCTGTAACTGGGCGGCATGGATACCTAGAGTTATTTACCTTGTCCTTGAAAAGAGAACAGCTTTTGCCACTTTTCCCTACAGGGTGTAAGCAGAAACAGCCAGGGGTAGTTGGTACATATGTTTACCTATCTGGGGCTTTCTTACTGTTCCAACTAGAAGACACTGTAAAAGCATTAAACGTTGGGAAATCAACTCCCTACAGCAAACCCTACCTTTCTTTCCTGGGTAAGGAATGGATGTAACTCTAGACTTTCATTGGGGAGGACGATCTTTAGTGGACGATGATCTGGAGGAAAATAAATCTTTAAGTAAAATCATCTTGAAAGAGAGTGAAAGGCGTATATCTCCTCGTCTTCTCTTCAAAATGTGTTCTCTAGTTCATTAACATTTAATATGGTTTAGGTATGATGTGTTCCCTGAAAGCTCATGTGTGAGTCAGTGCAAGAATTTTCAGAGATGAAATGATTAGATTATGAGAGCTTTAACTTAATTAGTGGATTAATATACCGATATGGATTAGCTGGGTGCTAACTGTAGGCAGGTAGGGTGTGGCTGGAGAAAGTAGTCCCTGCGGCATGCCTTTAGGATTTATACTTTTCCCCTTAGCTCCTGTCAGGAGCTAAGCTGTTTTCTTCTGCCACACCCTTCTGTCATGATGTTCTGCCTCATCCTGGACCCAGAGCTATGATGGAGTCTACCAAGCATGTACTATATGTCTGAAACTGTGAACCAGAATAAAATTTTTCCTCTTCTAAGTTGTTCTTGTCAGGTCTTTTGGTCACAATGATGGAATGCTGACTAAAACAACATTCAGGAAACTTCATCTAATAACTATCTGTGGTTGTCACTCCTTTGTTCGCATGGTGGGTGGTGATGTTTTAGGCAGGGGAATCCTAAATCTTAACATTATGTGTTCTGTGATAAGTCTTAGAGATGTATAGATAGGCACAGATATACATATATATTTTTTTGTTATATGCATGTATGTGCATGTATACATACACACACACTCAAGTGTGTGTGTGTGTGTGTGTGTGTGTATAAATTTTTCTCCTGAAGGATTCTCTCTCTCTCTCTCTCTCTCTCTCTCTCTCTCTCTCTCCTCTCTCTCGGTAATAGACAGCACTATAGATAGAAAATGTGCCTGTGGTTACTTTTTGGCTAAGCATAAGCAACTCATCTGAGTAGCAATGTCTGAATCTCTTTGGTAAATTTTTTTTAGAGCTGGCCATGGGCAAAGTTAAAAATCTGTAAGATTTACACTGCCCCATCTTTGTTCTGTCCCTGTCTGTTCTGTGAGAACTCCTAACCTGGCATGATTTTTCTTGCTTTCAGGCAAAAGTCATGAACTGATCCACACCAAGGGCAGGCAACTGACCAGAGGAAGGGGTGCCTTTTTAGGGATGAGTATGAACTCTAGGGGAAAGCCACAGATAGTGATGCTTTGTACCCCAGAGTACCTTGACCCCAAGATTCTGGGTAGTTAGTAAAGGATCCTTGAGCTCTTTTTAAGTTTAAAAAACACCCATGAAACAATCACTTAGCAGATAAATCAGGAATTTTTTTTTTTTGTTTGAACTTGAATGCTCTGAACTCAGTGTGGTAATTGGAGTGAACATGTGCTGAAGAATAATTTATAAATACCAAATATTTGTTATTCAAAAATCCATCAGAGATGTGGTTCATGAGGGGATTAAGAGTGAATTCAAATGATGAAAAGTTTGGACTCCTAAATTAAAGAAATAAAGATTTAATAGCAATGTTGAAGACATTAGCTTGAGATTATGATGAAGGAGAAGGGATAAACAGAGGGTAAAGCTATTATAGAATGAGCACTTGCTGTGTGTCTCTAGACCCTTTACATACAGTCATTTCTAGACTGCCGGTACTTTCTTGGTGGGACTGTGTCTTATTTCTCATTTTAATGCAGTAATTTCTTGGTTCAGAGAGATATTTTATAAACAGTTATGAAATGGGATGGAAAAGGAGAGAATTTAAACAACTTGCCTAAGGACATACATATGTGGGTAATGAGAGTTCAGATCTGTTTTGTAACTTCTATTTCTTTTTGCCCCACCCACCATGAACTTGTATTGGTGAGATAGAAAAAGCTCATCTTCAATGTCCTAAAATTGTCCACAAATAATATTCTGCATAGAATATTGTCTTGTAGGTTACTCACCTATACATCTGCCCACCCTGGAGTTATTGTTCTTTGTGGTATTATTATCTGTCCTGAACTGTAAGTTTTTCTCCTTTGCACGGTACCAGCTATTTCTCCATGGCACTCCAAAAACACTGTCAGAAATGAATGAATGTGTCTTTGTTTGTGAACTCTTGGGCACAGAAGCCTTGTGTATGGGCTGTGCTGAGGCTCATGGAACCTGGCTTGGAGCTGACCTGCTAACTGGGGTATCAATCTCTCTCAGGTCTTGCAGATGCTACTTTTCAGAGCCTGCACCCTTCGTTGGATCTTCCTGGATTTGAAAGGCGCAGGGCTGGTTACAGCACACAGCAGGTCCAGGTGGGAAAAAAACAAAAAAGGTGTCTGTTGGCAGAGTGACCCTGTGAAAAGACTTCTATTCATAGCATTGTCTGGCTCTGTCAATCGGCCTCAGAATTCCCCTGCAAGACTAAGATTCCACAGCTAAAATAAAAAGTATGGTATTAGAGATGGAATGCACACACATGCACACACACTCACACATGTAAACTCACATTCACACACACACACACACACACACACGTAGGGTGGGAAAGAAGGGTGGTTATTATATTTTATGTATACAGGATGAGGTATTCCACCTTTTGCAGTTGTGTCATTTTAATTTCAATTTACCAGGAATCCACTTTCACTGAGCACTATTGCAGGCAGGCTCTCTGCAGGCTCCAAGTGAAATACAACGCCCTCTCAGAAAAGTCTCTACCCTCACAGTCTGGAGAGAGAAGGAAAAAGCAAAACGAAATTCAAACAAAAACAAAACCCACCAACCCGGGCACTAGGCTTGAACATTTACAAGTACTTTCACAAACATCTCATTTAGCCCTGTTTGCAAAGTAGGAAAGGCAAGTGTTATCTGCATTTTACAGATGAGAACAAGGACTTTGTTTAAGATCACAGAGCCAGTAAGCGGCAGCCCCAGAATCCGGGTCATGGAACTCCCATTTCAAAGCTTTTCCACAATATGACACTGCCTCTTTATAAACACTTGGCTATAATAGAGCACTGTGTTGAGAGAGCACAAAGAAAAAAAAAAAAAAGATTAATTTTTCCTGGGCCAAGGGAGATGGAGGATCAGGCCTCTCAAAAGAAGTAATTTTCCACAGGTAGAAGAAATACAGATTGTTGTAGGCAGAAAGGCGCAATGGTAGGGGAAGGAGGGCCACGCTCCCCGCTCCCCTGGAGCAGTGATGAAGAGGACCGCCTCCTTCATCTACACTCTGCTTAATGATCAGCTCTAGCTCCAAGAGGAAGCTTCTGTCTGCCTCCAGCTATCTCCTGTGGTTCTGTTTCCTATCTGAGGATTCCTCTCTTTATTTTTTTTAAATACATTTTTTTAAAAGTTTTATTTGACACATAGTAATTCCACATATTTACATTTTACACTCTGGTATTTCAACACATGTGTACAATATTTAATGACCAGATCAGGGTAATTGGTATATCTATTGACTCAGAAATTTATCTTTTCTTGTGTGCCTATTAGCTACTTGGAAATATTCAATTAATTTTTGTCAACTGTGAACCCCTCTGTGGCTCAGGAAATAGATGTGGAGAAGAGTGACCTCTCTTCCAGGGCACCATTGCAAATCCAGTGTCTTTGCAGCCCTGAGTGTGAAAATCCTGTCAGTAGGTAATGGATTATGTATCTACTGGTCATCCAAAGGATGCATACATAGGATGCAGGGTGTTATTTTATTTCATAAGAGCACTTCAATTCTTGTGTGACTTTGAGTGCATCATTTGATCCCTCTGATCCTACTTCTTCCTCTGTAAAATGGAAGTAATCATATTAACCATACAGGTTTGCCATGAGGAAGGTATGGATTGATTTTTAAAAAATTTGTTCTAATTAGTTATACATGACAGTAGAATGCATTTTGACACATTGTACATAAATGGAGCACAACTTCTCATTCCTCTGGCTGTACATGATGCAGAGTCATACCAGTAGTGTAATCATACATGTATATAGGGTAATAATGTCTGTCTCATTCTACCTTCCTTCCCATTCCCCCCAGCCTTACCCCTTCCCCTCACTCTTCTCTCTACAAAATCCAAATTTTCTTCTTTCTTTCATACCCCCCTGCCCCACAATGGAACAGCATCCACTTATCAGAGAAAACATTAGGCTTTTGGTTTTTTGGCTTATTTACTTTGCATATTCTCTAGTTCCATCCATTTACTGACAAATGCCATAATTTCATTCTTCTTTAAGACTGAGTAACATTCCATTGTGTATATATACCACACTTTCTTTATCCATTCATCTGTTGAAGGCATCTAGGTTGGTTCCATAGTTTAGCTATTGTGAATTGAGCTGCTATAAATATTGATGTGGTTGCATCACTGTAGTATGCTGATTTTAAGTACTTTGGGCATAAACCTAGGAGTGGGATGACTGGATCAAGTGGTGGTTTCATTCCAAGTTTTCTGAGGTATCTCTATGCTGCTTTCCATAGTGGTTGCACCAATTTGCAGTCCCACCAGCAATGTATGAGTATACTCTTTTCTCCACACCTTCGCCAACACTTATTATTGCTTGTATTCTTGATAATTGCCATTCTGACTGGAGTGAGATGAAATATTAGAGTAGTTTTAATTTGCATTTCTCTAATTTCTAGAGATGATGAGCATTTTTTCATATGTTTGTTGATTGATTGTATTTCTTCTTCTATGAATTGATTTTTGTGAGGCATGTAGCCCAATGCCTTACATATAGCTGAAAATTTATAAATAAAAGTTCTTACTGCTATTGCTATTGTACATGATGAAAAGAAAGAGGTAAAAGTCTGTTATGAGCTGATCCTGTATCTCCTCCATTTCTGTCACATGTGGCCCCTGCAAGGCCGATAAGGGTCCAAATGGCTCTATGGCCATTGTCAAGTTAGAATCCTTCAAAATGACTGCTGTAACCTCTGATTCACGGTTAAGGGGGAAGAGGAAAAAGGAGAAATCAGAGTTTAGTATCCAATCTTGCTGAAGGGGTGTATCTCAGTGTGTTTTCAACACAGTGGCTTTGGTTTGGGTGATTCTGTTTGTTAGCAAGACATGGTAATAGGCAGATAGCTAGGGACCAATGACATTGCTAACCTGTCAGTGATGAGCAGACCCTGGGGAGAAGCTGAGGGTGAGCAGGGGCTGAGGCCTGGCTAAGCCCAAAGAGGTGAGGCTCCAGCAGGAATGGCCAAATGGAGTTAGATATCTATCATGTCTTCAGGACAAAGGTGTCATGCTTGGGGGAAGTGTGGTTTGGATGACTTAGATTTCCTTGGCTTATCCCTGGATCATCAGATCCTAGGTCTTTGGAAGCCAAGTTACATCCAGTTCCCCACTGAATGATATGGCCAAGGCTACTCATCCTGTAGCCTTATACAGATGGACTCAGTCATCATCCATTCCATCTATCTCCTTTTAGCTTGCTACAGAGTCTAGAAAACCAAAATCCACACTTTCAGACTCCCTTGCAGCTAAGATTTTCAGGTGACCTGGATTTGACAGGCAGCAGTTGTACCTGTAATAAGAGCAATGCTTGGAATTAACCATACAAAGGCAGATTTGATGTGATAAACCTGTGGCAGATGTATTTGATTCTTCTGGGCAAGATTTGGCAGGGAATCTGGTATCCAGTCCCTATGGTCATGGGAATTGAGGAACAGTCAGCTACAGAGGGGTTTCCTTAACTGTTTTGTAATCTGCTTGGATATTTTCCTCTACTATGAAAGCCCCGACTACTTTGTTCCTGGCATAAAGAAGGTTATATTTATATCATAAATGTACAGTCCAAAGCATTTTCTCAGAGAAAACATACTGTGTAACCAGACTCCAGATTAGGAAACAGAAACTCAGAAGCCCCTTATGTGCTTCATTGCTGTCACTACCCACCCAGGAGTAAGCATGATTCCAATATCTGATGCCCTTGATTGGTTTTATCTGTTTTTTTAACTTTATGTAAAGGGACCATACTTTATATATTTTTTTATGCTTGAGTCCTTTTGCTCAACATTGCTTATATGATTCACCCATATTGATGCCTGTGGTTTTAGTTTGCTCTCATAGATGTATAGTGCTCCATTTTATAGGTCTATTGCAAATTACCCATTCTACTATTGATGGGCATCTGGGTAGTTTCCAGCTAAGGGTGATTGTTAATAGTGATGCTCTGAACATTGTGTATAGGTAAACCTAATTTTATTGTGATTTGCTTCACTATATTTGAGTGACACTGTATTTTTTACAAATTGAAATTTGTGGAAACCTTGCATCAAGCTAATCTATTGACACCATTTTCCCAATAGCTCGTGCTCGCCTCATATCTCTGTGTCACTTTTTGTTTGTTTATTCCCCATTTCAAATCTTCTCATTATTATTGTATCTGTTGTGGGGGTCTGTGATCAGTGTCCTTTGATGTTACAATTGTCCATTGTTTTGGAGTGCTACAAAATGTGCCTATATAAGACAAAAGTAATCTATCCATGTTGTGTGTTCTGACTGCTCCACTTACCATCTGTTTCCCTGACTCTCTCCTTGGGTCTCTATTTCTTGAGACATAACAATATTGAAATTTGGTCAATTTATATCCATTTGATGGTTTCTAAGTGTTCAAGTGAATGGAATGGTGACACGTCTTTCATTTAAAATCAAAGACCAGAAATGATTAAGCTTGGTGATGAAGGCATGCTGAAAGCCAAGATCGGCCAAAAGTTGGGCCTTTTGTACCAAAGAGGCTAAGTTGTGAAAACAGGAAATTTTCTGGAAGAAAATTAAAAGCCCCATTCCAGTGAGTGCAGAAATGAAAAGAAAGTGAAATAGCCTTATTGATGAAAGTTTTAGCGGTCTGGGTGGAAGATCAAAGTGACCATGACATTTCCTTAAGGCAAAACCTAGTCCAGAGTGAGGCCTTAACTCTCTTCAATTTCTGTGAAGGATGAGAGAGGTAAGGAAGCTGCAGAAGAAAAGCTTTGAACTAGCAAAGGTTGGTTCATGAGGTTTAAGAAGCCACAAAGGTAAAGGTACAAAGTGAAGCAGCAAGTGCCCAGGAAAACACTGCAAATAAAGATGGTAATTGATGGAGGTGTCAACATTTAAAAAACAGATTTTCCATGTAGACAAAACAGCCTTATCTTGGAAGAAGATGGCCACCCAGAACTTTCATAGCTAGAGAGGAAAAGTCAGTACATGGCTTCAAGCTTGGAAGTCTAGGCTGACTCTCTTGTGAGAGTCTAATGCAGCTGGTGGCTTTATGTTGAAGCCAGTGTTTA
The DNA here is from genome assembly GCA_025594165.1 of Tamias sibiricus. Classification (NCBI taxonomy): domain Eukaryota; kingdom Metazoa; phylum Chordata; class Mammalia; order Rodentia; family Sciuridae; genus Tamias; species Tamias sibiricus. The sequence goes on along the minus strand of CM046673.1, from coordinate 30,537,888 downwards.
TTTACTATTTTGAAAGTCCTAGGGCCCTTAAGAATTGTACTACATCTACGATGCCCGTGCTTCATAAATGGAACAACAAAGCCCGGATTATAGTACATCTGTTTGCAACATGGCTTGCTGAATATTTTAAGCCCACTGTTGAGACCTACTGCTTATAGAAAAAAAAAAAAAAAAAAAAAAAAAAGAAGATTCCTTTCAAAATGTTACTGCTCATTGGCATTGCATCTGATGGAGAGGCACAGTGAGATTAATGTGGTTTTGATGTCTACTAACACAACACATGTTCTGAAGTCCATGGATCAAGGAGTAATGTTGACTTTCAAGTCTTATTTAAGAAAATTGAAAACCTTCTGTAGCGTATTCACCCTTCTAGATGCCACTCAGAACATTTGTTAATCTTGTGAGCATGTCAAAATATCGACATTAACAGGAGTTTGGAAGAAGTTGGAAGCAGCATTGCTGGGGATAGTTAGGGTGGGATAGTTAGAGTGATCTGATGTCAGTACCTTCAGGTCCTGCCTGCTAGGCTGGGTGAGGTTGTAGGCTAGGTTGCCAGTGTTCTGAGCATGGAGGGAGGCAGACAGCTGGCCTCTGCATTTGGGAGGTGTACCTTTACCTAATTCCACCGCTTTGGGTTGGGTCCAACCTCATCTGTGCCATCCCAGGATCTTTCTGCCCTCAGAAAGATCTTTCTTTCTCAGAAAGAAACTCCCAGATTATGTTTCCATGTGGGAAGTCAAACTGAAGCATGGGAGGAGGAGGGTCCTGGTGCTGTAGCTGTTTCTCAAACAGCTTTCACCATCCTTTTAAAACTTGGCTTCTCTCTCACTCTCATTCTATTTCTAGAAATACTTGCTCCTCGTGTACTTGAGCTTTTTGAGGATTTGCTCTTACTGAGATTGGCCTTCGATTCTCGGCTGGCATTTTAAAGGATTCAGATCTCTATAGTTTGTAAGGTCAATTACCCCTGTTCAGGTGCCATCAGCTTTACATTTTCAATATTTTGTTGCTATCCCCTTGACCCTTTCTTTCCATCCTTGGGAAATTACTTCTTTAAGAAAAATCCCTTAGCCCCAGCTTTAGTGGGGGTTTAAAAGGAAAAAAAAAAAAAAACCACCAGATTTTGTCAATTTGCCATCTTTATGCATAACTGTTTATGTATCTTAAGCTTCTACCATTTTTCCAAGACTCATTTCTGTAAGAGCCCTAATTAAGGAGATAGCTAAGATGGCGGCTAGCTGAGAGCCATAAAGGTGTTCAAGTATTTTCATCTGATATTCATGCATTTATCTAAGAATATTTTTATGCCCGTGAACACTGCGTGATGCACCTGTAAGCTGGAGCTGTTAGCACGTGTCCTTGTTAAGGCAAAAAGTATTTAACCGGGTGAGGGTTAGTTAAAGGTGTGGTTGGAGTTGGAGTTGGAGAGGTTGTTGGAGCCGGAGAGAGAAGTTAGAAGAGAGAAGAATAAAAGAACTTTCTCATTTCCATCCTGCCTCCGAATTTTCTCCCGCGGCATTGTTGCTGCAAGCAGCAATTGCTACAGGTGGCAAAAGATTTCAAATAATTATTATTTCAGAATATGGCAGGACCTGAAAATTCTAGGGCCCTTAAGAATTGTATTACATCTACAAAGCCTGTGCTTTATAAACGGAACAAGAAAGCCTGGATTATAGTACAAGATTATTGACCTTCTTCTCAATATATGTAAAGTGACTACAACATCGTAAGTGTTATTTCATATTATTACACTTTGAAAACAGTTTTATTGGTTCTATGCTTCAAAGCATAGATGTGCCTTAATTTCCATATTTGAGTGTGGGAATTTTGTATATTCAGGTTTCAAGGATTCCTTCAAGAAGATCAAACTGGAAACTCAGAGCAATTGGGCTTTCGCTTGTCATTAGAGTTGGGTATTTATTTTGTTTCAGTTGATTCATTGTTATGATGAATATCTTTGTGCATAAAGCTTTTTCATGCATTAGAATTACTTCTTTAGGCTAGATTCCCAGGAGTGGAATTACTGGATCCCAAGCTATAAACATTTTTAAGGCTTTAGATTCTTACTGACAAATTGCCTTCCAAAAGTTATGGCATATTTTCCTAACAGAGGACAATGGGTCATAATACATTTGTGTATGCCCTTGGGAAAGGGTAGAGTGAGGCAGTCCACGCACCTGTTTCAGTAGCCAAGCACATACATATCAATACACACAAAATTATGATCACTTAGGATGCCAAATCATTTGATCGTTATCATGGAGCCAATCCCCAACTTTTTCTGTTTGGGGTTCCACCAGTTATTATTAAAGGAGCCCTTACCACATGCACAGATTGCCTAAGTGATAGTTCATAGGTTTAGCAAAATTGTGAAATGTTGCAAACAGAAGCTGTGTGGTTCTTGAGATGGGGCTCCACAGGCCTCTACCATCAGAACATCTTCAGGGTTCCTCATCCTTACTACATCCACAAGTGGGGCCAGAACCTTGAAAATAGTACACCAGGGGCAGGGAGACAGGGGTGCTCAAGGAACCCTGCCAGTCATTGGAGCCCATCTTTTCTTGACCTATGAACCATTTATGATGTGTGTAAGTCATTTTACTGAAGAACGTGTCTGCTGTCACACATTTCTTTAAGCAAGCAAGTAAGGCAAACAGGCTTGTAAAAACTTCAAGGGGAGAAAATGGGTTAGAGGCAATCAAATGAGGACCCATTTTTTATCATCCTGCAGTGAACAGAAAAATCACTTGAGTAGAAACACTCCAGAGTCCGTAAACAAAAACAAAAACAAAAAAAAAAAAAAGAGAGAGAGTCCATGTCACACTTTTGTGTGTCACAGAAAGTGGCCAAGGCCATTGCTTTGTTATGGTAGGTGTGTGTGTGTGTGTGTGTGTGTGTGTGTGTGTGTGTGTTCTTAGTGTTATAGAAATAATAGCTCCTGGTTTGTACTTATTAGTTTTAGTGGACTAGAAACTCTGGTGGTTGTGGGGTTGACATGGAAGGTGCTCAAGGTCATGATGGTTGTGACAGCAGGGTCCTCATGGGTAAACTGAAGAGTTTTGGGCACCCTCATCTTATGCTATTTGACAGAAACTTCTCAGAGAACAAGTGATTCAGCCTTTTGACAGTCCTCACGACCCCAGCAGCCTCCTAAAGGACTGCTGCTTGGAGCAGCTGAACGAAGCAAGTCCACCCACTGAACAGGACCTTGTTTACTGAGAACTGCAACTGCCTTGGTAATTTTCTTTGGTATTTTATTGTTGCATCTGTGTGAAATGTCAGAAGGGAGAGCACCTGAAAGCTAAATGTGCTGCAGGAAAGAGCTTGTCCTTTAGCATTTGAGAGACTTGCATTCTGATTTATCTGTCTACCTGTCAGGGCCTTGGTTTCTACATCTGAAATGGGAACATGATACTTAGCTCCTAGGATTGTTGTGAGATTAAGGTAAACATCGTTGTGGAGGCACTGGGCATTAGTGCCTGCACACAGCTTATGCGCTGAGTGCTAGTTCCCTTCCTTCCTCAAGGGAGACATGCCTTTGGTGGAGGGGTCCCAGAGAGAGACCATCTTGGACAACTCATCAAGGATAGAGTTCTTGGAGCTTTGCTTCTCCCTGCTTCCATCTGATCCAATAGTTGCTGCACCTCTGGGAATCTCCTCTTTCCTATACCCATCCCCACCCTGCCATCAGTGGTTCTCAAAGTGTGGTCCCTGGACCAGGAACATCATTGTCACCTGGGAGATCAAAAATGCAAATTCTCAGACCTCACTTATTATTGAATCAGAAATCCTGGGGGCAGGGCTCCCAGAATCTGTGTTTGAACAAGCCCCCAGCCAGATGATGCTGAGGTAGATGAAAGTTTGAGACTCACTGATCTTAAGATGGCAGACTTTCATTAATTACTTATTTTCACATTTGGTCTGTTTTTTGGACATTGTCCACCCACCTTGAAACTGAAAAATCAGCGAAAATCTCTATTTACATCTCCAACAGATACCTACTGTAGAGTGGAATCTTTATCCTGTCCCAGGGATGGTGTTTTATTCTTCTCACCTGTACATGAGCAGGCAACCTGCAGTGCTCAGCACTTGGCAGGGCCTCAGCCTGCAGAGGAGAAAGCCTTGCTTTCAGCCCTCCTATCGAACTGCATCTGGATTATGGGACATAAACTTTATTGTAGTTTTCCTTTTACTCTGTATTTTATATCCTGCCAATTCTGGAAATGATTGTGTTCTGCCAAAGTGGAGAGAAAAAAAATTTTTCCCCCCAAATATTACCAAACACTTTTTAATAGTCTTGAATGTTTTCCTGATCAGAGGTTTAGGGATTATGCTTGGCATTCCTTCATTTTCCAGCTCTAAAATTCTGTTCTCTCATTAGTAATTTGGGGATATTTTTTCATCATGTCAAGCAGGCACCCAAAATTGCTGTAAATATAAGTTGGGATCCTAAATATTATTGTTGATATCCTTATTCCTTTCTGGCCCTTGTATTGAGTGCAATGTTGGTATGCTGAGTATTACTCAATAAATATCTCTGAATGGGTATGTTCAAAGCATATCAGGCCTCTCTTAGGCCCCCAGGTCTGTCTTGATCAGCTGCTGGCATATTTTGAATGCTATTGAATTAAGACTTCCTTGAGTGGGCTTATGTTTATCTTGCAGGAAGCTTTGCCAAGATGAAATTAGATTTCATAAGGTCCTGGGTAGTTGGAGGAGCTACAATAGGGTTTTAATATTTCAGAGAGCAATTATGTTGTGCTTGATATCAGGATCATGTAAAATATGCACCATCTTCTTCATATTTTTTGGAGGTTATCATGCAACATAGTGAGAGACCTTGGAAATTACCCCAATTTTAACTGTTGTTTTGGGTTTGGCCAGGAATGGAAATAATTGGTCAGCTCCAATAGAAATTGCTATGGACCACAAGTCTACTTTCCAAACTTAGGAACTCTGTCGTTACTCTAACCTCTGTCCTGGAGCTCTCACTTAAATTTACTTAAGACATATCTCATTATACTCTTTGTTAAGAGGAAGTGTAGTGTAATGGTTAAGAGCAGATGCTGGAGCTTGACTTCTGGAGTTGGAAGGCTGCCTCCCCTTCTCTGCAGCTGTGTGACCTCAGGTATGCAACCAAGCACTTCTCTGCTTCACTTTCTTCACCAGTAGAATAGAGGTGACACCCACAACTTCATGGAGTTGTCAAGAGGATTAAAATAATCCCATACAGGTAAAATGCTCTGAACATTTCTTCTTACAAAGAACATCCTCAATCATTGTTAGCTATAACTATTATAATTCAGGTTCAGATCCAAAGTCACCAGTTCTAAGAGGCCTTTCCAAACTACTCAATCCAAGGCAGTCATCCCTAACTCAACTTTGTCTCCATGATACCATCACTTTACAGTCTTCATGATGCTTAGCACAATGTGACAAGCTGACATGAACATTTGTTCATCTCTCTATGGTTCTCTCCAGCCCCAGAACATAAGCACCATTGACACCAAAGATGGTGTGTCTTTGGTCATTGCTGCTGAATTCTCAATAACTGGAATACTGCATACATCATAATAGGCATTCATTAAAAATTTGTGAAATGAATTACAGGTTCTAGAATTAGTTCACTTCTGGCTAAACTTAGAGCTATTATTCATCCATGTTGTGGAGTGACGGTGTGATATGTGACTCCCAGATCCCTTGGAGACAAGCTTTTCTTTTGCAATTCTTGAGAACTTGGAATTATTTTTTTCCTTTATTTGTTTTTATTCAAAGTTGTTGTATTTATAATAGTAGTATGCATTATAATTCATAATAAACATATAGAGCATCTTTTTACATAACACTATTAGTATACAATGTATATTCGTATCATTCAAATCTTCAATCATGCATTTAGGATAATGATGTCCATCTTATTCAACCACCTTCTTTTTTCTAGACTTTGGAGCATGGTTCATTCTATAGCCTTCTATGGCCTGACAGCAAAATGTAAGTGTTCAGCAGGAACACAGTGAAGAGGGATATTTCCAGTCTTCTGAGGAGTGAACTGATTTGGTCTTTCAAGTTCTTTAAGAACTGGAAGTAAAATAAGGAGTCTACCTTTAAATTGGGGAGACTTGGCTGTCCTCATGTAAACTCAAGGAGAATGGTGGGAATTGACCACACTACTCATCCTGCTTCTTCCAATAGATGACCTGCTGTGAGCTTTTGCTAGTAAAGGTCCCAGCACACATTACACTGACATTTTATGTGAGAAAAATCCAATTTCTTTTATGCTAAGCTTGGCCAAGTGTGCATAGTTACCTTTGGATTCTCCAATGTAGGTCTCCCAGGGTTGAGCTTTTCTCTCTCTCTCTCTTTTTTTTTGTTTTAAACACCCTCAATGTTTATTTTTTCTATATGATCTGTTAAAAATACTTAGTTGTATATGGCAATATACATCTATAACCTATATCTATAATATTAAAGAGTAATTACTGATTTTCCTTGAAACTCAACAAAATATTTGTCCCAACCAGTGCTTAGTCACAGCGAACAGAATAGTTTCTTCTGTGTAACTTTCCATCCATACCAGTTGTACTGTGAGGTTGAGATTCTAGGAGTGCCACTCTTCTCACAAGCTCGTCATTAAGACAACCTCCAGGAAATTGACTCACTCAAGAATGTTAATACAAAAAAGAAAACTGCCAACAACAACAAGAAAATGTATTCTGTATCTACAAACTGGGTATCTGCCTGGATCTCTAACCATTTCTATGAATGCTTAATTTTAAAAGTTAAGTCATCTTTACAAATTTTAATTACTCCAATTTCAGCACAAATAACAGAAAGACTACAGATACCTTTAAGTACATACATTAGTAACTGCACTGAATCAAACACGTCTCCATCCTTAGAAACAAACCAACAGTCTAATGAGGAAAAGAACTGCAGTCTAGGAAAAGTAATCATGGTGCATCTCTTCCATTTTTTTGCAAGATTAATTGAGGTAGATTCAATTGGTTCATCTTGTTTTGGAGAGAAATTTTCATCTATTTTTGCCAAGGAGAAGAAATCATTTCATTTGAAGTAGCAAACCAGTTACTTTTTATACTATCTTTTAAAATATATCTAATTGACCTTCCCTGAAATGGATAGTCTAGACTGGTAAGGTTATTTCTTGGTGTAGCAGGTATATAATCTATTAAGTTAATTTTCATGTTAACTAAAGGCATATTTATAAGTCTGCCCTAAATTATTAATTGTATGTGTTATTAAGTCTGATAAAATCTTTAGAAAAGGATGCCTCTGGCCAAACATTCAGTGTTCAAAATGAGTATTACTGACGTGAGCTTCTCTATTTCATACATTAGGGCTCAGTCAACCTGTAAGCACTAGAACAATCACTTTATATCTCAAAGTTACCCTCATCCACAAAGATAGTGGGGTAGTTTCTTTTCCAATCTTCCTGTTACTCAGGATGAGATAGGCTACAGGAATAACAAATCTTGAAGTTTCAGTGACATAATGCAAGAGAAGGTTATTTGTTATTCTTGCAAGGTCTGTGGTGGAAGTAGCCTTTTCCCCAAGGAGTTACTCAGCAAATCAGGCTGCTATCAAATGATGTACTTCATCTCTGCTTTCATTGTCCAGATCTGGTCACATGGTCTAGTTGCCTACCAGGGACTTAGAAGCATGATCTGCCAAATACTCAGGAAGGTGAAAAGAAGTGGATATTTATATACACTGATAATGACTCCTACCACTTCAAAAGTAAAACAATTGCTATTGTGCTTCTCACAGAAAAACTGGGACAACTCACTTGGCACCTATTCTTCAAATGGATGTTACTCCAGTGATTTTGCTTTCTGTACCAAGATTGTGATGCAACTTGAATTTTCTCTAATGAAGAAAAACAAATGCCATATTTAATATTTAATGGGATAATTGCTAGACTATGACCCAATAATGCATAGGATTTGGATGGGGGTGGGGAGGGAATGCAATGTTTCAAGGCCTTGGGACTGTAAGCAACAATTTAGAGACAGGAATGATTGTGAATAGTACCATTAGCATGACGTTAGAAAACTATTCAGTCAAGAGAGTCTTTGAAAGGGATGCTAACAATCTAGAAAACATATTTCCTGACTTCTCAGGATCAGTAATGAAATATATACAGATGAAATGCTCAGGTTCTTCGGTAGAGTTGCTATTTTTTTCCCCAAGATCTGTGAATGTCTACCATATTATACACATTGAAGTAGAAGAGCATACAAATATTGGTAAGACGTGGTTCAAACTTGCAAAGAGCTCATGATTTAATGGAAAGTACTGAATAATAAAATAATAATTTATACTTGACATGAAGAGGCTTATTCAAGGTGAAGTGACAACTTGAAAGGCCAGCAAAGTATTGAGGCAAGAGGAAGCATTTACTTATTTATGTATTGGCAAACAAAAATCATATATATTTATCATGTACAGCTTTATGTTTTGATGTTTGTATACAGTGTGGAATGGCTAAATCAAACTAACCTATCACATATATATTATTTTTGGTGGTAAGAATACTTACACATTGAAACTCAACTGTAGAAGAACATACAACTGATAACCCAGTAGGTAAGGGGATAAGAACATTCTAGGTAGAGAAAATATTGTGTAAAGGCCAAAGTAAAAAACAAAAAACAAAAACAAAACACATTTGCACTAGAAAAGGAAGAGAGAGAATGTAACCTGGTTAGAGTGATAAGTGTGAGGGTCAAGCCACTAAAACACTTGTCTGCCTTGTTAAGGAGTTTGGTCTTTATCCTGAGGACCACAGGATGCCTTTGAAGGATTTAAGCAGGGAGTGATAGACATCAACTACTTAATTGCCTCTGGTAGGTAGTAGGAGGATGTTTGAAGATTTGAGACTGAAAGCAGAGAGACTGGTGGGGAGACTGAATTGTTGGTCCAGGTAAAGGATGGTGGGATCGACTCTAGGGCAGCGAATGGTCCCTGGAGATGAAGACCAGTCCTGTTGGGACAGCAGAGAGAAAGCAATTGCACCTTCACTTCTGATTCTGCTTGGCTTAGGGATATAGGAGGGCATTGTAAGGGTAGGATTCATCTAACTTCAGGCTTGCTGTAGTGGATATTGTCCAGACCCAATTGATCAGGTCCAGGTACCCATTCACCAGCTTCTAGTAGTGTGAGCTGCTGAAGTCTCATGGACAGCCTACTTATCCAGAGAATGGTCTTCATTTTTTTTGGCCCTGAAATTTATACATGCTCCATCTTGAGGAAACTCAGGACCAGTGATGGCCTTGTACCCTGGCACAAAATGTTGGATCTAAAGGAGGGGACAACTCTGTGCTATAATTTGTCTCCAGATCCCCATGTCAATCAAGTCAAGTGTAGACTTTATCTAAATTCAAATCCTTGCCTATGTCCTTGTTCTTCCCTATCCTGTTTTCCTTTCTCTCTTTAGGTCTCATAACCAATCATGTGCACCCAAATCCTTGTTTTGGGCTCTGAGATACCAGGAAATGGAGGGAATGGATGCTGATAAAAGGTTGGGGAAGCAGGACCACAAACAACTAGCCATATGAGGAATGAGAATTCAAAAACATCATGTGGGAGTATGTTAGAAGATAAATGAGGCAATGAAACAGGAGGAAATACCATCGTCCTTTGCCAAGCTTATGAAGGAGAATCAGGGTTCTTCAAGGCACAGACAGACACTCTGCCCTTGGGAGTATGGGCTGCTGCTGTCCCCCCAAGGCACCCAAGTCCTGTGGGACTGAGTTTTAAGACCCCTTTGATAAAATCCCAGGGATCAGGCAGTGCCACTCATCTGTTTGCAAAGCAGATGTGAGAGGTGGTGGAAAGCCAAGGGAGGATCTGAAGTGGACTGGTCTTATTTCAGTAGGGCCAACCTGGGTAATGAACCTGAAGTGGCTAGCCCTTAGTCACCTTGTTTGAAAAGAGAAGGGGTGAGACCAGATAATCTTAGCGTTTCCCAGACCTGAATTTATTCCTATATTCTAAAATAGAATTGCAAATGCTAATAACATTTTTCTATATCTCTCTCTCACTCTCTTTCTCCTTCTCCTTCTCTTTCTGTCTTACAATTCTCCCTCCTTTGCCTGGGTGGTTCCTAAGGCTGTGGGCTGCAGAAATAGATAAAAATTTCCTCTGGCTCACTCCTTCCCCTTTCCTAAGCTATCTTTACAAAGCCTTCAGCTCCCTCTTGTCTCCTTTATGCTAAATAACATTACCCATGTGGGGAGAAGTCATTTTTAGCGTCTGCGTCTGGGTCGAAGGCTCCAAGCCCAGTTTCCCCATTGTTTTGCTGCCTCCTGTGTAATGCAGTCCTTACCATGCTGAGGGCTGCGCTGGCCAGGAGGAACCCTGGGCCAGAGTGGAGGGGTGGCGTTTGCAGTCACTCTCCTCCCACATTGAAAAAGCATCAAGTTGCTGGCACACAGAACAATACTAAGGGGGATTGGCTGGGATTTTTATTTTCTACTTCCCCTTCCAAAAAGCTTTGCTTCATCTTGGCGTGGAGACAAAAATGCAACTAACCCCTTCAGCAAACACTATAAAACCATCTCCAGACAAACCCTCCCTCAGTGTTTTAATCAGGCAGCTGCAAGGCACCATGTCCAGGCTGAGGCCCAGGGCTTATGTGCAAGGATGAGGCTCTTCAGGTCATCTGAGACACTGCAGGTGGTGCCACTCATCATAACTCTTGGTCTACGGGTGAACCACCAGAGGGGAATAAGGAGAAGAAGTGGGAGGAGAACATGGCAAAAGAGAGCCAGAAGGAAGCAGGGGGAAATTGTGGGAGGACATGATAGAGATGAAGGAGAACAGGATAAAGAAAGTAAGGAAGGGAGAAAGTAGACAGAAGGGGAGTGGGGAAGAAAAAAGAGGAATAGGGAGAAGAAAAAGAAGCAGAAATGGGGATGTATTCAGAAATAGTGGTGATGAGGGATGGAATCTTGCTCATGGCAAAGAATTTTGGAAGAGGAGGGCCAGGGACTTTAGCACAGTTAAATTGAAGGGTGGTCATGGGTGATAAAAAGCTGGTGAAAAAAATGTGAAACACCTGACATTTTGGTAGACCCAGGATAGAAAGAAAGGAAGAATACAAATGGCAGAACTAGATTTTAAGCCCAGGACACCCGGACTTCCTAGCCCATTTTCCTGGCACATCCTCATCTGTCCAGGCACAGAACAAAATTCCTGGGGTTGCCTTCCTTTATGGGAGGAGTGGGCTTGGCATGACCTTCCTCCCAACTCTCTGCTGGGTGAAACAGGAAAGCGGATGCCCTAGGAGTCCGTCTGGAAAGTTAGGACATGGAGTTCTGCCTGCTAGCTTCATAGCCTTGGACTTGACCTGAACTTTCTGAGCTTCAGCGCCCTCATGTGTGAAATAGGGATAACAACATCACCAACAGGGCAGTGCTGCTGTCCAGCCTTGGGGGGTGAAGGGTGGGGAGTGGGGTTGGGGGTGTCTGTAGCGCTTTGTTTTCTCCTGCTTCTTCTTCAGTTTTCCAGTGGATTTACCTGAGTGACCGTGGAGTCTTTGTTTCTTTCCTATACAACCTCATTCTCTGGGTTCCCAGGAATAAAGTCTTTCTCTCTAGCTCTGGGCTGCAGCCTCTAGCTAGGCCTCAGGAACTGTCTCTCTGATGACAATGAAGCCTTCATCAATCTTAGTTGAAGGGGGCCAGTGGTTGTGATCTCAGAAGCACGTGCCACAGCTCCTTTAGTACCATCTTGACCCCTGGTGGCTCTCCATGCTTAGAATTTATGGGAACTGGGCATGCTAAGGGGCTAATGGGCAGCCACAATCCACCCTCTGCTCAGCCAATGCAAGAGAAAACACAACCTTGTGCTCTTGATGGCTGTTGGTGAAATGAAATTGTGAAGCTGGCAACTTCCCCATACCACATCAGAGCTGGTTCATTGAACTCTTTGAACTTTTTTTTTTTTTTTTGCCTTCTTGGTTTACCATTCCCCAATTCTAGTTCTTTTTTCTTTGACTTGGGGCTTGTGACTGTCATGAGGCAGTGTATCCTTGGGTAAACATCAGAATGAGACCGGAGACACTTAGCATCGCTAGAAGGAGAGCGCATTTGTGGTCCAATTAATTTGTCTAAATTGGTCAAGAGAGAGGCTCCAGATCAATATCTTCATTGTGAATCATTTTCCCATCGCCATTATTTACCAAACCCCAACAGGGCTGTAGATTTCCCTGTCATGTCTCACCACGTTCCCCTTAGGTTGGCAGAGAAGGACTGCTCCATTTTCCACTCATTACAGAGAGGATCAGAGAGGTCAAAGACTTTTGCTTGTAAATGATGGAACCATAATGAGACAGAGACTAGTTCTCCAGACTCACAGATCCAGAGCTCCCAGGAACAGTCCTGTGGAATGCTGTGTGTAGGACATTTGTGGCTGAGACAAGGGGAGATGCATCCATGTGGATGTATACAGAAACTCTCCTGCCCTTGGTGGAGGTCAGAGTGGTGGTAATGGCTCACTCTGCAGAGGTTAGCTGAGGTAGGGCTCCTGGCTTTGCTATCACTACCATGAGAGGGTTAATGGATATTTAATTGAGAGATATGCTGAAGAAAAAATTGTGTGTAGGGGAGAGTGCCAAAACTTCATACTGAGATGACTTTGGTCATAGAACAGTAAAAAATTAGTTTCAATGGTTGGTTCTTAGCAATTAAGTTTGTGAAAGCAATGGAGAGTCTTTCCTTTCTCTTGCAAGTATACCATCTCTCTCTCTCTCTCTCACACACACACACACACACACACACACACACACACACACACACACCATACCATACTTACGCTCTTTCATGCTACCACCACCACCACCACCACCACCACCACCATCACCACCACCACCACCACCACCACCACCATCACCACCTAGAGCTTAAGAGAGAGCCAGACTGCACTCCTGGGGTTTCCTAACAGCTTCTGGGAGTCCATAGAGGCATGCTACACATAGCTGTCCCTTCGCAGGGAAGGAAGAAGGAACAGTATTATGTATGAAGATGTTTCTGTGCCTTTTCCCTGGGTGTCTGCCAGGGCGAGAGAGATTAGGGAAGAATTGTGTCCTTGTTTTCCCCAGGGCTCCATCTTGTGCCCAGGAGCTTGGCTCAGGCCTCTCTACAGCACTAATCAGTTTGCATTACAAGGATCTGTTTCCGAGCCTGTCTCCACCACTGCACTGTGAACTCCACTGAACCATGGGTGAGACCTGGCCCATCGTTCTCTCTGAGCACAGAGTCTGCTGGGGAGAAGCTGGAAAGAAGGCACAGAGGACAGAGATGGAAGATGGCATTACCCTGGTACCCTCACCACAATTTCAGATCTGGTCTTCTTCCTGCAGAAACAGAAATGCAAACCCAACCCCAAACAAGAATTCCAGGGATTTGGAAATACAAAGAAATTCTCAGGAAATTGAGACAGAAAGTAGTGTTTGTTTTATCGTAGGAAACACCCACTTTAAACCCAGGGCGCTGGAATAGGCCAGATCAGGGCACTATCTCCCTGCAGACAAACCTGAGGTGAGAAAATTTGTCACTTGAAGGGTTTGCTAAAATACAGAAAGCTGCAGTCCTGAATTTTTGATTCACTAGTTCCGGGTGAGGCCAAGTTCCCAGGTGATGCTGATGCTGTAGATCCAGGGACCTCCACTTTGAGAACCACTAAGTTAGCTCACTGTGAGGATAACACAGGAGTGGAGAACATGCTTCAAAGGCTGGGAATCTCTGGAAAATCTGAGCATTTGATCAAGGTCAATATATACCACATTACACCCACTTTTTTTTTTTTTTTTTGTTGTGTCCTTGTAAAACTAACCCAAGCAGGGGAAAAAAAATCACTGTGGCAGAAATGATCCTAAGCAACAAAATAACCATCACGACAAACAAACAAACAAACAAACAAAACAATAATGGATGCACAGTGTTGTAAAGTGATGTTCTTAGTTGGGAACAACCTCAGTTCAAGATCAGGCATGGTCCAGGGGTCCTAGAGTTTGCTAGCAGGATCCTCAGCCCAAGGGCACAGAGGCAGGTCAGGTAACTCATGTGCTCAAGGGAAACTATGCCAGGAAGCTGGGGCGAGGATGAACTGCAATCCACACCTGTTTTCTCCTCAGCACAGCTGCCTCCTAAGGCATGGACGCCTCACCATCTGTGCCTTTAACATGTGAAATGCATTTTAAAACATACTATTTAATTTAAAATGATATTTGTCAGCTCACTGCTGCACCAGCTCCCTCTCCACGTGCTGCTGATGGAGGCTTGGTACAAAGAGAAGCAGGCATGCAGGGGTAGCCACCCAGGGGTGCAGAGGTTGGGCAACAGTGTGGGACATTGGATGCAAAGCTGACAGCTTTTTATAGCCAGCAATCACACCCTCATGGTGTTCTCAGGGTGTAGACAACCCCAATGCCCCAAAAAGTCCAGGGTTTACAGAATAAGGTGCTAATATTTCCATAAAGGATGGGCACCTCTGAAACCCTTTCTCAATTTTTTTCATCCCTTCTCCCACCTGTAGTACAGAACCTATAGGTAAATATTAATCAGTCAGTATATCTACCTAAATACACTCTAATAACACATAACTACTGTTGCTGAGACACATCCCTGCCTGAAAGCTGTCAGGGTACTTGGTCTCAGAGCTAGAATGTAACTTCTTTTGTCACAGCCCAAATTATGCCTCTGTTCAGCCAGTTTGCTTCTTCCCTGGTGAGAATTCGGAGGATTTTTCACAGCCTGGGTATGTCAGGCTTGTTCCTACTGTGCTATGAATTCATGTCTGCTCAACCTGTACCACCTTCCCAGGAGGGAGTGTCTAGGGGTGTCATCTGGGCTTTTAACTCTGTTGCCAGCTTTGAAATAAATTGTAACCAGAATCTGCAGCAAAAGGGAAGAGGTGGAGGAGGTCCACAGGAATGCAAGGGGTGACAAAAAGGGGGTGCGGAGAGACCCTGATTCTAGGAAGGCATGTTTTCTGTTGCTAAAAAAACCTTCCCTGTTCATTGTGTGCCCAAAGCCTAGAACTGTGTATGGGTTTCTGCAAGTTTTTATAGCTTATAGATTAACTTGTAGTTTAAAGGGAGAAGGACCACTAGGTGGGGCTGCAGAGAAGCTTGTTTGGGAAGAGGCAGTAGGCAACTGGCTTATTTTGTGGTCTTGGAAGAGAGTTTATTTTTCCCATCTTAAAATGAAAGTTCAGACCTAACAAGTCTCTGCATTTCGGGTTTCTTCTTACTGAAGTGGTACCTACTTTTAGCATCGCCAAACATTGTCCTTTCAATCTCAAACCACTTGCCTGGCAATCTTACTTCCTCCTCTATCCCCTCCCTCCCTCTTTCCTTCTTCCCCTCTTTCCTTCTTTGTTTCCCTCATTCCTTCCCTCTCTCCCTCCTTTCATCCTCCTTCTTTTTTATTTCCTCCATCTTTCTCCTTCTCTTTTCCCTTCTCTTTCTGATTTCATCTGTCTGTTGGGACCATCCAGTTTACATCTTCTCTGAAAAGCAGTATTTCAGGGAGAAGCTATGAATAAAATCTCCTTGGACTCTGAAAAAAAAAAAAAAAAAAAAAGGCAGGTGGGTGGGCAGAGCGGCTCTCTCTCTTATGTCTCCAATTTTCCTAGACGATTAGCATTACTGCTTTGGAGAAATTCTTTCAGAAAACTTCCAGCTGAATATTTGTGTAGCACTTCACAGAGAGATACTAACAGTTGTCAGAATAATCCAGGAGTCTCATCTCACTAACATATTTGTGAAAGTTATTTGGACTTTTTGTTCCCCTTTTTTAAAGCATTATGGAATAGTTTTACTGTCATACTTTGAAATATAAATATTTTCAAATTCAGAGTGCGCAGATAATAAATAAATAATGCTCTAAAGTTTTAGATTAATTGGTAATTAATTTTTGCAAAGAGCTTTGGAGATGAAAAGTGTCGTTTACCATCATGTCAAATTAGCATTGATTACAGAGATTTCTAAGTTTAACACCATGCAAATGTTGGCTTTTTTCAGACCTCTTGTATTGTGTTTCCAGAACAAAAGGGCATTTCTTTAGAATCTTACATCAATTGTTGGATAGATGAGAGAGAGAATCAGTGACCTCAATGAGCATAGCAATCAGTCTGATAGCAAACACTAGCAGATGCCTGAAATTTTTGCTGTGCTGGGAAGGCATTCTGCCTTACATGACAGGCACACTGGGGGTGGGTATGGCAAGGAAAAGAGAGATGGTTCATTATAGCAGTCCACAAATGCACCCTTTCTCATGGATGGAGATAATGGAATTAATGGGGGTAATATTTTGATTTGGTCCTCAAAGATCAAGAAAGACCAGGCAAGAGAGGCGGGAGGGCTGATGAATCCTCAGGATAGTACACCACAAGGTGGTGACATTGATCATAGACCATGAATGCCATCTAGGGACAGTACAGGCCATGGGGTCACATCAACACGAATCACTACTCACCAGCTATTCAGTGGGTATAAGATGTTGAGGATACTTACCTACCTTCCCTGAGTTTCATTTCCTCCCTGAAAGATGGTACAATAATACCTTCTTTGAGGGCTTGCTTTAATAAATGTAGGCAAGCAAAGCATTTAGCACAGGGCCTGGCAGTGATGCCTAAGGACAACCAGAGAGGGTTTCCCCATTGTAGATAAGGACCCTGCAGGGTAAAGGTGCTTGGGACATGTTCAGCATTACAAATAAGTAACATTGGCATTCTGATTTGGAATTTATAAAGCACACTGCTACTCTTTCATGTTATCCCCAAGATCTCTTTGTGAGTAGGTCAAGGTGAACAGAATTTTCCCAAAGCAGAGATGAGAAGACTGAGTGATTTGTCCACCATTAAATATATCCTGAAATCCAGACATGTATTCCAAGCCTAACACTGCTGTGCTACAGCCTTGCAGGTACCAACAGTCATCCAAGGTGAAAAAGGAAGGAACAAGAGGAAGATCTTAGTCCTGGAGCATAGATCACTCGTCACAGAGGGAGAGGGCACCACCACCCTCTCCATTCCATGGGTCAGAGAGTCACTCATAGCATGTGTGTGCACACACGCACACACACACACACACACACACACATATGGACCACAGGCATAAACAGGCATACATAGACACACACACACACCATCACACACACACAGATAATGACAGACACACAGATACACACACAAATATAGATGCGCACATGCACACACACACACACAGAATTTAGACACGTATTCAGATATTTCACACACACACACAGGTACACACACAAATATAGATGTGCACATGCACACACACACACACACACACACACACAGAATTTAGACTCATATTCAGATATTTCTCAGGTTCTGAGAAGAACCTGACAGCTAGATAAGACAATTAACCAAGTGCCCCCAATTCATAAAAAAGGAAGTTGCCATTTCCAAAGGTGAAGTCTCACTTTTTTGTGTGATGCAGAAGAATGTCTGGCTTGCAGCACTGCTTGCTAGTTCTAGAAAGGTGACAGTGGTGTGCTACTCTGGGTTTCACAGTACTGCAAATTTTACTTTTCCTCCCACAGCTTTGCACTAATGTCTTTTCCACACATTCTTTCCTTCTCTTTTTATGAAATAATGCTGACAAATAGAGGGCTTCTATTTTGTCAAAAAGAGTTTTATTTGAGCATGTTTCCATAACGACAGACTTTTTATATATAGAAACAACATACCTGCTTTTAACAAAAAGTTCTTCTGGAATCAAAGCATGCGTCACTCACTGTATGTCTGGCAAATTCCTAGGGTGCTCTGGAGGCAAATAGAAGGGGACCACAATATCTCCAAATCAGTGGGCTCATGGACAACTGGGCTGCAAATTGCTTCCCTGGGTGGGTTCCCTCAGGATGCAGGTCCCCTGGTGGCATATGTGGCAGGAGAGCATGCTAGGGGCTCCCCACATCAAGCAATGCTTCCATCTCGGCTTACCTTCTTGTTCTTTCCTTCTCTCTTTCTCCTTCTTTACTCTCCTTTTCTTCATTCTGGCTTAGCAGGTTAACACTATGCTTTGTTCTTCTCCACATCTACATCTCACACCTTTGCTGCGTAACTGAGTCTCATGAGCAAGATAATGGGGCCTGGGGCCTCATCCCAGATATTCTAAACTAGGTCTGGGAATCTGCATTTCTAAGCTTCCGATGATTCTGAGCCTACCAGCCTGTTCTGAGTCCTGATGACAAGTGAATAACAACTGCAGATCATAGAGAACATTGTTTGACCGTGAATATATATGATCCTGGCAACTCCTCATGGACAGATGCAGAAGTTGAGGCTCAGGGAGCTTCCACAGTTTGTTCGAGGTCAACTATTCATTCACCCATTTATTCTTTGAATCATTGAGCAATTTCTTCTTTGATAATTTTTTTAAGGCCCAATCCCTATGATAGAACAGGAAATATAGAGATGAACAAAGCTTGGCAGCTCGCTTCAAAATATCTATAATATAGTAGATTGCACAGCTCATTGCTCCAAGAACCAGTACTATTAATTCCAGACCTTATGCTTTAAAATATTTTTGAAAAGTAAAAAACTCACAAGACATTATAAAAATAGTACAGTGTGTTCCTGTGTACCTATCACCCAGCTTCTCTCAGTGTTAATGTTTTATGAAACTTGATGGTTTCAAAAACCAGATAATTGACATGGACATAATTCAATTAACTATTATAGACCATATTCAAACCTCCCAGTTTTTGCCTTGTTCGTTGTCTTTTTATTATAGCATGAGTCCACCAGTGGACCTATTGACCTCACTTAGCCTCCACTCACTGTAAAAATGGCTTCTGACCTCTGAAACAATGGCTGCTGATCAAAAATGAAAATGCAGAAGACATAAACTGTACTCTGGGTAAATTTGATTTTCAAACAATAGAAGCAAATGCAACATCTAGTGGACACTACTGGTGCTCTGACTAGATCTCCTTGTTTCAGAAAAACCTGGTGTATGAAAACTGACTGCCAAAGGTGGAAGGTACTGAAAGACTAAAGAAAAAGTGGAAAGATTCAGGATTGCACAAAATGCAATTTATTAGGGATATACAGACAGAATTAGGGATGTACAGCTGTGTAAGAAGCACAACTTAGGCAACAGCAAGATGGGAGGGTCCCTGTACCCTTAGGCAAGAGGTGATGGTTTATATGTTAGGCTGGACAAAAGGTGGCCTGTGGCCAATCAGAATGTACCTAGGCTTTCTCAAATACTAACATGTCAAGCGTCAGTTAAGAGATGGTTCAGGTGACAGTGCCTGACAGGAAATACTTGGCTGATTATCTTAACAACTTTGTTTATCCTATAGGGTTTTTAATGAATGCTAGGGTCAACTGGTAGCAAGAGGGTAGCTACAACAAAGATGGTTCCATTCATATTAAGCTGGGTTCCTACATCTCTTTACTGGACCAATGTACCTGTCCCTAGATGCTGTTAGTATAGGTTACAACTGGTTTATAGCAGCCCTTTCTTGGGAAAATTGGCCTGTAGTCAAACAGGAGCTGCCTGGCTCATAATGTGATGCTCCTTCCCCATCTCCCGCAACCCACAGCCTGGAGCCAATGACTGACTTAGATAGGGGTAAAGGAAACCAAGCCTCTTGCCTCAAGATAGGATCAATTCAGTGACGTAATTCATAATCCAGAACCCCCAGTAGGATGAGGCACAGGCTCATCTCTGGCTGTAACCATGTTCAGCGGCGTCCTCTGCCTCATCCTATTCTCTCACTCCCTTTCTCCTGAGACCATACAACATAAAACCTTTGTAAATCTTGCTTATCTGAACCCCATGCAGACTTTCATTCCAGGGAACTTGAGCAAAAGCATAGGCATATTTTCTTTTCTCACTTGTTCATTTTAGAGAAGGACAACACTCAAAATAGATTACCTTGTAGCACTTAGGACACCCTCATTCACTCATGCAGATAGACACAGACACAAGCATACACTGGCTCACTTGCATACGCTCCTCACTGTGCACTCTCTCATGCACATCATAACCAAAGCAGCATGGCCAATGGTGATTGGGCAATCCCAGGTAACTACTTGGACCTTCTGTGGTGTGCACATACAAATAAAAAGATTGAAACCCAGGATCATTGCTTTTGAATTTCATGTCACATTGGATCTCTTTGGTTTCTGGACATTACTTTGAGATAATCAATACAGTGTGATCAGAAAACAATTTAAATGTAGCATAACATTATTGTGTTCCTGTCTTACCATTTACACAAAGTCAACTTTAAATTAGACTGAACTGAACCGATCATTCATTTCTCCTTTAGCAGAGAATAATATCAATAAGGTCATTTCTTATCTTGCTGGAGTGATTATGGATCATACAATATCATAAAAGATTGCAGTCTTTCAAGAGCACAAACCTGGGATTTAGGAGTCCCAGACATTCCTTTACCTGCTAGCTGTGAACCCTCGGGAATGTTCCCTTAAAAATCTCAGGCATATTTTCCCATAAAATAAAGATAATACACTCTCTCCTGCCTATCCCAGGAAGCAAGGATAAGATTTTTTAAGTGCAAGTGCTTTGTAACTTGTGAACTACTGAAGAGAGATGTCAGGATCATTTTCTAGGTCCTCAGCCCTGGTTCTGAGCACTCCTTTCTCCCTTTGTTAAATGTCCTTCCTCCTTTTCTGCTTTCTCCCAAACCAAGCATTTATGCCTTTTTCTTGCCTGCCAGCAAAGACTCCTCTCTTTTCTATGATTTCTTTGAGGTACTCTGACTCACTTAGGATTAATTTTTTTCCATGAATCTGACTGAAAGCAAGATATAAATATGATCTAATAATGAATGCTATAATGTGGCTGGAATTTTACAGGTATTTAATCACCCTGAATACCCCAAATCTGGATTAAAGCACAGGAAACAAAATGTGTCTAGTCTTTAGACTTTGGCTTATTCTGCAATATGATTTTGTGGTCTTGTGACCAAGGTATTGCAAACAAGCCCTGGTATTTTTCTGTAAATACCCCGGGGGTGCTTAATATTTCTTTTATGGGATATTTGATATTGTTGAGTCATAACTCCTTAAATCACCTTCCAGTCTGCTGCAAACATAGCAGCTAAGGATTTGGTAGGCATTCAAGAAGGGGGACATAAAGCATGTGGTGATGGGGCCAATACTTCTAGATTTGGAGGTAGCTACTGAGTCCAGTTTTCACCTTTTCTTGTTGCTGGAAATAAACTCTGAGTTCCCTCCTTCCTATTTGAAATCAGACATCTGCATCCTTTCTGAAGCCTCCCTCCATATGGAATGCCAACAGCATCAAAATATAACAGCCCAGGTTTTATCTGCTATAGAAATATAACATTTATTGACATGAAGTTAATGATATTGGAGCATGCCAGAGGAACTAAAAAGATTAAACTTTTACCCAAGACAATCCATTTCCAAAAAACGTATGCAAGTTACCCTAACACTTGTTTAGTAGATATAGTTTAAGAAGTTGAGTAGCCCAAGAAACAATTCAAAGTCTGAGCCTTCTGGCAGTTTTTGCTGCCTATTTTTGGAGCCTGCTGAGTGAATTCTCCTGCAAGTCTTAGTTCAATTTCCTCATCAAGGTTGACTCTGGAAATGAAAGACTGCTGGGTTGACTTGAACTTTGTACTTTTCAGCTTAAGGAATATTTAAACTACAATCAAAATGTTTTGATGCATTGCAATGTCACTCCTTCATAATAACAAAACAACAGTGGCCTCAATAATTTCTACCTTCCCTGTGAGGAGTGCCAAATCAGTAAATGGACACTCTGTTTACTGGTGACAGCAGCCTTCAGGGGTCATTTGGAGGTTTCGCTTTCAATTCCCACGTCCAACACCTAAGCAAGTCCTATTGTTTCCACTTCCATAATTATCAAATCTTTCCATGCCTCTAAATGTCTATTGCCCCTATGTTAACCTAAGGACCTGTCCTATCTTTCCTGGATTATTATAATTGTGTCTTTCAGGAGATACAATCAACCCTCTCCAGTCCATTCTGCTCACCTCCACTAGAATGACTTATAAAGATACAGATCTGGTCTCCCGTTTAATACAGCACACTGAGATAGCTAGCCTTCCTGTCTCTCAAAACTCCCTTAAAGGACAAAGGAGATTTTTAAGAACAATAATTTAAACACTAGAGTGCTGGAAGATAAAGGCAGAAGCCTACAATGAAAGGGAAAATTTAAGGAAAACCTAGATAATAAAAGACAGATGTGATCAGAGTTTGACGAAGACAATAGAATGGGAGAAAGTGCAGCCTAAACACTTGCAATGAGAAAGATCTTCAAGGGAGTGCAGAAAAAACTCCAAGGTCAAAGTCAACAAATACAAAAGGCTGGCCATAGGATGACCACCAGGATTATTAGTTAAAAAACAGAAGTAGTAGCATCTGAGAATTCTGGGTGTGTCCCTCTTTCTCTCACTTCTCATACAAAGAGCGCATGATAAAGTCCAGGAATTAGTTTCTAAAGAAAATGTGTGGTCTTTCTAGGAAGATATCCTCCTGTGGTTTGGGCATCTATAGAAATGCTGAGCAGATCAGAAATTCATGCAGAAATTAACTCAGCAAAATTAACATCAGAAATAAACAAGGACATCAGAAACAAAGCAGTTCCACTCTGTAAAGCATCCCAGTATGAAACTGAAGCCCTCTTAACAGGGCAGTCCTATCCATGCACCCAACAGGGAAGTGTGCAGCTCACCAGCACATCCCCTGTCCCATGTGGAGCGTGCTGTAGAGCCTGTCCCACTTTTGGAGACGCCTGTGAAGGAAGCCGATCTGCTCTCTATTCATGAAACCAACTCTCAGTCAAAAATTGCCAAACATTTAAGGAAAACCAAAGCACAAAAGAAAGAGTTAAGATAAAACAGAGGTTTAAGATAAAACAAAACATAAAACCAAACAACCAACCAAACAAAAACAACAGCAGCCTGGTTTTGAAGAAAGAGAAAAAGTTGAGAAATTAAAATAACCCTTAATATCCTTAGAAAGAGAAGCGGGTGGATATTGTTTCTATTAAACAGGAATCAGACAAGAAGTCTGACTAAGTTAGAATAGAAAAGCCAGGGTTGAAGACAAAAGTTGGAAGATGAGTTAAAAACACAGTCTCCAATGGTGAAAAACAGAAGTCAAAGAGTCATTGTATGACAGTGAAATGGACATAAATTGGAGTGTATTCACATATGGAATAGTATACAGGAATGAAAATGAGCATATTACATGCACACACACAGCAACATGATGTATCCCACAAATGTAGAGTTGAGCAAAAGAAGTGAGTCATGATGAACACATGCAGTATTATTCCACACATTCCACACATACGTGTATACAAAGTTCAAAACTAGGCAACACTACCCCATGGCATTAAAGACCAAGGAAGTGAAGAGGTACTCTTAGAGTGGAGACAGTTAGAGGGGCCTTCAGGATTTGTAACACTTTCTTTCTTTCTTTCTTTTCTTTTCTTTTCTTTTTTTTTTTTTTTTTTTTTTTTTTTTTTTTTTTTGGTACCAGGGACTGAACTCAGGGGCACTAGACCACTGGGCCACATCCCATCCCTTTTTTGTATTTTATTTAGAGACAGGGTCTCACTGAGTTGCTAAGTGCCTCACCATTGCTGAGGCTGGCTTTGAACTTGCGATCCTCCTGCCTCAGCCTCCCAAGTGCTAGGGTTACAGGTGTGTGCCACCGTGCCCGGATGTAACATTCTCTTTCTTATCTGTGTATTGGTTTCACAGATTACTCTGTTTGTGAAAACTCAGCAACTTGTACACTTGTGTGTGCTTTTTTCTATGTAAATTATACTTACATAAAAGTTCTTCTTCTTCTTCTTTTTTTTTTTTTTTTTGAGAGTCTTGCTGTGTTGTGCAGGCTGACCTTGAACATCTGGGCTCAAGTAGTCCTCCTGCCTTAGCCTCCCAAGTGATTGAGACTACAGGAACATGCCAGCCTCTACTTGTATAAATTTTACAAAAAAAAAAAAAAAGTAAAACAAAAATAAAATTTTGTCCATTCAAATTTACCAATTTATCCTTAGTGAATATTTATCCTTAGTGAATATAATATCATATTATATTCAGAAAGTCCCTTCCTAATCTGATATTATAAGTTTCTGTTCCTTGATGCTTTCTTCTAGTATATTTATGGTTTAATATTTTTATTGTTATTTAAATTTCAAATACATCTAGATTTTATTTTATAAATCATCATTTTAAAAAACCCTTCATATTTCACCCATAGTGTGTAATGTTGTATTTAATGAATTCCCCATTGTTAAAAATATAGGTTGAAAAAAATTTATAGGTTGTATTCAGTTTTCACTATTTAGCAAGTGTGTGTGTGTGTGTGTGTGTGTGTGTGTGTGTGTGTGTGTATGAGGTGGGGGCAGATAGGTAGTAAGGAGTATGGAGTTTTATATTCATCCATTAAAATTTCCAGAAAATGAACAGAAATAATGGAGTGGAAGAAACCAATGAAAAATAGAGAAAAACAGAGTCGTTAAAGTGTGGGTTAGCACAATGCTGAGAAAAAAATATCCACACCTAGAAGCAACCAAGTAACCAAGTTAAACAAACAAACAAACAAGGATAAATGGATTATCCTAAAATTTTCTGTAATTAAGAAACATGTTACCTGCAATACAATGAAAATTAGCTTGATATCGGACTTTTCACTCTCAAGAATGTAGAAATAGGGGGAGGGAAGAATAGAAGTTATTGGATTAGACAAAGGGGAATGAAGGGAAGAGTGTGGAGATGGGAATAGGAAAGACAGTAGAATGAATCAGACATAAATTTCCTAAGTTCACATACGAAAACACGACTAGTGAAACTCCACATCATGTCCAACCACAAGAATGTGATCCTAATTAGAGTAAAATATACTCCATGTATGTATAATGTGAAAAATGCACTGTACTACCATGTACACTTAAAAAGAACAAATTAAAAAATGATAAAAAGAATGATGACATATATTTGTGTATGTATTCAAAATATCGACAAGCCTCAAATCGTACGCCCCCATCCAAACTTTCCATTAAAAATATTTTTGAGAAATTCAAGACTCAAAATATTTACCACCCATGTAGCAAATCTGAACACAATTGAAGAGTTTTCTTCAAACATTAAGAAGAATAAAAGAAAAATGACTTGAGGTACTGGGAGTGGCAACGTGGAGCATGCGAGAAGGCATGAGGAATCTAGAGAACAGTGAAAAGAATCAGCTGGCCCTCCATGACGCTGGAAACTTTCTTTAAGTGGCAGGGGTTTGGTGACATCAGCAGTGGGCATGCATATGCACACAGTTGACAGGAGTCTGCAAAGTCAGTGTAGCTTCTTTATTTTTCTATAACTGGTCTCATGCTAATAATGAGCCCTTGTCTCTTGTCCCATTTACTGCTCAAGATAACAAAATGGTTTTGCCAGGTATCCCTCTCAGTCTCTGTTTTAGACATATTTTTTAGTATTTTTCTGGAAATAAACTAGCTCTCATTAATCTCTCTTTCCTCTTTGTCCTTCCCACAATGGTACTTAGGTATTTTTTTGAGGGGGAAGGATTACGTGTTCTCATGATGTTGGAGAGATCCTCAAATGCATTTCCAGAGACTTGTAGGCTATTCCTGAGTTCTTGTTGGACCTCTGCATGAAGTGGATGATTTGGCTGCCTCTTGAGCCCCAGGGAGGTGACTGCTGGTTAGAGCCGCCCTTGTCTGATTTTGCAGTGTTGTCACCTGTTTATTGCAAAGTCTTGGTTCTCAATAACCTCTTTGCTCTTCTAAACTCAGTTGGTTCACCAGTGTCCTTGCCACCTCCATGCCCCTTCATCAGGACACACTGTCTTTGGTGTTCCCTGAGGACCACATATCAACCTCCAGCAATCAAGCCCTGGAAACTCAGGACATGTACTTAGACAATTCCATCCATGTCACATCGTTGCTCCAAAGCCATTTTTGACGGTGACACACTGAATAGTGGGATCCTCCCCAAGCATTGCAGCCTCCCTCAAGCTCTGACCTAGGAAGTTGGTTGCTAGCTCTGATGACCTCTGATGTGCACAAACTTTCTGGGATTTTAGCCTGGAGGAAAGCCAGGACACATGTTTCTGTTTGCTTTTCTGTCTCTTTCTCTATACCCACATAAAACCAGAAGTATTGGGTCTTCTGAAGTAGCAGGGATTTATTACACCCTGAGTTCTCTTTTCCTTTGTCATGTGTGGTACAATTCAACCCCTTGGAAGCCAACAAAGTAAAGCAAATTCGTCTTTCAAAATGACAATTGCCTTGAAAGTCCTGTTTTAATATTGACTAAGTACTAACTCGTGGGCTCTACCTGCTCTCCACTATCCACGCTCCTCTTCCCCAGCAAGATAGACTTCAGGCTTCACATCATCTAAGGGCAGCTGGCCTTGCCTCGGATCCTCCCTGTCATTCCTGCTCTCCCAGATGTACAACCACCTAAGGCATGGCAGTTATTATAATTTATTTGTGTAACTGTCTGCTTATTGCACGGTTCCTCCTAGATCATGCACTCCTTGAGAGAAAGCAGTAAAGAAATCTGTCAAGTACTCTGAGCAGACATTTCAAATGTAGTTCTGCTTTTATTGCACAATTGCTATTCTTCTGTACCAAAGGACACTCAAGCCAGGAGGTAGCAACCACCGGTACAAATGTGACTGTGATGAGGTGTAGGTGGAGGGAGAGGATGGAGACCACTGTGTTCTCCTTTGTCAGTATCTATAAAGTATTCATTTCCAAAATGGTGTCTCCCTGGACGGGAGTGTGAGGGAGCCCGCATCCTGTCTCTGCCATATTGGTGCTACTGAGACACATTGTTAAATGGATTTTGACTCTTATTTTTTAGATAGTCACTCTACATTTCCTTTCAGGTAACAGCTTCCTACTCTTGTGAACAGTGAGCTGAGGTGGCAGGGCAGTGCTCCTGTGAATACTTTGGCACATTCAAGTAATAAAAATCACAGAGCTGGTACTAAACCCATGTTCTGGTGATTCTTGTTCAAGTCTGCACCATGAGTCTGGAGTCTTTGTTGGTATTTATTCATGTGTAAAAGCATTAGCCAATCTGATCATCCATGTAATGGGGATAATAATAATTTCCTAACCAGTTTTTTTTTTTTTTTTTTTTTTGTGAGGATTATTAGTTAAGGTGCATAAAATTCTGAGCCCAGGACAGAGAGTAGACCCATAATATTTGAGAAATTCTACTCTGTAAATCAACTCCTTCTTCCTTGTCAATTACAGTTGTAATAATGAGGAAATTGACTTTCTTAGCCAATATTATGACATGTTTGCAACAATAGCAAACGCAGATTCCAGGTGTCAATTTTAACTGACTGTTCAGCTACTGCATTTGGAATAAGAGCCAGTCAGCTGGATTTCACTTACTGAGTGGAGGATGATCTCTGGTCAGAGAAGAGGGTACTTGAGTCAGTTAGGGTCCCTCTGTTGTAGTATTTCAGGTAGCCGAAAACCCAACTTCAATCGGGGATAAAAAGAGAAGTTCTGGTTAATATAATTGAACAGTCTTTAAGCACAACTTGATTCAAGGCTTAGGGTAGCCAATGTTACCAGCATCTGCTGCAGCTTCTGGGTTGGTTTGATTCTTAGAGTATAAACAGAGGCCCATGACTTCTATAATCATAGGGTCTAGTCAAAACTTGACCTTCATGTCAGGGTTGGTTTAAATAAGGTGGTTTCTCTGGGTTAAAAACCAGTTGCTGGCCCAGCTGCGACCAGAGCAAGAGGTAGGCACCCGCCTGCCCGGAAGGAGAGACCCAGCCACCAGTTTGCCTGGCTTCCAGGGCCCAGAGTGGCAGCTCCCTCCTGCTGCACGCAGGGCCAGACCTGGGGAAAAGCCCCCTGCACTCCAGGGGGGAGTACGACTTGCCCAGCTGCGACCAGAATAAGAGGTAGGCACCCTCCTGCCCGGAAGGAGAGACCCAGCAGCCAGTTTGCCTGGCCTCCAGGGCCCAGAGTGGCAGCTCTCTGCTGCTGCATGCAGGGCCAGACATGAGGAAAAGCTCCCTCCACTCCCCAGGGGAGTGTGACCTGCCCAGCTACGACCACAGCAAGAGGTAGGCACCTGCCCTCCTGGAAGGAGAGACCCAGCTGCCAGTTTGCCTGGCCTCCAGGGCCCAGAGTGGCAGCTTCCTGCTGCTGCACTCAGGGCCGGACCTGGGGAAGGGCCCCCTCCACTCCCCGGGGGAGTGAGACCTGCCCAGCTGCGACCACAGCAAGAGGTAGGCACCCGCCCGCCCGGGAGGAGAGACCCAGCTGCCAGTTTGCCTGGCCTCCAGGGCCCAGAGTGGCAGCTCCCTGCTGCTGCACGCAGGGCCAGACCTGGGGATAAGCCCCCTCCACTCTTCCACTGTGCCATTCTACAACTAGCCACTAACAGGATTGACTCCACTAACAGGATTGCTGACTGGACATGATCTGGGCCAATTGGCTTAAACTGGAAGGGAAAAAAAAAGGGCTTCCAAGGGTCCATTTTGTTTGAGACTTGTTCCTGGGTTCAAAGTTTTTGTTTTTGTTTGTTTGTTTGTTTTGTTGTTTCTTGTTTTTTTTTGTTTGTTTTTGTTTTGATTGACAGTGTGTTTGTTTGCTTCTGCTCCTCTTTTCTTTCTTTCTTTTCTTCCTTCTCACTCTTGTATTTTTTCTTCTTCCTTCATCTTCCCTATTTACACCCTGCCATTACATACTCAACAGAGGCAAAAACAAGTTATACGCAGAAATTGGGATTATTAGAATGGGTACAATTGAAATATATAGCAAAGTGTTGTTATATATAGTTTATTCTCTATTTTCTTGGCTCTCTCTCTCTTCTCTCTTACACTAATTTCTACTCCTTGGTCATTTTTCTTCTTCTTTTTTTCTTTTCCATCTTTCTTTATTTCTTCTCTCAACCGTTGCATAAGATAGGTTTATATATAAATCGGTCTTTCCACCTAATCATTCACTCCATTCTCTTTCCTCTCTTGTCTGATGATACTAAACCACTTCCATAGAACTCTCTTTTCATACTTTCTAAGAAAGAACAAGTCCATACACTCACTTCCTTCTTCCTAAACATATCACCTCTGTGTCCATTACTTGAAACTATAAAACCCCATCAGAAGTGTACAGAGTAAATTGGAAACAATATCTGGGTTAACTAAATCTGTACATTGTGATCAAACTGGGATTCTCTGAATAGAAAGTGTTTGATTTTAAAGTGTAAAGGAAATATAAGGGGATCTGATAGCATTGTACTACAGGAGCAACATAAGGTTTTAAGGTAAAATCAAAATAGTCAAGGTCCCACAGTGCAGGAAGAATAGACACACAAGTAATATAAAGAAACAAGGGAAGAAAGTGACACAAACAAATCAATATACCTCTGTTGCCGCCTGAAGCGCTTGGAGCAACGGAGCCGCAGGAAGAACTTCAGAAGCAAACTGGAGACAAACAGCTTTTTATTCTGATAACTTTTCTCTCTGGTTCTAACAACAACTAACACACGCCAAACACACCACTAAAATGGCGCTGACCCGATCAGCAATTTCGGCCAAGTCACTTGAGATCCCGCAACAAATCCCGTGAGACTACGGGTGGCGACAATGGCCAAATCTCCACGGCTCATAGTCAACTGCAATTCAAGTCAATCCCCAAACAGGGCTCCTGCATACCTCCTCAGTAGATTCCATGGCATGCACAGTTGGTGAAATGCCAGAGATAGAATTTAGAAATTACATATTCCAAATGTTTGTGGAACTTAAGAATGAACTAAAAAATGAGATGAGGGAGCAAATACAGGTGGCGAAAGATCATTTTGACAAAGAACTCCATAAACAAATACAGGAAGTAAAAGATTACTTCAATAGGGAGATAGAGGCTCTAAAGAGAAACCAAACAGAAATTCCGGAAATGAAAGAAGCAATAAACCAAAATAAAAGCTCAATCGAAAGTATCACCAACAGAGTAGATCACTTGGAAGAAAGACCCTCAGACAATGAAGATAAAATATATATCCTAGAGAAAAATCTAGATTACACAGCAAAAATGGTAAGAAACCAAGAACAGAACATTCAAGAATTATGGGACAACATAAAAAGACCAAACATAAGAGTGATTGGGGTAGAGGAGGGGGCAGTGTTTCAAGCCAAAGGAATGAGTAATTTATTTAATGAAATAATTACAGAAAATTTTCCAAACTTGAGGAATGAATTGGCAAAACAAGTTCAAGAGGCTTACTGAACACCAAACATACAAAATCACAACAGATCCACAGCAAGACACATTATAATGAAAATGCCTAATATAGTGAGCAAGGAGAGAATATTAAAAGCCACAAGAGAAAGGAAGCAGATTACATATAGGGGAAACCAATCAGACTATGTTCAGATTTTTCTACCCAGACCTTAAAAGCAAGAAGATCCTGGAATAGCATATTTCAAGCTCTGAAAGAAAAGGGATGTCAATCAAGAATCTTAAATCCAGCAAAATTGAGCTTTAGATTCAAAGATGAAATAAAAACCTTCCACAACAAGCAAAAGTTAAAAGATTTTGCATCTTGAAAGCCAGCACTTATGAACATCCTGGGCAAAATTTTTCATGAAGACGAAGAGAAAAATAACAATGAAAATCAACAAAGGGAGATATTAAACTAAGGGAAGTACCAACGAGAAGAGAAACCAAATCAAGCTAAAGAACATAATACAAATAAAAATGAATGCGAATAAAAATCACATCTCAATAATAACCCTGAATGTTAACAGCCTAAACTCGCCATTCAAAAGACACAGATTATCTGAATGGATTAAACGAAATGACCCAACAATTTGCTGTCTCCAAGAAACACACCTCATAGAAAAAAAACATCAATAGACTGAAGGTGAAAGGCTGGGAAATGTCTTATCACTCACATGGCCTGCGAAAGCAAGCAGGGGTTTCCATTCTCATTTCAAATAAGGTAGACTTCAAGCCAAAGCTAATCAAAAGGGACAAAGATGGATGTTTCTTACTACTTAAGGGAACCATTCATCAACAGGATATAACAATCATAAATCTATATGTCCCAAATAATGGAGCACCTACATTCATCAAACAAACACTTCTCAAGTTCAAGAGTAAAATAGACCACAACACAATTGTCCTAGGGGACTTCAACACACCTCTCTCACCAATGGATAGATCATCCAAACAAAAGCTAAACAAAGAAACTTTAGGCCTCCTTAAAACAATTAATAACTTAGACCTAACGGACATATATAGAATATTTCATCCCTCAGTAAGCGAATACACTTTTTTTTCTCAGCAGCACATGGCTCCTTCTCCAAAATAGACCATATATTATGTCACAAGGCAACTCTCAGCAAATATAAAAAAATAGAGATACTACCCTGCATTCTATCAGACCATAAAGGGATGAAATTGGAAATCAACGACAAAACAAGGAATAAGAAAAACTACTCCAACAACTGGAAGCTAAACAACATGCTACTGAATGAACAAGGAAGGGGTTGAAGAAGATATCAAAGAGGAAATCAAAAAATTCCTAGAGGTAAATGAGAACACAGATACATCGTATAGAAATCTCTGGGACACTATGAAGGCAGTAGTAAGAGGAAAATTCATTGCACTGAGATCATTCCTTAAAAGGGAAAAAACCCAACAAATAAATGACTTAACATCACACCTGAAAGCAATAGAAAAAGAACAACAGATCAACACCAAGAGCAGCAGAAGACAGGAAATAATTAAAATCAGAGCAGAAATTAATGAAATTGAGACTAAGGAAACAATTTAAAGAATTGACAAAACTAAAAGTTGGTTCTTTGAAAAAATAAACAAAATTGACAGACCCCTAGCGATGCTAACGAAAAGAAGAAGAGAAAAAAGTCAAATTACTAACATTCATGATGAAAAAGGGAATATCACAACAAACACCTCAGATATACAGAAGATAATTAGAAATTACTTTGAAAACTTGTACTCTAATAAAATAGAAAATCCTGAATGCATTGACAGATTTCTAGAGTCATATGATTTGCCTAAACTGGATCTGGAGGCTATACACAATTTAAACAGATCGATTACAAGCGAAGAAATAGAAGATGTCATCAAAAAGTTACCAACAAGGAAAAGTCCAGGACCTGATGGGTTTACAGCAGAGTTCTACAAGACTTTCAAAGAAGAACTAATACCAATGCTCTTCAAACTATTTCAAGAAATAGAAAAAGAGGGAGCTCTTCCAGACTCTTTCTATGAGGCCAATGTTACATTAATTCCAAAGCCAGGCAAAGACACATCTAAAAAGGAAAACTTCAGGCCAATATCTTTAATGAACATAGATGCAAAAATCCTCAACAAAATTCTGGCAAATCAGATACAAAAACATATGAAAAAGGTAGTGCACCATGATCAAGTGGGGTTTATTCAAATGCAAGGCTGGTTCAACATTCAAAAATCAATAAACATAATACATCACATCAATAGACTTAAAGATAAAAATCATATGATTATCTCAATAGATGCAGAAAAAGCATTTGACAAAATACAGCTCCCTTTATGTTCAAAACACTGGGAAAACTAGGAATATCAGGAACATATCTCAACATTATAAAAGCTATTTATGCAAGGCCCAGAGCTAACATTATCTTAAATGGAGAAAAATTGAAAGCATTCCCTCTGAAAACTGGAACAAGACAGGGATGCCCCCTTTCACCACTGCTATTTAACATAGTACTGGAAACTCTGGCCAGAGCAACTAGACAGATGAAAGAAATTAAAGGGATCCAGATAGGAAAAGAAGAGCTCAAATTAGCACTATTTGCTGATGACATGATAATATACCTAGAAGGCCCAAAAAACTCTACCAGAAAACTTTTACAACTAGTAAATGAATTTGGCAAAGTAGCAGGATACAAAATCAATATCCATAAGTCAAAGGCATTTTTGTACATCAGTGACAAAGCCTCTGAAAGGGAAATGATGAAAACTACCCCATTTACAATAGCATCAAAAAATAAAATAAAATAAAATACCTGAGAATCAACTTAACGAAAGAGGTGAAATACCTCTATAAGGAAAATTATAGAACACTAAAGAAAGAAATCATAGAAGAACTCAGAAGATGGAAAGACCTACCTTGCTCTTGGATAGGTAGAGTCAATATTGTCAAAATGTCCATACTACCAAAGGCATTATACAGATTAATGCAATTCCAATCAAAATCTCAATGTCATTCTTCAAAGAAATAGAAAAAGCAGTCATGAAATTCATTTGGAACAATAGGAGACCGAGAATAGCCAAAGCAATCCTGAGCAAGAAAAGTGAAGCAGGGGGCATCACCATACTGGATTTTAAATTATACTATAGAGCAATAGTAACAAAAGCAGCATGGTATTGGCACCAAAACAGACTGGTGGACCAATGGTACAGAATTGAGGACACAGAGACTAATACATATAATTTCAGCTATCTTATATTAGACAAAGGCGCCAAAAATGTACAGTGGAGAAAGGAT
Source organism: Tamias sibiricus (assembly GCA_025594165.1). Classification (NCBI taxonomy): domain Eukaryota; kingdom Metazoa; phylum Chordata; class Mammalia; order Rodentia; family Sciuridae; genus Tamias; species Tamias sibiricus. Next base: position 30,504,313 of record CM046673.1, on the reverse strand, counting down.
AGCCTCTTCAACAAATGGTGCTGGGAAAACTGGAAATCCATATACAACAAAATGAAATCAATCCTTATCTCTCACCATGCACAAAACTCAATTCAAAGTGGATCAAGGACCTAGGAATTGGACCAGAGACAATACACCTAATAGAAGAAAAAGTAAGCTCCAATTTCCAACATGTCGGATTAGGCCCCAAGTTCCTTAATAAGAATCCTGTAGCACAAGAACTATTACCAAGAATTAATGAATGGGATAGATTTAAACTAAAAAGCTTCTTCTCAGCAAAAGAAACAATCAGTGAGGTGAATAGAGAGCCAACTAATTGGGAACAAGTATTTAATACATGCACATCAGAGCACTAATTTCTAGAATATATAAAGAACTCAAAAAACTTAACACCAAAAAAGCAAATAACCCAATCAATAAATGGGCTAAGGAATTGAAAAGACACTTCTCAGAAGAAGATACACATTTAATCAACAAATACATGATAAAAATGCTCAACATCGCTGGCAATTAGAGAAATGCAAATCAAAACTACTCTAAGATTTCATTTCACTTGAGTCAGAATGGCAGCTATCAAGAACACAAACAACAATAAATGTTGGAGAGGATGTGGGGAAAAAGGCACACTCATACATTGATGGTGGGACTGCAAAATGGTGCAACTGCTATGGAAAGCAGTATGGAGATTTCTTGGAAAAATGGGAATGGAACCACCCTATGACCCAGCCATCCCACTCCTGGGTCTATTCCCAAAGGACTTAAAAACAGCATATTACAGTGACACAGCCACTTCAATGTTTATAGCAGCACAATTCACAATAGCTAGGTTGTGGAACCAACCTAGATGTCCCTCAGTAGATGAGTGGATAAAGAAAATGTGGTATATGTACACAATGGAATTTTACTCAGCAATAAGAGAGAATAAAATAATGGCATTTGCAGGTAAATGGATGAAGTTGGAGAATATAATGCTACGTGAAATCAGTCAATCTCAAAAATCCAAATACTGAATGTTTTCTCTGATATAAGGAGGCTAGTTCACAGTGTTGTTGGATGGGGGTACATAGGATTAGAGGAACACTAGAATGGTCAAAGGAAAGGGAGGGGAAGGGAGGGAGCAAGGGGGGAGGGGGGGAAGGAAAAAAAATGGTGGGTGAATGAGATGGATATCATTATCCTAAATGCATGATTGAAGATCTGAATGGTACTTATATACTTTGTATACAAGCAGTTATATGTAAAAAGATGGTATACTTGTGCATTATGAATAAGTAAATAAATAATTAAATTAAAAAAAGTTGCTGATGTTGACCCTTTGGTATAGGACAGATGAGGCTGGACATCCAACTAACTTTCAGGAAACAGGTTTACTTAAGCTACAGTGGTCTAGAGGGCTAATGCCTAAATATCTCTGGACCCTGAGTCTGGAAATTCTGTTAGGTTTATATTCAGTGGGATAGTTACATGATAGTGGGCGGAAACATTCCCTTTGTACCATATTCTTAGGCCCACAGAGGTTTTACAAGTTTTTATTGAGAAAACAGAGATATCTTTTTTGTACAACAAGCTTGATTGCAGACTCTATCACACCTTTTGCATGTAAACCTGTCATTCACAAGAAACCGGAAGCTTCAAACCACAATGTTCTCTATGCACATCCTGTTGATACTGTAAAAATCTTTCTGACAAGAGGAGAAGCTTAATTATGGCAAGGGTCTTTTGGGTGGGGGTACCTGGTCTGCTTCACCTTGAGGAATGACTCAAGAATGGAAGGAACCAAATTCCTTAGCTGCAATCTCCATTCCAACCATCTAACCTGCCTGAGTGCAGCGTTCTCGTCCACATGCATCCTACGGAGAGTGCTTCTGGAATGTCATCTCTGGTTCAAGGTGTGCCTGATGTCAATTTTCACAGACATTCAAATCCGCAGTGTGGCCTGGCCCTGCTTTTGCACTCGAGATTCAGCACCTAGTATATATGAGAAGGACCACACCATGGTGCATCTGCCAGAGACCCCAGGGAAGTGACACAGGGGCCAGGACCTCACAGGATAGCTGTATCGGGAATCAGAGAGTTCTTGTCCCTCCTTCCTTCTCTCCTTCCCTCTCTCCCTTCTTTCCAAGGATATTTGAACAATGCTCTTTGCAGGGATGCCCAGCTCTTTTCTAGATGCTTTGATATTGTGATATTGCCTTTGCCTGCCCTTTAATAAACATTAAACTTTATTTTCTCATTTCCTCTGTATTTTTTGAAATCCGTATTTTCAACATTTTACTTGGGAGGCAGGAGATCTGGTTTTAGACATTGCTGTGTGACTGTGGTAAAATTAATTCCCTTCTCTGGGCTCTTGATTTATTCCTGTGAAAAAAACGACTGAACAGGACCAAATGATTCCTAGCACTTCAGTCATTGATGGCATTCTATGACCCTTTGCTTTGAAGCTGAGGCAGCTATGACATGTGGAGACAGCTACCCATCATTAGTGGCTGTCTACATTGGAAAGGTTACATGGGGAGTGTGGACTCATGCTGCCCAGAAGGAGAACAGACAAATGTGTAGGCAGGAGTGATCCTCCAGTCTGTGTTCCCTGGCAGCAGAGTCGGTCGTTGATTAATTAGAGGAAGAGAGAGCACAGAAAACTGAAATCCACAGATGATTTTCAAGCCTCATTTTCAGCAATAATTTTAACCTCCTCCCATTGAACTTTTATTTTTTTGCTTTGTCTTAAGACCAGAGCTGCTAACAAGGGAAAAATTGACTGATTTAAATTTCATCTTCCTTAATTTTCTCAGTGCAGGCTGAGGTAGAAGTGCTAATGAGCAGTGGAGAGACAACAAGGGTTCACAGGAGGGGTGAGAAGAGAGGGTAAGGGAGGACAGGGCCCCTTCCTAAGTGGTGAAATTACAAAGAGCAAAGGTCTACATTAGGGTGTGCTAGGTGCTATACCACACAAACCCCGACCTCCTTGGCTTAACACAGCTGAGGTTTATCTTCATTCATGTCACAGATGGGTGTAAGTTGGGGAAGGGTGCAACTGTGCTCCCCGCAGTCATTCAGGAAGCCAGGATTCTTCTATCCTCTGGGGCATCTGAGACCTCCACTGGATCCTCCTTTGGTTCAGAGACAAAGCAAGGGAGTGTGTGAGCATGGTCTTATGGATCAGGCCTGCACAACTTCTGCCCACACGGAACTCAATCATGACCTCACCTGGCTGTAGGGGATAATGGGAAGAGTAGCCTAGCTGCATTTCCAGGAAGAAAAGAAACAGAGTGGGTGAAATCACAACATTATTTCTGCCACCAATTCCTTTGTCTGTGGATCTCTCCGGAAGCTCAGGGCTCAGAAATGGGAAAAGAATTCTCAGAGGCTCCTGTCCTCAGCTGTGGCCTCATTTATGACTCTTGTTTCATTCCTTCTTTCTTTGAAAGCAGTTATTCCCCAGCACCCAGACCATAGCTGCTTCCAGCTCAGGGAATGCTCTCGGATAGTACCTGGCTCTCTTTGAAGGAGGGAAGAGGAGGAAAAAAAAACCTCTTTCCCCACAGTCTAATGGTTAGGAACTAGAGTATAATAAGCTCATCAGATCTGATTTGAATCTTTGTTGAGTTTTCCCAGTTGTAAAGTAAGAATGAAATACCTTGCCTCACGAGGTTGCCCTAGAATACAGGTCCAATGGTATGTTACTCTATAACTCTCAGTGGACTCAGAAGGGGATGAAAGTTCACTTTCTGTTCTCCCACCCCTAGTATCTCCTCAGGAGTTGTAACCCTAGCAAGGAGTGAAGTTCCTCTGTGTTGTACTTTTCCTACTAGTTTTCAGATTTTCAATCCACTTATGGCCTCTTGTAGTCAAGGGTACAGGGGGAATGTTAAAGAATATCCATTTCTCCCTTTCCAGAACAAAAATGGAGTTTGGAAGAGGGTAACCAAGAGCCAAATTCTGTCATTTTCAGAACGTTCAAGGACCAAATGGGTGACTGTGGAGTAGTATTGGAAAAGAGTAGAAACTTGGGAGCTTTTGGGATAGATATTGAAATTCTGGAGAAGACTTGGTGGAAATATTTTCTTCTCTCTCTCTCTTCAGTGGAAATAAAATAAAACTAATTATAAAACTAATTCTTAATACTCCCAGCCAAAATCTCTGTTTCAGTTTGTGTTACCTTAGGACAACAAGTGCCTTGATCATACCCCTGACTACTGTAGTAGTAAGGACAACTGAATAAATGGAGCTAAACAAATATCTCTATTCAGTAGTCACCATATGCCAGATATTTTCAAATTTGCTTGTTCCTTTCATCCTGGAAGACTTATGATTTGAACCTAGTTCCATGGGCTACAGAGTTCAAGCCATTCTACAATAGTATGTTGGCTCTTAGGACAGAGTTGCATGAAAGTTGGTGTAATTCAACCAGTTCTGGTGATGCTCCTACCTGTGATAAAATGGACTGTACTTTTGTTACACCAATTGGTAATTAGGCAATGGTGGTGGGATTGTCTCCAGTAGTTTCTTCAGGAATGTGTTACATTTCAGTTCTAGTCTAGTAGGTAAGCTAGACTTCTATGGGCCTAGCTCCCCAGTAGGGCTGGAGCTTTCTGTCTCATGGGTCACAGCAGAGCTGGATGTCTAAAATTTTGTATTCCATCCCAGGGTTCCTGAGTGAGTTGACAGAGGAATGTTGAACAGAATACAAACTGGGCCTGACAGGTGGGTCCTAGCATTTTCTCTTTTGGGGAATTATTTGATAAACAGAGCATATAGAGCTGTTGCAGAAAGACCTTGAATTCATCACTCCCTGGAAGACCTCCACCCCTCTTGCAGAGTACTAGGCAGGGATAGCTCTGGTGGATGAAGCATGGCCATACTCAGAGTCCTAGTGACAGGGTAACAGCCACATGGGCTGTAAGGCAGAGATCTGCTGAAGCTGGGATGTCCTTCCTCAATCCCCTTCCCAAGAGCAATGATCAAGGTCTGAGGGTCCTTCACAGACTTTTTCTTATACAGTCTCAAGAAGTGGGGGAAGGACTAAGGCTAACTCTTGTTTGACATTTCTACTGTTCTTTCTTTCCATCCTACTCAGGAATTCAGAAGTCCAGGAAATTACTTTGTTAACCAAATGGAGAATTTAATGAACCCACTCATATCAAAAGAAAGACCTGCAATATCTTTATCTGTGTAATTAATTAGCCTATGTCTATGAAGTGTTCCAAGCATGTGAAGTGCCACAAATCTCTTGTGTTAATTATTGTTATGCATGGGAAACATAACTGGATTTCCTGACCTCTGTGCACATAACAGCTCTTGTTTAATGGTGCGTGAATTGTAGCTTTACTTTTTGATCAGCGTTGACTCTCTTTTGGTGATCTATTGAGACACTTTTTCATGCTTTTCAAGATTTTTCTTTAGAAAAATCAAGTTTTGAAAATGTGTTTGCAAATGTGAGTGGCAGTGAGAAGCGTCGGAAGGTGTCTGAGAGGGGGAGGAAGATGTGTGACTGGATGGAAGCAGGTTTTTAGAAGATGCATCTGTTAGCGTCAGATTAAATTAAAAGAGAGAGAATGAGACTGGGAGCAGGGAAGGCACCAAATAAAGCTAAGACACCAAGTAATGAAAATTTGAACGAGGGTAGTGATTGGGAATTGGGGATTGTGTGGTTGAGAGAAAATTTATTGCTTTAGGAATGGGTCCTCTGGTATACTAGGGAAAAACTATAGCTTAACTGCATTTTGTTAAAAATGGAGAGCAAGGATTGGGGGTGTGGCTCAGTAATGGAGTGCTTGCCTGGCGTGTGTGAGGCAGGCACTGGATTTGAGCCTCAGCACCACATAAAATATAAATAAATTAAAGGTATTGTGTCCATCTACAACTAAAAAAATTAAAAAAGAAAAGCAATAATGCGATATAAAGTTTAAGTTATGAATGATGTATAAGTCCTAGAGATCTGCTGTATAGCATGATGCCTTATAGGTAACAATATGGTATTATATTCTTTAAAATATGCCAAGAGCATAGATCCCTTGTTAACTATTCTTTACACACACAGACAAGGAAAGTTTTGGAGGGAATAGTTAGGTTTAGTACTTGAACGTAGTGGTGTTATCATGGGTCCAAACTTATCAAAATGTCTCTATTACATTGTGTATTATTTGTATTTCAATTATACTTCAATGAAGCTTTGAGGAAAGGAGTTTGGGGAGCTGGAAGTAAACTTTTAAGTGGATAGATAGATGTGAAAAGAAGAGAAATAGCACCATAACCAAAAGCCTCCAGTGGGCTTGAGGAGGAAAGCCCTGAAGGCAGGGGGATGAGTCCTGGGCACATAGCAGGTATTGTGGAGCCACTGTGCAATCACAGGGCTGTTTAACAACCAAGGCTGTCTGCTAGCTTGTATTTTAATGCAATTAATAATCACTGGCTTTTGCTCTGAAGAGTTAATAAAGGTGTACATTACATGATGTTGTAGTAATGCTGCTTTGAAGAAGACAAGGTGTTACATTCCTGGGTTAGCAGGAGGCAGAAAGAAGTGGGAAGGGGAGAGAGTGCAATGAGTTAGGGAGAGCTGCCAGTCATCATGGACTCAGAAGACTGAGAACAAAATCTGCAGGGAGATCACAAAGTCTCAGATAGGCATGGATTTCCCCCAGCGTGTGAGATGGGAGCCAGTCAATTTTATTTGATTTTCAAAACCAAAGTGACCTCAGCAAATATCTAGGTACCAACAGAAAGACAAACTCTGGAACTGGAGGACCAAAGATTGAGGGCTTTATGTAATGAGAAAGAAGCCCATTGCCCTCCTCTAGCTTTGCCCCTGTCAATCCATTCATTATTTTTCTACATTTTCATATCTCAGTGGGACGAACTATCTTTTCAGAGTTTTCTGAAAAACACCAAACAGAACAAAACAAAACCAAGCAAAACAAAACAGAACAAAACAAAAACCTTTCCCTGAAACACTCTGTTCTGATTACTCCAGGGCTTTTAATGTGATAAATTCTAGATATAAGTATTCTGGGTCATTTTTGACTTTTCATGAGATGAGACCCAGAGACAATTAAGCCAGACCACTTTTGGTTCTTCATGCTACCAGAGGACTGACTAAATTCATTTTCGAAGCTCCTCAGTGAACAAATATGGCTCTGCCGTCCCAGAAGATCCACACAACAAGAAAAGCAAACATATGGATAAAAGTCTTCCAAACTGCTACTTTCTTTCCCTAATTCCTTTTTAAAATCTTTATGTTGATTACTTTTCATCTGGAATGTGTGTGTGCTGGTAGGAGTTAGCAGTGGAGGGCAGGAAGCTGGAAGTTGATGGATTAGCTTTTTATCAATTTATTTAGGGATGACCTTTGTTACTAAGTAGCTATTTGACCCCATGACAAGTCATTGCCTCTCCTCCCCTGCTTAGCTCTGGTATACTATCTATCTCCTCTTTCATTTTTCATTACATTGCCTTGTTTTGCGGCCTCTATTGGCAAAACACTCACCTTACCAGTTATTTTATCTGCCAGAACAAAAAGAAAACAGGAATAAGTGTAGTTTTCCTCACATGAAACTGATATAAGACACCGAATCATTGCTGACTTGTAATAATTCAGGGCCTGAGGATGCCTGTGACATGGATTAAGCATTGGAGTCACTTGTCTTTGGGGAGAGAAATGTCCCTGCCTATGCAGGTAGCTGAGCCCACCCGTGCATGCCAGCTATGTCAAGTGTCATCACATGTCTCCAAGATATTTCATTGTCCTTCTCATTCCAGGGTGCAAACAGGTTGAAGACAGGAGAGACTTTAATGGAATCTGAACAGTGCCTAACCCCTGTGGATATTCGTTGAATGTTAAATAACAACAGTGATCATATATTAATGATGCCCAGCTCACTTGGGAGAGAATACCAAATAGCTTGGAATTTTCCTGTTACTGGCAGCATGGCCCAGGAGCATCCTGAGGTGAATTTAAAATCCTCAGCAATTCAAATCACATTTCCCATAAGAAATACATCTTCTAGCTTGGAGTAATTGTTCAGCTTATTGCTGGTTTACTGTGTGATTTGTTAGTCTTCGTTTGAATCTTCCAGGTCTGGAAAAAAGATATTGTGCTTTAATGATAAATAATCTCAAGAAGGGGGTGGGCAATGGCTCTTCTGGCCAATGCCTTTTTCCTCTTTTCTTTCATCCAGTATTTTTTTTCCAGCTGCTTCAGTTTGCTCAGAAGTAAATTATTATCATATGAGCTCAATTTAAAGAGCTTCTATCGAAAACAAGCTGCCACAAGCTATTAAGAAAATAACCCTATTTCAGTGTTGAGTGAAAAGGAAAAAAAATTAACTCCATTCAGTGTGTGTGTGTGTGTGTGTGTGTGTGTGTGTGTATTATTTTCATTGAACCAGAGTCTTTCCCAACAGTGTCAATGAAAAGGAACAGTGGCCTTCTCATCCTCTTTGCTTTTCTCAATTCACCTGCCAGTCTTATTCCACAGATCCTGAGGAAGCTCTCAGATGTCTTGGTTAAAAGTTTTCTGATGGGGACTTTAATGATTGGTTTGGAAAAAGCCAGTGAGTGGGCATGAGCATTGCTTCTCTCCTACCCCAAGATCTGCAGTGCTGCATGAAGCACAAATATCTTGACAACTGTCCAAACATCACTGGGGCACCACTGGCCTTGAGCAATTCATTCATTTACTCATGGATGGTCTACTATGTGCCAGATATGTAATGAGAGCTGACAAGGAGACAAATAAGACATGTTTGTCTTATTTGTCACTCTTTCCCACCCTAGAAAAGTCCTCATTGATGATAAGAATAAAAATGTAGGGCTCCCTTATGGTGAGGGTAATGAGAGTGACAGACACATATCAGGGATGGGCTGTGAATGGGCACAGTTTGGGATCCCCAGGCTAGTGGGATCACAGAAGCTCTCTGAAGGCATTACTTTCAAAGACCAATGGGAATTTGTCATTTGAAGGGGTTAGGGAAGAGCCTTTCATTGTTTCTCCTTATCTGCTTCCTGCCCCTTGCAATTTAGGTAGAATTATTTTAGTCTACATTTGCACACCTTGTCAAATTCCAAAGATGGAAACTTTTCATAGCCATTTCTACTTCCCTGGGTCCACCATGATTTCTAGCATCTATTAAGCTGCAGTGGAATTGACACTGGGTTGGGTGCATTGTAATATCTTATTTATCTTAATTTTACTCCCATATTTACAGACAGGAAGGCTGAATGCATGAAGTTGAATTCAGGGACCCTTGTCTGTTTTCCAAGATCTAAGCCTTTTTCTATATGAGAAAAATGCTACATATTAAAAAGAAAAATAATCCTCAATGGTTCCAGAAGAAAAAATATTCCATCTGACCTCTCCCCTTTATATAATGTCAAACCTACATCAGGGTCATGGTGTTTACCTGAATAGATAAATGCCATTATTACATTTGAATGATACCATTTCTTGTACTTAACTTTTATTTTTCAGTATGGCCAGACATAGGAATGTGTATTTTGTGGTGTATTTCCATTTCTTATGAAAAAAAATTAACGTTGTTTGTATTTGGACACTAAAAGAAACTTGACCTCTTTAGCCAAGTGCTGATTTTAAGATGATGCTAAGGTGGAAAGAACTTAACCTTCATAGTTTTCTCCTCTTACATTGAAATAAGACAAAGGAAGTTGGATTCTGAAATATCTGTTTAGGGCTTTTTTTCTTCAAAGTGCTCCAAAATGGAAAGAAATAGGAATTTTAGGCTGATCATTGTCCTTAGACTTGGGAAAAGACCACTGACTGTAAAAAACTGCTTTTTCTTCTTCTTAGGGATGGGGTCAACGATATTCCATAGCCTCCCCTGCATTCAGTATGGTCATGGGACTGAGTTTTGGCCAGTGGACTGGGGAGTGAATGACGTGGATCACTTCCAAGGGTCGTTTACAAACCCCCAAGCAGTCCTTGCTTTTTCCAACTACCTGGAATAGAGAGGACTTTCAAGGTGATTTTGGAAGCCACATGTTGAAGATCTATGATCAGTTGGCTCCTTGAATGACCATGTGGAATGACTGTTTCTTTACCCCAAACTGTCATATGAATCAGAAGTACACTTCTATTGTATTTCTACTATTTATTTGTAAGTTTATTTGCTACAGCAACCAGTGTTACTCTAAATCATACTGGCCATCATCCTGGAAGACTGTGTTGTCACAAGTGTGATCTCTCACCCTGAATCTTGTGGTTTCCACCGTAGAGAACTCAGTGGGATAGTCTGAGGAGTCTGTGAGGCTATAAATGGAAGCGAGGCACACAAGTTAACATTCACCAGGCTGGATTCCTGCCTGTATCTGCTTTGAGTGGCTTCCCCCACACCCACCAGAGCATTTGAAGCATGAAGAGAGATGTTCTAACTGTGATCTGGTAGCCTTCTTTTCCCTTGATTGATTTATCAACATAGTTTGTTCCTGCTGATAGCTTTCTGATGAGATTTCTGACCAGCAGAGCCTGCATCTCTCTGTCCTGACTTTCACCCTTCTCCTTTTGAATAGTTGCCCATTGTAGTGGCTTCATTACCTCTGACTGTTTTCAGAATTTTAGTCATTTAAGGATAGTGAAGAGCTCCCAGCTCTCAGAAGACAGAGCTGCTGTATGAAAGCCGTGTTTGGGGACAGAGAATAATTGTTTCTTCTTTTACTCATGGTTATCAGTAGAAGGTACTGGAAGTCACTTTAATTAAAATATCTTTTTTTTTTTTTTAAATTCAGGGAGGTACCCTCAAAAAGGCTAGGATCTCACACGTGCTCTATCAATGAGTCACACCTCCAGCTCCCCACTTCTTGAATACCAATTTAATGTTGAAAAATGTGTACATACCCTGTCAATATTTCTGGGGGTCTTCCTAAATCTGAGAGTTTGGGATAGTATCTCTGTCTCTTGGATAGATTTTGGGATACTGGTCTCTTTGTACTTCTCCCGCTTTAATTAACCCATGTGTAGACAATAAACCAGAAAACATCTCTTGCTGAGTAAATCCAATCCTAAATTTACTTATCCTAGACAACAATCTGACAAGAAATGGGCAGAGCTGTGTATGATCCACTGATTGTAGACTTCAGAGTCTGAGAACAAGGTTAAATTCTCGCCTTCTTTGTGACTCTACATTTCTGTTCCTATTCCTTCCCATTCCTACAGATGGGAGAAGGCTGAAGCAGGAAGGGTGCCTGGGGGCTGTGCAGTGCCCAGAAGTATTATCTTTAAGTTATGCTTCCTGTTTTTGGAGATTGGCAATATGGTGGAAGTGGTAGGAACAAGATGGCTCAGTAACCGAGGACTTTGAAAGGATGTTAGATATTATGGATTATCACTTTCACACCCATGCTTCTCAGCATTTTAAATTTAGCACATCACCACCCAGACTGAAGTGAAATAAGTTTTATTTATTTCTGTAGATTTTATTTATTTTTGTAGGTAGAGGCATCTGCTTTTGTTCTTGATGAGTTTCCTTAGATATTTATAATATCCAATTATTCTCCACATAGTTGTCATTCACGTATTTCCTATCATTGTTTGGTAAGCCATCTGAGCATTTGTTCTCCCTTCAACCAAAATGCTCCCTGACCCCATCCCAGAGGCACCAGTAAAAACGACATTACTTAGAAGAGGTCATAGCTCTGTTGTATTCTTTAAAAATACTGTCTAAATAATTCCAACTTTCTGATCCCTCTTTGAAGTTCTCAGATTGGTTATCAAAATTCACAAAGTCCCCCAGGGGAAATTGGGGGAGCTCCTTTATTAATTGCCCTTACATGCCCATTATCTTGGATTGTCTCAATTTCAGTAGTGACTGCTATAGTTATATCAGCATCAACAAATTCCCAAAGTTGTTAAAATTAAAATGATACTTTTCACTCCTACAGGGACCAAAATGTCTGTTGTACATGTCATTAAAAGTTTCCAGTTGCCCCTTGAACACACTTCTTTAGGGTCTATTCTTTCTAAGTTTCCAGAGAACTTGAGGAGAGCAAGAATCTCTTATTAGAATGCATGACTCAGGAAAAATTGATTCCAGACAGAACATGATAGCAGATAATGTTAAATGTCTTTAACTCTGTCTTAATAATTTCTGACTGAAAAAATTGTGTTAGTTTTCTTCTTGAGATTAGGTTAATTTAGTGGTATTTATGAGAAACTCCCACGAGGAGGCTGATTTTCTGTCATGTTTTTAGGTGGCTGAATGCTGCCCCCTTTCCCCAGTCCCACCATTACCTTCCACCTTCCCAGAGCTAAAGGAATAGAAGAAACCTATTTATGAGGTGACCCCAGTCCCAGAAGCAAACAGACTTTATGTTTACATAATCAAATAGAGGAGGTGGGGTAGCAGGGTAGTTGTCACTACCCACAGCCTGATGTCACCCTGTGGTGCTTTGGACATTCCACACTCAAATTATATCAGGATAATGACCTCTTCCCTTCTCCTTTATGCTGCAATGTGGTGCCTCTTCCTCCTTTCAGTCAGCAACAGGGAGAATACTTACGGACTGTCTATCCATGGTAGAGGCCATAACCAACAGAAATGGCAACCAGGTGAAAAGGAAAGACGTTTTATTAAGTACAGAAAGAGAGAAAGAGTGAATGCAGGAGCGAGGGTTGTGGCTCAGTGGCAGAGCGCTTGCCTTGCATGTGTGAGGCCCTGGGTTTGATCCTCAGCACCACATATAAATAAATAAAGGTACTCTGTCCATCTACAACTAAAAATTAAAAAAAAAAAAAAAGAGTGAATACAAGGCTCTAGGAGGACCTGTATCCCCAGGAGATGGCTACCTGGGCCTTCATGGAGTCTAGGAAGGGGATCCTGCATCAGATTAGACACTTTGGCCCAAGAGTAGAAAATTTTGACATAAACAATCAAGGAAGAAGGAAACCGTGTTTCCCACAGATACAGACTGTGACACATTTGTGACAGCTCTGGCTTCCTCAGAGCTAGTTTATACCTCCCTCAACATGTTGGCTTTACACTCAGGCTGGCAGCTTGGTGGCCTCAGGAGCTCAGATCATCTAGCCACCCAGCACCAGAGGGAGGACAGTCTGTTAACTATCTCCTGGAGGAGAAAGGATGGAGGAGACCTGCATCCCCAGGAGACTTATATGATTTCTCATGGTCTGGAATCAAGTGACCACTTGATTCCTTGACCACTAATTGGTAAGGGGTGGAATCCTCATGATAGGCTTAGACTGATTATTTGGAGTGAAGTGGCTATTTGAGGACTTTGTCACTATAGTACTCAGATTTCATAGTTGTGGTGGCACAATAATCTCTTATGAACTCATCAATGAGATAATTAATTATACCTATATTTAAGATACTTAAAAAGTGGTATGTGATATAAACATAAAAATTGTATTTTTTATTTCTACAACTGAACTCTATATTAAATTACATTTACATATGCTATATATGTATGCTTACATTACATTATTATGTCTATGTACTATAGTATATATTATATTATATTATGTTCATGTTATTATAGTATATATGTGCTATATATAAACTAAGGTTTATATAATCTAAAAACTTCCTTTAAAGCGAATATGTTATCACAAATTCCTTGCCACATCAATATAATTTCCTAGTTGTTTGTTGGTTTTCTTTAATTTGTTGGTAGACTCTGTTGGTTGATATGGCAGTCAGTGGCTAAAGGGCGCTATAAGAACCATGATTTGACAACTGTATCAAGCACTCCCAATACCTTTGCATAATAATGATTATCACTAGGAGATGGGGATATTTTTGTTTTCCAAAAATTAATTTATTAACATGAATTAGTTGTACAAATTAACAGATTTACTGTGGCATTTCCATACATTTATTGTGCTTTGATCATATCCATCCTGTCTTCTAGAGAAGGGATTCTTGTCAGAAGCCTAGTGGGTTTGCGCCTTTGCCCCTGTGTTAGCATTGAGCTTTCTAATGTTGGTACCATCCAGGTTCTGGTCACATGCCAGGTGCTGCTTCAGGGACAGGGATCCAAAAAGATAACCATAGGCAGAAGAAGAAGCAAGGGTAGGGTACAGTGAGTGAGGGGCAAATTGGCTTCTCCTGATTACAGGAGCCAGAACCTTGAGTTTTGGTTTGCTTTTCTCTGGAGGGAACCCAAAGGGTTGTGTGTCCTGGCTGGGCCAATCACAGGAGGGTGGGCTTTGTCAATAAGGAGTCAGCATGGATGAGTTCTTCAGCATGTGGAACAAAGGCAGAGTGGGAGAGACAAGAGACACAGGCAAAAGAGAGAAAGCAGTGGCTATTGACAGATGAGGTGTCTCAGTCTGAGCTGTGTATGGGTCGGTGGGAGGGTACCCAAGACTCCTCTGCCCAGAGGTCACTAGAGCAGGCAGAGGGGGCTCACATGGCCACATGCTGGGATGTCCTGGCATGGTTCCCTGTCCAGACTATTCACAATGTCAGCCATGGCCACCTCCCAATTGGGAAAGGACTGTCAAATAGAGCAATCTCCTCAAGCTCACCTGAGAACTCTGTAATGAGTTCTCTGGGCCCAGGGTCTCTGACCATCTCTTCAGCCACTCTCTGAGCCCAGCTGGATCAGGTGTTTCTTCTGAGTGGGAAGAAAAAAGATCCTCCTTACGTTGTCTGAGTGACTTCCCTCTCCCACTCAAAGGTTTTTGAGAAAGGAGGAAAATTCCCAGCTTATTAAAAAAATTACAGTAATAATACCAAACAACAACAACTAATTTATTTGAAAAGTAGGCTAAGGACCCAAATTTCTCAAAAAGACGTGTAAATGGTCCAAAGATATATGAAAAAATGTTCAACATCACTAATTGTTAGGGAAATTCAAAACCAAATTCAAATGAGATATCACCTTCCCCAGTTAGAATGGCCATTACTAAAAATGACAGAAAATAATAAATACTGGCAAGTATAAGGAGAAAGGGAAACTCTTATAAACTGTTAGTGGGAATGCAAACTAGTATAGCCATTATGGAAAACAGTATGAAGCTTCCTTAAACAATTAAAAACAGACATATCATACAATCGAGCCATCCAACTACTGGGAATATATCCAAAGAAAAAGAAATCAGATTGTTGAATTCACAGTAGCCAATATACAGGATTAACCTTTGTGTTCATCAACTTATGAATGGATAAAGAAAATGTGGTATGTATACAAAATAGAATACTATACAGACATAAACAGAATGGAATCTTGTCATTTGTGTCAACATAGATGACCCTGGAGGACATTAGATTAAGCTAAATAAGCCAGAAAAACATATACTGCATTATCTCACTCATGTGGAATTTTCAAGTCAATATCATAAAAGCTCAGTGTAAAATGATGGTTATCAGAGGCTGGGGAGGACTAAGAGGGGGAGAAGATGAGGTGAAATGAAAAGTTACAGTCAGGAGGATATGTTCTCATGTACTGTTTTGCACAGTGGGATAACTATAGTCAATGCATGATGATGATGATAGTAATATACTTATTTTAAAATAGATAGAACAGAGGATTTTGAATATCCTCACCACAGAGAAATGATAAATGTTTAGGTGACGAGTCTACGCATTACCTTGATTTGATCATCGTATAGTGTATGCCTGTATAGAAACAACACATTGTGACTCACAAATATGTAAAATTATTATGCATCAAACAAAAATAAAAATAAAACAAGAAAAAAGTGAGAAAAAAAAACAACAACCCCTCAAATAACAACAGTGGACTGCAGAAAATTCTGCAAAACATTCTTCCAAAAGAGAAGAGAATCTTAACATTGTGATGTGTGGTTACTGAGATAAACCACATGGTGCTGAAGTTTACATTATTAATTATGGCCTATTACGTACTGTTTATGGCAGTTTTACTGTTTGCTGGACAATATGGTGGTGTTTAAATTTTTGATTAGTTTAGCATGGCGTGTACCCATCTCCCCTCTCCCTGAATAGTAGCTTCTGGAAGTGGGTATTGAACCTGAAAACCTAATTGGTTTTTGGGGGGTGGTACTCTGTATGCTTTTATGACTGAGGGAGAGGACCTTCTCACTTTTTGTCAGAGGACCTTCTCAGCTCTTTACAGCAAGGAAGGTAGAGTGCTTAATCTGACCACTGACCAGCAGAACCAATAGCTCCTGAGTGACCTATTTCCTTCCCCTCCACACTGAGGGGGAATACATCATTCTCTATTGCAAGTTTTTTAAACTAACATATTCCCCTCTGCTAGGGACCTCAAAAGTAGACATTATATAGAAATATGAGCTGTGAAAGTGTATCCTGTAATTTATGGTCAATGTGCTTTGAAGGTGAAAAACACCCCGTAGTCATACAGCATTACTGTAGCTTCTGTCTGTCCTTTCATCCACTCTCCCTCCCTAGTTTGCTAGCTGACTTGAGTAACCTGCAAAAGAGATCTAAGGGAGAAGGAGAAATGAAGAAGCACACTGGAAAAATTCTTCCTTTATTATTAACTTAAAACTCCAATTGACTTGCTTCCCCCAGGGCTGGAGACTACAATGGGAACATGGAATTGGTCCAGTTAGGCTCAAAATTTCAGAGAAAGAGATTGGTGTAGTGGAAAGATCAGTGAACTGGGAGAGAGAAGAGCTGAATGCTAACCATGAATGTGATTTTCTGAGTCCCTTAAGTTTTCAGCAACTCAGTTCACACTTTGGATGTCCTGTTTTCCCTCTTTGCCGGTACTTCTTGTCATTCTAGGATTTTCTTGTCTCTTTGTAAGACTTGGGTATGCCCAGATAGAATATGCATCAGGACTGCATGTTGATTAATTTTTGTTATGTAAACTACCATCCTTTAACTTTGTGGCACAAAACAACCCCCGTTTTTATTTAGTTCACCATTGTGTACATTACTTAGTTCTGGCTTGGGCTTCTCCAGCCTGTTGTGATTGGCTCTCTTATGCTTCTATTATCAGTTAGAAGATCTGCTGGATGATCTAGAATGGTGTCCCTTGCAGGTCTAGTGGTTGGCAGGCTGGCAGGCTGGCAGCCAGGCTGTGGATGCTTACTGGCTGGGGTGCCTCCATTCCCCTCCAGCAGGCTAGCTTGGGCTGAATCACATGGCAGACTCAGGGCTCCAAGCTTAGAAGGTGGGAAAGCCAGAATACTCAAGTACTTTTCAAGCCTCGGATTATATCGAATTTACTAATGTCCAACTGGCAAAGCAAAATGTATGATCAACTGAGATTCAAAGGGTGAAGAAGTAGATTTCATTTCTTGATGGAAGAGAAGGAATTCATGGTCATTTTTGTGGTCTATCATAGTCAGCATTTGGAGATGTCTGAAAAAATTATTGTAATGGCAGATAGCATTTTTGAGTGTTTACTGTGTCCCACACATTATGCCACTCACTAGATTCACACTATTTCATATGATAATTGACCTCATATGATAATTCACACTATCTCATATGACATCCTTGGTGTTTCCATGAAAGAAAGAAAGTGGCTATGTTAGAACGCTGTTCTGTCTCATGCAGCAGATGTGGTGCAGAAATGTTTCTTGTAAATAGAAATTTTGTAGCTTGAATTATATTTTCAGCACAATAGGGGAGTTTGCTATTTCAAGGAACCCCACTGAGAATCCTTTTGGAGAGCAAAGAATCCTTTTTTAACACCCTAAATCACCTCCTGGTTTAGCTGCTTGGTAGGTCAAAGCAAAGGGATTTCAAAATATAGATAATGTAGAAAAGTCTCTGGCTTTGAAGTTGACCTGCCTTAGGTTCAAATCTTATCAGCTGCATTATCTTGGGCAACTTATTTAACTACCCTAAGCTTAGTTTCTTTCTTTTCTTTTCTTCTTTTTCACTTTCTTTTTTTGTTTTGTGAAATGAAATTAATAGATACTTCTCCCCATTGGGTTGTTAAGAGAATTACATGAAAAGGAAAAACATATACGAAGAACCAGATATTTTACAGAAGTTCAACGACAACAGTACATTCTACCATGTTATTAGATGTTAGATTTTTTGGATAAGTACCCGTCCTACCATTTCTTACCTTAGACAAGAATCTTTTGAAAAAAATATTTTTTTTCCAGTTTTGGAATTTGCTTGGCTTAGTTTTCCCCTGTCTGTATTTTCAAAGTATTACTGTAAAGCTTTATGGCCATTTTCATTCCTTGATCAAATTTAAGAGGGTAAATGAGGAAATGCATTTGTAGCTCTGTAGACATCATGGGGTAAGGAGTCTGTCCTAAATGAATTTAAAATAAATTATCTGAGAAAAAGCAGGTGCTGCCTTACACAGTATGAAAAGTTATCTTTTAACATGATCAACGGAGACCAGGAAAACAATTAGCAAATTGGAAAGCCACTGCGATGTCCAGGAGCCACCGACCTCAACACAGGCATCAGAAGGATTGCTACCAACTTTGGGTCACTGGGTGGACCTGCAGTATCAGCACAAAACTCCGACTTGTGGAGGCCAATCTCCCAGTGCTAGTGAGCACTGGAAGGAATTTATAGCTGGTGAATTACAAAAGCAGCTCTAATTAGCCCCAAGAGGCAATTGCATAAGAACTACAGAGAACATTGCAGACTCATATTTGCTTCCTTCTCAGGATTTTATATGAGAGCCTGGTAATGAATGTTCTTTAACAATAGGAGCTGAGAGACCTTAGCACTAATAGCACTCCTGAGGATACAGTCTCTTTTATTTGCAATCCTGCAAAGATCAGTTGGATACCATTGAAAACTGGTACCTTGAAATTGCCCCCCCGCCCCACCTCCAATTTACATTGTGGCTTAAATCAGAAGGGAGAAACAGAGAGAGAAGATTTTTCCCCCTTAACCATTAACCCCCTCTCCATGCAATCATGAACGATAAATACTCTAACACTGATTAGTTTTGGAATTCTTTTTAGGAACTGGGTCATTTTAAAAAAGAGGTTCAGGCATAGAGGCTTATTTGTTTGTATTAATAAAGAGTGATAATGCCTCTCTGACACAGGTGAAAATATTGTCTCTAAAAGGGGGGGACTGTTATGGCCAGATTGGTTCCTTTGGTCTGCTTTTCCTGGGTCTTGGTAAAATAGTACTAAATAGCAGAATGAAAAAAAAAAAAAAAAGTACTAAAAGGTGGAATTTTGACAGATGGCCCAGAAGTGTTCTTCCTCCCTACTTCCCTCCCTTCCTTTAGCTCCCTCTTCCTTCAACAATGCACAAAGAACCTTATGTGGAACAGCTACTGTTCTAGGTGTGGGACATGCAGTAGGGAGTCCTGTAGGTTTGGGTGCAAGGAATGATCTTGCACCCATTGGTGCTAAGCAGCACTAATGCCAGAACTCAAAAGGGTATCCTCCTGGGTCTTCCTTGAAACCAGGGACCTCCAAGTGTTGCTGGTTACATCTTGGAATCCTCATGGGCATCTGTAAGGATCTTTATGGGTAACAGTGGAGACTTAGCTATATCCCCATGCTTTTTATTTCCAAGATCAGGTGATATCCAGGATTAGGAAAGTACAGGGAAGAAATCAGCTCTGCTTCCCTCAAGTCTTAGAATATGGTTATAATGGACTTAGAGATAGGTAGTTCAAAAAATACATCAAAGAAATCATCTTTTTCATGACACTTTGGTTCTGCACAAGCATTTTAGCCTATCCCTCGTGGTGGCTGCTGTGCAACACTTATGGCAGACCTCTACAAGAGACAGACTTCACCCGCCTTTGACTTTAGAGGCACTTCATTGCTCATTAAGGAGCTGATTCCTGAGCTACCTGCAGGATCTTCTGAGTCACTGTGTCCAGCAAGAGGGCAGGCTTCAATTTTTAAGTCAGAACTGCTGTGATGCAGTAGATCCACAAATTGCCTTTGGAAACTGATAAAGCAGTTCTTGGGTAAAAATTCCAGGCAGGCTCATGTAGCCTGTATAGCCTAGATTGGATCCTGAGGACATCCAACCTCCATTTCTCTGGCAAGAGCATCTTACTTCCTTTTGTGGAGCTACTCTTCTCATCCTATGGAGTAGAGAAGCACACTATTTGGCCTTACACCCTTAACTCATCCAATCGGTTGCTATTTTTTCCCAGAGTAATGTAAGAATAGGAAAAAAAAAAGAAAAACTATTGAAACCATTGATTTTGCAGTGGTCCTCTGACCAACTGGTATTAATGCCTGGCATCTCAATCCTTAAAGATGCTCTGGTCCCAGCTTTGTCCAAATTCAGTCCTTTAGCTGTTTTTTTTTTTTTTTTTTTTTTTTTTAATATTCTGTGAATGATCACAGAGTCTTCAAATAGATTATTTTTTACCTTAGTCAGTCAGATTTGTTCTGTTGGTAAACCAAAGAAACAGGGAAGGACCTGGAATCTAGAGGTGTGGTTGCTAGTCTGGTTGTGAGTGGGCATCCTCTCTGGGAAGTAAACACAGGCTTCTGCACTGTCTACAAAAGGGAAGTCTGCCCTGTTCCAACCTCCACTCCCTTTGGAAATAAGGCATCTTCTCTTTCCTCAGGTAACTGCTATGAATACATGTTTACATATCTGTTTTCCTTCTACATTCTAAAGACAAGGACCATGCCTTGTTCTTGTCTGTAGTTTGAGGGACCAGCATAGGGCTTGGTATTACAGGGTTACCATGTGACTCTGAATATGACACACTGAACCTGAGTAGGGGTGACAGAAGGGCTGGTCTTGCTTGCAATCTGACCCAAAATTGATTTGGCCACTTGGGATCTTTCTCTCTCCTTTGTCCCACTCCTGTTCCTCCTAAGAAAATATAACCAGGTTTCCTGTGTCTCCCGTTGGGCCATTATACTTAGTATTTGTAGTCCAGATATCTTTGCTTAAGAATTTGTATTTCTGGGATTAATTTTTCATATTTGGGACCGTTCTATTTTGTGCCCCTCCTGAGCCTATGGTGTGCTAATGGCATGATAGAAAAAGAAAAATCTCCATATGTAAACTCCCCAGGACCTCTAGAAATAAAAGTTTCCAATTAGCATTCTTTCCTTGGCAGCCCAACTTTGTGATTAAAGAGCTTCACTGGCTTTGGAAAGTTTTAGAATTAAAACTGAGTACTAACAGAGACCCAGGGGCAAGACCTTATGAATAGAGGCCAGAAAGGGGAGCAGGAAAAGCAGATGGAGCCAATGAAAAGGGGGTGGGTGGGGAGAGGGAGGGAGGACAAAAATAGCCTACCGAGATAATTTGCTCTTCCTCAAATGGAGTGTGTGGTGAGTTCCACAGAGGCTGTGTGGTCTGAGAATCAGGAAATTCCAGGGGGCTCTTCTTTGTTCCTGTTTTGTGAAATGCCATTGAATAAATCAAAGAATTTGTTTGTAACTCCTTCCTCTATGAACTCACTTCCTGGCATCGATGTACTCTGAAATATCATATCTAAAGCAGATGCGTGGAGAATCAGAGATCTGTATGCAGCGGCCGACTACAACGAGGTTGGATATCATGGGGTAGAACTGTGTGCCCTGCCTGCATTCCTGGGTTTATACCATACACACATACGCTACACCCCGTAGTTCACCCCCTTCTCCAACCTACTGCTGTTGTGTGTTTATTGCACTGTGCTTTCTCACATCCACGCCTTGGCACACACTATTTATTCTGCCTAGAACATCCTTCCCTCTTGGGGGATCTCATGAAAATAGAAGGGAGACCAGGAGAACCGAAGAAGGGGGTCCAGGGGAGGGAGGAGGGAAGCAAAGGGGAAGGTACTGCTGAATAAAATGGATCATATTATATTGTCATATTGTGTGTGTGTGTACAAATATGTAATGATGAATGGCATTATTATATGTAATTATAATGCACTGATAGAAAAAAATCTGGGAAATAAAAGAATAGCCTTCCTTCTTGACTCAGGTTGTGTTTCTGAGAAGCACAGATGAAGAAAGGGATTCCTATGATTTTTTAAGGTAGTCACTGGAAAAGGGGAGGCAAGGCAGGGTCGGGATAAGAGCTAAGGGAGAAATGATCTCAATTGCTCCCTCAGGGAGCTCCGGAGTGTGAACTGCATTGTAGAGAGAGATTGCCCCATTTTGAGTCACTATACTGCCACATGAGTCAGCCCTTGGGGATGAGATCTTCTGTAGGTGAGGAGTATGTCCTTCCAGGTGAGGTGTCCCCCACTGGCCAGAGGCATTTGTGCAGGTATGAGACAGGTGTGCACCACAGCAGCCAGCACTCACTGAGGCTGGACAGTGGGCACACTGTCCTGGTAGAGGAGACCTGTGTGGGGATCAACAGCATCCCAGCCCCTCTTATTCTTCAACATTGAGTGTGTTTCTCCTCTTGGGCTTGTTAGGTGTCCCTCCTCTGTGTTCAATAAGCAATAAGCATCCTGGACTTACTGCTTCCATTTCATCTCTCTGTACGTTGATGGGTCTGCATGAATATCTCCTCCTTCATTCATAGTTTCTTTGGTGGCCTGGGATTCCCTTTGCAAGTTCTATCTACCATGCCTGTCACAGAATGTGTAACATAATAGTGTTTTTATAAAATTGTGTTGGTGGATGCATGAACTCTTGGATCCCATTGTAGTGTGTTGTGTGATCCAAGTCACTTGCTTAACTTTTGTGAGCCTAAATTTCCATTTTTGTGAGCAGGGACTAATACTTGTCCAGTGGTCCACTAAGAATAGTGTTGTTGAGGTCATGTCACATGGTACTATTTTAGCCATGAGGGATAGTGTGAAAACCAGATCTTGCATTATCTCACTCACTCTGGTGCAAGAGTCTCTTTGACAGCCCCATAGGAAAGTGGTATGTAGAGTAGATGTAAATGTCCCTCCTAGCCCAGTCCTGCTCTTGGCACCATGGACAATTCTGACAGCTCTTTTTCATATCCAGCTGAAATCTATCTATCAGTAACTTCTCTTGAGTCTTATTTTGCCTCCTGGAGCCACTCAGAACAAGTCTGCTCTGAGTTCCACATGACAGTCCTTATGGATTGATTATTTTGGGGAGTGTTGCTGTCTCCCCGGTCGGCAGTTCTCACCTCTTGCTGACAGTCGCAGCCAAGCCTTTGAAGTTCCAGTCTTGCTTGTCTCCTTCCTTCCTCAGTTGTCATGGAGAGAGTTACAAGCTCTTTTTTTTAATTTTTTTTTTTTTAAGTTCTTAGGAGAATGGTCCTTAGGAAGGTCTCCTGAGGACACATGTGGAATCTTATCTCTGTTTCTCTATCTCTGCCGACTCAGAGAAAGATGCTTAAAGGGACCTCACATGCCCCTATTTTTCCTCAATGACATTTGATAATAAATGACATGGACTTTATTAGTTTTTAACTTTTCTGGATTGAGTGTGAGTCTATTAGGGTGATAAAGAAACACCACAGCACCAGGTTCCTACTGCTTTTTTTTTGTTGTTGTTGTTGTTTTTGGGTGCCAGGGATTGAACTCAGGGACACTTGACCACTGAGCCACATCCCCAGCCCTATTTTGTAATTTATTTATAGACAGGATATCACTCAGTTGCTTAGTGCCTTATTTTTGCTGAGGCTGACTTTGAACTCATGATCCCCCTGCCTCAGCCTCCTGAGCCGCTGGGATCACAGGCATGTGCCACTGTGCCCGGCTATCAAGTGTCCTACTTCTAGTCACCATTAATTAGCATGATTAATTGTGTGATTTTGGGGCAAATTTCTCTCTGTGTTCTGGAAGAGACTACAGGAAGAGGCTCTTTATGGGCAAGAAGGAGAAAGACAGAATGGACAGAATAAATAAATGCCAGTGGGCCGACATCAACAAAATGTGTTGATATTTTGGAAGAGGATGGTGAGGGAGAGTGAGTGGTCAAGGATGACCTCTGGAGGCTGTAAGAACTCTGGCATATTGGGTGGGGAGGAGGAGCCTGTGAAAGGATTAGAGGAGCAGCCCTGGAGGAAGGAGGAAAGCCAGGAGACTTGAGAGCCCCGGAAGGATCCCAGATGAAGGGAGTGGTCCTCAGCATTGCTGAGGATTCAAGTAAGATGAGGACTGAAAATGTTCTGGGATGGCAACAGAGAGGTCTCCCTATGTTCACTGTGCCTTTATAAAGCCTGTGGCAGGGGAAGGCAGTGGACTGAATTGAGGAGTGAGTGGGAGGGGAGCATATGGAGACGGCCAGAATGGATAATTTTCTGGAAAACTTTGGGTGTGAGGAGGAGGAGAGAGGGCTGTAGCTGCAGGAAGTGTGGGGTGGAGAGGGGATATTTTTAAGGTGGGGAAAGCTTGAATCTGCTCGAATGTTTTTTCGGGATGAGATGATTGGGAGGAAAGTGTTGACTAGCTAGGAGAGAGATGGAACTGATACCCTGAAGGACACCAGGGAAGAGATCCAGAATGCAGGAGGAGGGACTGAACTTGACAGAGAAAGGACACTGACTCAAATGTCACATCAGGGGAGTGCATTGCTGTGGAGGTCACACTCTTTTTTACTGAGCCAACTACTATTTCTTGTTCCCTTACCCCTGTCCAAAATATCTGCTACATACTTTTTCTCTAGACTTTAATTCTGAGCAGCTTAAACTTCATGTGCATGTAGGACAGTGGGACAGTGGGGAGGGGAAGGTCCCAGGGCCTTCTAGGCACTTCCTAAGTGATTGGGACTAAATCCATTGCCTCTTCTCACACTGTGTCTGCTCAGGCTTTGCACTCATCCCCTAAGCCCCTTGCACACCTGCTCTTTGCCAGTGTCCCTTCTCACCTGGCTTCCCAAGTTCACATCCTACTGGGCCAGGGCCATCGACTGGACAAGTTGCAATTGCAGAGTATATGATGGTCTCACTTCCCCTGGTCTATTCCAGGCTCCTCTATGTCTGGGTCCAGAATGAGTAGGCATTTTCTAATGCTGTTAGTCAACTCTATTTTTCTTATGGATGAAGTCACTGTCACCCTTTGAATTTATAGAAGGCCCTAAATAGTCCATCTGCCTAGATGGCTAAGTGAAGTTTAATCTAACTTCAAGATCACTAACTAGATTCTATAAGTGTTAATAAAATGCTGATCATAGTGTCACATTAAAAAAACCAAGATGAAAAGATTCAAAACATCAACTATCTGAGAACTTATGTGTCTAACTAGGTTTCTAAAGGCCTCAAGACAGAAACACACACTTTTTCTTTTCTTTTCTTTTTTTAAAAAAGCACTAAGAAACTGCAAGTCAATAAACATTCTATTCCTGTGCCACCCTGTACTCATTTGACCCAATGATGATGTAAAAAGTATACTGACAAGCAATAAGAAAAATAACATTATCATTGGATCAATGTCTACTGCTGGCTTCATAAATAAAGGACTTGGCTACCCAGTGATATTTAATTTTTGTAAATGCCTTTGGAAATTTTAGTAAGAAAGCATGATCCTGAGGTAATGTTCAATTTCTCCTAACATAAGCTCTTAAACCTTGGACAGGTACAATTATTAGTTTGGGACAAACTCAGGAGCCCAAATCTCTTTAGAGCAGATGGTAGCAGATTTATCTTACATAGGCTGGCTTTGATGCTTCAGGTCTTTGGGACAGGCAGGTAGAAGGTGATTGGGACAATAGAAGCAGAGAATCTTGGAAGCTTGATTTTTTTTGCCTTTGGTTTCGCATCTGCAAAATGGGGAGGTTCTTCCCTAACCATGTCCCATGACTGATCTGCAGCATGTGCCAAGTTCAGAAGTATTAGGGTCCTATGTGGAGGCTGCCAGGGCTCACCTGTTTCTTGGACATCATGTCCTAGAATTTTCATCACTCCTCCTTGCTTTCCCACAATTGCATTGTGGATCTGAATAATGAGCACTTGGATTGAATAACAAAGGAACCCCTGGTAGCTGTACTCCATTAAAAGAACAAGAGTATTTTGAAGCCCTACAACCATAGATATGGAAGGGGAAAGGAGCTTCCACCAGAGACCTTCTTCATTCCATTCCTCAGTCTTTAGGCAGTTAAGCATACATAACCCATTCTTCAGAAGATCTAGCTGATTAGAAGAGAAGCAAGTAAGTGGTGTCTAAGTGTCTTCTTAGACTTCCAGTAGTATTATTTGAACTTGAACCTGCATCAGAATCACCTGGGGCTTTTTAAAACACAGAATGCTGGACCCCACTCCCAGAGTTTCTGATTTTTTTTTTTTTTTTTTTTGTACTGGAAATTGAACCTAGGAGTAC
Organism: Tamias sibiricus; assembly: GCA_025594165.1. Classification (NCBI taxonomy): domain Eukaryota; kingdom Metazoa; phylum Chordata; class Mammalia; order Rodentia; family Sciuridae; genus Tamias; species Tamias sibiricus. The sequence goes on along the minus strand of CM046673.1, from coordinate 30,478,231 downwards.
TCTACCCCTGAGCCACATCCCTAGCCATTTTTATTTTTTTATTTTGAGACAGGGTCTCACTAAGTTGCTTAGAGCCTCACTAGGTTTCTCAGGCTGGCTTTGAACTTGTGATCCTCCTGTCTTGGCCTCGTGGGTCCCTGGCATTACAGGTGTGTACCACCATGCCCAGTGAGTTTCTGATTTTTGTAGTTCTGGGGTGGGGCCCAGGAATTTGAGTTTCTAACCAGTTGCATGTGGGTGCAGCTTGTTAGGAGACCACTTTGAGAGCCGCTGAACTCAAGTTCTCTTGATCCAGAAGCTAGACTGTTTGCCATAGGCCAGCAGATTGGTCTTCCTGCAGAAAATATCCACATTCTAAAAGGCATTCTCTAATGCTATTACTCAACTCTATTTTCTTTAAAGGTGCTTCTGCAACACTACACTGGTTGAAGTGTGGTGCCACTGTGTAGAAGTAAGGTACATTTCTCCTCATGACCTTGGGGTTTGGTTCCAGATACTGCAAAGCCATGTGAATTTGGAAACACAAGCATTCCTCCCCTATCCTGGCTTCTGATCCCATGTCCTCTTTAACTTGTGAGGAGAAGAACTGTCACCTCTGTGGGAATCTGAAATATGCAAATTTTCAGAGGCCTGGCTGACATCTGAGCAGCTGGATTTGAATGTGCTATGTTGATCATTCAGACATGACAGTGAAGGACAATGCTGGATGCCACTCAAATTCCGTCAAAACCTACAGGGTGGAGGTATTGGTCACCAAGCCCAGGCCCCTCAGACCTTTCTGTCAAGGCACCTGTATCTAACAGCAAGGCAGGGAGACAGAGGAATGGAGACATCAGGGTGGGTGCGACATCTTTCAAAAATGGAACAAATGGCTGGGCGCGGTGGCACACCCCTATAATCCCAGCACTTGGGAGGCTGAGGCAGGAGGATCACGAGTTCAAAGCCAGCCTCAGCAATGGCGAGGCACTTAGCAACTCAGTGAGACCCTGTCTCTAATAAAATACAAAAAAGGGCTGGGGATGTGACCCAGTGGTCAAATGACTCTGAGTTCAATCCCCAGTACAAAACAAACAAACAAAACAAAAATGAAACATATGAGGGTAAGAGAAAGGATTTTTGATTTCAGTCCAAGAACTTCCCTGGACTTCAGAATGCAGTCCCATTGCCACCAGAGCCCAAGCAGTGAGAACAATTTGTCTCTGTGGGGTTATACACTCTAAATATTCTCTCTCACATTATATTTTATATAAGTTAGAAAATACAAATGTTAACAGTCTCCAAGTCATCATCCTTCACTCCATCAGTTTCTAGTCTGCAGGCTTTGCAAGTGTCTGCAGTCTTTGTTTCAACTGCTTCTGTTTTTTTTTTTTTTTCTTTCTTTTTCTTTTTACCTTTTGTATTTATTCTCACCAGCTTTCAGGTTCTTTGTTCCTCTTTGAGGAGTTCTGCTCCTCCATACACCTTTTTTTCCAGTCTTTGGCTTTTAAGAGCAGACTGTGCAGTCAGTCATGAACCACAATGTTCAGTTCCTAAAACGGCTCCTCTCCCAGGCAACTTGCTTCTCAGGCGAAATGAGCCTTCCTGTACTTGTATTTGCTTAATGTGAATGTTGTAGAAGTGTTAGGGCTAAGGATGTAGCTCAGTGGTAGGGCACTTTCCTAGTAAGCACAAAGCCCTGTGTTCAATCCCTGGTTTCACAAAACAAAACAAATGTTATGGAAGCATAGTAGTGCACAGTCATAATTTTCAGCTTGAGATGTTTTCACAGAGTGCAAAAAGGTAGTGACCAGTACCCAGATCAAGAAATTATCTCCTAGTGCTCCTTTCAGTAATTGCCTTCCACCAGGGGGACTAATACCATAGAGCAAATTTTTCTGTTTTTAAACTTTGCTTATGCCAAGTTCCATTTACATGAGATCACTCCATACATACTGTTTTGTATCTGGCTACTTTTTCTTAATATTGTTTGTGTAATTTGTTCCTGTTATTAACATATATTTGTAGTCTGTTCATTTTGATTGTTCTTTCCCTTTCTCTGTATAATGAGTTTATCACATTTTATTCATTCTCCTTCCGATGGACTTTTTTTTCCTTCAATTTGAGGTTATTACAAATTTTGCTATGATTAACATTTTTTACAAGCATTTTGGAAAACATACAGCCTCTTTCTGTTGGCTTGATACTTGGGAGTGGAATTTCTGTTTCATAAATTGGCATATGTTCAACTTCAGTAGATACTACTGAACTGTTTCTAAAGTTGCTTTACCAATTTATACTCCTACATAAAAAGTTCATGAGTTCTAGTTGCTCCACAGCCCTACCCACACTTGGTATTTTAATTTTAGTCATTCTGGTGGGTGTGTGTTGATAGAGGATTTTGGATTTAATTTGCATTTCTTCAGTAACCAATAAGTTGAGCACCTTTTCAATATGGTTAAGATTCATTTGCATACCCCTTTTGGTGGAGTTCTTTTTATTTTTTTATTTTATTTTTTAAAATTTTAATTTATTATACATGCTTTCAGAGTACAATTTATTTCATATTACATATAAAGAGCACAATTTTTCAAGTCACTGGTTTTATATAAAGTATTTTCACACCATTTGTGTTTTTATACATGTACTTAAGGTATTGATGTAGACATTCTGTCATTCTTGTTAAGCATTTTGTCTTCAAAATTAGTTTATGTGCTTTTTTTTTTTTTTTTTTTTTGTAAAAGTTGTTTAAATGTGGATATGAGTTCTTTGCTGGACTTAAGTAGAGCAAATGTCTTCTCCCTGATGATGGCTCATCTTCATCAAACTCTTTAGAGTTGTCAAACTCATTCTTTAAACTCCAGCTCAAATGGCACCTATTTGGTGAGATTTTCCCTCATTTCCTTTCTCCCAGAGTTGTTGCCCCCTCACCAATTTTCCCACAGCCTCTGCTTAATATTCTCTCACAGCCATTATTGCTTTTGTTACCATGATCCCTTTGATTACTTCTTCCTCTCCAGTCTGTGAACAACTTAGGCACAACCACTAAATGGAAATAGTCACTGCCATTATTGTAGAGAGTCTGGCTCATGTTTTTTTTTTTTTATTTCATAACTATCTGTGTCCAAACTTTCTACCATATGTATGCATTAATTTGAAATGATAAATAGATTTTACCCTGATGAAAACATATGTAACGTTGTTCCCTGGTCCCTGCCTTTTCTCTAATCCTGTGTACTGGACATCTATCTTTTCCAAAGGAATTTTCAGTTCAGCACGTTAAAAACTGAGCTTCTTATTTTGTGTTTTCATTCCGGCCACCCCAGTTCCTTTCCTGACCTCTATGACAAGTATAGGGCAGCAGTACTGTTGACGAGATGCTCAGAATAACAGAAAGTTGCTCTAACTTCTACATTTTCTTTTATTCCTGTTATGGTTTGGATCTTAAATGTCTTCCAGATATTCATGTATTAAAGGCTTGGTCACCAGCCTGTGGTGTGACTGGGAGGTGGAGCCTACTGGAAGGAAGTTAGATTATTAGGAGTGTGTCCTTAAAGGGGTTATTCAGACCTTGGCTCCTCCTCTCACTCTCTTTTTGTTTCCTAGTTGCCGTGATGTGAGCAATTTTGTTCTACCATATCCTTCTTCCTATGATGTTCTGCCTCACCACAGGCCCCAAAGGTACAGAACCAACTGGCCATGGACTGAGACTTCTGAAACAATGTGTCAAAATAAATCTTTCTTCCTTTGAAACTGATTATATCAGGTATTTTGTCACAACAACAGAAAATGAACTAACAAAACTCCCTTCTCCCACATCCAAGCCACGCTTTCTAGCTCTACACTGTCTTTGACTCTTTTTGTTCTCTTGGAAAATTTATAACAACTTACAAATGGTTCTATTAGCCACCCTTGCCAAAGAAAAATTGCAGAAGATAAAGACAAAGAAGACTTGACCCAAGGCTATTGAATCAGGGGAGAAAGACTGACCTTGACTTTGCTGAAACTAAAGACACTGAGGTGAGCTAGTGGAAAAGGACTGGAGAACATAGTGGGGTAGGATTGGTCACTGGATTAGGCCAGGTATGTTTACTTGTTGGTGCTTTTGAGAGTTAGGCTCCTACCCTCTTGCAGAGATTAGAAAATAGGGACCCTAGATTTTTTGGTGATTGCATGTAAAGTGATGGCTTCCTGATCCTTGAAAAAGACATTTCTGGATTGTAACTGGCAAGCAAATGGCTGGGAGAAGATTTTCATTGAAAAGGGGCAGTGAAAGAATTTATTTATCTCTAAAGTAAATACTCTGAGAAAAGGAAGTTGGGGTTCATAGTCAGGAAGAAGTCTGTCTATAATTTAGTGAAGCTTCCTACTAACCACCAAATGAGCTTTCAGCTCAGGAACCCAGACTCCCCCGAGTCTGTTTGCTGCCTTTCTGGAGGATGGGTCAATGTGAGGATTCTGAGAATCATTGCAGCTCAGTGTGCTGATGAGGAATGTCTTCACGAGAAGAATCATGTATGGGCACCATTTTCTGGGACTGGGTCCAAGATCAGGGGTCTCCCCTCCTCTCAACAAAGTCTGTCTGGGGTTGTGACCTGTGGCAACATAGTTATTGTTTCTGGACCTCTCTCATCTCTTTTTGAGAGGGAGGCCAAGAGGTTAGGCAGAGCCACAAGGACCATGTCATCAAAAAGAGCTATGTGTGACACTCAGCTCTTTCTGCCCTGCTTTCTGGTAAGGTGACAGTAAGGGTACTAATATAATTAGTTGCAGTTACTGATTTTTAGTGTGAGATTATGGCCAATCATTTTACATTATTTAATACTTGTATTTAGTACTCTCAAGGTCTTAAGTACAATGTGTTGGACAAAACCATTCCAATTTTAAGGCTGTGGAAACCGAGGTTTAGGAATTGTAACCCCAAAGTGTCATAGGATGTTAAGTGTCAGAGCCTGGAGTAATATGAATGAAAGGCTGGGTGGGCATGGAGTTGGAGAAATGGGGGCAGATAAATTTCAATGTTATTACACTGTTAACCAGGTGTGTTTCTGGGATAACCGGTTGATGCTTGGAGAGTGATCTACCTAAACCTCTGAGTAGCAGCCCAGCCACCCTTCAAGGATTTTCTGATAGCCAAATCATCCCAGGCTCTGTTTAACAAAGTCCTGATACTTTTACTCACATGTAATCCACTTACAACTTACCAAGGTCATGGAAACCACACATGCCCATGAAGGTCAAGGTTGTGGGTCAATGAGACAATCATGTCTTGCATTTATCCTCTAAAGGTCAGGTTGTGGACATGCTTCTCTTTAATGTCTCCCAAGTGACAAGGAAAATTTAAGCTTCCTACCTTCCTGCTCCACTGAATATACAGAACTCAATTGAAAGTCCATAATGCATTTAAGTGTCTAAAATTAAATCTGGAGTTGAGGCAACAGCATCTTATTACTTTTAATCAGTGCAGTGCATGAAAGCCCCTTTGGAGAAATCATTATTTTTACCTCTATATGTGGAAGGCAGAGCTGCCTCCTTATTTCCTCTGGTCTCTGGAAAATGACAGGGGACTTTTTGCCCTGCCTGTCCATCAGACTTGGGAGCTGCCTTCAATTTCTGCCATGGCCAGAGTTGGGGACAGATTTAATTCTTAGGGTTGCTTATTTAGGCTCCTACTTTGCATGACTCTCAGATGTACTTTTCTTAATAAAGGGACAAGAAGCTGAGGGATTAGTAACTATAGTTACCATTTATTAAGTAGTTTCTTTATCAGTTAAGGTTTTTAGTAGCACATAATCAAAACTGGTTTGAACAGAAGGGCAATTTATTAAGGGATATTAGTTTGTGCACAAAATCTCTAGCAAAGCTGAAGAACAGGGTTGGAAGCTGTGCAGTTAGAAAATATTCCCAAATCTCACTGCAGAATTGAGGTAACAGGGAGACCACAGTTGCCACCCCTAGGCACATCACCACAGATTGAATGGCTAATGCTGAGCACTGAATACCAAGTTAACTTCCCCTGCAACAACAATACAAGGTAAATATCATTATTTTTATTTTACAGATGTGATAACTGGAGTTGAGTGATTAGATAGCTTGTCCCCAAAGCTAACTAGAAATGCTGCACTGAAAATTCTGTGACACTGAGGACTGTACTGGTTTTGCTCACCTCAGTTCAGTACCTAGTAGGGTGTCTGATTCATGGTAGGTGCTAAATTTAGTTATGAAATGAATAAATGGAGAATATGGCATGTATGTGTACAGGATATTGTGTTGAACTTGGACACTATCTATTTCCCTCCCTCTCTTGCTCACCTCTCTTTGGTACCAGACTCCATGTCTCCAAAGGGTTGAGAAAATGACTCAGAATAAGATAGTCATAATAATTATATCCTTCAAACTATGGTGATTAGTCCCAAAGTTGGGAGAATGAGGATTTGGCCAGTTGTCCTACTATATAGCAAACATCAGAATGAAATATAAAGAATTAGCCATTTTTTCAGAGAAGAACAAGTTAGGATTTATGATTCAATTTTACCATATTACTAAGTATATTGACCCTTTTATAAACAAATTGATACTGCTTTAGTCACAAAAGGCAGGTTGAAAATGGTGACTTGTCTCAGGAAAGGGGTTTTATTTTAGCTGTCATCTCTGATGCCCCATTAGATGTATGTACTTCAAGAAATATTTCAGAACTGACCAAAATATTATATCTTATTATATCTACTCAATCCTTCTTTCTTTGTTCTTGGCAAGCCCCCATGCATTTTAACTTATTTGAGTGCAATCTTTTTTAGCTGTGGTTTTTCCATCTAAACCTCAAAAATATATCTGGGATACTGTTTTTTGGGAAAATTGCCAACCAAGGTGATGGTAGATGGAGAAGAGTAGCTTTCAAGGTAGACAATACAGGTTCTGGTGGACATGACAGGTTTTAGCCTGGGTGTTTATGAGATTTAGTTCCACTGGAAACTGTCTGTTGAATAGGGTTCTTATGAAGACTAGGAATAGAACACTCACTGAGGCTATCTTCTGTATGATCCTTTATGAAATTGTCACTGAAGGACCCAGCCTTTACAGGAGCACAGCCAGAGCACGGGTCTCTGTGAATATAATTTGGAAATTGGATATGTGCTGTGTTCAAGGTAACTCTTGCCTCAGTCCATCTTGTCGCATCCTTATAGCACCATTATGGGGACTCATTTCCCCTCCCTTTGTTTCTACTCCAGCTTTAACACTGAAAGCTTGACCCTCTTCCTCATTACTTCCATGGACCACTGGCTGGCCCAGATATTACCATCTTGTGCACTGATAACAATTCTAAATTGGTCAGTTCTTGCAAGAGGGTCAATGTCACATGGTGTGAGGATCATGTGGCTTATTTTCAACTAATCACTAGGGTTGTTTCCTCTGTAGTGATTGTGGGTAGAACTGAGAAGGAGAGAAAGGCATTCTGAAGCTTCATTGTACCTGACAAATGATTTGTTTATGATTCTAGTACAAAAAAAAAAAAAAAAAAAGAATCAGCTTAGGTTACTTTGTAGAGGACATTGAGATTCATGACAGAAGCAAATACTTGTCATGTACTGAGGCATTTTATCTTAAACCCCTTGATTCTTCTATGTTTCTAGCATCCCAAATAAAGCCTACAGCTCCATGACTTACTACTATTCTGCTTTAGGAATTTCTCTGAAGCCAAGAATACCAGTTAGCTTTGCTCATGTATAAAGATAGTGGTGGAGGAATTAAGAATGTACCTCCTTAGAGCAACCCTTAACCAGTGGGGAAGAGAATCAATGGAGGAGCCCCTCAGCTTTCCTGTCTTTGGAGGCATGCCCTTCATGTTTCGTTAAAGCATCCCCCAAAGAACTGAACCCCAGAGATAACCAGTGACTAGTGTATCCTATGCTGATTTCTCTCCCTTTTCTGTCTCACTTTTCCTACTCCCTAGCTTTTTCCTTGTAGGACAGTTTAATAGAAACTTTACCCAAGTTCTTGACTCAAGCTTCTGTGTTCTGACACTAATTCTCTGACACTGATTGAGAGCCCAATAATTCAATTCAGTTCTAATACTCACTACTTGACATTAATACAAACCCAGAAAGTTAAGGGCAAAGTCCTTCACTAGACTGCTTCCACTTCAGATGCCCACTGCAAGTCTCAGGGGCCATCTGCATTACTGAAATGCTGGCTGTAAATCTGGGGGATTTCATGACCCCCCTCATGGTTGATAACTCGATATAACTTAGTACCAGTATTGTATGTATGATTACAGTTTTATTGTAAAGGACACAACCCAGAGATGGCCAAATAGAACAGGTGCACAAGACAAGGTCTGAGAAAGATGGGAGGGGCACACTGAGTGTCCATGCCCTCTTCCTGTGGAATCTAGGTGCCTCAGTCTTCCAGCACATCAATGTGCTCACCTACTGTACTAGGAAGCTCCACAGGGTCTCTGTGTATAGTTTTTATTGAGCTTCATTTCATAGGCACAATAGATTAAGACATTGGTCAGGTGATCAAATTCAATCTTTTAAAAAATTTGTTCTAATTAGTTATACATGACAGTAGAATGCATTTTGACACATCATACATAAATGGAGTATGAATTCTCATTCTTCAGGTTGTACATGATGTAGAATTACACTGGTGGTGTAATCATATATGCATGCAGGGTAATAATGTATGATTCAGTCTACTATCATTCCTACCCCCATAACTCCTGCCCTCCCTTCACTCCCCTCTGTCTAATCTATTGTACCTCTATTCTTCCTTAGCACCCTGCCCCTTATTGTGAATTAGCACCTGCATCTCAGAGAAAACATTTGAGCTTTGGTTTTTGGGGATTAGCTTCTTTTGCTTAGCATGATATTCCCCAGCTCCATCCATTTACTTGCAAATGCCATAATTTCATTCTTCTGTAAGGCTGAGTAATATTCCATTGTGTATATATACCACATTTTCTTTATCCATCCATCTGTTGAAGGGCATCTAGGTTGGTTCCACAGTTTGGCTATTGTGAATTGAGCTGCTATAAACATTGATGTGGCTGCAGCACTATAGTATGCTGATTTTAAGTTCTTTGGGTATAAACTGATGATTGGGATAACTGGGTCAAATGGTGGTTCCATTCCAAGTTTTCTGAGGAATCTCCATACTGCTTTACATAATGGTTGCACCAATTTGCAGTTCCACCAGCAATGTATAAGTGTACCTTTTCCCCACAACCTCACCAACATTTATTATTGCTGTATTCTTGGTGATTGCCATTCTGACTGGTGAGTGAGATGAAATTTTAAAGTAGTTTTGATTTGCATTTTTTCAAATTGCTAGAGATGGTGAACATTTTTTTATATATTTGTTGACCATTCATATTTCTTCTTCTGTGAAGTGTCTGTTCAGTTCCTTAGTCCATTTATTGATTGTCTTTTGGTGTAGAGTTTTATGCGTTCTTCATATATCCTGGAGATTAATGCTCTATCTGAGGTGCATATGGTAAAGATTTTCTTCCATTCTGTAGGCTCTCTCTTCATGTTATTGTAAACTCAATCTTTAGCTCTTCCTCTTTTCCCTAGATATTGGGCTGGCTCAAAGTTCCAATCCTCTAGTCATGTAGCTAAACTTTCTGGTGACCAGCCCCCATCCTGAAGCTTTACAGAGGTCCCTGCCACACATCACGTCATTGGCATAACAAACACACTACTATCATTAAGAAAGTTCCAAGGGATTTTTAAGTCATGTCAGGAACTGAGGATGAAGACCAAATATATTTCTCATACCACCATTTTATTTTGGGTGGAATTCAAACTTAGACACAAAGTTTTTACAACCACATTCAACACTTATAAAAAAGCATCCTGGCCGGGCGCCGTGGCGCACGCCTATAATCCCAGCACTTTGGGAGGCTGAGGCAGGAGGATTGCTGGTTCAAAGCCAGCCTCAGCAATGGTGAGGCACTTAGCAACTCAGTGAGACCCTGTCTCTAAATAAAATACAAAAAAGTGCTGGGGATGTGGCCCAGTGGTCGAGTGCCCCTGAGTTCAATCCCTGGTACCAAACCAAACCAAACCAAACCAAACCAAACAAAACAAAACATCCTGTTGACAGGTTTCAAGCTTCCCACATGGAGTAGGGAGAAGAAGTCATACAAGCTGATGGGAACATAGTATGAAAGTCCTTAGAGGCCACATGTCTAGTGAAAAACAAGTGACATTCACTTTGATTTTCTAAGCACAGAATAGTTGAATGAATCAGAACCACATGCAGAACTGAGAATCTTTGATAAGACTTTCTAGAGTGCCATGCAGGCATCTCTACTTAAGGATAATTGTCAGGACTGAGATCCAGCTCCTGGGAGGTTTTAAGAGCCTTGCTGATGTTAATTAGCAAAGGATCTAACCTCTGTTTGCAGGGAAATTCTACGCCTATCTCACAGCACCTGCAGGTCCTGCCCATTCCTATGCATTTCTGAACCTCTGGAATACCTTGGCCCTATGCATCTGTACATCCATGGGGTATCTGAGCCTTGCTTATCTCTTATTTGGTACACAGAACTGCTGGTCCCACTGGCCTTCCTTATTCACATCTACATTCTGCTTCCTACTCACCATTTCATCTTCAAAGTTTGATAAATCAATTTCCATTTCCCAGACCCAAAGATGCTCTTACATTTGCCTGAGCATCTCTTCGACCTTCCTAGAATACCCAACCTCTGTGCCATAGCTGACCTCCCTGGGCTGCTGGCCTTGTTTCCTTCTGCATTACGAGGAAGGCAGCTTGCTGCTGCTCCACCCCATCGCTGCTTGCTTTAATAACTTGGCTTTTCATAATGAGGCTTAATTGTAAGTTTTATTGACAGACTTATGTTATGCCACAGGAACCCATCTTGAACCAATTAAAATCAATTAATCACACTGTGATTAACTTTAATTGTGGGATGTTTCCTACACCCAACAAATAACTATTCACATATGTTTCAATTAATATTTTTACCCCCCTTTGTTGACAAATGATCTATTGTACTTAAAATTAATTAAATGTTAGCATGGTCCCAATTAACATTGCATTACCAATAAAAGATGCCTTGGTTGTCAATATTGAGCAAAATCTGTGACAATTTACCAGTTCTATTGTGCAGCATATATTATTTAAACAGAATGGTGGTGGTCGGGGATGAACTTCTTACCACTTACAGTGGATGACTTAGTCAAAATGTGCTCAAATTTAAACCTGTTGAAATTCTGAGGATTTTTGACTTTCATGTGAGACAAACAAGGGAAAAAAACCATTTCCCACTATCCATCTTTTTGTGCATTTTTCTGAACCCAAATTTAAGGTCTCTAGTTTATCATTACTTCATATATAGTCCCTCTTTATTTCATTCAACATATCAGTTTTGTCTCCTTCGTCCTTAATACTCATTCTCCTTCTCCTGTATTTTGATTGGTTCTTCACTTATAGATGCTATTTTACTATAAATTCCAAACTACATCTTTTGATTTTTACTCAATATTTTATTTTTGAGATCCATCTAATTAGGATACCTGTGCTTATTTCATATGCAAATGTTGCTTCTCTATGCCCACATCCATAAGCATCTAGATTATTTCCAACTTTTTGCTTTCACAAGCAATTCAGGGCTAAATATTTTTGTGCATCTGCATTTGGGTACCTGCACGAGATTTGTTCTTGGGAAAGAACACATCTATGACCAGTGCATTATAGGACAAGTACAAACTGCATTTCAAAATTGATCATATTTTAGGTAGGAGGAAATGGAAGTCTGGGGATGGTAAGCAAGTTTTCAAGGTCAAGTTTGTGGCTAGGCTTGATCTTCTTCAATCTTAGTGAAGTATTTCTTCCACAATTGGCTACCACCTCAGTTTCCCTAAGTTCATTGGAATTTTCTAAATAAAATGTCTCTAGTATGATAATTTCACTGTGTTTAAACTTGGGCACATCCTTGTTTTGGTTACTTTAAGAAAAGAGTCAACTCATTAGACAGGTTATTGTTGACACAGAAACATGTACAATTATTATCAGGCAGTGGCACTGGAAAAATAGGCCTAAGCTCTTCGAAAACATCTGCCTTTGGTACTGGGCAAAGGCCTTTGAAACCAGACTAATATTCTGGAATGAGTGATAGAGACATTAACAGTTATCAACCTGGGATATCAGAGTTCTTCTCACAGACAGGGATATAACACTGCTTCAGTGATCAAAAATCACAACTTCTACATTAATCTTTTAAAGTAAGCTTGCCCTGAAGGATGTGTATGTATGTGTCTTTGAAAGATATACAATGATATAAATCTTCTAAGCTTTTAAGTAGTCTTTGGAATTTTGTTTCTTTTTAGTGCTTGGAGAAGGTTTAGCTGCTACAATGTCATCCCTAGAGACATTATTATCCCTCCATATCTTCTCTGCCTCAGATCACATTAATTCCTTGAAGGTTAATTGAGCAACTGCTGAATTCAAGCACTGGATTACAGGAAAAATGCACATTACTTGCCATTGCATCCAAGACACAGGGAAGTAAGTGACAGGTTTGAGTGCTGAGCCATGTGCTGAGTGGCCAGAAGAGAGAGCCACCAAATCAGTGAGAGCGAGTGGTGAGTAGGAAGGTAAGAGTGGAGCTGGACTTTAACAGATATGTAGGAGCTGGTCAGGCAGAGGAAGGCAGAAGGGCATCTTTAGGACATGAGAAAGCGGATCCTTTCTTCCTCCTACACTCACACCACACCCCCCTTTCCTCCTGCCCCTACAGTAGCCATATTCAGAAACAACCCAGCATTCCTGAGGGAAGAGGAACAAATGTTGAACACTGTACCGTGTGAAGCGTACCCCTCTAGTACTTGTGCCTGTGAAATGCATTTCACGCCTCATCTGTTCCCTAAATGAGATGTGAAAGCAGTTTACACCTCGTTTACATTTGTGCTGTTTTACTGAACATCATAGATACAGCTCCATCCGCAGTAATGAAATGAGGTCAGTCACCCCTTTCTCTCTTTGGACTGAATCCACACAGCTCCTCAGGGCCTCTTCGGGCTGTGGTGGCTCTGAGGCAACCAGGAATCTACAAAATGTTGAGAGAGCAGGTGCAAGAGCTGGGGGATAGATACAGCGAGCAGCTGGTATGCAGTTCCTTTTACGTGGAGGAAATGGCCTTGCTTCTAAGCCAACAGTACTTTTCTGAGGTATAATTTACTTAAATCAAATGCAGAAATCAGAAGTCTATAGATAGAAGAGTTTTAACTTTTGCAAACATCCATGAAAGCAACAGCAGATCAAGATATATAACATTTCTCTCACTCCTGAAAATTCCCTCATGCCCCTTTCCCATCAAGAACCCCTTCCTAAACATAAACACAATTGTGATATTTGACACCAAAGATAAACTGTACCTAGGATCTTCATATATATGAAAACATGTTGTGTATGCTTTTTCATATCTGGCTCATTTGGCTCAAATGATGTCTGAGGAGTCATGCATGTTGTATGCTTCAGGACCTCCTTCCTTTGAATTGTTGTATAATATTCCATTGCATAGATAAACCATGGTTCAGTCATTCTTCTATTGATGGATATTTGGGTTTGTTCTGTTTTGATCTATTACAAATAAAACTGCTATGGATATTCTTGTGCAAGGGTTTATGAAGTTACATACTCATTTCTCTTGAATATACATCTGGGAGTGAAAATTCTGGGTGGTAGTGTGATTGCATTTCAACTTTATTAGAAACTGCTAAACAGTTCTCCAAAGTGATTATACCATTTTACACTCCCACTGGTAGTGCCTGAAAATGCCAGTTGCTTTTCTTGATTAAAGGTAATAAAATTACTTTGGAAACCACCATAAAGAAGCACAAACTTACTCAAGGAATGAGATAAAAGAGATGATTGAGTATATTGGAAGAGAATAGAACCTCAAAAGAGTTCCTATGAATGGATGCTTATTGTCCCAAATGATACTCTATTGTCCCAGAGTGCCTGGTTTTGCCTAAATAACACTATATTTTAAAATGCACAAAACACTTCTGCTCTTCCAAATTATATGCCTTTAGATTATACAAGCAGTGCATTAGGAACCACCACCCTGTCATGACAACTTACCATCTGTCACCCTCCCCAAAGGTAGACAGAAAATGTTTCCATTTTTAGCAAAATGATAAATATTTATGCTATTTCTGTTTTTAATTTTTGTGCTTTGATAATTAATAGACAATTTTGTTCATCTGTTCAGCGATAGTTGATATATTTTTTCCTTAGTGCTTCTTCATGTCATTCATCCATATTCTCTGGTGCTTTTTTCCTGTTGATATTTAAATTGACTATTATTTGTCATATGTTGCAAATATGTCTCTCATTTTGTTTTTTATCTTTCTTTTACAAAATGATCTTTCTTATGTAAAACATGCTACTTGCTCATGATAAAACATTTAAGCAATAGAGAAAAGACCACAGAAAGATAAAAATTCTTCCAAATTCCACTTCCTAGAGATAAAAGTAAAACCAAGGACCAATCAATAAAAATCTGACTAAAATCACTTCAAATATCTTGCTATTGCATATATCCAGATAACTATGTATGTAGATAGAGCTTCAGAAGAATTGCTCTAGAAATATAATGTAAGTGGTGTTTAACATGGCTATACTTAAAGTAGGTATTTCTCTTATATAAAATATATTAGTTCTAAAGGAGTTTTTATTATAAAAAAAAGTTTGGATTAATATTTGAACCACATTACTTGATTGGGCTGTATGTTTGGAAATCCTTGCTGTAAAAGGTGAAAATTTATCACACTGCCTTTTTTTCCTCTATCTCTCTCCAACATGTCTAATTTTTATTAGTTGTCTCAGTATTTTAATGTTGTTAAATTTTATAATATTGAAAGACTTCTTTTCCTAAGTGTAATTCCTACAGTTGTCTATTTTTCTTCTATTTTAAAACAGATCATCAACATTTCTTTCACTTTGGCATTTCCATTTCATTTCTTTATTTTGATTTATTGCTTCTTATGTATATTTTATTATTCTAATAACATTTTTCATGAAGAGCTCATAGGTGTGGGGTTTTCTGAGTTCTTGCATATTTCAGAATATTTCTCAATTTCATTCATCTTTGAAAAATGACTCGAGTAGGTATGTAATTATTGAGTCACACTTTCTTTTACTTAGAACTTTAAAGATATCCCACTCTTGTCTACAGGTATTAAACACTGCTTGAGATAAAGCTTAGATCAATAAAAAATCTCACCCAAACTCTCACAATATGCGCACACACACACATACACACACTTGGCTGTATATTACTTTAGAGATGTCTGATCACTGGCTCAATGTCCATTTGATTCTTTTTAATATATGCATTTTGATGTCTCTAGATATCACTGCATGTATTTTTGATCTATCAAAGTGTAATGTTAAGCTTTTCCTGAACAATGTTATAATCTTTAACTCCATTTAACCTCCTATCAACTTAAATTGCTGTTTCATATCTTAATTATCTATACATTTAAAACAGCACAGTACACTATTATTACTCTTGTTGTGTAGAAAATTTGCATTGAGCTTGACACATGTGTTTAGTTTTTAGTATTCTTCCTTCCTTTGTCTCCCAAGTATGGGATCATTTCCTTTCTTCCTGAAGAACCCCCTTTCATATTCTGCTACTGATGACTTTCTTCAATTTTAAAAAAATTTCCCCTTCATTCTCAAGGGGAATGTGTTGCTGAGTACTGAATTCTGATCAGATATTACTGTCCTTTGTGTGTGTCTGCTGTCTTCTCATGAGAAGTCAGCCACCTACCAGTCAGTTGTTCTTTGTAATGAAGAGTGTGACTCCATTTTTTTGATGTTTGAATGTCCACAGCTTTCAAGTCTTACTCCTTCTTTTTCCCTTTTTGCCCCAAATTTGGACAAGTCGATAAGAAAGTTTGGGTGCATTCTCCTTTGGTACCAGTAGGAGATACAAAACATATAAGACCCACCTCACATAAGGGTACTCTCACCTGGCCTACTCCCTAACACAAGAACAGTCTAGGCCAATCTCTTTTCCTTGCTCTCTGAAGCCATTTCAGACCTGCTTGAGGGCTTTCCCTCTTTACCCATAAGCAGTAAGGCTTCTCATTCTCACCTGATGTGTGATATTCAGTCTTGGCATCTGAAGCAAACATTACTTGACTCTGCAAGTGATCATAACACTCTTAAAGACTTCCTCTTTTATTTATCTTTCACTAATATCATCATGAGGTCCTTAACTACTTAATTTTTAAATGTGGTGATTATAATTACACATAATAGTGGGATTCACTGTTACTTGTTGGTACATACACTCAAATAGCTACTTAATATTTTAAAAAATAAATCTGCTTATTATTTTTTGAAACTGTAGTTTGAGTTTTTTGATCAGTTTTGTAAAATTCTGAGCCATAATCTATCTCTTCAGGTTTTGCTTCTGTACAGTTCTCTGCAACCTATCTTATGTCAGCTTTCCTCACTTTTTTTCCTAATGTTTTCTGAATTTATCATCTTTTTCTCTCTCCATGTTACACTTTTAGTGTTTTCTTCTGAACTTGCTTCTAGTTCACTAATTCTTTCTTTGCTAGTGTCTAGATCTGCATATTATATTCTTGTTTTAGTTAATTGGATTTATCAGTTACAAATGTTGATTAGTTTTGTTTTATAATTCTTAAATTATCTTTTCAAATTCTCAATTTTGTGTTTTATCTACTTTAATATATTAAGGATACATTAAGGATGACAATTGTAAATTCACCTTTGGGAACTCCATTATCTTAAACTTCTGTAGGCTGTTTAATTGCTCTTTATTTCTCTTGGGTTTTCTTGTCCCCTCATTTAATTTTTGAGTGCCCACTTGGGAGAATTGTCCTAAATTACCTAGTCTGCTCTTATCAGAAGTAGAGGCCTGAGTCTATAATTTGTTTCATTTTCATCCTTGATATTTACCAGGATAGAATTTGGTGATGAACATTCTGCAGTCAATTCCTTCTACAGCAGGAACGAGTATTTCTTTATCTCAGCCAAGTTAACTTCTATTTTTGTTAATTTACTTTTTGGTTCTTTTTTTATTTCTTCCTCAGAATATGTTTGTGTGTGTGTGTGTGTGTGTGTGTGTGTGCACTCACGCACACATGCACATGCACACACGTGTACATACACACTCATATATACATATGAAAGATTCTTCTTTGCTTTTTTATTTTATCCCCTTAATTTTTTTTCTAAATATCTGTGTTCTTTTTCTTACTCTTTGGGTGCTTTATTTGAACTATATTATGCCCATTCAATATTTTTTCTGCTTCTAATATGACTTTAGTCTCTGCAGTGTTTTCTTTTTTCTCTTTTCTTCCTCCCTTTCTTTCTTCCTCCTCCCCTCCCAATTTCTTCCTTCCTTCCTTTGTTTCTCTTCCTTCGTTTCTCTTTCTTTCTTTCATTTGCTTTTTTCTTTTGTTTTTGGTACTAGGGATTGCAACCAGGTCAGCTTAACCAATGAGCCATATCCCCAGCCCTTTTATTATTAATTATTAATTATTTTCTTATTATAGTCCCTTTGAACCCCACTAAGTTGCTGAGGCTTAAAGAAAAAAAAGAAAAGAAAAGGTAGTTGAATAAGATGGATAGCCTCAAATTTGCAATCCTCCTGACTCAACCTCCAGAATTGCTGAGATTATAGGCATGTGCCTCTGTGCCTGACTTTCTTGTATTTCTTCCTGAGCTTTCTTAGTTCACTTTATTACCCCTTCTGTAATCTCTTGAAGATTCAAACTTTTAATTCTCTCTCTGAGGTCCTTTTTAAAAATAGCTTTGTGAAATTCTTCAGGACTCTGAAGAATCACTTGCATGAGCTCTTCTCTCCCTGTGCATCCTTTAAAAACTTGTGTTTTCCTTTCCTCCCCCTCCTCTTTCATCATCTTCTAAATTAAAAAAAAAAAAAAACTTTGGTGCTTTTGTGAATAAATATATTTTTATTTGTAAACATGGAAATACAACACATAAACATGCATAAATCTAAAAGTACAGATTTATGTACTATTATAAAAGCAAAAGCTTATATAATCACCACTAAGTTAAAGAAAAAGAGTTCTTCCAGGCCCGAGGATCTTTAGTCATGACTTTTCCCTGGGGGAAACACTGTCCTGTGTATTTTAGCAATCTATTTCATCCTTTTCTTTATGTCTTTTACAACCAAATCATATTCCACTCACTCTATTTATATTTTAGCTTTGCCTGTCTTATACATGGAAGCAGGCACAATGTATTCCTTTTTTTGTGTCTGAATTATTTTGTTCAAGATTAATTTGTGAAATTCATCAATGCTTTTGTATATAACCATAGTTCTTTTTTTTTTAAACACATTTTTAATTTAGTTATTTATCTTAAAAATTTTAAAGTTGACAGATAACACGTTTTTATCATGTACAACATGAAGTAAACCTACAACATAAACATTAACGAATGCATTGCCTCTTGTAGTTATCATTTTTGTGGTGAGAATGTATAACTTCCCTTCTATGTTTGTCAAGAATGCAATAGGTCATCATGAACTGCAGTCCACTTGTTTTAAAAGAGAGCTCTTGAAATTTATGTATTCTTTAACCACATCTCATTAAAAAAAAAAAAATTCTGTGGTTCCAAAGCTGGTTTCTGTTTCTTGGTGGATCGTGGGGTCAACTAGTTTTCCCATGGGGAACAACGTGAGGTCAAGCCAAAGACATCCTTGACTTAGATTCAGGACCATAACCTTAAACACTTGTTATTTAATCTGCATCCTGCCTTTGGGCTGATTTCCTCACTTATTCATTGATGGCCCATGATCAGCGTGATCCTCCCTTTAGTTAGCTCTTTGAGTTATCATCTGGCATTTGTTTTTTCCCCACCTGGACTCTCTTTGATTTGCTTCTGGAAGGCTCCCTTGGTTGAGGAGTCTCAGGAAACATATTGGCTGGACTTGAAAAGAGAAAATTGTGCGGTTCCTGCAGTATCTGGGATTATAATTTAGGCAGGGCCTGGACATAAGCACAGTCCAAATCAAAAGACAGAGGTTTGTTTCTTGGGCTGGTGTTCAGTTGCCAATGCTGGGTGTTCCCTTAGTGAGGCCTTGGCCAGTGTCTCAGGATTGGGTCAACACTGGGGTTCTGCATGAGTGGAGTTGCTGCTGAGTGCCAGGGCCCTGGGAAGCTGCTTTTATTTAGACCTAAATCAGTTTTTGGACTGACTCTTTCCTTGCACCAATCATACAAGGACCTACTCTGTTTTGTTTTGTTTTTGTTGTTCCATAATAACATCCAATTCCCACTACAACTCTTGAGTTCTGTGGAAGAAACTCAGTCTCTTCTACTGGCTTTGAAACAAATTCCAAAACCTTTGTGTTTGGAGTCTTATTATGTACTCCTCTGGGTAGGAGTCATTTCAAAAGTAACAGTGGAGGAGTGATCAAGTCTAAAGACCCATGGGGTTCTGACTCCAGGGTTATAAGCTCAAACTTCTTTTTGAAGCAGATTGGTGTAAGGGTTTTGGTGTGGTAGGTAAAAAACTGGGCTCCAAGCTCCAACTCTGGTTTCACCATTTTCCATTTGTATGATTTAGGCAATTGCTTATCCTTGTTGTCCGTGTTAAATGGGCAATGCTGTTAGTAACTATCTTCTGATTATAGTGATGATCAAAAGAGCTACTCTGTAAGCTGCCTGTCATGGCCAGCCACGGCGCCGCGGGAGGAAAACTCGGAGGCATAGTAAAGCTATTACTACTTTTACTTCTACTTTCTTAGAGAGAGCTTAGAGAGAGAAAGAAAGATTTTTCTTCTTCTTGGAAAGAGCTTAGAGAGAAAGATTAGAGATAGCTTTTTCTTCTTCTTCTTAGAGCTTAGAGAGAAAGAGAGAGAGCTTGAAAGAGAGAGATTTCTTCTTTAGAGAGAGAGAGAGCTTAGCTTTTAGAGCTTCTTTCTTCTTTCTTCTTTCTTCCTCGGGAGCCTCTGCCTGACTCTGACCAGGAATTACTTCTTCTATCTGGTTTCTCTTCTGTAACCGCTCTGCCTGCGTTCTGGCCGCTCTGATTCTTTTCTTCTTCTCCGACCCGAACTCTTCTTCCGACCCAGCGACTGCATGACTGACTGAATGAATTCATTCTTCTCCTGACTCCAACCGCTTTCACCCGGTTATATACCTTTAGCTTTGCGGGTACCTCACGTGCATTTACAGGTGCGTCACATACATACTTATTATCAGGTGGAACTTATGGCTTCCAGCTGACCGCAATAGCCATCTCCCTAATTGGGGCTCCTTCACTACTCTATTAGAAAGAGGCTGTGCCTGGTAATTATTATGTGTTCCATGAGCATTTGCTAGTATTAGGTCCTCAGATTTTCTTCCTAAGTATTGAAGCCAGTATCTTCATCCTCACCTTCCCCACTCTGCTCAAAAAGGTTGTCATGGAGAATAGTCCTCATGGAGGAAGGGTCCTGGGAGAGGAACAGTCTTCAAGGGGACTGTTCACAGATTGCCACCACAAGGCATTGCCACCACAAGGACATTTCTCTTATAGGGATTCTAAAATCAGGCAGACTGTCCTCCATATGAGGATTCTTTGCCATGAGGACATGTCCCCAAAAGGATGTTTCTCTTTGAGGACCCTTTCTTCAGAAGGACCCTCCATCCATGAGGAACTTTCTCCTATGAAGACTCTGTCCTTGTAGTGACCTTTCACATGAGGACTCTTCCCAAATGGGAACTAATCTACTGGAGGATTTATCCTCCAGAAAACATTTTCTTCACTGAATCTCATCTTCCTGAGGACCCTCTGCATAAGGATCCTTCCCTTAAGAGACCTCTTTCTCTATCATAACTCTTGTGGCCCCAGGAGACCCTATGCAAAAATTATTACCTAACCTTTGGAAATTTCTCTTCCTGAGACCCTACAGCAGGTCATAAGGCCTCAGTCCTTGGCCAGGCCTATCTTCTTTTGCCATGGTGCACAGTTGATCAAGGGTCTTCTCTTTGATTTGGGAACATAACTGGACCACAACTTCATTATAATGGTGACCCTGATTGTTTTCCTCTGCCTGGGTAGTCTGTGATAGCTAAATGTGGTATATAGGTCACATAGGATGTCTTGACAGACTTGCTCGTGGAACAACACAGCAGCAAGGACACAGCAAAAGGGCCATAGCAGCAGAGTGTTCTTCTCCAGGAAGGAATGTGACACTGGGATGGGTTCTCTGGCTCCTGTGTTCAATTTAGAGGGACTGGAGGAGTAAACAATGGAAACAAAGGGGAACAAATATGTGTTGAATTCAACTATTGTTTCATTCATTTAAGCTCCATTATGTATATGTTGTTTCAAATTGTGATAATTTAAAAGGAAAAACACAATATTCCAAAAAGAGTGTGTCAAGATCTGGGGCACCTGAAGTGTCGGTGGCTTTTTGTTCCAGAAAAGTTGTGTAGGCTCCAGGGCCAGGTGTACAGAGTTGGCAAAGAGAAATATGAGAGATGAGAATCTTGTTAGGTCCAGACCCTAGGAGGCTGTGCCAAGAATTTTTGCTGGAATTCTATAAGTAATGAGAACCCAGAAGAGGTTGTTCAGGAAGGGAGCGATCCAAATCCCTGGAGAGGATGACAAACTTGTTGGTAGTACAGAGGCCCTTTGACTTGTGATGGGTTGATAGCCCAATAAAACTTCTGTCAGTTGAAAAATATCCCCAGTAAAAAAATGCAAGGAATACACCCAAAGTACCAAACATCATAATTTAGAAACACAGTACACTGTAGAATATCCACTGTTTACTCGTAACAGTGTGGTGACTAGAAGCTGTGGGTCATTGCTACTGGCTGGCACCTCAAGGAGTACCCTACTGCATAACACTGTCCCAGGAAAAGATGGAAACTCAAAATTCAAAATATGATTTCTCTTGAATGTATATTGTTCTCTTACCACCACAAAGCCAAAAAATCACAAGTCAAACTATGGTAAGTGACCTGACTATTGATAGAACTGGAAAAGACAAAGGAAAGGGGAATATCGCAAGTCCTTTGCAGGAATTAGTTCTGAATACCCAAGCCTGAAATAGAAGAGTGTCTGTGGGATTGGAAAGATGGCAGATGCAAAAGCTTTCACAATCCCTCCTCTGTGATTTGGAAATCAAGTATCAGTGTTTTGGAATGAATTGTCACTTGGGTAACAAGATCATCTTGGACAAACACCTTTGATGACAGAGTATGTGGAAATGTGTGTTGTGATAACATGGGGCTGGGAATTAGAGCAACCAGGTCCTATTCATAACTCTTCCACAAACTGGTTACCAATTAGTGGGAATAAAGTTGTTGACCTATTTTTGGCCTGAATCTCTTCACTCTTTATTTGTATGGCCTACTGATCTTTTCAGTCGGGGAAGGTCTAGTCTGAGGTCTACACATTTCCTCCTGGAAATGGAAATCAGAGATTCGTTTTTCTTTAGATTGTTTGAATGTTTAAAACAGAGGAAAGGCACCTGGATGGAACATTTTCTCAGCCTGTGCAATTCCCTTAAGAGGATGTCAGAGCCTTTTAGCTTCTCTTCAGTTTCTTTTAGGTCTTTCATCCCAGAGACTGTCACCACATGTCCTCCAACTTGTCCACAATTTTAGCAGGTGTGTGTAGGTGGAGCTCAAAGATAAAAATAACTCCAGTAAACTCACACATCTTTTTTTTTGTTTTTTGGCAAATTGCTGTTCAGTTGAAGCCCTTTATCTGCCAGCATTTTGCTTAGTATTTCAACAAAACTGAAAACAAAAGCAGTGGCCACTACAAACCACATCATGCTTCCATTGCTCACCCTCAAATGATTCTTCCTAAATGGCATAGCAATAATATGATAAAAATTATTTATGTAAATAAAGCACCAAGAGTATAAGGATAATGTAATCTTTATTGACAGTATACCCAATGTTAGATCACAGGCTGAGAAAAGATTTGTAGCACAAATGAGTCTCTTAAAGATTTCCAACTAAAAGATCTGTAGCTTCTATACTTTAGATAAAAAAAAAACTTGACTTCCAAGCCAGGACAGGACTAAAAGAGGAGTACCAGTACTATCACAATGGGAAAGTTAACTCAATTATTGGATGTTTTTACTAGCTGATCCCATAGTGGTGTACTGCTGGTGACCTTGGAGATACCAGGCAGAGTTCTAGAGGGAGCAGTGTTTTCTCAAGAGCTCAGATGGAGTACCACTTTGATATCCCATGTGATGAAATAATTTCCTATTGAGTGACTTTGGATCCTACCAAGATATCTGCATACTGGAATGGATTGACATAATTTTAAGCACTTCCAATATAATAATGGTCTTCTCCCAACTTCTGTTCCATATGGCTAGCCAAGTCCAACTTGGTATTAATTATTCTAGTTTTTCAAATCTTTATGAATGTGATCTAATAAGAAAGAAATTCCTTTGTCATGGTTATGAATTAGCACATGGTGTTATTCTGAAGCTTCAGAATTTTTGGGAAGAAATTGTAGAAGAATGAAGGAAAAAGAGCTGCTTAGTTCCCATTCTCCCCACAGAGATGAGTAACCTGCCAAGGAATGAAAAAGACCCTGAAAAATAAAACAAAATGAACAAAATCTTGGTAACTTCTTGATTGAATCACAGGGCTTGGAAGTGAGATCTGTTTACTGGCAATCATTGTGTGCCTTGGTAAAATTATGATCATGTTAGAGTTTTCAATAAACTGCAGCACACAAAGGTTTATATGAATGAGAATCCTCAAGAAGCACCCCAGATGGCCTGGGATGTGAATGATGAACTGAGGGTCATGGGGACACAGGACTGTTTTGGGGGTATGGTTCTTGCCTTAGAGGGTTTCCTTCTGTTTGTTTAGGTGGAATGTTTGGGGAGAGGATAGAGGATTTAAGCATTGGAGGGAATGTTTATCTCCCAATGATATTTCTGTCCAAGCATGGTTTCTGGAGCCTGCATTCATCAAACTATCCCCATGCTATCATTCAAATGAACAATTACTATTTCTCAATAAATGTAGTAAATCTTTCCATTTTCCTCACAATCTTTTCCTTAATATTTGAACATTATTATATTTAAGTCTTCAATGGTCCTAAAACTAAACAAGTATAAATATCCTACTACTACACCAGAATAAATAAATATATTGTATATGTAGAAACTGTAACTCTATATTGTATATAGAATCTCTCTCTCTCTCTCTCTCTCTCTCTCAATCTATCTCTTTCATCAGAACAGTAGTGAAAATTAAGATTACCAATCTGGAAAATTAGTCAATTTTAAACAAATGTATTGTTTAAAATTTATTTTATTCCATCAATGGGATAAAAATTTAAACATAAAATCTCAGATCATAGATATTGAATCAACAAAATAAAAGTAGAGAATTATAAAAAATTTTCTTTCATGGAAATAGGGAAGAGTTTTAGATATAAAAATTATGATAGGAGGAAGCTACTGAAGTTTGATTTCTAGATTAAGCTAAATAGTTTACCAACTCCACATTAAATATCTCAGAAGCGCTCTCCAAAGTTTATCTAGATAGGGCTCAGAAGAGACAAAGTTACCAACAGAAAACAAGTTCCAACTCTTGAGCGTTGTGAACACAGAAAGATCATGTACTCCAGTCCCTGGCCAGGAGAACTACATAGAAGGCAAACACTTTCTCTACTAGGGGATAAGGCTTGACTGTGGATCTGCTCCATAGGAACTCTTATTTTTATTGCTTACAGAGACCAGGGAAGTGTGGCTGTATTAATCAAATGTAGCAATCCCATTATTTGTCTATAGCCCATACCTTTTGTAACATTTTCCTTCTCTGCTTTTGTTCAACAAAATAGGCCCAGATTTGCATTAGTTTATTTTCCTCAAGAATAGGACATTGAAATGAGAAATGGTTTTCCAATAGCTTATATCCTCCTAAGAATATTCAGAGGAGTGGGGGTCTAATTATTCTTACCTTCTTTGTTTTTATAAGGGGACAGATATTGACTGATTAGAGTGAACACATAACTTATTTTCCAAACTAAGACCTTCCTGAAAGTGAGAATAAGAGTTATTAATAATTGTGCTAGGACAAAAAGAAAAATGGGATTACTGGTCCCCTACTTATAATAAAAATAAAAACATACCTAGCCAGGTTTCACTGATTTATTGCACATTTCAAACAAAAACACTCTTAATATCTAACACAAACACGGTTATATAATTTTAAATTTCTCCTTTAGGGAAAAACATACGATAATCTTTTGAAAAATGTCCTATACAATCAGACACATGCTTTCTTTCTTTCTTTCTTTCTTTTGGTTTTAATTTTCCCCTGATCCTCTTATGGTAAGATAATCATAAGTAGAACTTACATAAATTTGTTATATAAAACAATGAACAATGATGTCCTTTACAGCAAATAGATTTAAGGGCCTGGTAGCTGGTGGAGAAATACTCCTGGAGCTCAGAAAAAAAAATGAAGTTATTAAAGCTTTGTGAAAGCAAAAAAGAGCCATATGGAGAATAGATACAGAATATCAACTCCATTTCTATCAAGACTCAGAGGAAGGCAGGGAAGAGTGTAAGAGCAAAAATAATA
This sequence comes from Tamias sibiricus, assembly GCA_025594165.1. Classification (NCBI taxonomy): domain Eukaryota; kingdom Metazoa; phylum Chordata; class Mammalia; order Rodentia; family Sciuridae; genus Tamias; species Tamias sibiricus. The sequence goes on along the minus strand of CM046673.1, from coordinate 30,452,651 downwards.
AGAAAAAAAGGTTAGAAATAAATTCCCTAGGATGAAAAACAAAACAAAATCTTACCAAAACTACAAATATGGAGGTAAGGAAAAATTCCCTACGAGTCAAACCACATAGAAAAAAGAAAAATAAGATATGACTTCTTTATTCAACAGTTATTAGATCTTTTTTTTTTTACACAATACCTTTATTTTATTTATTTATTTTTATGTGGTACTGAGGACTGAATCCAGTGCCTCACACATGCTACCCGAGTGCTCTACTGCTGAGCTACAACCCCAGCCCCAGTTATTAGTTCTTAACTGAGTGATGGGTTGTGCTATTGTTCCCAATTTTCTACCCCACCCCACCATACATGCCTGCTTGTTGCCATGTGACTTGCTGTGCTAGCTATATGCCACTATGAAAAATATGTAAGAAAAACAACTTAGAGGAGGAAAGCTTTATTTTGGCTCCTGGTTTCAGAAGTCTCAATCCATGGTCTGGTGGCTCAATTGCTTTGGTCGAGGCAGAACATCATGGAAGAAGGGTGCAGCAGAGGAAATCTTCTTAATTCATGGCAGCCGGGAAGAAGGGGCAGGGGAGAGGCTGGGAATAAGAAATACCTCTTCAGAGCATGCTCCCAGTGACCTACTTCCTTTAGCCGTGCCCCGTTACCTGCAGTTTGCACCATCTCCAAGGAGTCCATTCAGCTATCAGTGGACTAACCCACTGAAAGTGTTTCAGCCCTCATGATCCAACCACTTCCCAACAGTCCTCATCTCTGAACATTGCTTCTTTGGGGACCAAGACTTCAACACATGAACTTTTGAGGGACATTCAAGATTCAAACCATAGTGTTTGCAGTGCCTCCATGTAAGAGAAAAACGCACCCTCCCCCATTGTTATTAGGGTTAGGCATGTGATTTCCCCTTGCCAACAAATTGTAAGCAGAAATGTTATGTATTAAGCCTGAACAAAAGATTTGAGAGTGAGTTTTATGTGTACTTCTGACATCGTTCTTTCCATTCTGCAGGAGAAAAGATGTTCCAGACAAGATTTGCTCTATCAGCAGGGATTCTGGAATAAAAATTATGTAAGGGAAGCTTCAGCTGTGGGGTGGAGCTTCAGTATACCTTTAGCAACACATAATGTGATTTAGAAATAAGCTTTTGTTGGTTAGAGCAACTGAGATATTAGGGTTATATATTATAGCAGTATAACCAAACAAAATCTGGCAAATCTGACAAATAAAAATGCTTATGATGTTCTTGTTAATTGCTTGGTGCTTAAAAATTAACCACCACTGATACCCACCTTCACTGAAGTTACAGTGTAGTAAATTACCCTATGAAACTTAAGATAAAAACAAGAGAAGCATATATTCTCTATGTCTAATAAATTGCACAATATGCTATTCATATATTCTTATGGAAAATTACTTAGAGACAATTAATAACACAACTGAAATATGGGTAAGGCATGTTTTTAAGAATAGAGAAATTATATTTACATAGGACTAATAATGAGCTTTGAGAGCATAGTATTTCAAAGTATATTTTGAAAAAATAGTGTTCATTAGTTCAGCAAATAATTCTGAAATGTAGATGGTATTATTTTCCTAAGGAATTCAGAAAATCAACTATAGAACTATTAGAGCTAATAAAAGAGCTTCTACCATTGGTAGTTACAAAAATATGCATATACAGCACCATTAGCTTTCTTATATACTTGTAGATATAATTAGGAAAAAGATCTCTGCCATCACAGCGACAAAATTACATGATACTTAGGAATGCAGTTACCAAGAAATGTGGCATTAGGAAAACTTTACTAAGGGATATAAAATGAATGAGATAATTTGGTGCTATGAATCTAAGGAAGAAACTGAGGCTTAGAGATCCTGAATAACTTACCTGAGGTTGCAGTGCCAGCAAGAAAGAAAGACACAATCTGAAACTAAATCTCTCAGACCGTGTTCTTTTCGTGACTTTATACAGCACCAGCTTACTAAGAAATAAATGTATGTGCTTTGGAATAACAGTAACTTTGAGCCTTAGAATTTCATGAGGAAACATGGGTTATGTGTCCTGGCTATGTGGAGAATCCTAAGCTCAACTCAGGCTTCCCAAAAAGTTTGTTCTCCATCATCTCCTTTAGGGATAACCCTCTGTACATCATTCATTCTATCTAGGCCTTGGCAGCATTGCTATCTTTGACGAGAAGAATCTTTATTTAAAGTTTCAAGCAGTCTTCTGTATACATCAGCAGGCTCCAGTGCCCCTTCCCTGATGGATCCCAGAGTGACTATGACATCTTTGAGAACGTTTATTTACTTTTTCTCCTGATTCTTGGTCTTGCTGCTATTTATAATGTAGCTTCTGCCATCAGTGCAGCTGTGATCTTAATGCCTTACCTCTCCTCTGGGGCAGCTTGCTTCATCACAGTTTTGTAGTTTCCAGTGTACAGATATTTCACTCAAATTTATTCATAAGCATTTTATTTTTTGTAGCTATTATAAATGAGAATGTATTTTTTTTTTTTTTTTTGTGGTACCGGGGATTGAACTCAGGGGCACTCATCCACTGGGTCACATCCCCAGCCCTTTTTTGTATTTTTATTTAGAGACAGGGTCTCACTGAGTTGCTAAGTGCCTCGCCACTGCTGAGGCTGGCTTTGAACTCGCGATCCTCCTGCCTCAGCCTCCCAAAGTGCTGGGATTACAGGCGTGAGCCACTGCACCCGGCTGAGAATGTATTCTTGATTTAATTTTCAGATACTCTGTTGCTAGTATATAGAAATGCCACTGATTTTTATATATCGACATATTCCCTATGTTTACTGACTTTGGATGTTAATTTGAATAGTTTTCTGGTGAAGTCTTTAGGGTTTTCCACATACAGGATTATGTCATTTGCAGAATTTAACTTCTTCCTTTCTAATTTGGATGCCCATTAGTTATGTCTCTTGCCTATTTGCTGTGACTAATACTGCCAATGCTATGTTGCATAGATGTGACAAGAGTGGGCATCTTTGTCTTATTTCTGCTCTTAGAGGAAAAAAACTTCACCTTTTCACTACTGAGTATGATGATAGCTGTGGACTTGTCATATATAGCCTTTATTGTTATCCTTCTATAACTAATTTGTTGAGGGATTTTATTGAAAAATGATGTTGAATTTTCTCAAATTCTTTTTCTGCATTTATTGACATGATTATGTGTTATTTTTAAAATTTTTTCATTCTGTTCATGTTGTGTATCACATTTATACATTTGCATATGTTTAACCATCCTTGCATTCCAGGAATAAATCCTACTTATCATGGTGCATTAGCTTTTTGATATGTTGTTGAATTTGGTTTGTAGTGTTTTATTGAGAATATTTTCAACTGTGTGCACTAAGGATATTGGCTTACCATTTTTTTTAATAGTGTTTGTGTCTGGTTTTAGTGTCAGGGTAATGCCGGGCTTGTATAATGAGTTTGGAAATAGTTTAATTTTTTTTTTTTTTTTTTTTTTTTTTTTTGCTGGTGCTGAAGATTGAGCCCAGGGTCCTGTGTGAGGCAAGTGTTCTCCCACTGAGTTATACCCTCAGCCCCTGGAAATGTTTGTTTGCTCTTCAATTTTTTTTCTGAAGACTTTGAGAAAATCTGGTGTTTTTCATAATATTTGGTAGAATTCAGCAAAGTCATTGGGTTGTGGGCTTTTTTTTTTTGAGAGAGTTTTACAACTTCTGCTTTGATGACTTTATTCATTATTGGTCTGTTCATATCTTCTATTCTTCTTTTTTTTTTGTGTGTGTGTGTGTGTGTGTGTGTGTGTGTGTGTGTGTGGCACTGGAGATTTAACCCAGCCTATGCAATGTAGCAAGACCCTCAACAACTTAGTGAGCTTCTGTCTCAAAATAAATTTAAAAGGACTGCAGATCTTTTATTTCTTCTAATTCTGTCTTTGTAGGGTATATGACTCTAGGAGATCATCCATTTCTTACAGGGTCTCTAATTTGTTGGTGGATAATCCCTGGTAGTGGTACTTATAATCCTTTGTCTTCCTGTGATATTATTTGTAAGGTATCCTCTTTCATTTCTGATTTTATTTATTTGAGTATATTTCCCCATTGTGTAGCTAAAGGTTTATAAACTTTTTTTAAAAAAAATCAACTGTTTGTTTGTCTTTCTTTTGTTTTTCTAATCTCCACTTCACTTATTTCGGTTCTGGTCATTATTATTTTCTTCCTTCTGCTGATTTTCAGCTTAAAATAGATTGTGCTTCTTTTTTATAGTTCTTTAAGATGTTACACTAAGTCGTTTATTTGAAGTTTTTGTTTCTCTCTCTCTCTCTATTTATTTTTTGGCACCAGGGATTGAAGCCAGGGGCACTCAACCACTGAGCCACATCCCCAGCCCTTTTTCATATTTTAGTTAGAAACAGGGTCTCATTGAGTTGCTTAGGGCCTCCCTAAATTGCTGAGGCTGGATTTGAACTTGCAATCCTATCTTTCAGCCTCCCGAGTTACTGGGATTACAGATGTGCACCACCATGCCTGGTCTCGTTCCTCTTTTTGATGTAGGCATTTATTGCTATAATTTTCTCCCTTAGAGTCATTTTTGTTGCATTCTGAAAGTTTTGGTATGTTGTATTTCCATTTTCATTTATTTTCAATTTTTTTCCATTTAATTTCTTCATTGACCTACTGGTGACTCAGGAGCATGTTGATTAATCTCCATGTGTTTGTGCATTTTCTGAAACCCCTCCTAGTTCTGGACTTCTTGCTTCATATCATTGTGTTTCCCAAAGATAGTTTATATGATTTCATTTTTCTTAAATTTGTTAATACTTTTGTTCTGTGGACTAACATGATTTATCCTGGAGAACATTCCTTGTGTACTTGAGAACAACATGTGTTCTTCAGTTGTTGGAGAGAATGTTCTGTGTTTGTTGGGCCCATTTGTTCTACAATGTAGTTTATTTCCAAAATTTCCTCACTGATTTTTTAGTCTGAATATATATTTGTGTGTGTGGTGGGGGAAATGGGAAATGAAGCTTCTATCTCATATCTCATTCTATCATATCTTGATGATGAAGGTCTTCAAAACCTGCAAAATTATTTTTTAATCTTTATTATTATTTGTGTCCCTCAAAGGTTACTGTGTTGGAAACTTCTTTCTCAATATGGTGGTGTTGGAAGGTGGTATACAACCTTTAGTGGGTGCTCTCTGTGTTATTGACTGTGCTGCCCAAGGAAGGGATTAAGGTAGTTCTTGTTGAATCCCCAGTGAGTGAGTTGTAATGAAAGAGCAAGACTGGGCCCTTCCTGGTCTCTGATTTATGGTCTTGCCATAAGAACTCTTCTGCATGTGATCCCACCATTATGTCATCTGCCATGATGTGATACAACTGGGGAGGAGAGGAAAGCTTCACTAAAGCTGTTTGGACTTTCAGTCTTCAAAACTGTAAGCTAAATAGACTATTTTTTCATTATAAAGTTCCCAGTTTCAGGATTTTTGTTATAGTAAAGGAAAATGGACTACTATACTCACAATTTTACAGTTGAATAATACTTCCTCCTCGCCAAATGTGGAAGCCGAGTCAAAGAAAATATAAATGTGTGTCTTCATTTCTTCTCCTTTTCTATAATTATGAATAAGGGACATTCTCCACTCCCTTTGCATCTATATTTGCCCATGTGATTAAATTCTGGACAATGTGGTATTAGAGCTGCATGTACTTTATGAGCTCTTTGAAGTGAGGGGTTTAATACCTCTATTTTCCTTTTTCCATCCTGCTATTCATACTATGGTTCTAATAATGAGCTTTTTTTTTTTTTTTTTTTTTTTTTAGTCATGTGGATGAATAGGGATGGCATAGCAACATGGACATAGGAACTTGGGTCACAGATAGATTTAATAAAACAGATTTCTTACTAGCTTGGACTTGTATAGAAAATAATAATAAACTCATACCTCTTTTAAACCTCAAGAATTTTTTTTTTGTTGTCATTGTAGGAAATTTTATATCTAAATGCAACCTCTCTTTCATGTGCACCATGTAAACTTAGTTGATTCACCCTGATATTATTTCTTAAGGTAAGAACCTGTTCCTTATGGTACCCTGCCTTGGAAATTAATGTTCAGTTTACTTGATGTTTTGGGGAGTTAGACCCTCTGTTTTCATCCATTCAGCCCCAACTGACCTGTTCACACTCCAAGATGATCATGTGCAGACCTTTCCTCCAGCATTTATTTAAAGCGTTATTCCTTTCAGTGTCCACTAAATCTTCAAGTTAAACATAGAAACCTGAGGCTTAGTCACCCTTGGACACACCTTGAATACTTAAAATTCGTGTATATGTAATTTCAAAGAGAAAAGATCCACAGCTTTTTAAGCAGATTTTAAAGGCCATTGACTTAATACAGATTAGCAATCATTATTGTGTTTACCAGAGCCACAGGTACCAGCAAAACCTTCTTCCTCTGCCTCCCTAGTGCTCATTGCTGGAGCAGAGGTCTCATCTGGAAATTGAAAATAGGAGCACAGGTTATCTGATTTTAATCACTTCTGAAGTTTGCTATTTAAATCAACAAGCCCTACTGAGAGAGAAAAAACAGAGCCAAACAGCCAAACACTTTACAGGAATGCATTAGGTTAGGTTCAAGCATTTATCTTTAGGAGTTCAGGACCTCACCATTTCTCACCCGGTTTATCTTGACACTCTCTAACTACTCTCTCTGCTTTCAGTTCCTTCCTTTACTGGGCTGACAGCTCACTCTTGCCACCGTGAACTTTTAACAGGCAAAACTAAAATACACAAGGAACACAAACTACTTAATAATAAGCAAATAACCACCTGATTTAAAAATGGATAAAGGACCTGAGTTATCAGTAGACCTTTCTTTATAAAAGTCATGCAGAGTGGTGTGGGGATGTAGCTCGGTGATAGAGCACTTACCTTGCATGTGAAAGATTCTGGGTTCAATCCTTCCCATACAAGGGGGGAAAAAAGGTGTAAGTGGCTAATAAGTATATGAAAAAATGTTCAGCATCACTAATCAGCAGGGAAATGCGAATCAAATCTATAATGAGATATCATACCTGTTAGAATTGTTTTTATAAAATAATGAAAGTAACAAATGTTGACACCTAGGCAGGGAGAAAGGAACCTTTGCATGCTGTTGGTGGGAATGTAAATTAGTCCAGCTGTTATGGAAAATAGTGTGGAGGTTCCTCAAAAAACTAAAAAAAAATGAAACTCCCATATCATTGAGAAAATCTACTACCGAATATTGAAGTAAATATGTCAAAGAGATAGCTGCTCTCCCGTGTTCATTGCGGCATCATTAGCAACAGCCAAAATACCTAAGAAGTGAGGTGCACGTTGACGGACAAGTGGATTTTAAAAAGATGCAATATATACAAAATGGCCTACTATTTAGCCTTAAAAAAAGAAGAAGGAAATTCTCTCACTTGTGACAGCCTGAATGAACCTGGAGGATGTTATGCTAAATAAGCCAGGAACAGAAATACAAATATAGTGCAATCTTATTTATATTTGGAATCCAAAATGTGTTGAATTCATAGGAGTTGAAAGTAGAAGCACTGTTGTCAGAGGCCATGGTAAGGGGTGGATGAAGAAAGGCGAGATGCTGGTTCAGGGATACAGGGTTTCAACTAGACAAAAGGAATAAATTCTTGTAATCTGTTACATAGCACAGACATTATAATTAATTGTTATTAATTATAGTCAAAATCATTAAAGGGATGGATTTTTTAATGTTCTCACCACAAAGATCAGCGCATGAGGTGATGAACATATTTATTGGCCTGGTTGCTTTGATCCTTCCACACTATATCAAGACACTACAAAAATTAAAGCATCACATTCTACTTAAGTGTGTAGAGTTATTATTTGGAAATTATAAATAAAACACAATACATTCAACAAGTTCTCAAAAAGGTAGTAAAAAGAAAAAGAAAAAAAAAATAAAAAAGAGGCAAAACCTAAAATGTTCTGGGCTTGTCATTTGATCCTGCCTGTCTGTCTGGACTTCTCCCCAGGTACTCTGAGACAGGCCCAGTGTGTCTCCCTCCAAAGCCCTCTGCCCTTGCCTGCCCTCACTTGTTCACTCATCCTTCACGATTCTGTACCACCTCATCTTCTAGGGATGGCTTTCAGAATATCCAGAGACAGACCAAAGGTGCACTAGCTCAGCTCCGAGGGTGCCTTGGACACGCCTTTATTAAAGTTCTAGTCTTCTGTGATGGTTCATGCCCAACTCCCTCAGGAGGCTCTGCTGTCTTTCATTCATCATCATACCTTTGGCACATGAGTGAATGAAAGGGACACTGAACAGTGAACTATGACTTGATAATTAAGATTCCTATAATCAGAACATGCGATAATTTATATGACTTGACTAGACTGCAATCCTCTTGGGGGTTGGGACATAAGTGAGCTTTTTTCTCTTTCCCCACGGTCAATTACCATGTCTGACCTATTATAGATATGCAAAGACAGCCTGTGGAAATGTTTGGTCTTTATCAGAGTTGATGGAAGAAATAAAATCACAATGAGATTCTTTAATTACTGAAGAAAAAATAAAAATGTCTTTAAGCACTGTGGAACTTCCAATATCTTCATTTCCTCAGTTAAATCAGCATTTTGATTATATGTAATGCTTTTTTTACTACAATGAGTCTACAAGACTGTCTAAACATTCTTTTGACCACATGAAAAAATATTTAAATTTTAGTTGTTTTTACTTTTTACTTGTTCAGTGTTCTTTCACTAGTTCATTTAGAAGTGATGAAGGCCCATGCTCCCTTGAAAGACCTGAAATCTGTCCTAAACTTTATATATATATATATATATATATATATATATATATATATATATATATAGTTGTATATGGAAACAGTACCTTTATTTTTATTTATTTTTATGTGGTGCTAAGGATCAAACCCAGTGCCTCACACGTGCTAGGCAAGTGCTCTACCACTTAGCCACAACCCTAGCCCCCATCTTAAACTTTTATAACTACTTTTGATTAAATAATACTTTTCTCCTTTAGTAAAAGCTAGTGTTGTATGGTTATATTTTTAGAGCCCATTTTTTCTAACCAGAGTAAATTTTGTAACCAAACTCATAGAGGGACATATATACAGACACCAGGACTTTCAGTTAAACATTGTGGCATATGGAGGAGCTAAAATAGCAATTTACATTTCCTTACCATTTTCCCCACTTTCTCCTCATTATCATTGTGAATTTTGTGCATAGACCTTGGAGCTGTGTCCACCAGCCTGATGCAAAATGAAAAAAAGATCATTATTTATCCTGACTGTTCTTAATTGAGGAGCTGATGACAAGTTTTAAGCATCTGGATGAGAAAAAAATCAGTTACATTTTTTGGAAAGATTACTTGACAGTGATGATCCATTTGAATCATGTCAGACTTGAAGTCTGTTGGTGCCTCCTCAATCTGGCATCTGTCCTGCTCTTGCCAGTGGACAACCATACAGCCTCCTTTATGCTCTCTATTTCTCTTTCTGAACTATTAGAAAACTACTAGAAATTGCCTCAAACCCCATGCTCTCTCTGCTTGGCTCTCTGTTTCAGGTTCCTTTCACCTGTCACTTCTTGGGGGAGTCTTTCTTGACTTCCCCAGCCTGGATGATGCCCATCTCCTAGGGCCTGTTGCTTCCCTCTGTTTTTCTGTATCCTGGACATCTCTTGCTTGCCTGTCTCTTTGTGGGACTTTAACCTGATTGATGGAGGGTAACTCATTCATGTGGTATGTCTAGTCCTAGCTCAGTGTCAACTCACACTAAGTGATCTAAGCAATGAATGAAATGATGGGAATAGAGGTAGAGGTGCTAAACAGGTACTCAGTCTGGGTGCTAGATAACCAGGGCATGACTTTGGAGGCAATGGGAGTGGGTGGATTAAAGAATCTGTTTGATTTTTTAGAGGTAGATTTACAAGAGCAGCCCCAGATGTCAGGAGCAATAAAGAAGAGAAGCTAGGGAAGTTTTTGGCCTGATTCAGAAGATTGGATGTGTGCGGGATGAACATATAAGGGGAAGAGTAATATTTAAGGTAGAAACAGTGATTTTAAAGAAGTTAAGTTTAAGAAATTACATAGTATTGTATCCATTTAGGATAGCTTTGACTATTTTCTGCTACTGGATGTTTTTTCCTTCTATTTACCCTATACTTCGAATATGTAATTTAAACTCAGTTTGATACAAAATTTTCTTCCTTTTTAATTTTAGACTCCTGAATAAATATGTTTGTTTGAAAGGAGAAATAAATATTTGAAAAGAGTAAACAGTTGAAAAATTAAAATATGAATAATTTACAAGCTGACTCAGTTATTTTGTTGATTGCTAAATTATGTGTTCATTGAATGCTGATTATATTTAAATATCTCCTTCAGTGTTGCTAAGGAAAATGTACTTTCTTACCTGACTTTTGTGTATAGATGTTATTTTGATTTATATTGTTCCCAGTTTATATTTTTATTTTTGAAACAATAATGACTACTGTTTTTATTATCATATGTTAATTTGTAAATAAAAATACAGTGAAATGGTGCATGCTAGGAGGAAAAAATTACCAAAATTCCATTACTTAGAAACAACCATTTTTAATATTTGTAAATATAATTTTAGAAATCTCTTTAAATTAATAGATAGAAAAAGGGAGAGGGAAAAATATAGAGATTGGGATTATAAGCCAATGTGATTTATACTGAAAATATTAAATATAGTCCTTCTTTAACTTAGCAGAATGAATTTACAGTAAAAGGAACTCATAATCTTGTAGTTATAGTGCTAACCAATAGTCCTTATTGTAAGTTCCTCCTTTCCCAGTGTTTATATTTGATATATTCCTTTGCTGGTAGAATTTCCTCCTTTAGTAGGTTTTGCAAAAAAGGCACACATGTGTCGGCTTTTCTATATTACTGATACTGGAGAATGTCTGTTTGTTGCTTTTACAATTTGTACTTGAAGGAAGACTTGTGGAGTCATTTTTTCTCAGAACATTTAAAACTACTTTTCTAGCACTTTCTGGCTTTGATAGTATTGCTTTGGATAAATCGAAGATCAACTCTTTTTTTTTTTTTTCTCGTACTTGAATACTGGTGGAATATTTAACATGGTATTGCACAGTGTAAGACACATATGGAGAAAAACCACAAAACACAAAAAACAAAACATGCACTTAGTCAAGAAATGGAATACATCCTGTACTCTCCATTGCCCTCTCTGGATTTGAAAAAGCCCTAAGTGGAAAGTGTCTTCTCATGGAGGGCTCAGAACTTGTGTTAATACTTGCTCCCAAATCTGTAATAGTGAATGTCCATTACTATTATTAAGTTTTCCAGTGTATTTAAAGAAGTATTTTATCCAGCTTTGTTAAGAGTTGTGGGCCATGGGAGAGTGGTTCTGAGTTACACAGTCCACCATTACCAAAAGCTGAGATTCCCAAAGTGGTTCTTTTACTTTGAATTTCAATGGCTTTGGTAGAATATGATTGTGGTGTTTATTATTTATTTATTTTATTATGTTTTGAGTGGAGGAGAACTAACTCTCCCCACCCCCACCTCTCTCTCTTTCTGATAATTCAGTTGTTTTTGCCTAGAAAACTTTCTTTAGTTCAACAATTGAACTCTTGTCATTGTTTGTTAGTTCTTCAACAACAATTTTGCGTAGGATGAATTTTGTTTATCTTTCATATATATCACCAGTTTTATAACCAATTTTTAAAAGAGGTCTTATCGAAGGATTAAATGCATATAAAAATGCTCAAATTTTGAGTGTGTAGTTTTGATTTTCACCAACTGAACACATCCATGTAAGCAATACTGAGTGTTATGGTTTAGAACATAAGGTGTCGCCCAACAGCTCCCATTAATGCAGGTATCTTCAGAGGTACAACGATTAGATTGTGAGAATCCTACTTTGAATGGACTAACTGGGTGGTAGGCAGGTAGGGTGTGGCTGGTGGAGGTGGGTCACTGGTGGTGTTCTCTGGAAAGGTGTATCTTCCTTGTGGCCCCTTCCCTTACCATCTGTCACTGTTTCCTGACCTGCCATTGGCTGAGCAGGTTTCCTCTGCAGGACCCTTCTGGCATGATGTGCTACCTACCTCATCTTGGGTCCAGAGCAATAATCAGTCACCTATGGACTAAGACTTTTGAAACTGTGAGCCCCAAATAAACTTTTCCTTGTCTAAATTGTTCTTGTCAGGTATTTTGGCCACAGGGATGAGAAAGTTGACTAAAACACTCAGTTTAAGAAAACCAACTTTATAAGATCACCAAAAATTTCTCTGGTGCCTCAGTCCAAAAATTTCCAATATTTTACCTTCTGACACCATAGATCAGTTATGCTTCATTTAGAAATTTGTGTAAGTTAAATTATGCAGTGTGTAATCTTTTCTTTCAAACAACCTTTACTCCACAATGTACAAATAAGTTTTGTCCATGTTGTTATGTTCAGTTATTTATTTATTATTATTACACATGGTCTTCCATTATGTGATTATATTACAATTTATTGAACTCTGTTTGTAGACTTTGGAGTGTTTCTAGTTTTTAATAGTAATGAATGTTCTGAATATTCTAGTGTACTTTTTTCAGCGATCATATAAATACTCTCTTGTATACTTTCCTAAACGTGGAATTGCTGAGTCATCCAGTGAGCTTTTGCTCAACTTTAGCAGATATCTTATAATTTCACAAAGGGCTTGTACCAATTTATGTTCCCACAAGCAACAAATATGGTGGCAGCTGTAGTTTTTCTACATTGCTACCTTCACTTGGTATTTGTTTTCTCATTTTAGCCATTTTGGAGGATGGCTTTTTAAATGTTCTTTCATCAGTGTATTATAGTTATACACAATAGTGGGGTTCACTTTGACATATTCGTTTATGTATGGAATAGAATTTGCTCTATTACCATGTTCAGTACTTCCATTTTCCCTCCCCTCCTTTCTCCCCTGCTCTCCTTCCTCTACTGTACTGGTTTTCTTTTTATTAATTTGTTTTTTAATTAATGTTTTATAAATATGTATAAATGTGGAATTCACTGTGGCCTATTCATATATATACACATATATATGAATATATATATATATATATATGATTTGTGTATACACACACACACACACACACACACACACACACACAAGATTTGGTCAATTTCGTTTCACAGTTCCTGCCTTTTCCCATCCCTCCTTATTTCCCCTCAATCCCCTTCTTCTACTACACTGATCTCACTTCTATTTTCATAGGATCCCCCTTTTTTTCCCTTATTTTTCTCAAGCTTCTGCATATAAAATATTCAACCTTTCGCTTTCTGAATCTGGTTTCACTCAACATGATGTTCTCCAGTTCCATTCATTTACCAGCAAATGCCATCATTTCAGTCTTATTTATGGCTGAGTAAAACTCCATTTGTGTGTGTGTGTGTGTGTATGTGGTTCATATATATATATATATATGAACATTCTTTATCCATTTGTCTGCTGACAGGCACCTGGGCTGGTCCCACAACTTACCTATTGTGACTTGTACTGCTATAAACATTGCTGTGCCTGTATCTCTATAGTAGGCTGATTTGGATAATCAGCTCCTTTGGATAAATACAGTAGAGGGGAATAGCTGGATCATATGGTGGTTCCATTCCTAGTCTTTTGAGGAATCTCTATACTGCTTTCTAAAGTGGTTGTATTCATTTGCAGTCCTACAAACAATGTATGTGTGTACCTTTCCCCCACATCCTCGCCAACATTTATTATCCTTTATATTCTTGATGATAGCAATTCTAAGTCGAGTGAGATGAAGTCCCAATGTAGTTTGGATTTGTATTTTTCTGATTATACACACACACACACACACATATATATACATACATACATATATATATATATATATATATATGCTATAGATAGACACAATATCTTTATTTTGTTTTATTTTTATGTGGTGCTGAGGATCGACCCCAGTGTCTCACATGTACAAAGCAAGTGCTCTGCCACAGTGCCACAACCCCAGTCCGCATTTTCCTGATTACTAGAGAAGTTGAACATTTTAAAAATATATTTATTGGCCATTTGTATTTGTTCTTTTGAGAAATATCTATTTATTTATTTTGCTCATTTATTGATTGAGTTATTTGTGGGTGCTGGGGATTTAAAAAGGGGGCTGAGGTTTTTAACCCTCCCTGACCCAGGGTGAACTTTCTCTATCCAGCAGAGAAAGCTGGGAGAGTACGCTGCAGCAAAGGCGTGATCAAGAATGGTAAGAGCCGGCTGGAGGCCCACGCCAGCCCTCGCGATGGGGGACACTCAGGACGCTCCAGGGAGTCCGGTCAGCGCTGGAACTCGTTTATTGAAGAAGGTGGATGACGTTTATAGTGGACATGAGCCAATCAGTAAGCAGATTATAGAAACAAGTAAAGAGCACAGGCACATCTCATTGGCAGAATCCCCTGCCCTAGCTTTAGGGCGGTTTCGGTTCTCATAATTCATCAGAGCAACGCCCCCCCACCCCTTAGCTCAGTTCCGTAACAGGGCGTGGCCAGCAGCCAGAGAGCCAGAGCTTTCCATCCCCTCGGCTGACGTGTTCAGAAGGCCCCGACATGTGGTTTTTTTTTTTTGGGGGGGGGTGTTAAGTTTCTTGAGTTCTTTATATATTCTGGATATTACTCCCATGTCAGAGGAGGAGCTAGAAAGATTTTTCTCCCATTCTGTAGGTTCTTTCTTCGTGCTCTTAGTTGTTTCCTTTGATCTGCAAGAGCTTTTGAACTTCATTTTATTCCACTTACTGATCCTTGGTTCTATTTCTTGAGTTTTAGGGGTCTTGGTAAGGAAGTCAATGCCTGTATTAACGTACTGGAGTGTTGACACTCTATTTTCTTCTAACAGTTGAAAAGTTTCTGGTCTAATTTATGCTCATAATCCTGGAGACTCAGAGGCAGGAGAAGTGTAAAATTGGGGCTATCCTCTATAATTTAGCAAGACCCTGTCTCAAAATAAAAAGGGCCTTGGATATATCTCCATGGTCGTGTGCCCCTGGGTTCAGTCCCTGGCATAAAAAAGCAAAAACAAACAAATAAAAAAGCACTAGTTTCTCCTTACCCTGAGGCCTGGTGGGTGACTTCTAAATAAACATTATTTATTTATTTTCCCCCACTTGGTGTTTGGTATTTCCAAGGACTTTAATTCTATATCTTTTAGTAAAACACTACTCTGTTCTGGGTCTTGTCCTTCCATCTCTAAATTAAGGTGTACTATCCTGAATGTTGAAATCATAGCAAAAAAGTTCCTAAGCTGCTTAATATCTCTTTTCCTTATACCTATATTTTATAGGGCACTCAAATATATAAACATATATATATATGTATATATATAATACCTTATATAAGTATTTTTCTTTAAAGTTTAGATATATATATATTTACATATATTTATATACATTTGAGCACCCTATATAAGGAAACTTCAAGTTAGACGTCCTGACTTCTTCTTTGATACAATCTGGGTCAGAGTAGTAAGTAGCACTTTGGAGTGTTGGCATTTTGTCTACTCATTCTAGAAACACTGATCACCCCGTGTTGTTAAATAAACTTTTAAGTGAGCTACTTTCTTTGATTCAAATTTGACCTGAAAAAATTGCTGGTAAGAGCTTGGTTTTGGGGTTTGTATCTATACTGTAGCAAATGCCTCTCATTTTCTTTCTATGCCTTTGATAACATTCAGCACTTTGATTTCCTGAATTCTGAGGTGTAATAAGGCTCAGCACAGTGTCATTTTTTATTTTCTTGTTAACTGAGAAGCTCTGAAATAAAAATAAAACCAAGCTATAGAGTGTCCCCATTGGAAGCCACAAAGACCTGTGTGATGATTATCCTACAGCTCCTTCTCCAAAAGGAAGAATGCCCCCCACCCCAAGGCAAGCACTAAATCCACTCTGAAGCAACCCTGGGGCCCTACAGTTGCACAATGTCCAGAGATTGCTGCTGGATTATTCCTTGGCTGAAAACGACTCTGGATATTTATATTTTTTTTGCATTCAGGTTTGATACTTTCAGGCTTGCTCATTATTGATGCTGCTGCTGGTCATAGTAACAACAAAAAATACAGGTTTTTGTTTTCCCCTTTGCCCCTATGCCTGAAACAAGGAATATTAGTGTCTGTAGTTACACCAGGCTTCATCGATGGACATTTCCTTTTGGTAATTCTGGATCATGGGCTTTAAAGATGGGGAGATTATAGATCAGAAACCCTCATTATCTTGTTCATTTGAATAAAAGATAAGTCTTACCATTTAAGATCAGAGAAGTGGTAAATCATTCTAGTTACTTGATTGCTAATTTCACTTTTACTTGATCTACCTATGTTTGCCCTAGCTTGGCCCCTTAGCCAAGATAGAAAAATAGACCCCATGGAAGGATTGGCATGGTAAGTGCATGTAGATGTGTGGATTGACAGCATGTCAGTAGGGGGAATATTGAGGTTGAAAGTATTTGGGTGCTTCATTAAACTGGAGAACGTTCTCCTACAGCATTTCTGCTAAGCAGCCACACGAGGATTTCTCACAAGCTTCAGAGTCTTGAACCAGCATTCTCTCTTGAAATCCCTTGGAAGTGGGAATGTAGAAAGCCTTAGCCTCATTAGCCTGTCACTATAACCAGGCACAGCTGGCAGAATGGGTGGCAGAAACTGTCATCTGCATCTAGTATCCATGTCAAGATTTATTATGCAATGTGTGTATGTTGCCCCAGGATCTTGGAAACTGATCCTGGTATATCAAAGCTGGGATAAAGTTGTGTGTCAGGATTGTCCAGGGGTAAGGTTCAAGGAATTGGGGAGGGCTCTGTGTAGTTCTGAATTGGCCCTGACTTTAGAAGAGGGATGAGAATATAAATATGAGGTGGCAAATCAGGCTTTATGTGACGTACTTGGCGATGCACCTGCTTTTTTGGCATGTGGGTTTGCTTCCTACAAGCTCAATGGAGAAAGCAGAGTCTCTTTGGCTCCTTACCTGGAAAAACACAATCCTCCTTCTGCCAGGGCCTGCTAACCAGGTAGCATTAGTGAACACACATCCGACTCCCAATTATTCCTGTTTTCTGAAAGTGAGTATAAAGGGGACATAAAAATCTGCTGAAGAAGAAAGTAATGCACTTAAACCTCTTTAATGGGTTGGTTTTATTGTGCTTTGGTGAGGCATTCATGGAACACCTGAATCTCATTCATTCTTTGTCCATCATATTTATTGGTTTTTAGGTTGACTACACCCTATATCTGAAAACAATTAAGGAGACTGGTCTGTACAGGGTTCTTGGTGAATAGGGGGCCTCTTGGAACAGGGCCAGGGCAGGATGCCAATGACTCAGCATGCCAATAGCAGGAGTTGCAGGTGAGATGGAACAGCACCAATGTGTGTCCTCTCCTAGGCCATCAGAGCACCTGTCAACAAGGTCAAAGTGGACTCGATGGGAGCAATTTTCTTCAGGGTGCAAGATGTGTGTGACAATGGCTCTTTTCTTATCATATTCCCCTTCTGCAATGACCATTGAGGACTGCAATGTATTTAGGCATTATTTTCCCCCTGATACCTTTGACTGGAGGCTGATGGAGCAGGTGAACTGCACTTGCAGACCATAAAAAATGGTAGAGAAGATGCCTGAGAAAGATAAATACTTCTTTATGAAGTCAGCAAATTGAACTCACTTTCAAAAACCTGTCAGAACAACCCAGGTGTGTATTAAAATGTTTCTTCCTTTAGAAGAGACATATTTTTATACATTTCTGGGGAAAAAAATTATATGGTTCTTTTGGATCTGTTTTAAATTTGAACGAATGAGTGGGAAGCAGGTAGGTTCTGGCTTCTAGTCTCTTCACTCTGATGAGTCTTTTTCTGCAGAAAGGAGAATTTGTCAGTGGAATAGTGAATTCCCAAATAGCATGTTTCAGTAACACATTTCAGGAAGCCCACATTTCACCTCTTGACTTTGGCAGGGCAGGATCTTGGCTATTCTTTCTAAAAACAGATTGATTCAGCCCAGTCACCAGGACCAAGCAGATGGCCTGGGCCATGTGTTGGAGAGGGTCCTTTTAGGTCTCACCTCCGATGGATTAGGTAGCTCATTTGGGCCAGCTGAGTGCAGTACTTGGAGTGCAACACTGTGTGGGGTTTGGGCAGCCCAGAGTGGTAGCAAGCAGGAGACTCTGCATGTGAAGAAAGTATTCTGAGATCTTGAATGAAGTCAATAGAAATATCACAACACTGTTACAGATTTCATTATTCCAAGACTCAGGCAGGCTATGATTGTTCGTCCAGATACTACCACTAGAGACCCGTATGCACAAGGATACAGAGCAAAATTCTGTAGCATCCCAAATGTTTCTTTGTCATTGGATCTTGATTTCAATCTTTTATTTAAATGAAATTTCGCCTGTCCTTCTGAACTGTTTTCCCCATGTAGCCAATATGCCTCTGCCTTCATAGGAAATATAGCTCATTGGTTTCCAGGATCTGGTTACTGTTCCCAAATATAAATGTAATACCTATAAAATCTTAGCTAATGAATGACACAGGAATACACAAAATAAAAAATTAAAACCTAAGGGGAATAGTATGAAGTAATATTTTAAATATTATGTAGATAGCAGAATAGAAAGAAATTAGTAATTGGATTGATAGATCATACTTAATGGTTGTGTTAGAATTGGGTCTATCCAAAGAAGCAGTGATTGAAAATATAAATAGCATATAATGCTAAGTGAAATTAGTCAATCTCAAAAATCCAAATACCGAATGTTTTCTCTGATATAAGGAAGCTAGTTCACAGTGTTGTTGGATGGGGGTACACAGAATTAGAGGAACACTAGAATGGTCAAAGGAAAGGGAGAGGAAGGGAGGGAGCAAGGGGGGAGGGAGGGGGGGAAAGGAAAAAAAAATTGGTGGTTGAATGAGATGGATATCATTATCCTAAATGCATGATTGAAGATCTGAATGGTACTTATATACTTTGTATACAAGCAGTTGTATGTAAAAAGATGCTATACTTGTGCATTATGAATAAGTAAATAAATAATTAAAGTAAAAATAAATAAATAAAAAAGAAAATATAAATAGCAATTCATATGTTTAATTTATCATAAAAATGTTAAATACTAGAATTTCTGTTCTTCTCTTTTTAATTTTTCAAAATTTTTTATTATTCTAATTTGTTATACACATTTGCAGAGTACATTTCATTTCATATTACATATAAAGAGCACAATATTTTGAGTTGCTGGTTTAATATAAAGTATTTTTACAACAATTGTGTCTTCATACATGTATTTAGGGTAATCATGGATAACTCAGTCTGCTATTATTCCTATCCCCTTGACCCCACCTTTCCCTCCCCCCTCTTTGTTCTATTTAAAGCTCTTTCATTCTTTTAAAATTTTTTTTAAAGAAATAGATAAAAAATCTTATCAAAGTGATTAGGTAAATAAACAAACAAAAATAAACCTTATTAGGACTGATTAAGGAGATGTAACCAAGTGGTCATTTGCATATACTTACACATACAGATCAGAAAAGGTAGCATTTTCTGCTGAAATATGTCAATACAGCCTACAAGAACTACAAAATTCTGTGGGAAAATATAAAAACAACTGATTAGAGAAGAAATTGGAAAATATATGGAATAGAGCTTGAAGAAAATTGTGAAAAATACCTAAAAATAATCCCTAGAAAGATGTCAGCCCCATCAGCTTTTGAGGATGAATTCTTTCAAACCATTATATAATACAAAATTCTTGTGCCAGTTGAAATATTTAAGCATAGAAAGACAAGCTTTACCACTTTTTTGTCTTATAATTGAGATAACTATAGAGAACTGTTGACTAATCATTTTAGAAATGGAAATGCAAAATTCTGCACAACTGAGGACTGCATGAAATCTAATATATTATAGAAATTATGTGCTATGACTAAGTAGATTTTATTCCAGGAATTTAATGATAGCTTATTAATAAAAGCATATATTATGATTATCCATTATTTTGGTAAGGGAAAATGTCTGACTATTCCTGATTAAAGTAAATTATAAATAAAATAAGGCTAGAATAGTTTCTGTATGTAGCAAAAACAAATCAGACCACTTGACATCAGACTTTAAATGCAAATACTAGAATCACTTTCATTACAAGTCTAGATTGTCTGCTTTCCCTGCCACACCACAATTGATCCATGGCATAATAAAGGTAGCATTTCAAGTCAATAGGATAAAGTGCAGGTATTCACTAATATTGTTGGAAAACTGTTTATGAGAAATAAACACCACAGGAAACAAAGTTAAGAATGATCCAATGCCTTTATGTAAACACGACTCTATAGTAGACAAAGGATATAAAGATAAATTTTAAGCTATTAGCATGTACAGAACTTGTGCTATTTATGTTTGTTTGGGTCAACAAGTACTTTACCACCATGATGAATGTCATAAAGAAAAAAATTGCAGGAAATAAAAATAAAGGAAAATCACCATAAATGAAATGAAAAGAAAACCGAGAAAAGTGCTTTTGAACAAATATGGGAGTTAAAGGTCAATGTCATAAATTTTGAAAGATCTTTTACAAATCAATAAATAGATATTACTAAAGAAAATTGGCAGTTCAATGCCAAAGGTAGTGCAAGTTTTCAGGAAATAGTTAAGAAATAACAGTGATCTATCACTTATTGAATTAGTTAATCAAGAATTGCTTTTGGTAAATTTGGCTGAGTGAGTGAGATGATCATTGAACTTGAGGCAGTAGAGAGGGGTGATTCAGATGCAGGCTCTGGGCAGGAACATGAGTTTAAACACTCTCCTATTGCTCTTTAGCTGCTAATATTAATTTACTTCTCAGTACTCATTATCAGCATTTGTAAATTAGCAGGAGTGACCTTTTGTGTTAACTGTTAGAAGTGAAAACCATGCCCACTTGAAGTTTTCAGAAGCAGTGTGTCTGTCTGCCTCTCTATTATCTATTTATCTGTATCTGGTATCCACCACTTATCTTTCTTTCTAATTGTATTTATACTTCTCTAAAAAGGCATGAGACGGGAAAAGGAGTGAAGACAGGATGCAGAGAGAGCGAGAGAGAGAAAGAGAGAGAGAAAATAGACTGCATTTACAGAAGTACACATGTAAGTTCACCTTATGAATTTTTGTTTATACTTTTACAAAAGTTTTCAAACCAAAATTATATAATGTCCATAATAAAATTAATAAAACATGATTTAAAAGATGGCAAATAGTGTGGTGAGGGCCAATTGTTGGCCAGGGTATTATCAGTCATGTGGGTAATACTCATTCTCACACTAGGTGAACCCTAAGTCTCAGTGGTTTAGCATAATTAAAATTTATTTCTTGCTCATATCAGCTGGATGTAGCCACCGCACATAGAACATATGGCCTCTACAGTTGCCATATCAAGGGAAGAAAGCAAACTGGGGGTCACTTTGGATTTTTTAAGAGATTACATCATTTTTGCCCATATTCCTTTGGCTAGAACATAGTCATTTTGTCCAAGACTAACTGCAGAGCAAATGGAGAGATGTAGCAAGGTCAGGAAAGTTTGGTTTGCAATAACATCCTCTGCCTTTGCCAGAACTTAAATGGGACCAAGTTCTCCAGAGTGACAGGATTGCACCAAGAACTCCTCAGGACTGTCTCAGTTGTTTGACCTGTTGCCTTGGCAGTAAAACCTGAGACCTTGGCAGTAAAACCTGAGACCTGGTTGTAGAGTCTTAGACTTATCCTCCATTTTCATAAAAGGCTGTTTAGTCTATGAGCCACCATCATCATCATACTCAAAGTAGATCAAAGAATGAGAAAACCATCTACACCAACTGCTTTCTAGTGGTTACTTGAAATCAGTGACATTTGGAAGTGTGTGGAAGTTCTCCTTACAAATGTTAATCATCCTTGGATCAAGCAGGACAAATTGAAATGCTCTGTAGACCCTCTGTATTATTTCCTTCTTCTCCCCTTCGTCATCTCCCTCTCCTTACCCTCAGGGTTGTTTTTTTTTTTTAATTAATTTATTTATTCTAATTTGTTATACATTACAGCAAAATGCATTTCAATTGATAGTACACATATGAGCATAATTTTTCATTTCTCTGGTTGTACACAAAGTAGAGTCACACCATTCATGTCTTCATACATGTATACTCAGGGCTGTTTTTGTAGGTTCATGTTTTGGTTTCACCAGGAGGTGTTAAGGAAACCCATTAGTGTATCAGCAATAGAGTTGTTATGCACCATATCTATGAATGGTCATATGTGAACCTCCAAGTGAGAAACTTTTGCAACATTATGTCCTAGGATGAGTTTGTCTTCTTTGAAGGAGGCTATACTTTATTTATTCATATTTATTTTTCTTCCTGCTTTTCTTTTGCTTTGACAGCCAGGGAGCACTGTCAAAAGGTTGGTTCAATAAGCACAACTTTAACAATTAAGAGCTACAGATATGTATTGTATCACCCTTGTTCTCATGCTGATATTTCATCGAGATTTGTATTTTTCAGAGCCTGACCTTTTCTTTTCACTTATATTTCAGTATTTTAATATACATTCAAAGTCACCTCATGTCCTGTATGCCAAATGAAGAGTTACAAATAAGCTCACCCCAGTGAATCAGCCAGTTGAGAAACTTTCAGGGATGATTACTTGAAGGGCTCTTTTGAAACAGACAGTTGGGGTTCATTTGGTTTGAAGCCAACATTACATATATGCTTCTAATTTTTGGATAATCTAGTGAGCATGTTTTACTAAAGAGCAGGCTTGGAAGATAAGATGTTTATGGGAAGCAAAGCAAAATGTGACAGTCAATTTAATAAGGAATAAAAGTAAATCATGGAGTCCTTTTAGCATTCACAAAGAGTTTTTACATCTTTCTATTCCAGAGGGCATGTTTTATATCTCACTTATGTATTGCTTCACTAATGGGTGGGGAAATGAAGTACTCTGACCAGACTGTTAATATCTCTATAAAGATAATATTCATGAAGAAAAAAAAACACAAAAGGATTTGCCCATTTCTCAGAATATAGAAAGTTAGAGATAGAGCCATATTAGATTATAGACTGTGACCTGGTTTCCATGGAAACACATTCATTATCTTATCTCATTCTTTTCTAAGTTACCCAATTTAACTGCCCTATCTCTTTTATCACACCTCCCCCTCATTAAACACTTACCCAATCCTTTTCTGTGGCTATGTAGGCAGTATAACAGCTTTCGCAGCGGCTTGCTGAATGAAATGAGAAACACACACACACACACACACACACACACACACATGCACACACACACTTTGGGAGTATGCGCAAGGAGAGGAATTTCAGCAGCATTCTGGATCCAGGGATGTAAGTGGCAGGTATGTGTTCTATATATATATACAGACACACAGAGTGCATCCTCCTGACACGTTTTGCACAGAGATGTGCCCTGCCTTAAGCACAGAGCAGCCATATGCTGATTTGATGGAGCTGGGGATCTCCTGACAGGTGACAGCCTATTAATCACATGTGACCAAAATAGCTCACAAAGGAAGGCACTCTTATTTTTCTCCTTCCCTGGGGGGGCATGGGTGTTTTGGTGAAACTCCTGTCTTTGCATCATTTCTCATTTCATTCTTCAGTTTTTCCTTTGTGTCACCCTTCACCTTTATTGGAAGACTTCTTACTTAGAACTGAGAATTAGGTGTGGGGTCGTGGGTGGGTGAGGTCATGTGAGTGAAGTTAGCAGAATTGGGATTACATTAAATAATAGATGCTTATTTCACATCGACTTGTTTCATCCTAAGACCCAACGCAAGAATAAAATGATTTCCAATTTTTGCTTTAATGGCTTTGTCTTACTTAGGGGATAAAACAGGTAATAGTTAAGATTTAAAACATTTTTAATGGGTAAGGAAAGCTGACAGTGAATACTTATCTTTGCATGTATTTGCAGATACATGCAGATAGATACAGATGGCATGTTTATTATGTGTTTAAGTGAAGTAATCACATGATCTCCTACTGGGAATTTCTGGTATAAGGCAATGAGACCTGAGAGGCCATAGTCTGCTGTCACATATGTTGCTTTGGTCAGTAATGGCTTGGTCACTCAATATGTCCTTTTTTATACCCATGGTGGGAGATGGCCAACAGAGTGGAATTGATTTCATGGTCTCTCTACCCCAAGGATATAAGACTGTGTTGGCTTCATTTGTCACTGTTCCTAAGGATGAGATGAAGATTTCTGGAATTGGGCCTGTAATAGGAAGATCATGGGAGGGGAGCAAGATCAAAGGTGGAAGAGCAGAGTTCCATCATATTCTTAAGAAGGAGTCAGCAGCATTTTCTGTAAAGGGGCGGTAGGATTTGCAGGTTATATGGTCTCTGTTGCAGCTACTCAACTCTGCTGTTATGGCATGAAAGTGGTGTCGATATAGATGTGAAGGGACATGACTATGTTCTAATATAATTTTATTTCAGAAACAGACAGTGGTTTTGGCCTCCAGACCATAATTTGATGAATACTGGGACCAAGTACCTAGTAATTACTGAGATGTTGGATCAAATAAGAAGGATAGAGTGATTGACAAGTTTGGCAAGAGGAAAAGTAAAATGTAGTAATAAAATTTGACAATTAAGTGATGGTCACTACATGTCAGTTGCTCCTCTCAGTGTTTTCCACGCACCAGCTTACTGCATTTTTATTAAAAAAAGATGTCATAAATACTATTTTATTGGCTGGGAAACATGGAGGTTGTATAATGTTTCCAATATCATACAGCTTGTGAGCAGCAGGGCTGGGATTCAAACTCAGTTTCCAGAATTTATCCTTAACTAGTCTGATTTATTATTCTACATTGTGGAACTGGCAAGTGAGAGGTAATTAGGTGAAATTCTGAGGAGGGATTTTGTATACCTGCAGTAAACTTTATATCATCTCAGAGTGGGCTGATTTAGAAAGCCAGAATGGGATGGTCAGGCTGCACATTGCTCCCAAACTGTAGTTGGGTGGGACTGCAAAAGGGCAGAGTCTGATAGAAAATCTCCAGAATGACTTTACCATTTATTGAATGTAAAATACACACACAAAAGAGCATATATAAGCATAGTAAAAGGAAAAATAATAAGTATACTTGAATCATTTAGAAACCAATCATTATCAAGACCATAGACCTCCCACTCTAAGCCCCCTCCCTGGTTCCATTGCATTCTTGTCCTCCTAAAACAACCCATTATTTCTCATATTTAACTAGTATTTATTTTGCTTTCCTTTATGGATGCATGAGTATGTAGTCTTATTTTGTTGTTGTTTTTGATGGTACTGAGAATTGAACCTTGCATGTGCTCAGTAAGTACTCTACCACTGAGGTACATCCCTTGCTCTTTTTATTTTATTTTGAGACAGGGTCTTACTCAGGTACTGAGGCTGACCTTAAGCTTGAAATTTGCCTGCCTTAGTCTCCCAAGGAGCTGGAATTACAGGTGTGTACCACAGCACCTGGCTAAAAGTATGTTTTTTAGTTTTATCTGTTTTTTTTTTTTCATTTTATATGGATAGATTAGTACTGCTTCACTGCCTTTTTTCTCTCAGCATTAAAATTTTAAGTTCATAATATCTTTTAATATCTCATTATAGTAATTCATTTATTTCCATGACTATATAATATTTCTTCATATGAATATACTCTATTTATTTATTTCCTTGTAATAGCTATTGGGTGTATTTTAAATTTTAATATATTGTGGATAATGGTATCATAAACATTTCTATATGCACTTCAACTTATGATATACAAGTACAAGAATTTTTGTAGGCAATATTCTTATGAGTGGAATGCCTTGCTCATAGTTTATGAGCACATTGAACTTTAAGAGGCAATGTCAAATTGTTTTCAAATGTGATTATACCAGTTCACATGTCCATTAGTGATGTCTGAGAATTGGTGTTCTCTTAATCCTTGTTAATTCATTTTTGCTACTCTGGTGGAGGTGAAAGAGTATTTCATTGTAGTTTTACTTTTTATTTTCCTGGTTACATGTCAAGGTTTTTTTTCTTTCAGGATTTAGCATTATTGCCTTCAGCCTGTTCCTAATTACTAAAAACAAATATCAAATAGACTCTTGCATAAATGACAGGGAAACCTGCTTTAATTATCACCCTAATCCTTGCAGGGTTGGTAGATGAGCAGCAATAAGCAGAAATGTCCTCTCTGGATCTAGATAGGCAAATTCTGTTAGAAGGCAGTAAAACCTTAGTGGCACAGTCTGCTGTCACATGCATTGCTTTGGTCAGTAATGTTGGTTACTAAATATGTCCACTAAATATGTTTCCATGTCAATTAAAATTTCATTCATTTTCTTGGTTTTTAGAGGAAGAGGGACCTAGGTTTATTAATATTCCATCTGCTGTGGTTTTTGCTATGTTTTTGTCCTCTGCAAAACTCAGGTTGAGACTTGATCACCAGTGTTGGAAAACAGTCTCATTTGAAGTGTACTTAGGTCATGAAAACTCTATCCTCATGAATGGGTTAAGGCTACTATATGAAGGGCTTATGGAGATGGCATGGCTCTCTTCTGCCACGTGAGGAACACTGTCCCACCCTCTGGAGGATGCAGCATTTAGGCACCATTTTGGAAGTAGAAACTGGGCCCTCACCAGACTCCAACCTTGCCAGAACCTTGATTTTGAACTTCCTGGCCTCTATAACTGTGAGAAATAAATCTTCATTCCCTATAAATTACCCAGGATCAGGCATAAGAGCATAAAATGGTCAAAGATACTGTTTCCACTACTAACTAGCAAAGAGAATTTTTGAGAAATGTCATTTAACTTCTTGGAAGTTCAGTTGCTTCAACATTAGGATGAACACAATAGTATTCCTCCACGTTGGACATTGGCTGTGGATTCTAAGTTTTCCTTTGTCTTATTTATAGGGGTTGGAAGAATGAAACCCCCATTATTTCAGGCCCCCTGTGATCAATAAGGTTCTGGTTTAGATTCTGCCAATGTGAAACACTTAAGTAGAATTGGGAAAAAAAAATACCAAGGTAGAACATTCTATTTTCCTCTGGTTATAGTGAGTATCATGTGGATACCTAATGAGCATGAAGTGCCATCTTGGTGAGCTTCTAGGAACCTCCACCTCTATACAGCATGCAGATGAAATCCTTGGTGAAAGATTCCTGTGAGCCAAGTTTTTTTTCTGATTTCTTCAAATCTAGAAGGGGCTCACTGGCCTCCATTCCGCTGCTCTGTATTTAATAATTTCTATATTAAATCCCTTTCTGCTGAAATACCTAGAGTGATTTCTATTCTTCTGATGGAGCTCTGACTTCTGTGCCTTCCCTTATACTACCTAACTTCTTCAGGCTGTCATGGAGATTAAATAGAATAATTCATGTAGGGCATCTGATAGGAGACTGGTGTATAGAGGGTTCTCTATCAGCACCCACTTTCCTCACCTTTCGAAAGAAAAAAGATCTTCCCCCTCTTTGAAATCTAGAAATGGAAACAGATGGAGAAAGTTGAAGGAGCTTGCTCAGACAGTAGAGCAGAAGACCTTAGATGAACTTTCAAATGAAACTTGATATTTGTGATACCCAAGCCTGAGTGCTGGCAGTGCTGGGTTCAAGCACTGCCAAATCTGGGGTGGGACTCTCAAGTGTCTGGATCCAGTATTTCATGCTTATGGCCGGGTTCCAGTTTCTGTCTTTACCAGGTATGTTGAAACACCAGCATCCCTACATGCCTGTGATGCTGACTTTCTCTATAGTGTCTACTCTGAGTCTTATTAAAACATCCCTACCCAGAGTTATCACTTTATCAAGTTCCAACTAATACCTGCCAATTGTTTTTCAAGCAATTTTCCTATTTGAGTGGACAAATGGAAACCACATCATTCCACACTATGAAAGCTTCATCTGGGAGATTACTGGTGCAGCTATGGCCTTCTGTTCATTTGTCCATTGGCTTCAAAGAGGCTTGTAATAAACCACAAGGTGTGACTGGTTGACAATCAGAAACACTGCTAGTCTTGATCTTGTTTCCCAAGACTCCTTTGTTAGCAAGTCTTGGAACTTTCAGAGTTTGTCATGAACAACCTCAGAAAAGCTAGGCTGAAAATCACATTCTGCATAACTTCAGAGTTTTTAGTATTATCACTATAGAAAGAAAAAAAAAATCCAATGAGAGAGGATGACATCCTCTCACCTTCTCTGTATCACCCATTTAGATTCTATTCTTCCACGCACTTCCTTTAGCAAATGTGAGAATTAAGGAAACCACGTTTGTTGTTTTCAGCTTTTTCCTTTATAAGCCACCTCTCCTCTTGTAGAAGTCCTCTTCTTTACACTTCAGAGACTCAATGCCCTGAATAAATTTATCATCATCATGCCCTCTTCAAGGGACATATACATTTTAGGGCTTGTGTCCCCCTGATACAGAAAACTCTGCTTACTCACATATTCAACATGTATGTATCTGGAACTATAACAAATGGTGGGGGAAGGACTGAACAAAGTTTTTCTGTTCTCAAGGACCCCAGTCAGCATGGTTATGGGAGCTCAGACTTGGGAAGTCTTATGGGTATTAGGCAATGGGCCATAAGGGTGCTGGTCCAGGCAAATCAAGGTGGAGTGAGCAGCAATGGGGGTTCCTGGTTGCTCCATCATCTTCTGAGATATTCATAAGACCATTCCAGCTCACTAAGTAGGCTGGCAGCATATACAGGGTGGTTTTGTTTGAGAGTCCAGTTGTAGGACAGCCTCATCCTAAGGAAACTGAGGAATGTTTTCTTTAGAAACATGAAGGGACATTATGGAGAGAAAGACTCATGCAGGGAGTCTATGAGAAGAGGATCTGGGAAAGGGAAGGAGTGATGGAGATGGTGGTGTGTGGTGGAGATGTTTTGCACATCTTATGGTTATAACTACATTTGAGTTATGTGAATCCTCAGCAAAACAATACTAATCCAATCTCTTTCCTCCAGAACAAGGCAGGCTCTTCTTAGGCACACTTCATCTGGCAGCACAAGGCACCAGTGGCCAGAAGCCTGTCCATTTGTCCACCCATTCATCTGGAATTATAGTCAAGTATATTACCAGAGCTCATTAGAGTTTTCCATACATCTCCTGGACCCCAGGACAATACCTCCACAAGCCTTTAAGTAGCTCCTCAATATGTCTCTAAGGCTGCAAAACCAAGCTTTAGGTGTTAGAGTTGTGCATGTGCTGGGAAGAGATGAAGAACAAGAAGTTTCATCAGTTATTTATAGAATAGCTGCTTTGTCCCAGTAATATACTAGATACATGGCCAAATTCTTGCCATGGAATAATATGGGAGAGAGGATGTAAATCTGCACAGCATAGAGGAGGGATCATTTCCCTTGGAACTGGCTGGTCCAGGGAGCTTTAGTGGGAGAGATGGTGGTATGAGGGGTTGGAGGTCTGGTTTGAAGGATTTAGAATTAGAAAACTTGTAGTTTTAGTCCTCTCCATGCACACTCCGAAACTTTGATTTGGGAAAACGGTTTATTTGGGCAGTGCTTTTAGGCAGCTCCATAGGGAGCTGGGAAGTGATACAGGGGTGGGGAGGGAAGGTCAATAAAGGGTGTATATTAGTCAGCTTTTTGTTGCTGTGACCAAAATACCTGATAAGGACAATTTAGAGGAAGAAAAGTTTATTTTGGCTCACAGTTTCAGATGTTCAGCGTACTGCATTGCTCTGGGCCCAAGGTAAAGTAGAACACCACGGTGGAAGGGTATGGCAGAGGAGCACTGCTCTGCTCATGACAGCCAGGAAGCAGCAAGACAGTAATGGGAAAACTGCAGAGAAGATGTCCGTGGCATGCCCCCAGTGACCCAACTCCTCCAGCCATGCCCCACCTGCCTGCAGTTACCATCCAGTTAGTGCATTCAAACTAGAATAGATTAGGTTCTAGCTCTCATAATCTAATCATTTTACCTCTGAATGTTCCTGCATTAACACAGGAGCTCATATCCAAGCCGTAACAGGATGCAATGCTAAATAACTCACTAACATGTAACACAGGCTCTATCCTGATGGGTACCTTGTGAGAGACTGTGCAGAGCATGCTTCATATTGTGTCCTACTGGGAAATGAGAACACTAGGGTATTTATCCATCAGTTTGGCCACATCTTAATGTTGAGGGATGTTAACTCCCTGCCCCTTCTGGACTGTTGTTGGTCTAAGATGAGCTCACTACCAGGACCTGAGTGGCAAATACTGGAAAACTCTGCAGGAAGTCTTTAAGGTGGTCTGAAAGGACTTAGGAGGACCCTGACTCTTTTTACTATGGGAATCAGTAGACAAAATAAAGAGCATCATATAGCTCCATTATTCAGAGATTTGAGCCATGAAATGCTGTGTACTCTAGGCCTCATCTCACTTTTCCATTTCAGGTTTACTTTGTTTTATGGAGGGAAGGAAGGTCAGATTATCTAAAGTGACATCTTCCCCAGTTTTTACTATGGTCATCCATGTCAGAATAAAATAAGAAAAAGAAAAAAAATATATGAACTGTTTTTTTGTTAATTGGGCTATATGTGTGTGTAAATGTACATGTGTATATGCTTATAAAATTGTGGGTAAGTATATTTGCGCATCTTGTGGTTATAACTATATTTGAGTTATGTGAATCCTCAGCAAAACAGTAGTAACCCCAAAGGAGGAGAGTCATACTTACAGTAGGGTCCTGCTGTATGACTTGGTGATTATGTGCCCAGATTATTTTCATTCCGTACAAGTCAAAAGCAGCAATATTAGCAGTGCCTCCTATATTTTGTCTCTGGAGTTAGATGTTTATTGTTTAGTGCTCTGAGAGTAGGTACCTACTTTACTGGGGAAAATAGTTAGGCAAATTTTTATTTTAGAGGCATCTCATTTCCTGGAAAAATACCTCTAATCTTTTCCTACTATCTTTTAAGGCCAGAATCAAGGTTCCCCCACCCACTTTTATACCAAGGAGAATATTAGGCAATTCTATTAAAGTAAATGGAATACATTTGGCTTTGTCTTTCAAATCCCTTTGTGGTTTTCCTCATTTGTAAAATGGGAATGATGCTATTTCAGAGGATGATTGTCAATATGTAATACAATAATGGATCTGAGAAGACTTCTAGACTCCAGTGTCAGGCTGGCTTCCCAAAGAGATTGAGAGGTCCCCTGATTCCAGGAACATGTAAGGGCTGTATCCAGTGAATGTGTTGGAACATGGGTTTAAGAAAGGAAATAGCTTTACTTCAACTGACACAGAGTTCAAGGGAACCCCTGTGAAAAGAAGGAGTGCCCTGCAAGCAATCTAAACCCATCAAAAGTACCAGGATTTTTTCTTGTGTTAGAAAGTGGGAGAGAGAGTGGGTGTGTCAAGAGACTGGGAAATGCTGACAATAGAGGCCCTTTATCAAATGCTCAGGGGCCAGAAGCATTTTTGATTTCTGATTTTTAAAATATTTTCATATACATAATGAGACATCTTGGGGATGAGACCCAAGTCTAAACATGAAATGCTTTTATGTCCACATACATCTTATATGCATAGCCTGAAGGTAATTTTATGCAATAGTTCTAATGGCCTGTCACATGAGGACAGGTGTGGAATTTTCTTCTTGTGGCATCATGTTGGTGTTTGAAAAGTCTCATATTTTGAAGCACTTCAAATTTTGTATTTTCAGATTAGGGATGCTGAAACTGTCTATTTGGAAGGCCTATTCTGCTGTATGCCATTCGTATAACTCTACAAGCATTTCCTTCATCTGCATGTTATTTTTCTATGAGAGGCATTGTTATTCTCATTCTAGAGAACATGTGAGTTAAAGAGTACCTTGCCCCAAATAACAATGGTGGAATAAGCACGTTAGTATAGGTTTGTCTGACATTCAGTCCTGCCCTCCTCCTTCTGTGTGGTATTGTAATGAGAGAAAATGTCCTCGTATTGCTAGTTAAAGCAGCTGACAGTCATTGTTGTTACTGTACTGACCTTTTGATGTGAGAGCAGGAATCATGGTGGCCTAGCTTCTTGTCTGACGTTCTACAAGTACCTGATTCACATATCTTTCCACACCTTGGTTACAGACATTCTCTTACTAAGGACTCTAGGTTCAAGTAAATTTTTAACAGTACTCCTGAAAATTTCCTCCTAAACTCAGAATTAAGTCTCTCTGACATCTCTAGTTTCTACTCCATGTATTCTCTGTGCATAGTATTCCAGACATGCAAATCTGGCATTGTCCCTAATCTTGCCATGTGATTTCATGCATCATATCTTTGCCAGAAAACACATCTCTACTGTCCTTCATCCTGCTTTCTCTTTCCATAGCTTACATCATGTGTCTCCTTTCTCATAAAACCTTCTTAGACATGCCCAAGTAGAATTTATTATTGTACCTCCCCCAAGCCTATATCATAAATCCAATGCAAACTTAATTCACTGTGTGTGTGTGTGTGTGGGGGGGGGGGTTGGGGATTGAACCAAGGGCCTTGTGCATGCAAGGAAAGCACTCTACCAACGAAGCTATATCCCTAGCCTCACAAACTTAATTCATTACACCATTGATATTTGTCTCCCTGGGTTAGAGATGGTCAAAACTCAGAAGATATCTTTGTGTTTCTCTGTGTTTCCCAGACTTCCCTACAGTTAGGTTAGGGTAATATGACTGGGTTATGGCCCAGGGAATGTGTGTAGGAGTGTTATGTACCACTTCCAGGTCTGGCTCTTGAAATCATCCCATTTGCTCCTCCAGCCACCTCTTTTTGACCTCAAAGATCATGCATCTTGAATTGTGTAACTACAACATAAAGGAAGGTTACCCAGTTTATATTTACATATGATGCAAGCAAGAAACAAACTTATATTAAATCACAGAAATGTTAGTTCTATTAAAGCAGTGGGTATTAATTACTTGATTAATATAGTGTTTGTTTTCCCAGTTACTTTTGAGTTCTTTATGGATAAGAACACCTACTAGTCATGTGGGCATTCTTAATACCCAGTAAAGCTGCAGTAACTAAAAAGGACAAGTGAGACAATTTCATGTGAGGTCACAGCTAGTTTTCAAGGTCTAGTGGCTAATTCTCATCTTGGCTGACATGCGGTGAGAGAATCTTTATGTAACTACTTTATCAGCCCATGTAGGCCTCAAAGTTATTTGTAGAGAGATTGGCTGCCAAATATCTTGTGTTTTCCTGCTTCTTTCCCTCTCCTTTCTTAGAACTCTTTTTTTTTTTTTTTTTTTTTTTTTTTGCTGTGGAATCATATTAGCAGAGCACTCAGCTTTTATGTTCAAGGTTAAAATGCAATTATTCCTGCTTCATGTTCCTTTATTAACTCCTCCACTTTGATTCTGAGAAGGAGGGAGGGAGTAGGCAGGTCTACCTTCTCTCTGTAAGACCGGGATGACTGCCAGCCCAAGGACAGGTTTAGAGCACAATCTGTATTGGTAAACTTTTTCTAGGTAGAATTAACAAGTTCATGGATGGAGGTGGATGGAGGAAGCCTATGTTGTATGGCTGGATATTCTCACTGATTACAAATATAATTGACTCTGATTGTATTTTCTGTTCAAATCTTGAGAAGTTTTCTAAAAATTCCCATTTTCTAGGACAATGGCCAAAAGATATAGTATAGGTTGGAGAGAGAACCAAAATCAAGTCAGCTTAATGTCAGGTGTTCTGTACATGTTGTTCTATGTCATCCTCCAGAGCAATCCTAGGGAACTGAATGCCTATTTATCAGATGAGGGAAATAGATTCAGTTAGGCTTGCAAAGTATGTCCAAAATCCCACAGTTGCATGCACATAGGCTGTCTAGCTCCCAGGTTCCTGTTCTGTCTGCTGTACTACGCTCTGTAACCTCACTCCACAGTTTCCTCTTCAAGCCCTATTTACCTGCATGTTGGCCTGGGGCTGGGCATGAGTCTGACTCCTCAGTTCCTGCTGGCAAGGGCTGGCAGATATTAGTTTTCTTCTCTGACATTTATTTCCTGCCTCAAAAAATGTTTGGTCCTAGGACTGAATGAGAAGACACTGGCCAAGAGAATGGACTTTCTCATCCTTCTTCTCTTCTCTCCTGTCTTTCAATGCAGTGGGGTATGGTCACCCCAGGTAGGTTATCTGCTGTCCTGGTTGGAAGGTGGAAACTGGAGACCACTGCATATTTTTCTTTCCAGTAAGACTAAGAAAGAGTTATTTCAAGTTACCTATTATGATTTAGATATGAAGTGTCCCCCCAAAACTACTGTGCTTATGCAAAAATATTCAAAGGTGAAATATTGGATTATGAGAGCTGGAACCTAATAATCAGCTCATTCTAGTTTGAATGGATTAACTGGTTGGTAACTGTAGGCAGGTGGGGCATGGCTGAATGAGTCAAGTAACTGGGCATGTGCCTTGGAGGGTTATATCATCTCTGCAGCCCTCCTCCCTCTTTCTGGCTAGGATGAATAAAATAATACTCTTTCTTCTGCTATGATGCTCTGCCTCACCTTGGGCCCAGGTCTATGGAGTGGGCTGACCATATACTGAACTTCTTAAACCATGAGGTAAAATAAACGTTTCCACTTTTAAGTTGCTCTTGTCAGGTACTTCGCCACAGCAATGAAAAACTAACACAGAGGGGCTGGGGATGTAGATCAGTTGGTAGAGTGCTTGCCTTGCATGTACAAGGCCCTGGGTTCAATCCCTAGCACCACAAAAACGAAATGAAACAAAACGAAACAAAACAAAACAAAACAAAACAAAACAAAACAAGCCTAACACTGAAAGTGGTACTGACACGTGGGATTGTTGCTGTGACTAACCCAGCATGGGGTTCAAAAGCCTTTGAAACTGGTTTATAGGAAAAGTTTGGAAAATTCTGGTCATACAGGCTGGAGAAGCTTTAGAATGTTCTAAGTGAAGCTTAATAGGTGATTCTGGTGGGAACACAGAAGACCAGAATGGGCTAGGAATGTGAATAATAATGACTGTGCTTATGAGGTAGGTGAACCAATTCTATTCTGAGAGCTGTAACCTAATCAGGCGATCCTAAGTTTGAATGAGCTAACTGGGTGGGACTGTAGGCAAGTGAGGCAAGGCTGGAAGAGGTTGTCACTGGGGGTGTGCCCTGGAGGGGTGAATTTTCTCTGCAGCTCCTTCCCCGCTCCCTGTCTACTTCCTGGTCACTATGAGTAGAACAGTTTTCCTCCATCAAGCCCTTCTGCCATGATGTTCTGCCTCATCTTGGGCCTAGAGGACTGGAGTTGGCCATCTATGGACTGAAACTCTGAAACAATGAGCCAAAATAAAATTTCCTTCTCTAAGTTGTTCTTGTCAGGTATTTTGGTCACGGTGACAAAAAACTAACTAACATACTACCCTTCTCTTGTCACACATCCCAAGTCATGAACAAACCACAGTGATTGATTATCTAGGAAGTACTAGACTCTCCTTAGAACAGAGCATCCTTAACTCTTAACCCTGGAAAAGAAAGTCTGAGTCTCTGAAGTTTTATCTAGAAGAACAGTTAAGGCTACCTTAGGGCATGGAGATGTTACAGTAAAAAGTCATGTTGGATCCTGAAGCCTGAACAAGACCCATATTCAGGAAAAGGATATGGTAAAAACCCTCTCTCAGTGGAAATGGGATTACATCTTCATAGAGTTCCTCTCTGGCTTTCTGTTCACCAAATTCATGATTTTTCTATGATCATCATTTCTACTTGATATGATAGGGAAGTAAAAGAATCAATATTAATTTTTGTAAGATTTAACTTCCAGTCATGGATCAGTTACTCAGGAGCTTATGCATTGTGTACCTTGGGCAAGTCATTTCATTTAAAAAAAAATATTTATTTGTTTTAGTTGTACACAATACCTTTTTTTTTCTTTTTCTTTCTTTCTTTTTTTCTTTTTACGTGGTGCTGAGGATCCAACCCGGGCTGTGCATGTGCTAGGCGAGTGGTGTACCGCTGAGCCACAATCCCAGCCCCCACTTCATTTTTTTATGGTCTCAGTTGCCTCATATGTAGGTAATCAATAATTTGAGCAACCATAATGCTTGGAATGTGTTTAAGATGAAGCAGCAGAAGTTCCTCTTTCTCTTCTTCCCTCCACTTCATTCTTCCTTTTCCTTTTCTTCATCTGCCTCTTCTGTATTTCTCCTCCTCCTTTTGTCCTTTTTTTCTCTCCTTCTCCCTCTTCTTCTACTTTTTAATTGCCATTTTGGATTTTATTCATTGGAGAAAGGCTTTTCCCTACTACTGAATAAAAGTTCAGGAGTTCTCCTGGCTCCCTTTTAACTCTGAGGAACCCTAAAACTACTTTAAATAAAGGAATACAAAAATAAGTAAACAAACAAACAAACAAAAACAGCACAGTTGCAATTCTGGAAAAATAGTCTAGCCCTAGATTATGACTCAATACTTTAATCTTCATTCAAATATAAGACCCCACCCCCCAGCAAAGGCCTGAATATTTTAGCTACCTCCTTTGGGGAAGAGAGTGTGATGACTTTATTTTTCTATCTTTTCCCAGCATTTACCCCATTTCCTAGCTTGCCAGTGTGTTTTACCTTCTCCAGGGTGAACATGGATAGAGAGTAGAGGGGGAAAGTGGTTACAAGGAAGTTCTTATATAATTGACAAACTGATGTGGAATTTCCCTGAATTCTTGCCATTTGGTTGGAGAGTTTAGAGTCCATGCTGTGTTTTTCTCAGAGGACACTTCCATGAGTTATTTGGAAATTCCCTTTTCTTGAATCCCTATTTTATAAAATCTTTGACTTCCGAATGATGATCCCTTGTTGTCTACTACTTGCTGAAGTTCTCTTTTCCCTATTGTTTTTGGAAAGGATCTATGATAGGTACAATTGTAAAATGACCATCAATAACACTCTCCCTTGAACAATTCCCTGCCCTTGATTGTGAGTGGAATTTGAGAAAACGATGGGATATGATTTCTGACTCTTATATTAAATGGCAAGAAAAATTTTGTAATGATTTAGATGTTGTGTCCCCCAAAACTCACATGTGAGACAATGCAAGAAGGTTTGGAGGAGAACTGATTGGGTCATAGTCTTAACATATTCAGCTAATCAATCCCTGATGGGATTAACTGAGTGGTAACTGGAGGCAGGTGGGTTATGACTGGAGGAAGTGGTTCGTTGAAGGTGTGGCTATATAAAATATCTCCAGATATATATACTTTATATCTGGAGAGTGGAGTCTCTCACTCTCTGCTTTCTGATCACCATGTGACCTTGTTTCTTCTGCCACACTCTTCTGCCATGATGTTCTGCCTCACCTGGAGCCCCAAGGAATGGAGCTGGCCTTCTATGAACTAAGACCTCTGAAACTGTGAGACCTCAAATGAACATTTCTTCCTCTACAGTTGTCCTGGCCAGGTCTTTTAGTTGCAGCAGTGAAAACAGATTTTCATGTGCAATTAATTCCATTTGATTAATCAATTGCTTTCATGTTTAAGTATCAATTACTTGAGTAATCATTTGATTTAGAGTTAATCAAAAAGGAGATTACTCAGGTAGGTTTCCTAATCACACGAGCACCTCACATCTTGGTCTAGACATCAGAAATGAAGAGAACTGCAAATTTGAAGCATGAGAGATATGTGTTGCTGCCTTTAAACATGGATGAGGCCATTTGATAATGAATGTGTAAGTGGGCTTCTGGGACCTGAGACCAGCTCCTAACTTGGAGGTAACAGGGAAACAGGGGCTCAGTCTAGAGCAGCAAGAAAATGAATTTGGTCATCAACCTAAATAAGCTTGGAAGAAGATTCTGTCCCAGAGCCTCTGAAAAGAAATGCAGCCCATCTGATACCTTGACTGTTCTTTAAGATCCTGAGTATAGATAGGAATAATGGTAGAATGAGTTAGCATCATTACCCTAAGTACATGTATGAAGACACAATTGTTGTAAAAATACTTTATATAAAACCAGAAACTTGAAAAATTGTGCTCTTTATATGTAATATGAAATGAATTGCACTCTGCAAACATGTATAACAAATTATAATAAGAAAAAAAAGATCTGAGTATAGACTCAGTTGTGATATGCCTGGGCTTCTGACCTGCAAAACTATGTGCTAATAAATGAGCAATATTTTAGGCTACTAAATTTGTAATACTTTGTTACGCAGCATTAGAAACTAATACAGTGCTTAAGAGAGGATCCTATGCTGGAATTTTTGTTTTATATTTGCATAGAGTTAACCTTGGGCCCATGGAAAACACATGTCCTTTGTGGAGACAAAATCCTGTGAATGCTTACCTTTACAGATGCCCTGAACTTTGTAGTCATTAAAACAGTTGGTCAGATCATGTGTTTTGCTCTCCATAAGTTAAGAGGACAAGCATCATATTTGAGTTAACCAGTTATCACTACCCCATATTAGACACATATTAGATTATCTGAGTGGTTCAGTCACCTTCCTCATCTCTGAACTTGAGTCCACATTCTTTGGTGGGTGAAATTAGTCAGTTGACAAATTTTCTCTGGTCTCCTCAGGGACTTTGAAGAACTCCCCCTGGAGTCCCTGGGTTTTCTAACATTCTTCCAGGCATTAGAATAGGTCAGTGTGGCAAACTTTTTAAGAACATAGAAATGAGGGGAGGGGGGTTAGAATATTGATTTTTCTCCAGTCCAAGTGTCTTGGAAGTCTTTTCATGGGTAGTTGGGTCTTATTTCTGTCTTTCCTAAATCTACCAGCCTAAGGAACAACAGTCCCCTGATGACCAGGGTGAATCAGGTGTGAAGTTTGCTGGCACTGAGGGAGGCTACTGGTAGAATGGGACTTGGTTCCCTGGATGGTCTTAAACAGCTACTTTTGTTTTTTAACCAGCATGAAAGGAGCAGGATTTATTCAAGTGTGAAGAATAGAAACAGAACTCTTGTAGGGGAAAGAGAGGACCCTGATAGGAGATGCCCTTTAACAGCTACTCTTGATCATCTAAGAAAACTTCCTATGTGGGGAAAGGAGGTACTCAGAGCTTAGATTTCTCTAAAGCAGTGGTTCTCAACCTTGGGCCTGCATCAGAAATTAGTTGAAGGATTGTCAAAACAAAAACCACTGAGGTCCATCCTCTCAGTTTCTGATTCAATGGGTATAGAGTTGGACCGGATAATTTTACATTTCTATGTTGCTGATGCTGCTTGTCTTGATATTATGTTTTAATATCATTGTTCTATAGATCTATTTCTAATGAAATAATCTTTTCTTTCCACATCCTAACATCCTTTCACAGCTGTGATTTTTCTGCGGGAGCTAAGCAATGTGGAAATTGTTCTCAAACAATTCCTTTTACAATCCAGTATTTTGTCTGGTATCTAACTGTGGCATACACACCTGTTGTATCTTGGTACTTTACTCAAATCTTCAATTTTTGACATTTTGTTCATGTTAAAAAAGTGGGTGGGGCTGGGTTTGTAGCTCAGTGGTGGAGCATTTGCCTCGTGTGTGTGAGGCACTGGATTCAATCCTCAGCACCACATAAAAAGTAAATAAATAAAATAAAAGTATCACGTCCATTTACAACTAAACAGAATATTTTTTAAAAAGTGGAAAGCACTAGCTCTTAAGGAATATTGTGATTATTAAATAGGTTGCTGCATGCAGAATAAAGAAGAAATACATGTTGGTGTTCTCTGTGCTTCCTAGCCCCACCACTTGCTATTTTTTTAGTAGGATCTGAGAATTTAAGGACCACTGGACGTCATAATTAAGAGTAATTTTCGAAAGAATTGATCCTGGTAAGGTTAGGTAGATGATCAGCTCCTTTGAAAAGGTAATAAGAGGACAGAAATAGATGTCTCACTGAGGTATCCATGGCACGTAGGCTTGTGAAATAACCAACCTGATTCTGAGAAATGACTGCAGAGTTCTGAAAGTTCTTATTGAACTTCTTATACTCTTGAGAGTCCTAGAAAGAACTCCCAGGAGAGTCTCTCAGAAGGCCCTGCTTAACACTTGCACTGTCTTCTCTGAGCTCACAGGCTTCCCACATAGTGATGAAAGTCAAGCACCCAGCCTCAGCAACCATCGTATGGCTTCAAGGCAGAGAGCCATCTGCACAATGTCTAGAAAGGCTAGTGTGCACTGTCTTCTTTCTTCCCGGCCTCTAATTTATTGGCAGAGAAATGTTAAGTGGATTTTTAAAAAAGAGTCACCATATTGCAGAAACAGATTGGAGGAAGATGGATTTGGGAGAGTAGAATTTGCTGTAGGAGAGAATCCAGGTCCTGAAAGGGAAGGCACGTGGCTGATGTCACAGCCCGTGCTGCCTGCCTATGTAAAGGGAAGACTCCTAAACCATGAAGAGTCTCACACTAGCAGCATTTCCTGAGCAATTACTTTGCAAAATCTTGTGCTACATGCTGTTTATGAATTGTTTGATAAGTTTTAACAAATATGTGAGTTACTATTATAATTATAATTTTATTCATAGGGAAATAAAGGTACTCTTTCTAAGGTTGTACTGCTGTTAAGTAGTAGAGTCAGAATTTGAAACTGTCATCGGTCATACTCCAAGTAGAAAAAAGTAGAGACTAAGCATTACTGTTTGGAAAAATTCACTAACATCATATTATAGATTGAATTGTGTTCCCCGAAAATGTATGTGTTGAAGCCCTAACTCCCAATGTGTCTGTGTCTGGAGGTTGGTCCTTTAAAGAGGCAATTAAGATTAAAGAGGTCATAAGTGTTGTAATCTAATAAAATATGACTGTTGTCCTTATAAATAAATGAAAAAAATACCAGGGATTTGCATGCATGGAGAAAAGGTCATTTGAGGACACAAATGAAAATGGCCTTCTGCAATTCAGGAAAAGAGTCTCAGAAGAAACCAAACCTGCCGACAACTTGATTTTAGATTTCCAGTTTTGGGAAATAAGAGAAAATAAACTTCTATAAATAAAATAACCAGTCTCTGGTATTTTGCTATGGTAGCCCTAGTGACTAGTACATTCTGCCACCTTTTCAGGTGGGAGGTACCCTTCTCTCCCTTGACTTTGTATTCAGTCACATGATATGTGTTGGTTTATGGTTTGTCAGCAGACCCTATCTTAGATTTAAAAACATCTGGGTGATTCAGCTTGGTTTCTTGTTCCTGTACTAGTGCTATGAAAAGGGTGTGCTGCACAGAGGAAGATGAGAGGTATAGGGAGCACAGCTTTGCAGCTTAAAGCACAGGCACTTGGATGAACACAGCCCAAGTCAGAGGCAGTAGCATAGAGCCAAGCGCCTCCCTCCTCCTGCAGCTAACACTTGTGCCCCTGATAGTAAATAATCATTGTCTTAAGCTCCTGAGGTTTGGGCTATCTTGTTAGGCAGCATTACTGTGGCAATAGCTGTTATATCAATCAAATATTAGAAGAAGTTCTGTGCAATAATTTTTTCTGGCCATTCATTGGGGTGGTAATGGAAAGAAAAGATGGATAATAATAATTCTTCCAAAAATTCAAATAAGGAGGAGAGGTTATACTCCTCTAAAAATGAATAAAATGGAACTGAACTATGATTTCTACTTATTCTAGGACTCTATTTTAGAGGAGACAGGTAAAGAAAAAGAAGGAGAAGGAAGAGAAAGAGGAGGAGGAGGAAGAGGAGGAGAAAGTAGGCAGGAAGAGGAGGAGAAAGAGCAGGAATTTTTTTGGACTCAGTTATGCTTAGTGCAGATGTCCTGGCTTTGTCACTTATTAGCTGTGGGTGACCTGGCACAAGCTATATAACCTCATTGAACTTTGAGTTTCAGTTTTTTTAAAACTATAAACTGGGGATGCTAATATTATCCTTCCCACCCACATTGGTCCTACCTCCCTGGTAAGAAAGGACTGACTCAGAGTGTGTACTGCTTCCTTATGGTCAGAGTCACAAAGGCACGGGGGTAGGGTGGGGAATGTTTGAGAAACATGAGCCTTTAAGGATTTGCTTTGGTATCTAGGTATGTGGAGCTATTTAGCCTAGAGGGATCAGCAGGAAAAGATAAGGCTGCTTTTCTTGCTGCCAAAGTTGACTGTAAAGTCTTAGGATATATCCTAAGTATGTAGCCTGAGGGGTGAGATGTGGAATCCTGTACCCTCAAAGCTTGAAGAGCCCACCAAGGTATTATAGAGTGCAGGAATTTTTTTCTAAACCTTGAATAATACATAAGCTCTAGCTTGACAAGTTGGAGTCCTGG
Source organism: Tamias sibiricus (assembly GCA_025594165.1). NCBI lineage: Eukaryota > Metazoa > Chordata > Mammalia > Rodentia > Sciuridae > Tamias > Tamias sibiricus. The sequence continues at coordinate 30,410,432 of CM046673.1, read as the reverse complement.
TTAATGGTATACATTCCAAGCTCCAGAATTTCTTTGTCCTAGGAAAATTTAACTTAGCCTTTTTGAATGTTTGTTTCTTTGCCTGTAAAAAGAAGACAATAATAGTGTGTCCTATATAGTGTACAGCTTTCTGTAATTCTGAAATTCACATTAAACCAAAAGCCAATAGTACAACATCATGTCACAGATGAGGACTTACAAATATAATCTTGGGATATTTAATTTACCTACCCAAATCATCTTCTGTTGCAGGTAAATAAACTGAGGCTCCCCAGGGTAATCTGACTTTCCCAAAGTCACAGGAATATAAATGTCAAAGCTAGGACTAGACAGGAGAAAATCTTTCCAAGTGACAGATACATAAAGAAGAGATATCCCCACCTGTTCAGGTCTTAAGATGCGTATGTAGTCTGGAGGCCCAGGAGAGAAAGCTGGAATTGTACGTTCTCAATATTGAAAACAGTCTAGCATCTAGCTTGTCACTGTTGTAAGAATGTTCTCTATAGTTTCCTCTGGTAGCTTAGGTTAACCTGTGACACCACCAGTGACAGGAAGCCCATGACTTCTGTCCACTCATCCTATCATGTACAGCTTTTAGGAAGCTTTTCCTTATGTAGAACCTCAATATAATTTTGCCTTCTGGGACCACACAAAATGACTCTCATGCTCTTTTCACTGCATAGCCTTTGAATATTTGAGGGCACTTCTTATGTTTCACAGATTCTTCCATCCTCATGTTTATTTAGCAAGCATGTATTGAACAGTGTATCAGAATTCTATTAGTGGTAATAAGTGTAAAACTCATCTTAAACTGAACTCTATAACCCATCTATTCGCGCATCTATTTGAAAAATCTTCACTGTACATTTTATGTTTTAGACACTGCTCTAGATGCTAAAGATAGAGCAGTAAAGAAAGCAGAATCTCTACCTGCAAGGAGCTCAAGTTCTAGTATGAGGATATACATGGTCAACAATGAAGTAAAGAAACAAATTCATCTTAATAAACAATATGAAATAACTCAAGTGAAGACTTATATGGAAAAACATGAAGCAGAATGAAGAGAATAGATAATGCCAAGGATGGTATGGGAATGTGGGACCTGTTAGTGGAAAACTTGAGAAACAGGGCCCAGTCAAGGTCTCCATCTTCTCTCCTCTGTGACTCTCTTGGGTTTGCTTTGGGCTGGACTGGCTTCCTTTATGATAGCAGTTTGTCTGCTGGTGGACTAGACCTGTGTGTCTTCTCATTTATATTCAGGAGATTGGGCATTAGTTTCTATAACAAGCCAACAGATGTTCTGAGCTTCACTTTGATAGAACCATCTTTGATCCCTGGGTCCAGAGGGAATATTGTTCACTGATTAGCTTTGTGCTTGGTATAGTCCCATATGGACTTTTAGAGGGATGTGTTCATGTTTAAAGTTAGAAGTGTTTTTCAATGTCACCCAAAGTGTATGGCTGCTATGCAATAGGGAGAATGAGCTCTGTGATGGGAGGCAATTGTGGAATTCACTGCAAATACTCTATCTGGGCACTCAGAGCTTACAAAGATAATAGAACATGGTCCCTGATCCTATGTAGGTCACAGCTTAATGGAGAGAAATGGATGAATAGATAATTCTGTAATGGAGATAATAATCCAACTTGGTCCAAGATGGTCATCAGCTTCCTGGTCAGGATATGGGAAAGGGATCTCAGAGAAGGTATTTTGAAACAGCTAATATTCAGTGTTTTCATGTTCATGTTATTTCTCCCTCATCAGTAACAACCCATGTAATTTGCAGTGTTCTCTTGTTTGAGGGAAGCTTATTTCTCTTCCTCAGTTCCCTTCTTTGGACCAATGGGATATCAGCAGACCTGAGACCAATGAAGTCTGGAAATATGCTTCTTCCTTCTTCTTGCCCAATATCCTAAGAATAATGTGCCTGGGCTATGCTGTGTGGTACTCTCTGTGGGGTGAGAAGAGAAATAAGTAGACCAGAATCACCCCAGCTGAGCCAACCCAGTGGCATCTACCTTCAATCAGCCTAGCTGCGGTCAGTCTCCAGACAGTCCTGGGAATTAAATAAATGCTTATTTAGAGTGCCCTGAGGTTTTGTAGTTGTTGGATATGCTGCACCATTGGGGTGAAAGATGACAGACATGGGCATGAAAAACAGTTATTGTTGAGATAGAAAATATTCTAAGTTATTTTAGCTTCTATGTAACATAGCAAAATGTAGGTCTGGTGACCTTGGTCATAGAATTTTATGTATGGGATGTCATTGTAAACTAGGAAGAGATAGGGAGAAGAGACAACTGCTTTTAGTCCTGGGAGATGTGGGATGGAAGAAGGAGATGGAAATTGGGCAAGAGTAGATAAATGGTCAGAGCACTGGATGGGTTGGCGTCGGCATGCCTGATTTGCCTTTGGTTGTTTAGTGGCATGGACAGAAGTGAGGAGTGGAGAATGATGTGCTGAGTATGGAGCCAGAGAGTTGTGGTGACCCTGCACAGAGGTGCAGTTAGACAGGGCAGAGACTCAGTGGAGTCTGTGCAGGGACAGGAAAACCCTAGGAGAGGACCATTCTCCTGGTGAGCAATGTCAGGTCTTGAAGGAACAGACAGAGGGAGGCCAGCCATGGCCACACCAGCTAGAGATATCACAGAAGTTCCCAGCAGGAGGCCAGAGATGGGACTGTCTCCTTTCAAGGGACACCACTCTGGGCACAGTCCAGCCATGTGTCTTCAGAGTCTGCTCTGAGGAGACTCAGAGGTCAATTCAAGGACACTCCATTTCCCCTGGCACTTACCACAGTACACTTAGAGGGGATGGGATAGAGCTTGTGAGAGGGACTTCAGCAATCCAAACGGACTGAGTAATTCAATAGTCTTCAAATTTAGAATCAGACCCAAAAGTTACAGCTTAAACTAAAATTAGTTTTTTCCCCCCTTTCTACCAATTGGGAGGAGGCTTATGAAAAAGAATATACCAGTCACAGATGAAGAAACACTATTTTATTTATACCCAGAAAATTAATGTTGATGGATTTTCTATCCTGCCATGATTACAGTCCAGTATGGTGAAGTTTGAAGTGATGGTAAGAGCCAGGGTACAGGGGAAGGCACAGAGGTAGTCTCTGACACAGAATGAAGAGAAAAGGTGGGCTGGGTGTTCTGAAAATTAATCACTCATAATAAGCTGACTGTTACAGGACTACTGCACATGTCTGCAAAGGAGGTTTTGATACAAGGGAAGAGGCTTGTGCAAAGGCCTGAGGCAGAGAGAGAAGACTTAGACTCTGCCAGCCAACTGTGTATGATTTCGGTTTCTTTCTAGCCAGGTGCTCTAGGGTACAGAGGAGTCAGGCAACCTGGAAGCAGGGAAGTCCCAAGACCGTACTTCCTAAAGCAGGATCTCTCTCTCTCTCCCCTTTCTTTTCCCTTCTTTCATTTCAACAGATCATGTGAGTTCTCAGGTGTTGTGTTTTATTTGTAAAAAATAAGAGGGTGGCATGGAGGTGGGCTGGCAAATCACATTCTTTGAGAATCTGACAGTATGTAAGACTTTTTGCAAAACGACTCTGTTTTGTCCTCATAACAGCCTTCTCATATTGATACTATTATCTCTAATTCTATAAACACATTTTCTCTGCTGTTATATTTAGAATATAACCACAATCAAAGCATTTCTTAGCATCTTCATCATCTTCCTACCTGCCTGGTGATGTAGCAACTTGGACTGTTTTAAAAAATCTCTTAACTGGCCTCCCTGGTTATACCCTTGCTTCTTTATGCTCCATCCAGTAACCAGAATGATCTATAAAAATCATGGAAGTCTTGGGTTGGGGATATAGCTCAGTTGGTACAGTATTTGCCTCACATGCACAAGGCCCTGGGTTCAATCCCCAGCACTACCACACACCAACACACAAAAAAAAAAAAAAAAAAAAAAAAAAAAATCATGGCAGTCTGACCCTATCACTTCTCTGCCCAACCCCATCCAATTTGGTTTCCAATGATTTGCAATAAATCCACCCTCCTTACCATGGTCTTTGAGGCTTCCATGATCTGGTTACCCTTCCACCTCCCAATCTCTCTTCCACCTTCGTCTCTATTCCATCAACTTGAATCACTGTCATGGCTTCCTTCCCATGTTGCTTAAACCAGATAAGCACCATGGAGCTCACCCTTTTGCATCTGTTTCCTCTTCATGGAATGTTCCTTCCTCAGATATCCATGTGGCTCCCTTCCTTCTTTCCTTCAGGTCCTAATAAGAGAGATCTTCCCTGATCAGTGTCACCTACTCCCATTATGCTTTGTTTTTTTTTCTATATTATTTTATCTTCATACTTTTCATCACCTTAACATGATCTGCTTTTGTTTACTCTCCCTCCAACTGTGTGTACTCATGGAGGCAGGGACATTATGCTCTGATGTCATTTGCTTGTTACTTTAGTTTGTCTTTAGTGCTTAAAACATCACCTGACTTGAACAGGCATTCAATAAATATTTGCTGAGGGCTCTAAGAGTTTAAGCAGCTTTCCACCTGGTTACATAATTAGCAAAATGTAAAACTAGTATTTGGACCAAGCCCTGCTTGTACTGTGGATCATGCACTTTCTAATCCATTTTCTCTAGATTAGAATGATCTAATATCTCTGGATAGGAATGATCAGGTAGATCTTTGTGGCTTTAACTTCTTTAGAGAAATTTTCTCAGTAAAGAACCATGAGAGTACTGTCATGATAACTAATTAGAACAAGTTTTTAAAATAATAAAAAAAAAAGAGTTAATGAAGAATTTTCTTTTGTGTGTTCCTGGAATTAAAAATAATGCATAGTCTTGACTTCCTCTCTCCTCTCTAATAAGACATCACAATGCCTTTCAATTTCCTTTTCTATGTTTTTTCGTTTCTTTCTTTATTCGCCCCCTCGTGTGTGTGTGTGTGTGTGTGTGTGTGTGTGTGTGTGTGTTGCCGAGGACCCAACACAGGGCCTCACACATGCTAAGCAAGCGCTGTACCACTGAGCTACATCTCAAGGCCTCCTTTTCTGCTTCTATCTGTTCAAGAATCCTTAATTAAGTTTTCATTTCACATGAAATTTTCCCTGTTCCTAAAAAAAAAATATTAGAATCAACCACAAAATGAACCTAAGTGGCTTCCATAGTTTCTGCTCTTACTGGGAAAACAGAGAGAAAGTACTTGTGATGAACACAGCCAAAGGTACTGTGTTCTCTGAGGTGTTATGGAAATGACAATCCCTTTGGCCCTCTGCTTTAGTTTAAGCAGGCTGAGTATATTGGTACCATAGTACCCTGGGCTATGTCAACGTTTGCTTTCTGACTCATATTCACATAGCTCTGTGACAGTGGCTATAAAGGTCTATTTGCTTTGGGTGCACCTCTTGTTTTCTTGTTAAAGATTATATTTTCCAGAGTTGGCTTCATTAATAGATATCTTATCTCACATGATATTGCACAGTGTGACATAAATATGCATGCCTTCACTGAGCAGCGGCATCTACATTACTTTTTCTTTGAATCTGGGTTGTCCAGTGACTATGGGGGAGTGATGGTATAAGCCTTCTGAGGCTTCGCCAAGTGGAGATGCAGATTCTACTTGGTCCTCTTGGAACCTCCAGCCACTGTGCTGTAAAGAAGCTTACCAGACACATGAAAAGCCAGGTATAATCACAGGGGAGGGCTCAGTTGGCAGCCAGCACCAACTGCCAGATTTTGGAGAAGAAACTGCCCCTGACTCCAGATCCCAGTCTCTGGGCTTTTTCAGCTGATATCAAGTAGAACAAAAAATGAGATGTTCACATGAAAGTCTGTCCAAATTTCAGATTCATAAGAAAAATATATATTGCCATTGTATGAAGCCGCTAAGTTTTGGGGGAGTTTGTCACTCAGCAATAGATAAATAGAACACTCTTCAAAAATGTTGAGGTCAACAACCATGTGCTATTCCTGCTGTCTTTCATTGAGCCATACAGAATGTACATTCTTAACAAATACACGGTGAAGATAGATTAGTAAATTAATCTTTCCTCTAAAGTAAGTTCAGGATGATTCAATATATTTTCTTCCAGTTCTCACAAATAGCATGGCAATTACAATAGCCATTATTTTGTAGAGAAATATTATAGGAGGCAAAGAACTGGCCTGAAGGAAATAGCTTGCCTTAGGTAGGGGAAAAGTGATCCATACCATTTTATGGGTGAGTAATTGACTGTAGACTAGGATGGGAGCAGGTCAGCTATGGTCAGCCCATGGCAATTCCTCAAGGGAGTGGGCAGAAGTCAGTGAGTTGTAAGCAGGCCATACTCACATCAGCTGGGGATGAGAGCCCCAGCTTGGTAAAGGATAAGGAAGAATCCCAATAGCATGCATTGCAATGAATTATCCCATGGGATACCTTTCATTCCTCATTTCAACTTTTTCATTTCCCTTCCTACCAGGAAAGGAATTCTCTTATTTTCACTCATGGGAACGGGCTGAGAGTTAGAAGTTTCTATCCAACTATCATTGAGATTAAGGAGTCCCAAAAGACTATATTTTGGAAAGAAAAAAAAATATTTTTTACTCATAATCTTATTTATTTGTACCAGTAATGTATCATTTGAAGAATCAACAATTAACTACCCAGAGGGAATCAGAAGACTTGGCAATTAATTTTATTTTTCCCAAATAGCTGCAGAACAAGTGTAGCCTTTCAGAGTTTAGGCTCCTATTCATACAGCTAGAAACCAATGACTGTTGAGGTTAGACCATTAGTCTGAAATATGATCCTTAGTAAAGCAATTTCTCTTTTGGTAAGCAAAGTCGATGTTGCCTTTGAAAATTGTGTCTTCTCTCTCCGATTTTGCAACACTCCAATTGATGAATGTATAGTAATAAGCAGAGTAAAAATATCACCAAAAACAAAAAGGAGACTAAAAATCTCTGGTGAGCACAGGGAAGTGATGTGAACCCAGTAGAGGCCTCTGTGAGTCGGATTCTTCCAGAAGCAGGTGCCGAGAAGGTTGGGGTTGGAGTGCCAGGCCTGTAAGGGAGTACGGGTTGCAGGGGTTGGAGGAGGGAGGGGAATTCTGACTCGAATGTAGTCCTCAAAAAGTCTTGACCAATCCAAACATAGCTCTAGAGCAAGAACAGCCACCACAGAGCCCTACATTGTATTGAAATGCCCGAGTTCTAGAACACCAGCCAAGTCTGAGCTGCTCTGGTAGAGCATGACCTTAGCTGGAACCTGGAGTGAAGTTATTAGACTTTGCAGCAGGAGGCTGTCAGTTATCTGCACTGTTAGCAGCTGGAAAACAAGCCCTTCCTTCAACAGAGAGCTGAGTAGTGGTGGACTGCGCTGCTGCCACAACCTCCAAACCGGTCATTTTTCATAACTGGAAGAGCCTCTTGGAAGGAGAAAACTCCCTCAGTGCTAAGTTTGGAGAAAGCCTTTGCTCCCTGGCAGTCACCTTGCTGTGTTGTTCCCCTTCGCTTCTTGTATGTTTCCCAGTCAGAACTCCGTGTAAGAGGGGGCTGAGTTTGTTGAGTCTCCTGGCTAAGTTTCACTTGACACATATGCACACTGAAGCATTCTAGTGAGGAGTGAGGACAACGCCAGGCCTCACCTCTCCCTGTCCACATCCTCTTGGGCTAACTCACTATCAAGGGAAGCCCTAGTGGACAAAAGCCTGTCAGCGCCTTCCTTCTGCCTGTTGGATTTAGCCAGTTGGCAGCCATTAAATGAGTGCTTCCACAGAACAGAGGATCAAGGTGCTCAGAAAGCTCTAAAAGCAGGAAAAAAGTGACTGCAATGTCAAGGATGGTAGTGGCAGGAGTGAGCCATACTCACGACCCTTTATCCATGACGAATTCACTTGGGAAGCAGTGCCGTGAAACAGTTACTGGATTGGATGTGTTTGGATACCTTCGATCCTTTGTGATTTGTCTGAGAAATGCTCTGATGACTTCCTGCTAACCAGTGAGATCAACACACATTTGCCTCTTAAGTTGTAGGAGCAGAGGGAGAGGCTGGGTGAAGAGCCCTGTCCCAGTTGTGGGTCAACAGAATTATCCTTCTTGGTTTATCTTTTAACAAATACTCATGCCATTTCCAGAAAAACAGTAGGAGAAGTGGCAGCTGAGGCTCCTGGGGTGTAGGAGGAGAGTGAAATAGAAGAGTTGCATCCAAGCCTGGGAATTGCAGTTTCTAGCTGTAGGATCTGGGCAAGTTTTTAAAATTTCCTTGATTCTTTTTTTTTTTTTCTCCCTCATATATAAAGCCAGGATTCTTCTCTCTCTCCCTGCTTACTTCCCTCCTTACTTCTATTCTTCAATACACATTTATTGAGCTGCAGCAGTAGGCACTGGGGAAACACCGATCAACAAAACCATCAATGACTTCAAAGATTCTAGTGCAAGAAAAATGACAGCCAAGTGTACACATGCAATAATAGGTGTTAGTCATAGCATAGTACAAAGTTATTGGCTGCAGCAGTAATATAAAGGAGAAATTGATCATTTCTTGTGAGGTATCACAGAGAACCATGATGTTTGAGCAAGTTTGAGTAGAGACTAGCTTATGAACAGCAAACTACTTGGGTGGGGGGGATCACAGCAGGGATGAGGGAAAGAGAGTCAATACGGAATATCCTGTGTATAGGTCTTGGAAATTGTTTTGTTATTGAATTGATGATTTTGAGGCATGTGTAAGACACTAAGGTCCTTCTGACAACTGGACACCCAGAGCCAGATCAATGGGGAATGAGTGGGCAGGACTGGAGGCCATGTTTGAGGACCCTCAACACATGCTTAGCAGCAGACTTAATAAGAGGATCGGAGATTGCGCAATGAAGAGGACTGGAACAGAACTCAGAAGAACACCAGAATTGAAGTGTGTTGAAAAAGAGATGTCCATGCACGAGGCCTAGCAGAGACAGCAATAGGAAGAAAATAGGGTGAAATCACACTGCTGAGAGGACAGAGAGAATGTCCTGGGCTCCAAATATTTCATGGAGCCCAAGATCAGGGAAAACCCAGGTGATTCATGGACTTTATCAAGTCTGAGGTCAATGGTTAGGGAGAGAAGCATGAAATAATAAATTAAGGCACTGAAAAAGCTTTGAAAACTGTGAAGAGCCATGGAAAAGAAATGTCAGTTCCTGATGGAGGAATTAGCCACTGTAGGCTGATCAATTCAGAATGTGGAGTGAGAATGACACGAAATTCTCCACTCCAGAGTCACAGCTTCTCAATTGCATGAGGTAGATAAAAGAATATCAGAATTTTAACCACACACCCTTGTGCTCATAATGAGTGGCTTAAAAAAATGCTTTTATATCTTTATTTCAAAGTTACCTTGTTGGCTCTAAAAGATAGTCTGAAATTTGTCACGTAGGAGCCAAAGTAAAACTGGGGTATAAGAAAGAAAGTAAGAAAGAAACTGTGAGTTATGGGGTCATTGCTATGTAGGAATAAATACTTCTGGTGACTGGGTGGCAGTGCTGAGTTGTAGAATTCACTCTCTCAAGGAAGAAGCTTTAATCTTAAAGTCTGTTTTAGATAGTGCCAATAGGGATAGGGCTCCCAGCAGAACAGAATAGATTTCACAACTAATAGTTTTATCCTGTAAAAAGAAAAGGAAACTAATAAAATATAATAAGAGAGAAGTATGGTTGCTGGGGAAACCATATCTGGAGGCTCTGTGAGCTTTCAATAATTCATTGTAGATATCATGGTGTATTGCAAGTGACCCATGGCTGTGTGCAGCAAGGGGACAGCAGGAGTAAGGGTCACAGATCTCTGAATCCACCAGTCTGCAATATGCACTTATGATATGAACTCAGCTCTATGCAAATATCTGGAATGGAGTCTTATATAAACAACATTGTGTATTGTGGTCATGACAAGAGTTATTCCCAAACTTGGGCTTGAACATACTTGGCACATTCCTGCCTTGACCCTTAACTGTTTGGTTTGCTCTTCTCCAAATGCCCACATGGAAATTGCCCTCATCATTCTTAAGCCTCTACTTTTGCATTTTCTTCTCAGTGAAGCCTTCTTGAAAATCCTATTTAAAATTGCATCTGCATCTATCCACCATCTCTCCCTCTCTCCTTCCTTGCTTTATTTTTTCTCTGTAGCACTTATCACCATATGATATATATATATATATATATATATATATATATATATATATATATATATATATTTTTTTTTTTTTTTACTAGAATGTTAGCTTCCCAAAGCAATGATTTTGCTTGCTTTGATTACTATCATACTCCTGATATCTAGCAGAGTGCTTGACATATAAGCATTCAGTAAATATTTTCTCAATGAGTGGAGAAATGAGCTTTTTAGCCTGTTAGGTTTCTAGTTCTGGAGAGAGACTCTAAAATTTCTGGAAAAATACTTCACTCAGAAAAGTCACCATCAAGTTACTACATAGTGTTCTTTGTTCACCAGGCTCTTCATTGAAAGTCTGCACAGCACACTGTTCAAGGTTGCAAGGAACTTCCAGGATTATCTACTCCAGGTCTTCTCTGTGCCATCATATTAAACTTGTCCTTCCAAATTCTTGGCAAGTCATAGGCTGGAGCCATTCCTGAGACCTATAGAGTATCTGGAACACTAAAGCTCAAAGGAGCCTAAAAAGTCCATTAATTTGGCTTGCATTTCTATAGATGGAGAAAATAAAACTCAGAAAGTGTAATTTTCCCAATGCCATGCAACCCTTTTCGTGAGCTGGTCTTGTAGAGGTGAGGAGATAACTAAGACTTAACTAATATGTTAAGTCTTCAAATAGGTTCTCACATAGGTGGATCTAATGTTGGTCTGGTATCATGATTTTGGTATGGATAAACAAATAGATGGTCATAAATGTTAAATTACCTCAGGCTGCACAATTAATGAGTGTTAAAGTCAGAATTGGGACCTAGGTTTGTTTGGACTCCAAACTTAACACTGTCGACTAAATTCTCTTTTTGCTCTAACTTGTAGGAAAAGCCACACATTTGGCAGTGTGAAAGTATATATGAAGCAACATCTGTCTTTGCTTTTAGTCACCTTTATATTTCTGAAAGATGGTTTCACCTTTCCTCTTGTTATAGCAGAAGAGGTGTTTCCTCTTCTCTCTAAGGGTCAATCCTTTATCATTTTTATTTCCTTCTTTCCTGAATCTGCATTTGCCCTTCCTCTCCTTTGCCCTCTCCTGACAGCTTTTAAATGTGTTTAATGTTATGTATGTCTCATAGTAAAAAGGAGCAAAACTATCTGGATGTCCCACATTCTCCAGCTACACGTCTCCCTTTTATTCAACACCAGGCTTCCTGAAGTCTCAAGCCTTCCTTCTGCGTTTACCCTCTTTCCATTTCACCTCAACCATCTATAGTTTGTCCCTTACCATTTAACACTTTCAAAACTGGTCCTGCAAATGTGGGCCAGGGGATGTAGCAGTTGGCAGAGAGGGAGGGCTCACAATGGGCTAAGAAGAAATTTGTGGATGATGGATCTTCTCACCTTGATCACCATGATGGTTCAATGAGTGTAAATGAGGAATTTGTTGTATGCCAATTATGCCTCAATGAATCTGTTAGTATAAAATATGTGGCTTAAAAAAAAAAACTAAAACGACTAGCAATCTCTTTGTTGATAAATTCAGTGACTTTTCTTCAGATTTATCTCACTTGAGTCTTCTATATTATTTGACTTGGGGAACCACTCAATCATTCTCCAAACTCAATTTCCTTGGATTTTGCATCAACATACTTTTGGGCTTCCTGCATGCAACTCGCCAACTTAGTTGGTCCTTGATGGATCGCTGTGATGGTTGCAAAGATGACATCAATAATCTCTCCCACCCATGGGTGCATATTTCTATGCAGTGAAACTACAATCAAGATGTGGAGTTTATTTCTGCATTTATTTAATGGGAGAATGGTCATATTGGCTTTTTTAAATTTTATTTTTATAATTTTTAATATGTACAACTCATAGTGCATATATTTAGTATCTTTTTACATACAACTGTTTGTATACAAAGTATATTCGTACAATTCAGGTCTTCAATCATGCATTAAGGAAAATGATATCCATCTCATTCAACCACCTTTATTTTTTCTTTTCTCCCCCTCCCTCCCCTCTTGCTCCCTCCCTTACTCTCCCTTCCCTTGACCATTCTAGTGTTCCTCTAATCCTCCTATGTACCCCCATCCAACAATACTTTGGAATAGCCTCCTTATATAAGAGAGAACATATGGTACTTGGATTTTTGAGATTGACTAACTTCACTTAGCATTATGTCTTCCAACTTCATCCATTTACCTGCAAATGCCATTAATTTATTTTCTTTTATTGCTGAGTAAAATTCCATTGTGCGTATATACCACATTTTCTTAATCCACTCATTTACTGAGGGACATCTAGGTTGGTTCCACAACCTAGCTATTGTGAATTGCGCAGCTACAAACATTGAGATAGCTGTGTCACTGTAATATGCTGTTTTTAAGTCCTTTGGGAATAGACCCAGGAGTGGGATGTCTGGGTCATAGGATGGTTCCATTCCCAGTTTTCCAAGAAATCTCCATACTGCTTTCCATAACGGTTGCACCATTTTGCAGTCCCACCAGCAATGTATGAGTGTGCCTTTTTCCCCCACATCCTCTCCAACATTTATTGTTGCTTGTGTTCTTGATGGCTGCCATTCTGACTGGAGTGAAGTGAAATCTTAGAGTAGTTTTGATTTGCATTTCTCTAATTGTCAGCGATGTTGAACATTTTTTCATGTATTTGTTGATCAATCGTGTATCTTCTTCTGAGAGGTGTCTTCTCAATTCCTTAGCCCATTTATTGATTGGGTTATTTGTTTTTTTAGTGTAAAGTTTTTTGAGTTCTTTATATATTCTAGAGATTAGTGCTCTATCTGATGTGCATGTATTAAATATTTGTTCCCAATTAGTTGGCTCTCTATTCACCTCACTGATTGTTTCTTTTGCTGAAAAGAAGCTTTTTAGTTTAAATCTATCCCATTCATTAATTTTTGGTAGTAATTCTTGCGCTACAGGATTCTTATTAAGGAACTTGGGGCCTAATCCAACATGTTGGAAATTGGAGCTTACTTTTTCTTCTATTAGGTGTATTGTCTCTGGTCTAATTCCTAGGTCCTTGATCCACTTTGAATTGAGTTTTGTGCATGGTGAGAGATAAAGGTTTAATTTCATTTTGTTGCATATGGATTTCCAGTTTTCCCAGCACCATTTGTTGAAGAGGCTATCTTTCTCCACTGTACATTTTTGGCGCCTTTGTCTAATATAAGATAGCTGAAATTATATGTATTAGTCTCTGTGTCCTCAATTCTGTACCATTGGTCCACCAGTCTGTTTTGGTGCCAATACCATGCTGCTTTTGTTACTATTGCTCTATAGTATAAAGTCCGGTATGGTGATGCCCCCTGCTTCACTTTTCTTGCTCAGGATTGCTTTGGCTATTCTGGGTCTCCTATTTTTCCAGATGAATTTCATGACTGCTTTTTCTATTTCTTTGAAGAATGACATTGAGATTTTGATTGGAATTGCACTAAATCTGTATAATGCTTTTGGTAGTATGGACATTTTGACAATATTGATTCTACCTATCCAAGAGCAAGGTAGGTCTTTCCATCTTCTGAGTTCTTCTATGATTTCTTTCTTTAGTGTTCTATAATTTTCCTTATAGAGGTCTTTCACCTCTTTTGTTAAGTTGATTCTCAGGTATTTTATTTTATTTTATTTTTTGATGCTATTGTAAATGGGGTAGTTTTCATCATTTCCCTTTTAGAGTCTTTGTCGCTGATGTACACAAATGCCTTTGACTTATGGGTATTGATTTTGTATCCTGCAACTTTGCCAAATTCGTATACTAGTTGTAAAAGTTTTCTGGTAGAGTTTTTTGGGTCTTCTATGTAGATTATCATGTCATCAGCAAATAGTGCTAATTTGAGCTCTTCTTTTCCTATCTGGATCCCTTTAATTTCTTTCATCTGTCTAATTGCTCTGGCCAGAGTTTCCAGTACTATGTTAGATAGCAGTGGTGAGAGGGGGCATCCCTGTCTTGTTCCAGTTTTTAGAGGGAATGCTTTCAATTTTTCTCCATTTAAAATAATGTTATCTTGGGGCCTCGCATAAATAGCTTTTATAATGTTAAGATATGTTCCTGATATTCCTAGTTTTTCTAGTGTTTTGAACATAAAGGGGTGTTGTATTTTGTCAAATACTTTTTCTGCGTCAATTGAGATGATCATATGATTTTTGTCTTTAAGTCTATTGATGTGATGTATTATGTTTATTGATTTCCGAATATTGAACCAGCCTTGCATCCCTGGGATAAACCTCACTTGATCATGATGCACTATCTTTTTGATATGTTTTTGTATCCGATTTGCCAGGATTTTGTTGAGGATTTTTGCATCTATGTTCATTAAAGATATGGGCCTGAAGTTTTCTTTCTTGGATGTGTCTTTGCCTGGCTTTGGAATTAATGTGATATTGGCCTCATAGAAAGAGTCTGGAAGAGCTCCCTCTTTTTCTATTTCTTGAAATAGTTTGAAGAGCATTGGTATTAGTTCTTCTTTGAAAGTCTTATAGAACTCGGCTGTAAACCCATCAGGTCCTGGACTTTTCCTTGTTGGTAGCTTTTTGATGACATCTTCTATTTCTTCGCTTGTAATTGATCTGTTTAAATTGTGTATAGCCTCCACATCCAGTTTAGGCAAATCATATGACTCTAGAAATCTGTCAATACATTCAGTATTTTCTATTTTATTAGAGTACAAGTTTTCAAAGTAATTTCTAATTATCTTCTGTATATCTGAGGTGTTTGTTGTGATATTCCCTTTTTCATCATGAATGTTAGTAATTTGACTTTTTTCTCTTCTTCTTTTCGTTAGCATCGCTAGGGGTCTGTCAATTTTGTTTATTTTTTCAAAGAACCAACTTTTAGTTTTGTCAATTCTTTAAATTGTTTCCTTAGTCTCAATTTCATTAATTTCTGCTCTGATTTTAATTATTTCCTGTCTTCTGCTGCTCTTGGTGTTGATCTGTTGTTCTTTTTCTATTGCTTTCAGGTGTGATGTTAAGTCATTTATTTGTTGGGTTTTTTCCCTTTTAAGGAATGATCTCAGTGCAATGAATTTTCCTCTTACTACTGCCTTCATAGTGTCCCAGAGATTTCTATACGATATATCTGTGTTCTCATTTACCTCTAGGAATTTTTTGATTTCCTCTTTGATGTCTTCTTCAACCCCTTGTTCATTCAGTAGCATGTTGTTTAGCTTCCAGTTGATGGAGTAGTTTTTCTTATTCCTTGTTTTGTCGTTATTTCCAATTTCATTCCTTTATGGTCCAATAGCATGCAGGGTAGTATCTCTATTTTTTTATATTTGCTGAGAGTTGCCTTGTGACATAATATATGGTCTATTTTGGAGAAGGAGCCATGTGCTGCTGAGAAAAAAGTGTATTCATTTATTGAGGAATGAAATATTTTATATATGTCCATTAGGTCTAAGTTATTAATTGTTTTAAGGAGACCTAAAGTTTCTTTGTTTAGCTTTTGTTTGGATGGTCTATCCATTGGTGACAGAGGTGTTTGTTGAAGTCCCCTAGAATAACTGTGTTGTGGTCTGTTTTACTCTTGAACTTGAGAAGCGTTTGTTTGATGCATGTAGGTGCTCCATTATTTGGGGCATATAGATTTATGATTGTTATATCCTGTTGATGGATGGTTCCCTTAAGTAATAAAAATATCCATCTTTGTCCCTCTTGATTAGTTTTGGTTTGAAGTCTACCTTATTTGATATGAGAATGGAAACCCCTGCTTGCTTCCGCCGGCCATGTGAGTGATAAGACTTTTCTCAGCCTTTCACTTTCAGTCTGTTGATGTCTTTTTCTATGAGGTGTGTTTCTTGGAGACAGCAAATTGTTGGGTCGTTTCTTTTAATCCATTCTGATAATCTGTGTCTTTTGATTGGCGAGTTTAGGCCATTAGCATTCAGGGTTATTATTGAGATGTGATTTTTATTCCCATCCATTTTTATTTGAATTATGGTCTTTAGCTTGATTTGGTTTCTCTTCTGGTTGGTATTTCCTTTAGTTTAATATCTCCCTTTGTTGATTTTCGTTATCATCTTTCTCTTCTTCTTCATGAAAAATGTTGCCCAGGATGCTCAGAAGTGCTGGCCTTCGAGTTGTGAAATCTTTTAACTTTTGCTTGTCGTGGAAGGTTTTTATTTCATCTTCGAATCTAAAGCTTAATTTTGCTGGATATAAGATTCTTGGTTGACATCCCTTTTCTTTCAGAGCTTGAAATATGCTATTCCAGGATCTTCTTGCTTTTAAGGTCTGGGTTGAAAAATCTGAACATAATCTGATTGGTTTCCCCCTCTATGTAATCTGCTTCCTTTCTCTTGTGGCTTTTAGTATACTCTCCTTGCTCAGTGTATTAGGCATTTTCATTATAATGTGTCTTGGTGTGGATCTGTTGAGATTTTGTTTGTTTGGTGTTCAGTATGCCTCTTGAACTTGGTTTTCCCATTCATTCCTCAAGTTTGGAAAATTTTCTGTAATTATTTCGTTAAATAGATTACTCATTCCTTTGGCTTGAAACTCTGCCCCTTCCTCTACGCCAATCACTCTTAAGTTTGGTCTTTTTATGCTGTCCCATAATTCTTGGATGTTATGTTCTTGATTTCTAACAAGTTTTGCTGTATAGTCTAAATTCTTCTCTAGGATATATATTTTGTCTTCATTGTCTGAGGTTCTTTCTTCCAAGTGGTCTATTCTGTTGGAGATGCTTTCAATTGAGCTTTTATTTTGGTTTATTGCTTCTTTCATTTCTGGAATTTCTGTTTGGATTCTCTTTAGAGCCTCTATTTCCCTATTGAAGTAATCTTTTACTTCCTGTATTTGTTTTTGGAGTTCTTTGTCAAAATGATCTTTTGCCTCCTGTACTTGCTCCCTCATCTCATTTTTGAATTCATTCTTAAGTTCCATAAACATTTGGCATATGTAATTTCTAAATTCCATCTCTGGCATTTGACCAACTGTGCTTGCCATGACATCTACCGATGAGGTGTCTTGATTTGTTTGTGTCATTTTCTTTCCTTGTTTTTTCATGTTGCTTGTGTGTCTATTCTTCCTGCACTGTGGGACCTTGACTATTTCGATTTTATCTTAAAGCCTTATGTTGTTCCTGTAGTACAATGCTATCAGATCACCTTATAATTCCTTTATACTTTTAAAACCTAACACTTTCTATTCAGAAAATCCAAGTTTGATCACAATGTACAGATTTGGTTAACCCAGATATTATTTCCAATTTACTCTGTACGCTTCTGATGGGGTTTTATAGCTTCAAGTATTGGATACAGAGGTGTTATGTTTAGGAAGAAGGAAGTGTCTTGAATTGTTCTTTCTTGGAAAGTATGAAAAGAGATATCTATTGAAGTGGTTTAGTGGAAGTGGTTTAGTACCAGTAGATGAGGGAAGAAAGAGAATGGAGTTGACAATTAGGTGGAAAGACCAATTTATATATAAAGTAAGTTGGAAAAGAAAAAAAATGAAAAAAGAGTAGGAATTGGTGTAAGAGAGAGGAGAGAGAGAATCAAGGAAATAGAGAGTAAACTATATATAACACCGCTTTGCTACCCAGTTCACTTGCGCCGGTTCTAGAAATCCCAAGTTCTGCGTATAACTTGTTTTTGCCTCTGTTTAGTATGCACTGGCAGGATGTAAACATGAAAGATGAAGGAGGAAGAAAAGATGCAAGAGTGAGAAGGAAGAAAAGAAGGAAAGAAAAAAGGAGCGGAAGCAAACAAACACACTGACAATCAATGCGGAAGGAAAAATAAAAAGCAGAACAAAACAAAGCCAAAAAAAGAAAAAGAAAAATAAACAAACAAACAAACAAAAAACCTCCCCACAATCCAACAGAACAAGCAAACCAACAAAAAAGAAAAGAAAGAAAAAAAAAAAGTCGAACCCCAAGTCTCAGACAAAACGGGCCCTGGGAATCCCCCCTCTTTTTTCCTTTCCAGTTGAAACCAATTGTTATTGGATCACATCTAGACAGTCTGCGATCATGTTAGTGGAATCAAGGCTGCATCTTAGGCCAGTGGCTGAACGGTTCAGTGAAGGAGTGGCCCAGGGGGTTTGTGTGTGTCAGCAGATGAATGGCACCGGGGAAAAGGACCCTCCAGAAGGCACCCCCTCCCCAAACCCCCCCACAGTTGCAGCTTCTTGTGGCCGCTGTGCTGGCCTCAGACACGCCCTCCCCTGCTGGCCACCCGAGCCTCACCCAATTGTGCGTTGTCTTCAGAGAGCTGGAGGGTCCCTGGATTGCTGCAGTCGTTGCTCTCCGTCTCCTCCCCTTTGTCTGGGTCAGCCACTGCACCTTTCAAAGATGGCGGTGCTCTCCTTCCAGTCAATAGCAGCTCCGCAGACTCCCGTGTCCTCGCCGATCAATTTCAAAGCCATTGGGTGGATGTCTCCCTGCCGAAGTGGCACGGGGAAGCCACAACTGTGACTGCAGTGCAGACAGCGCTGCTTCGGACTGTGGACCGCTCTAACTCTGCCCCTGCTTGCTGTTCACTGATCTCTGCGCCGCTCTCTCCGGGGCCCTACTGCTGAGGGTCGCGTCCGGCGGAGTGTGGATTCGAACTGGTGTTGTCGACCCGCGGTCTCCGTGGTCCCCTAGCACCAATTCTGCCGGCTGTTATCACTGGTTTTTATCGCCGGCTTCGCGCTGGTGTGCCCTGAGTGTGGCTGGGGTTGCAGTTGCAGCGCGGTCTCCCCACACTGACTTTGTTTCGCACGGCCTGTGCACCACCCAGGCGGTTTTGCAGAAGTCTCCCGGCTCTAGCCGCTGCAGACAGCTTGTCTCTTTCTCTCTGGTAGTGGTAATCAAACCATCCAGGAGATCGGTATTTTCAGCCTATATATATATGATGAAAGGCAATTTATCTGCTTTGTTGGATTCTTTCCATGGAGCTGCCCTGAAGTGTGGCTTCCTCTAATCCGCCATCTTGGATCTCCCATATTGGCTTTAATGGAAGTGGGAAATGGGATTTTTTCTAAATTTCTGTTAAATGTTAGGCAGTGGTTGCACAATGGGGCTTGTCTTACTCTGACTTGTAATTGGAATTCTGAGCCTTCAGTGTGAATGAGTGGCATTCAGCTAGCTTGTTTGAGAAGCCATGAAGAAGAAACCAAGAAATTCTGGCTTGCCACTTAAAAGAGAGGTGAATGAGATCATTTTAGACCAATTGTTCCATTTGAGTCACTGCTCCCACTGATCCTCTAGCCATACGAATGACTACAGGTGAGACCAGGTTCACTTGCATGAACCGAGTCCAGATTGCTGAACTGCACTCTGTGAGCAAATAAAAGTGACTAAGTTGTAGGCCATTTGTTAGACAGCAATAGTAACTGACTCAGTCTTCTATTCTGCATTCCCCTTCAATTTAGTGTTTTCTTCTCAGTCCTCACATGTGGCTGTGCCATCTACTTTTCTCCAAATATTTTCATTAATGTCAATCTTCTAATAGTTCTGGAAACAATAGGTCCATATATATATGTATATATATATATATATATATATTTTCTGATTCTTGATCATGAAACCTACTGTTGAATCTTAACTGTATTTTGTGGACCTCAAAATTATAATATCCCACAGAGAATTCACCCCTGTCATTCCAAACTTGCATCTCCCATTTTCTTTAAGTCAAAGAATGTATAAATCTGGACATTGTTTCAATTTATGAATTTAGAGGGTCCATCTCTTCCTTGCCTCTTCCTGCCTCCCATGCTCAACATTTAATCAATCACCATGCTTTATGAATATTCCTCCTCTTTCTCTTTTCAAGTTGTTTGCTTCTACTTGTCCATGTTTTTATTACTTTAATTCTGGCCACCATAATTTTCTGCCAGAACCACCTTTAACACTTCCAATATCTTTTTTTTTTTGTGGTTACGGGGATTGAACTCAGGGGCACTCGACCACTGGGTCACATCCCCAGCCCTTTTTTGTATTTTGTTTAGAGACAGGGTCTCACTGAGTTGCTAAGTGCCTCGCCATTGCTGAGGCTGGCTTTGAACTCGCGATCCTCCTGCCTCAGCCTCCCAAAGTGCTGGGATTACAGGCGTGCGCCACCGCGCCCGGCTCCAATATCTTAAATGGATATACTCTCACCATGTAGCTGTCAACTTATCCATTCTTTTTTTTTTCTTTCTTTTTTTCCTGGCACCAGGAATTGAACTCAGGGACACTCAACCACTGAGCCACATCCCCAACCCTATTTTGAATTTTATTTAGAGACAGAGTCTCACTGAGTTGCTTAGTGCCTCACAGTTGATGAGGCTAATTTTGAACTTGTGATCCTCCTGCTTCAGCCTCCCAAGCTGCTCGGATTACAGGCATGCCCCACTGTGCCCGGTAATTTACCCATTCTTAAAAACAACGTGTATTCTTTGATTTTTGGATGTAGCATATATGTTCACTGTGTATGTCATATACATGTATGGGCATGTTTTATATGTGTGTGTATCATGTATAAGTCCATGAGATCAGTTTATTATTGGACATCCAAATCTCACTTACCTCAGTACCCCCTTCCCCTATTTGTTGATCATGGAAGTGTGTTAAAATCTCATGTTCTCTTGCTATGGAATTGTCTAATTTTTTGGACAGGTTTTTAGTTTTATATTCAAAGTCTATGCTTTTTAGGTGTGTAGGAGTTTGTAATGGTATTATCTTCCTAGAGAATTGAGTCTTTTTATCATTATGAAGTGACCTTCTCAACCACTAATAAACCTTTTTTACCTTAAATTTTATTTTGTATGATACTATTTTATTTGCTGGCACTTGCTTGATATATTGTTTTTATACATTTATCTTATAGCTTTCTGTTGCCCTCATGTTTTAGATATCTTTAATCCAGTGGGGTTCATCCATTTCTGTTTGTATGATTTCCATTTGTAATAAATGTGGGTTTATTTCCATTTTTTTTACTTTACATTGGTCTAACTTAGAATTTCTTTTTCCATTGTATTGAGCAATATCCATGCCTTCTCATCATTCCAAGAGTTTTCTTCTACTATTTTGAAAGATTTTCATTCCATTTATCTTATTTAGTTACTCTAGAAATTTTTACTGAGTATAATTTAACAAAGCTTAAAAACAATCAAAACTTTGGTTTATTTTCCCCATGTATAAGAAATTTAAAATATTTAATTCCCAAACATTCTCCCAGAATCTATATGATATTGCCACTTAACGGATTTATATCTTGTTAATATTTTACTATACACAGGCAGAATTTTTATCAATGTTTTATATAATTAAATATGCTTAGTTTACCCATATGTTCACCATTTTCTTTGCTCTCTATTCTTTATTATCTTTTATATGAAATAATTTTCCTTCTTTCTAAAGTATATTCTTTATGAATTCCTTTAGTAAGTGTCTACTGGAAGATAACCTAGAATTTACCTGTCTCTCATCCGCATTTAAAAAATATTGTCTGATGGTTATTAAATTCCTGGTCAGTAGTTCTTTTATCTCAGTAGGTTGAATGGTTCATTGTTTGTGTGGGGAGTCCAGCTGTCATGGCCCTGGAGGTAAGCAGTTTTTCAGAGGATCTTTATAGACTTTGCTTCTACTCTGGTGTGGGGTTGTTTTATTTATCCTACTCAAATGAAGGATGAGAGAACTCATGACTTTCATCAATTCTGGGGAATATTTTGAGCCACTGTTTCTTCAAATATCATCTACCAGTTCATTATCTCCTTTTAAAATTCCCACTAAGCATGTCTTAAATCTCACTCTATTTCTTTGTCTTTTAACCTCAGGTTATTCTTGTTATCTCTGTTTTACATTGGAGAGTTTATTTGTATCCATATTCCAGTTGAGAAATTGTTATTTCATTCTGGAATGATTTCTGGTTCAATAATTTTTGCTTCAACTGTGTCTAATATGTTATTCAATCTACATTTTGAGGTTTTATTTTCATTTATTATATGTTTTTTTATTTCTACAAGTTATCTTTGAATCTTTCAAATATGCTCAGATATTTGTGAGGCTCAATTTTGATGACAATTAAAAATGTGATATATATTACAATTATGTATATTATTCTATAACATATATTACATTTAAAGAATCTGCAGAATTATCTATCCATCTATCTATCTATCTATCTATCTATATGAATCTAACCATCCTAAAATCTGAAGATGCAGTGCTTTACTTTCCTTCCTGGCAATCTGAGATAAAGTAATTGCTACTTGCTAGATTATTTTGATGATTAAATGATTTAATACATATAAAGTCCTTAGAAGAGTAGCATAGCAACTAACCCATACAAAGTTTATTGTTATTGCTGTTGTTATTTGTAAATCTGATTTTGTTTATTGACTCCCTGCCTCCCACGTGTTAAGTAACTTCTTGCTGTGAGTTTCTGCTCCTTGAAACACTGCCAGTGAATATTTCTTGAGTCATTTCTGTTGGATGCATTCCTTCAAAGAAGACTCACATGGCTTTTGCTGGGCCATCCAGATCCTACCAGTCCCACTGAGATTAAATTGAATCCTTGGCTTTGTGTTTTCATGCCACATAGATAGTATGTATTTAAACCTCCAATTTGGGGGTCGGGTATTGGGGATTTAACTCAGGGGCACTTGGCCACTGAGCCACATCCCCAGCCCTATTTTGTATTTTATTTAGAGACCGGGTCTCACTGAGTTGCTTAGCACCTTGCTTTTTCTCAGACTGTCTTTGAACTCGAGATCCTACTGTCTCATCCTCCCAAGCTGCTGGGTTTACAGGTGTGCAGACAGGAGGATCGTAAGTTCAAAGCCAGCCTCAGCAAAAGTGAGATGCTAAGCAACTCAGTGAGACCCTGTCTCTAAATAAAATACAAAATAGAGCTCTAAATAGAATACAAACTGTGGCTCAGTGGTGGAGTGCCCCTGAGTTCAATCCTGGTACTCCCCCACAAAATTAAACCCCATATTTGCCTGAGCATGGGATTGTGGCTCTGAATTATCAGGGGAGACTTCTTTTCCCTTTGCTTAGAATCAAGAGTAAGGCAAACTTCCTTAGTATCACTATTTGCAAGGTAGGTTCTTTCCTCATTCCATCTGGTGAGGTTGTCACACTTTAGGGTCCCAGCTTTTGTGGGTATCCCTGATTGTAGGAGCATTGTATAATGACCCTAATATCTTCAAGGTCACCCACCAGGTTAAGGGATTTCTGACTTTTATGAGTCCATTTATTCTGGTAAACCAATTTTCTTTCCATCTGAGCCCTTCCTTAAATATGTGTTTTGATTATTTTATCCAGAATTTGTAGATGTTTTGAATCCAGATGTTTTTCCTATAAAGGGCTAGTTAGTAAATATTCCAGGCTTTGCCATCCACAGGGTCTCTGTAGTGACTTCTATGGTTGCTGATGTAGCCTCACCATATCCATAGACCATATGTGAATGGATGGATGTGTGATTGTGTTTCCCTTAAACTTTATTTACAACAGTAGGTGATTGACTGATTATGAGTCACTGGGCTTTAGTTTTTCCATGACTGTTGTGTAAGAGCTGACAATAAAAAACACCACAATAATCTTTCTGAAAATGTTGTCTCTAAGATTTCTGGCAGTGATGGTGAATAGAGAACCAAGGCTCTTGCCTGATTGAACCCTAAAGCTTTCCTTTCTGTTTGGAACCTAAAGTCTCATGGGATAAAGTCTGACAGAGGTTCCCAGGGAGACAGTCCATGAGGGAAAGACACAATTGTTGAGCTTAAGGTGGAGTTGGGATGTGGGGGAGCTTCTGAAAAAAATTTTTTCCAGGTTCTTTCCAAGGGTTTCACCTCTCTGGTATTTGGAATTAATCCTGATGGAGTGTAGGTACATCGAGATCTCAAAATTTCTTCCATCCTCTCTATTGCTCATTAATGCCTGTAGAACCTCAAAGCTACATACCCTTCCTCTTCAGTGAGGTACAGTCTTTCCGTACCTTCAGTGACAGGATAGGCCAGGATAATTGCCTTTTGTCCCCTTAAATTGACTTAGGAACTCACCATAAATTAATGCTATGTTTGGACTGACTCACTAGGCCTGAACAATAATTTTATTTGTCCCAGTGAACTGAAAGGGGACAAAAATGGGGAGATGTGTATATTTCATCATTTCTTAAAATCTGAGTAGTGAAACCTTACTTTTACAATGAAGGAAACTCTGATAACAATTTTTGGAAACAGCAATATTTCTGTGGAGATGGCTGTGAAGTGTCATTGGTTGGAGAGAATTCAAGCACATTTTAGTAGGCACAGCTGCTGGTCATCACAGGGAGAGGGGTAGGAGCAGAATCTGCGGCTATATGAGCAAAAAAGACTTTTATTGAGACCCCCAGCTCTAAATGTGGTTGCTCAAAAGCTAGCTAGGTTTTGCCATTCTCTTATCTGAGGCCCTTTGAAAACCTGGCATTTCCATGGGCATGTTGTTAGAGCAAGCCAGGGGCCATGTCAGCTCAGAGGTTAATTGTGCTAATTAACAGAAAGGACACAGTCCTCTGAAAGTGCCCCCAATGGGCTGGCAGATTTTCTCTATGTTTCATTAGGGTGACTTTGAAAAGGTTGCAGGCAAGTGGCACCTTTCAGTTTAAAAATCGAAACTGTGGCTTTTCAACCCTTTTGGAAGTTTGAGTTTGAGAAGTCCACAGCTGCAAGGGTACAGACACAAACCTGGAGGGAAGGAAAAGCTGCATTTTTAAGTGCTTCGTTCTCCTTCTTCGTCCCTTTATGCCTAGCTATCTCCTTCTTGACACTTATTTTAAAAACCCTCCTCCCTCCTCCTTCCAGCGAAAACCCACGCCGCCGTATCCCTGAGTCTGTTGTGGAAGAACAGACTGGAAGACATCTGCCTCTTGCCTTATTTTTTTTAAATTCCTCTAAATGATAGAGCCAAGTCTCCACACCAGAGCTCCCGCTCCCTGAACAAACCAAATGGTGGCTGTTGGCAGCATATTGACAGCTTGTTAATGAAGGAATCCTTGACAGTGTGACAACCTGCCCGGGCTGCGCAGGAAGCCAAGCCCGCCCCCACACCAACCCCAAGTAATTAACAGGTGGGGAAAAATAGCAACTAACTGCTGCCGAGGAGAAGAAAAATACTCAACCAAATGAATTATGTATATTAGAAAAATAATTCTGCAATCCCTTTCCTAGTTCTTGCTAGCAAAACTGTACTGGAAAGTGCTATGACACTGGGGCTGGAGGAGCCTGGATTCCATGCTAAGCGTGGCCACCTACTGACTCTGTGACTGGGGGAAAATTCCCTCACGGAATCTGAATTTGTGACGAGTAAGATGGTCAGATACCATTTGTGCAGGCCCAGTAATAGATGTCACATATCAGTGTTTGATTGTTTAAAATCTCTCTTTATGATGATGGCTTTGCCAAATAGTTGTTCTGTCCAGTTTTTATATTGTGAGGCTCTGCTTTTAAATATTTTTATGTGTATATGAATCTTTAAAATGTTACATCTTCCTGGTGAATGGAGGCTTTCACCTTTAAAAAGTGCCCCCCTGTATCTCCAGTCATGCTTTTTGTCTTAAAAGTATTTTTGTGATATTATTTTATGGGTTGGTAGCTCAGTGTGTATGTGTGTATGTGTGTGTGTGTGTGTGTGTGTGTGTGTGTGTATGGTTGGTTTATTTTATATTTCTGTGCTCTCAGGATTCATGGGACTAGAGGCGATGGATGAGAAGGAACTGGCTCAGGTTGGCTGTTGGTATAGCTAAGGTGTGCACACTGATCTTGTTGCCAACCCTCTTCTTCACTTCCAATAACCCAAAATATATTCACGTGTATTTGAATAAAGAAAATCTCTTGAAGTTGTGTGTGCTGGCACCACTCACACCAGTTAGAATACTTCCATCCCAGCTCTAACCTACACTGGGGAAGATGTGGAGGGAATTTTTCAAAACCTAAATCCATGGCTCTTGATATACTACCAAGGGCTCAAGTTAGTTTGAGAGGCCTTTAAGATGATTTAGAATACTTGTTTTCAAGATTTCTTGAGTTTTAGAGGCCTTTGTGGATATAATGAAATCTACGGACCCACGTCAGGGAAAAAAATGCACAAACACAAGATTTTAAAAACCATTTCAGCCTATCCTGTGCACCTATGAAAGTTCCAGAGGCTCCAGGGGGAAGGATAGTTAAATAAGCATGCTATGAGCATTAAGGAATAAGGGTAGGATGCACACTGGATGCAAACTTTACATGAATTCAAATTTAATTGTCAGCATGCAGATGGTATAGTTCTGGCAGAAAGGTCTAGGTTGGGATCAGGTTTACCAACAAGACTGTATGACTGAGCTCTGGAGACCTGAGCTGAAGCCTAAATGAAAAAGTCTTAGACCAATGAACTCTGGCTGAAGCACCCAGGGAACATGTCCCAAGTTGGGGTTCTCCATAAGTCAGGGCATGCCTCAGCCTTCCACTGAAGAAAATCCAAGGAGAAGACACTATAGAACACTGAAGAACCCCACCATGTGAGATGGCCAGTAGATATAACAGATGGAACATTCATACTCAAGAAAGTAGAATAATAAAATGAGCTGAAAAAAATACTTTAACCTAAGTGTGTTGAAAATATCCAAAGTTTTAAAAAGGTATAGTATCTATAAATATGTAGATAATGAAGGATGACAGGCTAACTAGAAAATAATTAACTAGCTTCAGAAGTAAAAAAATATATATATATTGCTATAGGTGTGGGGGAATCTTTAAGAATGTTTTAAATAATAGTCTAAATGTGACTGAAGAGTGATTGAGCAAAATGGAAAAATTATCAGAGAAAATCATCCTGAATGCAGTGAAAAGAGATAAAACATTAGGAACCATGAAAGAGTAGTTGAAGAATGGAGGAGAGAAGGTGAAACTTCACTGTAGACATACTGTTCTGAAACTACAATGTTCATGCATGAAGGGAAAATTCTAAAAACTTACCAGGCAGAAAAGATAAATTATAAAAAAAAAAGTCTCTGTCAGACAAAAGACAGACTCATCCTCACTAATAGTGTTATTTATATCTTAATATTTCTGTATTATTCATATTTCTTAGAGCAAACATGATTTCCTTATTTAATAAAAATAACTACTATTCAGCCAAAAAAGTGGGCTGAAAGTATAGAAAGGCATGTCTGTGCTGGTTCAAGTCAAGCCCATGCTTTAAGGCTTAGAGCACCCACATTTTGTCCTGTGGCTTCATCCTCTTTCCCCTACTCTTCAGGGAAGACTAGTCTACCAGGCATAGGAAGTGCGGTGTCTAGGGCCCACGATAGTGTCTGGGCCCCAAGAAAATGTTTTAATTTTACAATACGAAGAGAAAGATGAATGAAATAGTAATAATGATTATGTAGTAATGAATTAATTCTGGATTTCCTTGGTCTTTATGTCAATCCAATGGTAAAATACTATGTGCATATAGTGCTTGGTGCTAATTGAGGAAGGGGTCCACCAGGGGGAAAGTGCCCAGGGCCTATGAAATTATAAAGGAGTCTTGAACCTCAGACTTCTTCTGGTTTAAGTTTTGTTTCCTGAAAGTCCAGCCAGAGACAAACCTCTACAGGCACATTATTTAGAAAGTGATCATAGAAATCAGATGCGAGGGTTCAGGGAGAGATTCAGGGAAGGAGGAAAAAGCCAATAAAATTGTGTGTTCTTAAGATTGTGGTTGTGGGCAACATGGTCCAATTTCATGTAGGACCTCTATTCCCAGAGATAGGCGATTGCTTCCTAGTATCCTCCATGAAGGACAGAAGGATAGAAGAATTCATCCATTGAATATGGTTTCATATCTACATCTGCAAGACCTTGTTTTTCATTTGGTCGTGCCTCACATATTCCACAGTTCTTTTTGTTCTTGAAATATAAATTCCTTGATTTCATGAGCCATATGCATTCTGCAGAACCTTGCATATAGTCAGTGCTTAATACATACTGTTGATGTCATTTAATTTTGGAATTCCTGGGCTAGGATTTAGGAAAACCGAATCCTAATCTCCATCTGCAACTAGCATGCTGTACAATGTTGGGCCATATAAGAGGTAGAACTTACTTCTGCCATTTTTCTATTTGTTTTCTACATTATTACCATTTTGTGGGTTAGGAACTGTCTAGGGTCCCATTTTGATTTCCTTTCTTTTCTTTTCACCCTCAGTCTACTTTGGATCTCAGATCTGTGCTTACAAAAATGAGGAGCTTGTACAAGATCCTCTCCAAGGACTCCTCTGGATCTGCCATTTGATTGATCCCATCCTGGCTCTATTCAGCACTGCAGAGCTCTAACTCCAATCCCAGTGCTAGTTACTGGGATTACAGAAATAAACACAGAACAATCTTGCTGTGCAGGAATGGAGCATGTCTTTATGGAGAGAGAGAGATGAAGAATTACAGCACAGAAATAAGTACAAGAGATCAGGGACATACAAAATTATATTTGTAACCAGACCTGGGGTGTGTCAGGGGGAGTTCTTGCAGACAGGTCAGCTGACATGATTTGTAGAGGATGGGTGCAAGCAGTGGGAGTAACATGGGGAGGACATGCCATACAGAGCTTATCTAGGACTGAAGATATCTGGCCAAGGACAGAAAATGGTCATTCCTGGACCCTCTGACTTTGGGGCCTGTGCTATTTCTTGTTTTGTCTTTTTGAGGACAGCTGTTTGATACTCACATGAAAGTTTTAATGTGTGTGCTAGCCCTAAGATTAGAAAACCAGAAGTGTGAGGTGGACAATCTCTGCCTTCCAAGGTGGGAGACAAGATATTTTTTCCTGTGTTTGCTGGGAAAGGAGAACCACCTTCACGTTATTTTGTATTGATTGCTAAGCAGCACTGTGGAAATTGACTTTAAAAGGAAACCGAATAGCCACTGACTAATAGAGAAAAGAAGATACCTCAGCCACTAGACAGATCTTCAGTCAATTTATATATCTTCAATCATTCCAGTGTTCTTCTTTTTGATAGTAACAAGTACATTTCTTTCCAAAACCAAACTCCCTGTTATTTTCTCCCTATTTACAGTGATCAAGTATTTGTGTTACTCCAAGTAAAATACTCCAGAAATGGCTTGAAGAAGCAGCCCTTCCTCTTAAATGCACGGTAGGAAGGACACATTACAGGAATCTCAGTCCTCTGGATATAAATGCTGACATTTCCCCTTCTCATTTGGCATGAGTAAGAGATAATCTCACAATTTTATCTCATGAAGTCATTTTCTACTTTAGGAAGAAATGTTCTTTGCTGATAAACATCTTACTAACACATAACTGTCCTGTTGAAAAGATTTATTTATTTATTTATTTATTTTTGAAATGGCCAAGAGCCCCCTATTTCAATCACTTGCTTTATTACCGAAGAGTAGTAAGTGACAAAACTTGACAAAATAGTGGCTGGAACACAGTCTTCTCAACATTTCCCTGAGGAGGGGAGGAAGCAAGAGAATGCTAGAGGAAAACTTGATTACTTATGAAGAGTCTTGTTTCTTAGAAAAGTTTGACCCAAATCTGGAATTTGGTGTTGGCTATAGGTATAGATTCTTTGTTGCTGATGCCAGTTCTGGATGCGTAGTAACTATTCAAAGCTGAATCTGGCAGCCTCTGTTTTTTAATCATATTGTGGATATTTCAGTCTTAGTTCATGTTGACTCCTTGACCTTACAATAGAGGGGAACAGAATGAGGGAAAAAATGCATTTAGTGAGACTCTACTAATTACACTGGCTGTTTTATTACTTCTTTTACTAGTGACTGAACTAAACTAAATATATACATACCCACTGAAGATAGAACCCAGGAGTTCAACCACTAAGCCACATCCCCAGCCCTTTTTTATGTTTTATTTTGAGACAGGGTCTCACTAAGTTGAATAGGGCCTCTGAAAGTTGCTGAAGCTGGCTTTGAACTTGAGATCCTCTTGTCTCAGCCTCCTGAGCCTCTGAGATTGCAGTCATGCACCACTGTGCATGGCATAGACTAAGTATTTTTTTAAATTAATTTTTAGTGATCATAGATATGTATAATTATGGGTTCATTTGACATATTTGTAAATGCATATAACATAAATGAAAGATTTAAGGTACCAATTTACATATACTACCAATTCAGTTTAACACATTAAATACTGAGTGAGTCATTCAGGTATATTTCTGATTTATCTATGGCTGAGTAATAACCATCCCAACATTTAGTGTCTCAAAACAACAATTTTATCCTCTATCATGTTTCTTGGGATATTGAACTTCATTGGACCAGTTGAAGTGGAGACTGTGGCCACCAGAAGGCTTTTTTAAAACTCGGGTACCTGGATCCTGGGATGGCTGAAGAAGAGAAGGATTATTCTGACAGATTTCTTTCTTTGCCTGAAATGTCCAGTTGTCTAGCTTAGATACCTCATAGCATGAAAGTCTTATATAAATGGATTTCTTCCTAATATCTGACTTCCCTTCAATTGTCTAAAAATTGAATTTGGGAGCTTCAAGTAATTTTCTGACTAAGTATCAGAATTGTCACTTTAACTACATTCTGTTGATTACAGGTAAGTCCAAGTCCTGCACAGATCCAAAAGGGGGAATTACATGAAAGCATGAATACCAAGAAGCATAGTTCACTGGGGACCATCTTTAAAGCCTAGCTACCATGGGTATGTGCCAAGTACTTAGAGAGCCTCAGAGAGTGACAGGCCAACTTTAGTTTAGGGCAGAGGAAGTTTATTCCTGAGAAGACTGTTGACAAAAGTTAAGGGAGCTCTCTAAAGTCGAGATTA
The DNA here is from genome assembly GCA_025594165.1 of Tamias sibiricus. Taxonomy (NCBI): domain Eukaryota; kingdom Metazoa; phylum Chordata; class Mammalia; order Rodentia; family Sciuridae; genus Tamias; species Tamias sibiricus. Next base: position 30,379,593 of record CM046673.1, on the reverse strand, counting down.
GCAACATTTCTTTACTGGCTGTTTGGGGAATGTGAGCTTTAACAAGTAGAAGAGTCAGTGAAAGATTTAAAATGAAAGATTTAAAGTACCAAGATGAGATTTGCATATGAGAAATAGTAACTCTGGTTGTAATGGGAAAGACAGATCTGAGAGGCATTAGGGGATCGGGAAACAAACCCAAAAGTGAGAGAGAATATGTTGATCTAGTCTAGGAGAGTTGAGGACTCTCCAGTTATTGAAATCTACCCTCTTTCAGACAAAACAGCCCATTGGGGAGTTGTTTTACACTGTGTAGTTGAAGAGGATAAAAGGGGTGAGGGAGCCAAGTACTTGGAATCTTCCACATTAGACAACTGTGTGTGGTGGTGGTATGTAGTGTGGTAGAGAACACAGGAACAGGAAGTGGTGATGCATCATGCTTGAACTTTTGAGGTTCCTGCAGGAACATCAGATGGAGATGCCTGATATGCATGGTAGTGCACAGAATGGGGTGCTCTTCCCAGATTGTCTTTAGTAGGCCAGTTAACACACTCCTCAGCTGTGAGGATGACTGATTTATACAGCTCACACCTCCTGTTTTTCTGGGAATTTTCCTCACCTTGAATTGCCTGGGAGATTATAGCCACTCCCTGGAGGCAGCCCACAGTCTATGACCGACCAATATGGCGATGTAAAAGATCTTCCCTTTTGCTACCCGGGGTGACAATTCTGTGATGCCATTTATGCTCCAGAGCTATCCATGAGTTCAGGCTGGGGCTAGAGTTCAGCTGAAATCAAATCTCTGGGCAGCTTATTCCTCTGCCCTACTTTCATGGTTTAAAAGAAATTGTTCTGAAAAAGTATGGGGTTTTCTCTTAAGATTGAGTGGAGTTGTGGTGGAACATTTAGGGGATGCAAAAACAGTATGCAGTACTGGATTTTGACCTCTGGAATAAGGCCATCTGTTTTAACCTCAGCTTCTTTGCTTACTAGCTGTATTATCTTGGGCACATTACTTCAACTTTCTGTAACCCAGTTTCCTCATTTATAAAATGGGGAGAATAATAGTCCCTATTCAAAACAGTCATTTTAAAGACTAAAGGAATTATTATTACTAAAATGTAAAAATACCACTAGACCAATTCTGCCCATTATGTTCACTACTGTATTATTAGCACCTTGAAGAGGGCTCAACCCAGACTAGGTTCTTAATAAATATTTTTTAATGAAAGCATTTGAGTAATTAGAACAGCACCTGCACCATTTCACTTCTAGGTGTTTATCTAAAAGATATAATATAAATTCACAAAAGTGAAACATTTTAAATTACAGAAACAGCAATAGCTTGTTTGAAATAGAAAAGACTGAAAAACATAGATACCTATTTACAAACATTTATCAAAAGGATACTGTATGCACAAATCATCATTATTTCATATGATGGAATACTATTCAGTCACTAAAAACATGAGGCAACTTGAAACATACAGATTTGGAATGATCTTTGACATATGTAAAAAAAATTAAGGGGCAGAAAAACAGCAGGGAGCAGAAAAATCAAATTGCAGTGCATGAAGTATAATGTCATTTGTGAAAGAATGCACATGTGTATTTTTAAACATTATATATGTGTGCGCGCGTGCATGTGCATGCACACACACACACACACACACACACACACACACCATCTCTTGTAGAATTCACAGGAATTCAGCAATATACTTTGCCTCTGGGGAAGGATTTGACTGTCTGGGTTGGGTAGTAGGTAGAGAACTAATGGTGGATGATTTTTTTGTGTGTGTGCAAGACAAGTCTATTAAGTAACTAATCAAAGTATATTCGTACCATTCAAGTTTTCAATCATGCATTTAGGATAATGATATCCATCTTATTCAACGACCTTTTCTTTTTTATACTTTGTATACAAACAGTGTTATGTAAAAAAAATGCTCTATATGTGTATTATGAATTGTACTGCATACTACTATTATAAATACAACAACTTTGAATAAAAAAGTAACTAATCAAAGAATTCATAATTTTAAAAGTCAAAAACTGATGCTAAGCAAGAGTTAGCTGGTCAGAGGAGAGGGTGGGTTTATTTCCAAGCATCTGAGAGAGTCACAGGGTATCATGCAGAAGGCTGAGAAGTGCCACATTTTTCTTCACAAGGTGGCGCCAGGCCCTTTACCTGGTAAATCCCCTGTGAACTGACCTCTAAAGATTGATTACAGCTTAGCCTTACACTCCTTTGGCTTGGAAAATTAGATTGAATACCATTATTAATTTTGATTACCAGACCTGAATTTTCTGTAAGCTCATTTAGCAGGCAGACAGCCTCTAGTCTTTCATAAATAATGCCTTGGAAGTCTGCCTTTTTAAGGGGATGGAGGGTATGGAGGGTAGACCAGAAGTGCCTACTATGTGCCAGGACCCCTGCTGGATAATTGACTTTACATCACATGAGTTAACCCTCTCATCATGTCTCTGAGTAGGCATCATTGTCTCCATTAAACAGGAAGCTGACTCAGGTGATTAAATGACAGCGATATGCACACAAGAATAAATGACATCAAAGGAGGCACAAGACAGGTGCCATGGACCATACTTGAAATCAGGAATGATTGCTATTTGTTTTTCATGGCATTTTTCTTTTGAGGGGGATAAACCTTTAGACATCATCTCAACTTGGGCAGGTTGCTTTCATTTTGCAGGTGATGATGTTGTGGCTAATAGAAGGAGAGAGACACTTAGGAGTTGGCACAGGTTGGGGTCACATCATGGTCTTTGGGTACCTATCCTGCGATCTCTTTGGATTTTATTTCTTTAGTTTTTCCTAAATCTGGATCTCAACAAAACCTTACAAAAGCTCTGGTATTCTTGGATATAGTCTTACAGACCTTAGAACAGCCTTTCTTTTTATTCTGGGTCCCCTCCTTTCCTTGTAGTGTCCCCATGTTTGTCATAGATAACTTAGGCTGTTCAGTGAGGCAGTGCCATACTAATTTCCACAAATAGCAATTTTCAGCTAACAATTTTTATAAGTAATAATTTCCAGCTCTCTCCAAAGTGGATTAGAAATGTCTTCTGAAAAAAGATTAAGTCTTTTATTTGCTTTGGACTTTCTGGATTTTTTTGTTCTGTGCCAGGCATGACAGTAGGTACTTATTCTGGTTTGCCTAATTGAGTAGTGATCTAGCATCTAGCAAGACCTCCGCAGAACACAGGGATGCCATCACACTGTTGTGTGGATTGCCAACAGAATATCAAGCATAAATCTGAGAGTTACAAGTTGGAAAGTGCAACTGCTTCTGTGGCAGATAGAGCATAGCACATGTTACTACCTTCCCTTTGATGATGAGCAGGACCTATCAATATTACGGATGTCACTTCCACAATTATGTTATATTACATGGGAGATTTTATAGATGTACGTAGGGTTTCTAATTAATTTGATTTTGAGTTAATAAAAAGGAGATTATCTGAGTAGACTTGACCTAATCAGGTAAGCCCTATAAAAGATGGCTTAGGACTTTGCTGAGGTTAGAGAGCATCTCTTGTGGGCCCTGGGTTGTACAGTCATGAAGAAATAAATCCTTCCAACAATCAAGTGACTATGGAAGAAAAACCCAAACTTCCTATGAGACCTCAGCCTGTTTGCTATCTTAATTGCAGCCTTCTGAGATCCTAACTATAGGAACTGGTTAAAGCCTGCTTAGACTTCTGTCCTAGAGAGACTGTGGAGTAATAAGTGGTTTAAAAGCTGCTATGTTTGTGGGTATGTGTTATTCAGCCTAGAAAACTAATAGAGCTCTTTGTAGAAGGAATTTAGACCCCAGGGTGTGTGGTTGACTAATGCTTCCACATGTGATTCCTCCCATTTTTGTTCCTCTATTAAAATTGAATATATATTTTTCATTTAAGAATCTTCAAGGACAAGAAAACTATGTAACTTCAGGTGCCTTTGTTTGATATTTCTGAAATCACTTGATTTCCGATGCTTCTATGCATCTGTGATACATGGGTAACTGTGATCGGCATGCTAACAGACCCATGAAGAGGTACTAACTGAGAACGTGGGCTAGCAGAGGCTTTGACAAACAGAACAATAATCTGTGAGGCTTATGGTGGATTGGAGAAATGAATTTGGAGTCCAAAGAGTTACATTCGCTTTCTAATTCTACTATTTAAGAGCTATGTGACCTTAGGCAAACCATTTAACTTTTCTGAGTCTCAGTTTTTCATCTGCAGACTGAGGGATAATAATAGGCTAGTGGTGAGGACTAAATGAGCTATTGTATATGACTCATGTTGTCACCTTCAGCTTGCTCTAATCTTATCTAAGTCAGTCTCTCTCTTACAAACTTTGGAATGCCCTCATCCTCTTGATCACTTGAATTCTTGTAACTCTTGGGGGGAAGCTCTGCAAACAGGATTTCATTGGGAATGGAGAATTTTCAGGTGACAAAGACATGGAAAAATTTCCATTTCCTTTCAAGAGCAAAATGTCACCCAATTCTGCTTCAATGAAGAATAAAGAAATTTGAATAAAATGTCAGTTTCCTTCTGAACTAATTTGGGAATCATAATGACATGCACAGTCTCAGCCGAACACATGAATATTTATAATTAAAAATGAAATTGTCCTTTTTTTCAGATTGTGAAAGTGAACAGAAATTCCCGGGGGTGTCCTGGGCCAGAAGAGCTGTTCATTTTAAGAAATATTCCAAGATAGAGAAGCAAACATAAACAAAACTAAGACAAAACAAAACACTACAATGGATGGAAACTGAGGGTTGGTGAAGACTGGTGGTGTCTCTTCCAGCCGCTCCATCTGGTTCACTGTCAGAGAATACCACAGGAGTGTTCATGCAGCAATGGAAGGAGCTTCAAAGACAAGACCTGGATATTTTCTCCCCTTCTCCCTGTCCTGCTTTTAGCCAATTTTGTTCTCACACATATTTTGTTTTCCAAATATATTGAACTTCTTCTTTTCACACATACTGAAATCAATACAGTGGAACAGGCATGCATTAAATGCACAACGTAGAGCAGCATGAGGTATGCAGAGAGGGAAGAGAGAATGTTTTATGGGGGCTTTAGTTAGTGGTTCCTATGTCCATGTTATGATATATGAGAAAACTGGGATTGAGAGATATTGTGTATGCCGCCTGCACTTGGTGACAGAAGATTTATTCCCTCAACTAAAATTTTTAATGTTTATTTTTTAAGTGTCTCTTTAGCTTGTTTCTTTATGCTCAGCACCAATTGAGACCCACTTTGTTGTGGAGGGAAAAAATGGACAGGCTATAGTTTTGAGGTCTGGACTTTGTGGGCCTGGACAATGCTCTAATTTCTGGATCCTATTTTTTTTGTTTGACAAGTTTGTAGTAGAACTCAATGACTATTAAGAAGAATTTTCTAGTACTAAATTTTGTGGCTATGCTTCCTCTCCCTTTATGTCCTAGCTTTCCAAACACTATGAGGCTGCTATTGCTCATTTCTCTAGGCCCAGCAGAGGGAAACACTGTTGGGAGAAAAGCCAAGGCTTGTGTCAATTTAGAACCTTACACCCCAAAATAATGTCTGCTTTTCTGTCACACCCAGGGAAACAATTGCTTCTGCTTTGTCTTAGTGAAGTGGGAGAACTGTTGAGGTAACTGCTCTAGATTACTGAGCTTCATCAAAATGTATCTTCCTCTATTGATAAAGTAGAAAAGTTTAATAGCTTAGTAGGTTCTTCTAAAAACCTTGAGAAACATGGATTTTTTTTTTCTTTTTCTTTCGAGTTAATGGTTTCTTCCTGTAACAGGGCCATGATCGACTTTCCTGGACGCCACCCACATCCATTATCTCAGTGACAGTGCCTTAATTGAAATGACATCTTAGAATTATTTCTTTAAAATTCATTGTTTAATTCAGTAAATTTAGTATTAATTAATGCCAACTGCCCTGGTGTTTTGGTCTCCCATTTGTCACTCTCTCAGCTCATGGAGCAGTATGGAAAATTATAACTCTATTTAATTTTATAGAATTTCTTTTACTTTACAATTCAGATTTGCAATTGCAGGAAAAAAAATGAGCATTCAGGATGGCTTGGGATTTTTCCATGATCATGCACTTGGAAAAGAGAAAGTGAAGGAGGAGAGGAGAAGGAGGAGAAAAAGGAGGAGCAGGAACAGCACTGGTTATTAGATTCCACTTAGCAGTGGAGAAGCTTGCTGTTGGGGGAGGCACCAGAAGTCAAGGCTAGGGTATCCAAGAGTCAGTCAGGGCTCCATGGGTAGCATCGGATTGCTATATGCTTCACAAGCTTTGTTTCATTTGCATAATATCCAAAGTGAGACTGTGTGTGTGCACAGTATCCACACATGCATGCAAATACAGTTAACTCTATTTTGCAGTCATGTGGGAAAATGGTAGGTTGTAGTTAATCAAATAATGTCATAACAAACAGTCATCATGCATCTTGTTAATACAATACAAATTTTGGAAGAATTAGTTTATTCAAGAAATGTAGACATTAAGTCTTAATGGTTAAATTTGGTGTTAGGTTGGGTTTCCCCAGAAGACTTAGATAAAGACTTGAGAGTGAGAGCCGACAGCTTATTTGGGAGATGCCTTAATTTGTTTTCTGTTGCTTATAAGATAATACCATAGGCTGGCAAGTGATAATGCCATAGAATGGTTCATGGTTCTGGTCTGAGGTCAAGGAGCTTCCTCTGGCAATGGCTTCTTGCCGATGGCATTCTGAGAAGGTGCAGGACATCATATGAGATGGGCAGCACATGACATCTGTCCCTCTTCTTATAAAGCCAGTAATAATATTCATTAATGGAGGTCCAAACCTGATGACCTTATCCAATCATAATCACCTCTCAAAAGTCCCTCCTCTAAGCACCATAATAGGATTGTTTTCATCCTTTTAAAACCTCAGAAGGGGATGAAACTCCAACATGCATTTTAGAGGAGAAAAAAATGTATTTGAACCATAGTGAAAGGAGTTCAAAAGAAGCATCCAAAGGTGGAGCATGAAAGGGAAGAGTGTCTAAAGTGTATACTTTTAAAGTCTGTTACCATCTCCCTACTGGGGAGCTCTGGGAGATGCTGGAGAAACATAATTGAGGCCAACTGAGGGTGGGGGAAGCTGGTACTTCTATCTGTGATCACTGAGAGCTGCTTCCAGGAACATTAACTCCCTGGCACTGCTGACCTGCCCATTGACACAAATAAAAGGGCTTGCTTTAGTTTGCAATGGGTATGTCCTGGAAAAAGGAGATCCAAAGGCATGTGGGTGCACAGTAATGGCATCTACTTATGCTTAAAAGGTCATGGATAGTCAGGCTTAAGTATCATCTAAGGTTAGAGTGGGGATCATCAGATCCTGGGGTATACTGCTTTGAGGTCAGTGTTATATGGGGGTACATGCAATCATCTTACTTTAACACATCTCAGGCCAGCACAATTTATATGTATGTAATGAATTCTGCCTGTATCCCTCTATTAGGCCAATATACCCATCTCTGACTGCTGTGAATATTGGTTGCTCATGGCCTATAGTTACCCCAATACTGCAAAACCTTGCCTTTGGCCAATAAGAACTACCTGGCCAAGGAGATTGTACTCCTACAAGAATACCCGGAGCAAAGACTCAGAGGGCTGCTGTGCATCATGTAAGAGGGGTGCTTGCTCTATTTATGACAGCAAGCATCCACATTTATCCTTAGTGGTACTAACGTCCTCTGTTATAGTTTAGATATTAGGTGTCCCGCAAAACCTCATGTGTGAGACAATGCAAGAAGGTTTAGAGGTAAAATGATGGTGTTATGAGGGCCTTAATCCAATCAGTGAATTAATCTCCTGACAGGGATTAACCCTATAGGATAACTATAGACTAGTAGGGTGTGCCTGGAGGAGGTGTTTCATTGGGGGTGTGCCTTTAGGTATATATTTGTTAAGCTGTGCTTAATCTCTGTCTGCTTCCTGGGGGATGTCTTGAGCTACTTCCCTCCATCACACTCTTCTGCCATGATGTTCTGCTTTACCTTGAGCCTGGAGGTGTGGAGCCAACTGTCTATGGACTCAGACCTCTGAGACCACGAGTCCCAAAATAAACCTTTTCCCCCTTAATTGTGCTTGTCAGGTCTTTTGGTCACAGCAGTGAAAAATCTGACTAAAACAGAAAATTGGTGTGGAGAAATGGGGTTGTTCTTGTGACTAACCTGACCATGTGGTTCGGAAGCTTTTGGAGCTTTGTGGAATTTGTGGGAGGAATTTTGGAAAGTTTAGCAATGCAAGTTGGAAAAGTTCTGGACTATTGTAAACATAGCTAAATGGGTGATTCTGGTGGGAGCTCAGAAGACCAGAATGGTGATAGGATTGTGTACAGTAAAGAGCAGGGTCATGAGGTTTCAGAGGAGATGGAGAACTCTATTGGAAATTGGAGTAGAGGCCATTCATATTATATTCTGGCTGAGAAGTTGTCTGCATTTTGTCCAAGTCCTGAGATTTTCTGTGAGACTAATTTTAAAAGTGAAGGACTTCTTGCTGGGCACGGTGGTGCATGCCTATAATCCCAGCGGCTTGGAAGGCTGAGGCAGGAGGGTTGTGAATTCAAAGCTAGTCTCAGCAAAAGCAAGGTGCTAAGCAACTCAGTGAGACCCTGTCTCTAAATAAAATACAAAATAGGGCTGGGGATGTGGCTCAGTGGTCGAGTGCCCCTGTGTTGCCGCCTACAGCAAGGATACCGCTGGAAAGAAATCAGAGGCAGACTGGGAATGAGTGGTTTCTTTATTCTTGCTTCTTCTTCTCTCTTTTCTCTCTCTCTCTGATGCCCCCGGCCTGGTTAAATACTCTTCACCCATTGAACATACACGTGTACAGGTGTGGCACAGAAAGATTCTTAGTCAAATTCATTAAGGTCAGGTGTAAACAAGTAAACGCCTCCTCTTGGCTCTCAGCCAGTCGCCATCTTAGCTACTTCCTCATTAAAGGCTCTTACATTTCCTCCCTTTTGTTTTAAAAGAGGGAATAGCTTAAATGGATGGGTGATGACCCTCACCACATCAGGATTGACTGTGCCTGTCTTAGGCGTCTGCATGTGCAACTGACATTCTTACCCGTCATTGGATAATAAAGGTTGTAAATAAAGTGCCCTTGACTCCTGTCTTAGGTTGATATGTTGGTCACATGAGACTTTCCTGTCTTTGACTACCAGCTGTCCAATCGAGCCAACCAATCATGAGGAGATGCTCCGGTTCTAAGGCAGCAAGCTTTGCGCTGACGAGCCAAGTTCCATTAAGTAGCATATTAAGTTCTTTAGACAAATCAGCTGCCCTATTAAGGTTAAGAAAAGGGATACCCGTAAGGTATTGTCCTGTGTAATGTCCTAAATATCCTATAGTAGAAAGATCTGCCAAAATGTCCACTTGCTCTTAGAGAAGATCAACACGTTGATTGACAATTTCAAAATGTGGTGCTGATCTAGGAGGCCCTGTGCATGCAAAGATGAGGTCCCATTGTTGGAAAAGAGACGAACTCGCACAGGTGTGCAGATTGATAAGGGAATCATTCCATAACAACTTCATCTTGGCCCTTTTGATTTGGTACCTGTTTTATCAATCTTGATGGTATCCACACCACCGAGGACACGTGCTGTGGAAAGACACAAACAAATCCTCGCCCCCAAATTAATACTGGGTCTGGGCCCTTCCATGTGCCTGAAAGAACATCTTTCCAATAAACCAAAGGTTTATGTTGTTGACGTGGATTCCAGTGTCTGTCTCCAGCCGAATATCCTTTGGAATCCAAAGTTAAAAAATTTAAAGTAAAAAGGGCAACGGCTAATCTATCTTTAGGAGTCATCCAATCTCCTTCTTTTTGTTTCAAAACCATAAGTTTGAATGTGCGATTAGCTCGTTCAATTATACCTTGGCCTTGAGGATTATACACAATACCAGTCTTATGAAGTATACTGAATTTGGAGCAAAACTGTTTGAAAGATGAGGACGTATATGCAGGGCCATTGTCTGTTTTAAACATTTTGGGAATGCCCAATGCAGCAAAAGCTTGTAAACAATGAGATGTAACATCTTTAACCTTTTCTCTAGCATGTAAGGAAGCAAAAATCATGCCTGAGCATGTATCTATGGTCACATGAATAAATTGCAATTTTCCAAACCTTGGCTCATGAGTGACATCCATCTGCCACAAATGATTGGGCATTAATCCTCTTGGGTTAACCCCATAATGTGGATTGGGCAAATGTGTCACACAAGATTGACAAGACTTCACAATTGTTCAAGCTTGATCTTTAGTTATTTTGAAACTTTGTTGTAAAGTAGTACTATTAACATGAAATTGAGAATGGAACAAGGTAGCTTGTTGGACTGCTGAAAATATAAAGATTGTTTGAGTGAGGGCATCGGCCTTTTGATTACCTTCATGTAGAGGACCAGGTAAATTAGTATGAGCTCTGATATGTCCAATAAACAAAGGTTCTTTACATTCCCATAGAAGGTTTTGAATTTGAAAAAACAATTTAAAGGCTGGAGTATGAGGTGCTATTGGACCTGCTAGCTCTAATTTAGGGACAGCATGTACAATATAGTGGCTGTCTGAAAAAATATTTATGGGCTGTTTTCTAAAACTTTCAAGAGCTATAATAACAGCTTCTAGCTCTACCAATTGAGCTGATTTATGGGCAGTAATATGAATCATATTTTGTTTTTGAGTGACTACTGCAGCAGTGCTGTTAGAGGACCCATCTGTAAATACATTTAATGCCTTAGGAATAGGTTGATTTTTTATTACCTGTGGAAATATAATGGGATTATTGATACAAAAAGATAGTATAGGAGACTTAGGAAGATGGTTCTAAAAATTTGCAGAAGTAGAGCATCTAGCTATAGCCCAATCATTATCATTGAAGCATAAATATTCAACCTGTGATGATGAGTAGGGAGTAATAATAGTAGCGGGGTGAATGCCAAATATTTTAATAGAAGACTTAAGTCCTTGGAGAATAAGTTTAGCCACCATGGAGGTGTAAGACTCAATTGTATTTTTAGGAGAGATGGGTAAATGTATCCATAATAAAGGCCCCTGTTGCCAAAATACTCCTGTGGGTGTATATTGTGAAGAAATAATGATCAATATCAGCAGTCGAGTGAAATCAATTCTATCACACAATGGGATCCTTCGATGGCCTTTTCTACCAACTTTAAAGCTTCCCTAGCATCAGGAGTCAATGTTTGCGGTGAAGATGGATCAGGGTTCCCGTGAAGGATATCAAATAAGGGTCTTAATTGGCCAGTAGTGAGGCCTAGTGTAGGGCGAAGCCAATTAATGTCTCCTAGCAATTTTTGAAAATCATTAAGAGTAGCTAGATGTTCCTTATTTATTAAGATTTTTTGAGGCCTAATAAAAGTATCCATAATTTGGAATCCTAGATATAATATTGGAGATCTATTTTGAACTTTTTCTTCAGCAATGTTTAGTTCATATCATTTCAAGTTTTCTGATATATTGCTAAATATGGTGAATAAGACTTCTTGATTAGGATGAGCAAGCAGAACATCATCCATATAATGGAGGCACATGAGCTCTGGGTATTTGTTCTTGATAGGCTGAATAACTTTATCTACATATATTTGACACATAGTGGGGCTATTAGCCATACCCTGGGGTAAAACTTTCCACTGAAATCTTTGGTCAGGTCCATCATTATTAATAGAGAGAACTGAAAAAGCAAACCTGGGGGCATCCAAAGATGTAAATGAATGGAAAAAAAATCTTTTATGTTAATGGCTATAAGATGGAAATTTTTAGGAATAGCTATAGGATTAGGAAGCCCAGGTTGGGTAGGGCCCATAATTTGCATAGTTTTATTGATTTCTCTAAGATCATGTAAGAGTCGCCATTTTCCTGATTTTTTCCTAATCACGAATATTGGGGAATTCCAGGGAGAGGTAGAAGGTTCTATGTGTCCTGCCTCTAGTTGTTGTTGGACTAGTAAGTGGGCCGCTTGTAATTTCTCTCTAGATAGGGGCCACTGAGGAACCCAAACTGGCTTATCAGAAAGCCATGGTATTTTCAAAATTATTTTCTCAGTGACCCCTAAAAAAATATCCTAAACCTTTTCCATGACGATTTCCTTTAAGTTCAATAGGGTTAGGATCACCTTGTAAATTTTTTCCTAGTCCTTTACCTGGAATATATCCCTGTTTTTCTATGAGACTCCAGCTTTTACTTGTAACACCTACGGGCTTGGTTGCGAGGTGTACTCCCATTTGTTTTAATATATCTCTTCCCCATAAGGTAACTGGCAAGCTGGACAGAACATAAGGCTGAAATGTTCCTTGATGCCCTTCATCATCCTCCCATTTTAAAACTGTTGCACTTTGTTCTGGGCTATCAGAATATCCTAAGCCTCTCAAACTAGTTGAAGCCTTCTGTAAAGGCCAATGTTTGGGCCATTGTTGGAAGTTAATAATAGAAGAGTCAGCCCCAGTGTCAATCAACCCTTCCATTTCCATTCCCTGCACTTTTATTTTGCACATAGACCTCTGTGAACAATCCTGAACCCAGCAAGCCATAGATCCCGAGCCAGTGGAACCAAATCCCCTATTCTTCCTATTTTGAGGCATACACTTAAATGAGTCATGTAGACTGGGAAGAAGAAGCAGCTGAGCAATTCTATCAGCTTGGTTAACAGAGCTAATGCCTCGAGGTGAACTGAGCATAATCTTGATTTCTCCTTGATAGTCAGAATCTATCACACCTGGAGTAACTTGAAGTCCAGATAAGCTTTTAGAACTTTGCCCCAGGATAAGTCCTACAGTCCCTAATGGAAGAGGTCCCCTGACTCCTGTGGGAATCAGTTGAACCCCCATCTCAGGTGTTAGCACTATTCGGGTGGTGGAACAGAGGTCCAGCCCTGCACTTCCTTTTGTCCCTCTGACAAGGGAGTTAATGGGTAAAAGGAATTGTGTCGAGGAATCATCTGGATAGATGTTTGAGGATACTCCTTCTCTAATGCCTCGTATATTTGTGGGCCCCGAGGCATTGGGCCCTGTGCCCCGTTTTTTGAATTGCCAGACAAAATGTTACCATTAATATCAGTTTGGGATCTGCACTCACTAGCCCAATGGTTTCCTTTTTTACACCTGGAGCAGTGGCCTGGGGCATGAAACGAGCTTGGTTTTATTTCTATTGTCTCTCGCCTTCTTTGGGGATATTGTTTTCTAAAATAACCTGGTTGACTATACTGATAATAACTTTTAGGTTGAACCCTTCTTGTAAAATTAAGAGGAGAAGCACCTCTCATGGCTGCTGCGATGACACTACCTGTAATAAACGCATCATTTATGTCCCTGCAAAGCTTTATATAAACAGAAAGGTCTTTTTTTAGATTTCCAAGGTCTGATAGTGTCTTGACAATATTTTTTGGCATTTTCATATGCCAGCTGAACTACTAATGGCATGGCTTGATCAACATCTCCAAAAACCCTACTTGCTATCTGTAAAAGACAATCAACAAATTCGGCATATGGTTCATTGGGTCCCTGAATTACTTTAGACAAGCTACCCTGTAAGTCACCAGATCCTTGTAATGATTTCCATGCTTTAACAGCTTGGTGTATATTTGAGCATAAACTCCAGGATTGTACTGAATCTGAACCTGTAAATCAGCATATTGCCCTTCTCCAGTTAACATGTCTACGTTACGATCTGGAAATCCTGCAGCCGCATTTCTTCAAGCTGTTTCAACACAGAACTCTTGAAATTGCGACCTCCAAACTAAATATTGTCCCCTGTTCAATACTGCCTTAGATAAGCATTTCAAATCTGTAGGAGTTAAATTCAAAGTATTAAGAGATTCTAACATGCTTATAGTGAAAGGAGCTTGGGGCCCATATGTCATTGTTGCTTCTTTAAAATTTTTTATAATTTTGAAATCTAGATATTGATGGTATCTTTGTTCATTTTGATCTTCAAACACTGGCAGATCCCATAGTTCCTGTGAATTTTGACACTCAAGGGCATGCAAGCACCTAGAAAGACCCCCTAATAGTCTCTGCAATTGATTCATCCCATGGGGGAGCAGAGGGCACAAGTGTTTCCTCCACTTGACGGTCCTCTATCTTGTCCTTTTTAATTCCCTTTTGCTCATTTTATCGGAGACTGTGCTCTCAAGATCACTTTCACTTAATTCCTCCTTACTAATACTACCTTCACTGGCCCTAACTGACTCAGTAACACTTTCCTGAATCCCAGGTCTAGTTGAGAGCAGGCATTCTCTAACTATCTCTAACAAATCTTCAATAGCCTTGACAATTTGGATCTTTGAAATTTTCGAACCCATTTTCCCTCACCCTTAACCGCTTTGACTAGAGACTCCTGCGAGGTTCCTCAGTACTTACCTGCCATGCCGATGCCCCGTATGGGCCAACACTTGTTGCCGCCTACAGCAAGGATACCGTGGGAAAGAAATCGGAGGCAGACTGGGAATGAGTGGTTTCTTTATTCTTGCTTCTTCTTCTCTCTTTTCTCTCTCTCTCTGATGCCCCTGGCCTGGTTAAATACTCTTCACCCATTAAGTATACATGTGTACAGGTGCGGCACAGAAAGATTCTTAGTCAAATTCATTAAGGTCAGGTGTAAATAAGTAAACACCTCCTCTTGGCTCTCAGCCAGCCGCCATCTTAGCTACTTCCTCGTTAAAGGCTCTTACACCCCTGAGTTCAATCCCCAGAAACAACAACAACAACAACAACAACAACAAAGTGATGGCCTTCTTAACCTATTTGGAGAAATTTCTAAGCAGCATAATACTCATATGGTGGCATGGTATTGCTGGCAGCATTTAGCCAAATTTATTGTGATATTCAGGAGTAGAAGTAGCACAGAAATATTTAAGAAACTTGGACTTTAAAGGTGGGAGTAAAACTGGGGCTAAGGAAGTTGCAGTTGTTAAAGACATTTTAGCCACTAAAGAAATGCTAAAGAAATTGCCCACAGACAATAAGAAAGATGGCTTGAGGGCATCTCAAGAATTGTCAAGACCAGGCCTATCTCAGGCTCAAAGGAGTAAACATAAAAAATTCTATTGAGAAGAGGCCAATGGGGCACCCTTCATGCACAAGGTGGCCTAGGAAGTTGTTTCACAGTGCTCAGTCA
Source organism: Tamias sibiricus (assembly GCA_025594165.1). Classification (NCBI taxonomy): domain Eukaryota; kingdom Metazoa; phylum Chordata; class Mammalia; order Rodentia; family Sciuridae; genus Tamias; species Tamias sibiricus. The sequence goes on along the minus strand of CM046673.1, from coordinate 30,364,434 downwards.
CCTAGGCACTCAGAGGCTGCTATAGCCCTGGTCCTGGGAGGCTTGGCTGCTGCTCTAGATCGTGGCAGACCTTGGTGTCAACCATGTGGACCAGGATGCTGGAGTTAGGGGGTCTTGGAGGCTACTAACTAGATTTCAAAGGAAGGCCTAGAAGGCCAGGCAAAGTGCAGCCCTGTGGGCAGCCCCTCAGAGGGCCATGTGTTGAGGAAGCCAAAGCTGCAGTGGAGACCCTCAAGATTGAGAGATGCTTGTAACATGGGATGTCAGCAGAGGAAAGATGCAGTCTGTTACCATAGGGACTGTTGAACACACACTGTCAGATAAGAAACATGGTCTCCACATGGTCTCCATGTGTCTGAACCAGGAGGGCTCTAACAACATGGGGTTTGCAGAGCATTTTAAGAAATGACTGTGTTTTCTCTATACCTTTCACTCAACTTTCATTGAAATTCCACAAACATTTGCTGAATACCTACCAAGTGCCAGTCACCACAGTAGGCCCTGGGGAAACTACATAGATAAAGATGTTGTCCTGTCTTCATTTTGTAGAAGAGCCCTGAATATAAACAACCAAGTGTTACACGCTGCAGAAAGAATTAGGGCTAATTAGTCATTCCTGTATCCAGCTGTGGGAGCCAAGAAAGACAAGTGGTTAATTCTGACTGCAGGGGACATGGAAGTGACATTGAAAGATGAAAGCAATGTTGATAGACAAGGAAAGGGAGTAGATGTATTTATCTTTTGGGCAATAATAGAAAACTGGAAGCAGCAGTTTTTAACTATTTTCCTACAGTACAGCTTTATCTGAAAGCTAATATACAAAGGTGTCTGGGTAAGAAAGACTCAAAGAGAGAAGTATCTCACACTTGGTAGGCCTCTAGCCATAGAATGAATTATTGTGTCTATCACTAGTTTTCCATAACTTAAAGGGCCAGTGTTCCACTTTATGACAGATAAAACCACATTGGCATCCTTGTATTAATATTTCTGATCATCTGCTTAGCTTATCATGTGGCAATCATCTGGACTGAATATGTTCTGATTTAATTTGGTGGTTAGGGCAGCTGAAATAGACTGTTGGCATTTGACTGTTAGTCTAACAGACGCAGGCTGTGTTTATGTTGAGTAGAGTAGAGAAATAATTTTTTCCCATTAAAATGATTTACAAAAACTGTCACTCTGCCCTGGTGCAGGTTCATTTTAAAGGGATTTGGTAGGATTCTGTTTGTTAGCAGGTAAGGAAGAGAACAATATTGCCCCAGTTTTCACTGCAAAGAGTAATGGGGAGTGACAGCCCAGAGGCAGGCTGAAATGGTGACAGCAGGAAGAGTTCAATAGTAAATGAGGAGGAGAATGATATTTATTGAACACCTGCTTTGTTCTAAGCACAATTCTAAGCATGTTTTATGTATTGTTTCATTAATTCTGTAAAGATAAAGTGGAATTATGCAGGTAGAAGTGCTTTATAATGTGCTGTACAACTGCTGGGCATAATTAATATTTTTCTTCATTGTAAAGCCTTATAAGATTCATTCAAAATCATTTCCTGTTTTCTATGACCAGATGTTAATTTGTGTTGAGGCAGCATAAGGTCAGTTTTCTCTTTCCCATAACTTCTAAATAAGAAAAGGTGATGGGAGCCGCGGATGGATTGATTCACAGGGCAAGAAAATGAGAAAGTATGCCAGAAGGGGTCTTTTGTTTAGACTTCTGTTTTCACCTCAGGAGCTGCTGGTGTAGCACTGGCCTCTCTTGGTATTCGCATTTCAGTTTTTTGACTGATGATTAACGTCTTGTTCTTGTGATTCAGTCCATCTGCTTCTAGTGGGATTGGACTTTGTCCATGGTGCTGAATGGACCTTCATATCAGCACTATCACAACTAGTTTAATAATTGTATATAAAATGTACATGCATATCAGTGGGATGGTAGATCATTTTAATAAGATATTTGCTTAAGATAAAGAAGGGTTTCTAGAACTCTGTGAACAGAACATCTTATTCATAAATCTTTCGTCCACATCTTCACTGAGTTGTCCTGAGTACCACGCACTCCCCTGGTACATTTCTTCATTTATTCTTTTATTTGCTCCTTCATTCAACTTTGATTGCCTTTTAAAGTAGCAAGCTTTCTATCCTGTGGGTGATAGAGCCTTAGCAGCCAGATGGCCTCTCTGTGGTGGTTGGAAGTTTGACATCAATGGCAACTTATTTCCTTAAAGTTAAAAATTGTAGATTTCCATAAAGTGAATGAAATGAAAAGAAGAAAAGGAAATTTATATTTATTGTGAAATTTCAGATCCTTTATTAGTGGTATTTAACCTAATTTCCCCAATGAGTCTATAGAATCTGATAGGATTATCTGATTTTATGTGGAAGTCAGAAGATGTTAAGAAAGATCATATGCTTTTCCGAAGGTCACATAGCCTGCAAATGGAGGAATTGAGAGTCTAGTGCTGTCTGCCTAAAGTCAGAGCCTGAAGATACCCTGAAAATTTCCCATATGATGAATCGGGCTTGCATTTTCTGTATTGTATTATAGGCTGGGGTATCATGAGGTTATTCTTACGCTTTCATTATTAAACTCCCTTGGTTTGTGTACAAGATAATGTGTTCATGAGCTACAACATACTAAGACCACAGTAGATGTTGTTATACAACACAAATGTCCAAATGCTTGTCAGTTATAGGTTGGAGGATGAGGACTGACTGTTAGCTTTTTCTCTGGGAGAGGACCTGGTATTAATCTCTAGGTAGGACTGAGATCAGTGACAGCTGTCCTAAGTTGTAACTCTTTTTGGTTTTTACTGAAATAACTCATCATGATGCTCTATTTGTCACTTGTCAAGGAAATCAATATAGTCTAGACTTGTTACCTTGCCAAGATCTGTATCGAACAATTTATGATCAAAGCAAGTTTAGCAACAAAGCAGGAGGAGGAGGGTGGATAAGGGGTCTGGATCTCCATGGAAAACATTGAACTTCAGGTCCTTTGTCCATGAGGGGTGGGTTGGGCATCCCAGGTAAGAGTGAGACAGGAATGGCATTTACAAAAGTGGGTGGGAAGAGGAAAAGGAAGGTATTGTTCAAAATAGAGATGATCATATTTGCTTGGTAATGTTGTGAGAATAAAATAAAAGACCATGTGTAGTGTCTGACACAAAACAGATAGGAATGAAGGGTAGCTGTTGTAGGCACAGAAAGAAAAGAAAGAGAGGAAAAGACCATGAGCAAACAGCACCTGTGTATAGCAAAAGCACAGGAATCTTCTCTGTGAGGAGTGCAAAGTAGATTGTCACCATAATGGGTAGACATGATATCTCTCATATCCTTTGGTCACTAAGTTGTTCCATTCATTTAAACATTTATCAAGGAGCAAACTCTGTGGTAGGTGCTGCAGAAATGGAGACAAATAAAAAATGGTGTTGCCCTGCAGGACTTCAGAGTCTAGTTCAGGAGACAGATGTAAGCACATAATTGCATTGTAGGTTGCCAGATGCTGAAAGAGGGATGATCAAGACACAGTCATGGTGATATTCTACACTCCATGAGTACAGGATCCATATGGTTTTGTTTGTGATTTTTGTCTTGTGCTCATCACAGCAGCAGACATACAAAAATCCACTGTAAGTATCAAATGAGAGGGTAAATGCTGAATAAAAGAATGAAGGGATCTTCTGGAAAGGCTTTGATGGGATAGAAACGTTTGCGCTAAGACACTTGATGTTTGAAGGTTGAGTAAGAGTCTTTGGGGTGGATGATGATGATGATGATGATGATGGTGATGATGATGATGATGATGTGTGTGTGTTAGTATAAGGAAGAAATGCCAAATCAGTGGATAAAGTCTGTGAAAGATGCAGAGACGGGAAACAGTAGGGAGCACCTGAGAAGAGGACACATTTGGGTGTGACTGGAGCAGGAGGATCACTGGGAAGGAGGCTGGAGTGGCAGATAGCAGTGGATTACAGTATGAGCCACTTCTACTGATTCACTAAATCTTTCATTTACAAGGTATCTACCCAGGGCTTACCAAGTGCCACGGACTTAACTATTGCTTTGATAATACCACAGTGACCAAATTAGGCAAAAACTCCTCACCCCATGGAGATAGAAAGCACAAAGCATTTAATAAAATACAGGATGTTCAATTATAATTAGTAATATTGAGAAAAGTAACTTCTGGAAGTAGGGTGTAGAGATCAGGGAAGAAGGTGTATGGAGGAAGTACAGCACATTACTGAAACCACAGGTCCAAGTGGTTTCATATGCTTCAGTTTTAGGATTTGTTGTTGTAGATATAACAGTAGCATGCTTTACAATTTGTAATACACATAAAGAGCAACTTTTTACATATCACTGTTAGTATACAAAGTATATTCATATCTTTCATGTCTTCAAACATGCATTTAGTGTAATGATAACCCTCTCATTCTACCATCTTTTTTTTTTTATTCCTCTCTTTATACCCCCTTGCTCCCTCCCTTGCCGTCCCTCCCTATTGACCTTTCTGGTGTTCCTCTAATCTTCCTGTGCTCCCCAACCCAACCCCACTGTGAATCAGCTTCCTTATATCAGAGAAAACATTCAGTATTTGGATTTTTGAGATTGGCTAACTTCACTTAGCATTATATTCTCCAGTTTTGTCCATTTACCTGTGAATGCCATTATTTTATTCTCTTTTGTTGCTGAGTAAAATTCCATTGTGTATATATGCCACGTTTTCTTTATCCACTCATCTACTGAGGGGCATCTAGGTTGGTTCCACGATCTAGCTATTGTGAATTGTGCTGCTATAAACATTGATGTGGCTGTGTCCCTGTAGTATGCTGTTTTTAAGTCCTTTGGAAATAGGCCCAGTAGAAGGATGACTGGGTCATACACTGGTTCCATTCCCAGTTTTCCAAGGAATCTCCATACTGCTTTCCATATTAGCTGCAATATTTTGCAATTCCACCAGCAATATATGAGTGTGCCTATTTCCCCACATCCTCTCTTTTTACATATCACTGTTAGTATACAAAGTATATCATATCTTTCATGTCTTCAAACATGCATTTAGTGTAATGATAACCCTCTCATTCTACCATCTTTTTTTTTTATTCCTCCCCTTACTACCCCCTGCTCCCCTCCCTTGCCGTCCCTCCCTATTGACCTTTCTGGTGTTCCTCTAATCTTCCTGTGTGCCCCCCCAACCCCACTGTGAATCAGCTTCCTTATATCAGAGAAAACATTCAGTATTTGGATTTTTGAGATTGGCTAACTTCACTTAGCATTATATTCTCCAGTTTTGTCCATTTACCTGTGAATGCCATTATTTTATTCTCTTTTGTTGCTGAGTAAAATTCCATTTGTGTATATATGCCACGTTTTCTTTATCCACTCATCTACTGAGGGGCATCTAGGTTGGTTCCACGATCTAGCTATTGTGAATTGTGCTGCTATAAACATTGATGTGGCTGTGTCCCTGTAGTATGCTGTTTTTAAGTCCTTTGGAAATAGGCCCAGTAGAAGGATGACTGGGTCATACACTGGTTCCATTCCCAGTTTTCCAAGGAATCTCCATACTGCTTTCCATATTAGCTGCAATATTTTGCAATTCCACCAGCAATATATGAGTGTGCCTATTTCCCCACATCCTCTCCAACATTTATCATTGTTTGTGTTCTTTTTTTTTTGTTAAAATTCTTTTTTTTTTATTTACTTATTCATCATGCACAAGTATAGTATCTTTTTACATACAACTGCTTGTATACAAAGTATATAAGTACCATTCAGATCTTCAATCATGCATTTAGGATAATGATATCCATCTCATTCAACCACCAATATTTTTCCAACCCCCCCCTTACTCCCTCCCTCCCCTCCCTTTCCGTTGACCATTCTAGTGTTCCTCTGATCCTATGTACCCCCTTCCAACAACACTGTGAACCAGTCTCCTTACATCAGAGAAAACATTCGGTACTTGGATTTTTGAGATTGACTAATTTCACTTAGCATTATATTCTCCAACTTCATCCATTTACCTGCAAATGCCATTATTTTATTCTCTCTTATTGTTGAGTAAAATTCCATTTTGTATATACACCATATTTTCTTTATCCACTCATCTACTGAGGGGCATCTAGGTTGGTTCCATAACCTAGCTATTGTGAATTGTGCTGCTATAAACATTGAAGTGGCTGTGTCACTGTAATATGCTGTTTTTAAGTCTTTTGGGAATAGACCCAGGAGTGGGATGGCTGGGTCATAGGGTGGTTCCATTCCCATTTTCCCAAGAAATCTCCATACTGCTTTCCATAGCGGTTGCACCATTTTGCAGTCCCACCAGCAATGTATGAGTGTGCCTTTTTCCCCACATCCTCTCCAACATTTATTGTTGTTTGTGTTCTTGATAGCTGCCATTCTGACTGGAGTGAAATGAAATCTTAGAGTAGTTTTGATTTGCATTTCTCTAATTGCCAGTGATGTTGAGCATTTTTTCATGTATTTGTTGATTAATCATGTATCTTCTTCTGAGAAGTGTCTTTTCAATTCTTTAGCCCATTTATTGATTGGGTTATTTGCTTTTTTGGTGTTAAGTTTTTTTAGTTCTATATACATTCTAGAAATTAGTGCTCTATCTGATGTGCATGTATTAAATATTTGTTCCCAATTAGTTGGCTCTCTATTCACCTCACTGATTGTTTCTTTTGCTGAGAAGAAGCTTTTCAGTTTAAATCTATCCCATTCATTAATTCTTGGTAATAGTTCTTGTGCTACAGGATTCTTATTAAGGAACTTGGGGCCTAATCTGACATGTTGGAAATTGGAGCTTACTTTTTCTTCTATTAGGCGTATTGTCCCTGGTCTAATTCCTAGGTCCTTGATCCACTTTGAATTGAATTTTGTGCATGGTGAGAGACAAGGGTTTAATTTCATTTTGTTTCATATGGATTTCCAGTTTTCCCAGCACCATTTGTTGAAGAGGCTATCCTTTCTCCACTGTACATTTTTGGCACCTTTGTCTAATATAAGATAGCTGAAATTATATGTATTAGTCTCTGTGTCCTCAATTCTGTACCATTGGTCCACCAGTCTGTTTTGGTGCCAATACCATGCTGTTTTTGTTACTATTGCTCTATAGTATAATTTAAAGTCCGGTATGGTGATGCCCCCTGCTTCACTTTTCTTGCTCAGGATTGCTTTGGCTATTCTGGGTCTCTTATTTCTCCAGATGAATTTCATGACTGCTTTTTCTATTTCTTTGAAGAATGACATTGGGATTTTGATTGGAATTGCATTAAATCTGTATAATGTTTTTGGTAGTATGGACATTTTGACAATATTGATTCTACCTATCCAAGAGCAAGGTAGGTCTTTCCATCTTCTGAGTTCTTCTATGATTTCTTTCTTTAGTGTTCTATAATTTTCCTTATAGAGCTCTTTTTCACCTCTTTCATTAAGTTGATTCCCAGGTATTTTATTTTTTTTGATGCTATTGTAAATGGGGTAGTTTTCATCATTTCCCTTTCAGAGGCTTTGTCACTGATGTCAAAAATGCCTTTGACTTATGGGTATTGATTTTGTATCCTGCTACTTTGCCAAATTCATTTACTAGTTGTAAAAGTTTTCTGGTAGAGTTTTTTGGGTCTTCTAGGTAGATTATCATGTCATCAGCAAATAGTGCTAATTTGAGCTCTTCTTTTCCTATCTGGATCCCTTTAATTTCTTTCGTCTGTCTAATTGCTCTTGCCAGAGTTTCCAGTACTATGTTAAATAGCAGTGGTGAGAGGGGGCATCCCTGTCTTGTTCCAGTTTTTAGAGGGAATGCTTTCAATTTTTTTCTCCATTTAAGATAATGTTAGCTCTGGGCCTTGCATAAATAGCTTTTATAATGTTGAGATATGTCCCTGATATTCCTAGTTTTTCCAGTGTTTTGAACATAAAGGGTGTTGTATTTTGTCAAATGCTTTTTCTGCATCTATTGAGATAATCATATGATTTTTATCTTTAAGTCTATTGATGTGATGTATTATGTTTATTGATTTCCGAATGTTGAACCAGCCTTGCATCCCTGGAATAAACCCCACTTGATCATGGTGCACTATCTTTTTGATATGTTTTTGTATCCGATTTGCCAGAATTTTGTTGAGGATTTTTGCATCTATGTTCATTAAAGATATTGGCCTAAAGTTTTCTTTTTTGGATGTGTCTTTGCCTGGCTTTGGAATTAATGTAATATTGGCCTCATAGAAAGAGTCTGGAAGAGCTCCCTCTTTTTCTATTTCTTGAAATAGTTTGAAGAGCATTGGTATTAGTTCTTCTTTGAAAGTCTTATAGAACTCTGCTGTAAACCCATCAGGTCCTGGACTTTTCCTTGTTGGTAGCTTTTTGATGACATCTTCTATTTCTTTGCTTGTAATCGATCTGTTTAAATTGTGTATAGCCTCCAGATCCAGTTTAGGCAAATCATATGACTCTAGAAATCTGTCAATGCATTCAGTATTTTCTGTTTTATTAGAGTACAAGTTTTCAAAGTAATTTCTAATTATTTTCTGTATATCTGAGGTGTTTGTTGTGATATTCCCTTTTTCATCACAAATGTTAGTGATTTGAGTTTTTTCTCTTCTTCTTTTCGTTAGCATTGCTAAGGGTCTGTCAATTTTGTTTATTTTTTCAAAGAACCAACTTTTAGTTTTGTCAATTCTTTGAATTGTTTCCTTAGTCTCAATTTCATTAATTTCTGCTCTGATTTTAATTATTTTCTGTCTTCTGCTGCTCTTGGTGTTGATCTGTTCTTCTTTTTCTAGTGCTTGGAGGTATGATGTTAAGTCGTTTATTTGTTGTTTTTTTTTCCTTTTAAAGAATGAACTCAGTGCAATGAATTTTCCTCTTATTACTGCCTTCATAGTGTCCCAGAGATTTCTATATGATGTATCTGTGTTCTCATTTACCTCTAGGAATTTTTTAATCTCCTCTTTGATGTCTTCCTCAACCCCTTGTTCATTCAGTAGCATGTTGCTTAGCTTCCAGTTGTTGGAGTAGTTTTTCTTATTCCTTGTTTTGTCGTTGATTTCCAATTTCATCCCTTTATGGTCTGATAGCATGCAGGGTAGTATTTCTATTTTTTTATATTTGCTGAGATTTGCCTTGTGACATAATATATGATCTATTTTGGAGAAGGAGCCATGTGCTGCTGAAAAAAAGTGTATTCATTTACTGAGGGATAAAATATTCTATATATGTCCGTTAGATCTAAGTTATTAATTGTTTTAAGGAGGCCTAAGGTTTCTTTGTTTAGTTTTTGTTTGGATGATCTATCCATTGGTGAGAGAGGTGTGTTGAAATCCCCTAGAATAACTGTGTTGTGGTCAATTTTACTCTTGAATTTGAGAAGTGTTTGTTTGATGAATGTAGGTGCTCCATTATTTGGGGCATATAGATTTATGATTGTTATATCCTCTTGATGAATGGTTCCCTTAAGTAGTAAGAAATATCCATCTTTGTCCCTTTTGATTAACTTTGGCTTGAAGTCTACCTTATTTGAAATGAGAATGGAAACCCCTGCTTGCTTCCGCAGGCCATGTGAGTGATAAGACTTTTCCCAGCCTTTTACCTTCAGTCTATTGATGTCTTTTTCTATGAGGTGTGTTTCTTGGAGACAGCAGATTGTTGGGTCATTTATTTTAATCCATTCAGATAATCTGTGTCTTTTGAATGGCGAGTTTAGGCCGTTAACATTCAGGGTTATTATTGAGATGTGATTTTTATTCCCATCCATTTTTATTTGTATGATGATCTTTAGCTTGATTTGGTTTCTCTTCTGGTTGGTATTTCCCTTAGTTTAATATCTCCCTTTGTTGATTTTCATTGTTATTTTTCTCTTCTTCTTCATGAAAAATTTTGCCCAGGATGTTCAGAAGTGCTGGCTTTCAAGATGTGAAATCTTTTAACTTTTGCTTGTCGTGGATGGTTTTTATTTCATCTTCAAATCTAAAGCTCAATTTTGCTGGATATAAGATTCTTGGTTGACATCCCTTTTCCTTCAGAGCTTGAAATATGCTATTCCAGGATCTTCTTGCTTTTAAGGTCTGGGTAGAAAAATCTGAACAAAGTCTGATTGGTTTCCCCCTATATGTAATCTGCTTCCTTTCTCTTGTGGCTTTTAATATTCTCTCCTTGCTCAGTATATTAGGCATTTTCATTATAATGTGTCTTGGTGTGGATCTGTTGTGATTTTGTATGTTTGGTGTTCGGTAAGCCTCTTGAACTTGGTTTTCCCCTTCATTCCTCAAGTTTGGAAAATTTTCAGTAATTATTTCATTAAATAAATTACTCATTCCTTTGGCTTGAAACTCTGCCCCCTCCTCTACCCCAATCACTCTTATGTTTGGTCTTTTTATGTTGTCCCATAATTCTTGAATGTTCTGTTCTTGGTTTCTTACCATTTTTGCTGTGTAATCTAGATTTTTCTCTAGGATATATATTTTGTCTTCATTGTCTGAGGTTCTTTCTTCCAAGTGATCTACTCTGTTGGTGATACTTTCGATTGAGCTTTATTTTGATTTATTGTTTCTTTCATTTCTGGAATTTCTGTTTGGTTTCTCTTTAGAGCTTCTATCTCCCTATTGAAGTAATCTTTTACTTCCTGTATTTGTTTATGGAGTTCTTTGTCAAAATGATCTTTCACCTCCTGTATTTGCTCCCTCATCTCATTTTTGAGTTCATTCTTAAGTTCCGCTAACATTTGGAATATGTAATTTCTGAATTCCATCTCTGGCATTGCACCAACTGTGCATGGTATGGAATCTACTGAGGAGGTATATTGATTTGTTTGTGTCACTTTCTTCCCTTGTTTCTTCATATTGCTTGTGCGTCTATTCTACCTGCACTGTGGGACCTTGTTTACTTTGATTTTACCTTAAAACCTTATGTTGCTCCTGTAGTACAATGCTATCAGATCCCCTTATATTTCCTTTACACTTTAAAATCAAACACTTTCTATTCAGAGAATCCCAGTTTGATCACAATGTACAGATTTAGTTAACCCAGATGTTGTTTCCAATTTACTCTGTATGCTTCTGATGGGGTTTTAAAGTTTCAAGTAATGGACAGAGAGGTAATATGTTTAGGAAGAAGGAAGTGAGTGTATTGACTTGTTCTTTCTTCGAAAGTATGAAAAGAGAGTTCTATGGAAGTGGTTTAGTATTAGCCGACGAGAGAGGAAAGAGAATGGAGTGAATGAATAGATGGAAAGACCGATTTACATATAAACCTAACTTATGCGGCGGTTGAGAGGAGAAATAAAGAAAGATGGAAAAGAAAAAAAAAAAGAAGAGAAAAAAAAAAATAACCAAGGAGTAGTAATTAGTGTAAGAGAGAGGAGAGAGAGAATAAGTCTAGAAAATAGAGAATAAACCATATATAACACCACTTTGCTATATATTTCAATTGTACACGTTCTAGAAATCTCAATTTGTGCGTATAACTTGTTTTTGCCTCTGTTGAGAATGCAATGGCAGGGTGTAAATAGGGAAGATGAAGGAAGAAGAAAAAATATAAAAGTGAGAAGGAAGAAAAGAAAGAAAAGAGGAGCAGAAGCACACAAACACACTGTCAATCAAAACAAAAACAAACAAAAAACTCCCAAGAAACAACAAAACAAACAAACAAGCAAATAAAAACAAAAACGTTGAACCCAAGAACAAGTCTCAAACAAAATGGACCCTTGGAAGCCCTTCTTTTTTCCCTTCCAGTTTAAGCCACCTGACCCAGATCATGTACAGTCAGCAACCCTGTTAGTGGAGTCAAGGCTGCACCTTTGGTCCTTGCAGAGTGGCACAGTGGAATAGTGGAAGGGGCTTATCCTCAGGCTGGGCCTTGCTTACAGCAGTAGGGAGATGCTACTATGGGCCTTGGAAGCCAGGCAAACTGGCGGTGGGTTCTCTCCTTCCAGGGGGCAGGTGCCTACCTCTTGCTCTGGTTGCAGCTGGGCAGGTCGCACTCCCCCAGGGAGTGGAGGAAGCACTTCGCCAGGTCTGGCCCTGCGTGCAGCAGCCGGGAGATGCTGTTCTGGGCCCCGAAGACCAGGCAAACTGGTGGCTGGGTCTCTCCTTCCAGCGGGCGGGAGTCTACCTCTAGCTCTGGTCGCAAATGGGCAGGTCGCACTCTTCCCGATAATGGAGGAAGCCCTTCCCCAGGTCTGGCCCTGCGTGCAGCAGCAGGGAGCTGCTACTCTGGGCCCTGGAGGCCAGGGACACTGGCAGCTGGGTCTCTCCTTCCAGCGGGCGGGTGCCTACCTCTTGTTCTGGTTGCAGCTGGGCAGGTCCCACTCTTCCCGGTAATGAAGGAAGCCCTTCCCCAGGTCTGGCCCTGCGTGCAGCAGCAGGGAGCTGCTACTCTGGGCCCAGGCGGCCAGGGTGTGTGTTCTTAATAGGTGCCATTCTGACTGGAATGAAATGAAATCTTAGTTTTGATTTGCATTTCTTTAATTGCCAGAGATGTTGAACATTTTTCCATGTATTTGTTGATTGATTGTACATCTTCTGAGAAGTGTCTGTTCAGTTCCTTGGCCCATTTATTGATTGGGTTATTTGTTTTTTTTGGTGTTAAGATTTTTGAGTTCTTTATACATTCTTGAGATTAGTGCTCTATCTGACGTGTGTGTGGTAAAGATTTGTTCCCAATTAGTAGGCTCTCTATTCACTTCACTGATTGTTTCTTTTGCCGAGAAGCTTTTTAGTTTGAATCTATCCCATTTATTGATTCTTGATATTAATTCCTGCACTACAGGAGTCTTATTAAGGAAGTTGGAGCCTAGTCCGACATGTTGGAGATTAGAGCTTACAGGATTTGAGTTTTTAAAGTCAGATTATATCTCTTCCCAGGTACCATGGCTTCATTTGAGCTATGACCTCCATCTAAAGTCTGGTGCCTATGTTTCATATTGCAATGGTGACCTTTTTTGCCATTCTACATATAAATCTACTGTATGTCTTTTTTTTAAAAAAGAGTATTATATGATGTTAAAAAAGAATGATCATTGATTTATTCCTAATTATGATTTACCTTATCATTCACATTGTGGAACTACATTTCAATACACAGACACACTTCTAAATTTCTTACATCAACTTAAATGAGGACAGATTTTTCATATTCCTTAAAAACTGAGTGGTGTTTATTCTGCTTCCTACTTCAGACACAGAAAAGCCTTGGTCTTGGTCTCTGAAGAGCTTTCTGGTGACTGGCTTGTGAGGAGGATCCATAGATCTGCACTCCTTGATTGCTGTAATCTCTCTGGCTCTAAATCCTTATTTGAGGGAAGGAGTGAAATAATTGGGTTAATTTTGAAAAAAAATTAATCACCTTAAATCCTTTTAGTCTAAGTAGGTAGAAATAAATGAAAGAACATCCTAATTAGAACTGTGATCTTTCCTTTGTTGTATAGTGAGAAATGTCAGATTATTGAATAGAAATACAAGTTGCATTTTGTTTAGGCAGAATCTGAATTGGACCATTTGCCCATTTTCATAATTACAGGTAGTGATGCCAGGGGACATAAAACCAAGCCTCTTTGTCCATCAAAGGGCCTTCCAGGCCCAGTCATGTTCCATTATTCCTCAGGCCTCAGATAGTGTTGCAGTGGGACCTGCTGTCTCCTCATTATTCCACTTTATTTCAATAGGAATGGGATGTGGATGCTCAGACTTTGGGTTTCTCAGCTTATTCCCTACATCCAGCTTGCACCCCTGTCTGTTTTTCAACTCTTCCATCACTTGTTCTTTCCCTGAAGCCTGAAAATATGCTCCAGGTTATTCTGCATTAAAGAAAAAAAACAAAGAAGCCTTTTAACCATCAACTCCCACCAATGTGATTTCTCTTCCCTTTCATGATAGAAATTTCGAAAGAGTTGTCTGCATGCACCTCCTCTCCCTTCCTCCTTTCACATTACAATGTATGTTCAGCAACACTTCATCTATAGCACACTCTATTATAGAGATTGTTCCTGGCAGAGGTATCAGTGACCTCCCAGTTTCTTGCACTGGGCCACTGTCATTTTATTTCTTGGTAGCATTGACATTGATGACAAATTTTCTTCTCCTTTGCATTAGTTCCACTCCCACTGTCCTCTTCTACTTCCTTTCCAGTGGCTCCTTTGCCTTGTGGTTTCCTCTACTTAGGTTCTTTCTGGGTCCAGTTATGGTTCTATTTGTATTTATAGCCTTTCTTGGCTTAAAATATCACCTGTATACCAATAATAAGGAGATACACATCTGGAGCCCAAACTTGTCTCTGAATCCCACATTTGCTTATTTGATTGTTTGCTTGCCATCCCACAGTGGCACTTGCTTCATTCAGAAATCATGTGGCTATGCTCACTTTAGAACCTTCACTCTCACATCCCCAGTCCCAGTTGCCAACTCATCAAAAGTAGGGTGTAGTTGGGATGTACAGAACTCCCATCCCAGCCTCTTGTCTCCTCCCAAAGATTTTTTTTCTTTCACATGGTGATTATGGTGTTCCTTGGTTTGAATGGCTCATCTTCTTTCCAACAGGGACAGGATTCCCTAGAACTTCACTCCCGATGAAGACCCCATGGCTGTCTTTGTTAGAGGCTGCCTACCTCTTCAAGAAATCCATTTTTGTTTTTTTATTTTGGGAACAGAGACCACAGTTCCCAACCTGTTCTGAAGTTATTGAATGCAATGCAACATAATGAATTTGTAGACCTGATCGATAAAAGCCTTCTTTGAGATGTTCCCTTTCTTCTACTTATCTCCATGTGGCTGAGAGGATTCAGAAGCCCCAGGGAAGGGTAGAAACAAAAATAACTTCATGGTGCAAAGCCTGTTCCTTCTGTTCTGACTTTAAACTTTTCATAGCAAGAAATGAGTAGATAGTATCAGACCACCAAAATTTGTAGATTTGTGTTTTATAGGAGTTAGCCTATATTAGCTAATATATCTCTATTTCTTAATAGTTAGGAATTGTAACAATTATCTAGCACTAGCACAAATTACTTTGTGTTTATTAACTCATTCTCAGAAACCATATAAAGTACGTATGGATTTTCAATATTTTCTTAAAGATGAAAAAACTGAGGCCAGAGAAGTTAGACAACTTGCTGATGATCATAGAGTTGGTAATTGAGGAATCTGGGATTTGACTTTATATGGGTTGCCTCCAGAGTGTATGCATGCTCTTTACTACCACATACAGATTCATAACAGATACACAGTAGGCAAAATAATGGGTCCTCAAAGACGTCTATGTCTGAATCCCTATAATCTGTGAATATGTTACATTGTATGGCAAAAGAGACTGTGCAGATATGATAAAATTAAGGGACTTGAGAAAGCCAGATTATCATGAATTATCTGAAAGAACTCAATGTAGAAATTAGGGCCCTCAGTTGGAAGATGGAACAGAAGGGTTAACAAGGATGCAATGTGAGAAGGGCCCTGCCCATCATTGATGGCTCTGAAGGGGATGCCAAGGAACTTGTGCATCCTCTTCAAGCTGGAAGGGACAGGAGACATTCTCCTTTCAGCCTCCAGAAGAAGTGCAGCCCTGCTGACACATGGATTTTAGTCCAATGAGACCGATGTCAGGTTTCTGACCTACACAACTGCAGAATAATAGATTTCTGTTATTTTAAGCCACTAAGTTTGTGATGAATTATTAAAGCAGCAATAGGAATGTTGTATAAGATGTGTCAGAAAGAAATGTTTTCTCACCATGGGTAGTGCTCAGATTTCTCACAAGTTTCTTTAAAGCAAGCTGATCGTTAGATAATCCTACTAAATCACTTCATTGTCAATACCTACTGTGCTTGATTTCTTTCTTTTTGTTCAGTTGTTTCCACTTTAAAGCAGGAGTGTTTTCCCATTTGATTATTAATAAAAATTTACATGTGAGGAATGAATAATCATGGACAACTGTTTTGGTTAAAAACTTTCAGATAGTGATTTTATCCTAAATAAATTCACCTACTCTATAAGCTTTATTTTTAATATTCTCCATTGAACTACTCTTTTATCAACCAATTGTTACCTTCTATTAAAATTCTTAGGCTATCTCATAAATAACCAGATAAAAGAGGGCACATGGGAAATACCATTTTTTAAAACATTGTTCACCCTGTTAAGAAATGTGAGCAGCTAAAACTGGAATCCACATAGAAAACATCACCCAAAATTTAAATGCAAAGGTCAGCATAGTTCTCCTTGCCCCATGACCACCAAATGCCTTCTTCTTTTATACTATCACACAAAACTAATATATCATTTTACCCCTGTTTATTTTTTTTGTGCACATTTCTAACAGTCCTTTCTAATATTCACAGTAATGCTTAATGATGTTTTCTTTGTGAATATGTAACATACGTTTTGAGAAATGAGAGACAAATATTGACCATGATAGGAGAGGTGAAGTAGTCTGCCAAGATCACATTGTTAGTTTGAGCTGAAGCTGGCAACCAAATCCAGACAGCCTGGCTCCGGTGCCATGCCTCACCACTGCGTGGCACTGCCTTGTGACTGCACACCCCAGTGGGTACCATAATTACCCACTCCAGATGTCTTCTGGGATCAGAGATCATTGCCCTCATCAATTCATTTTTTTTCAGCTGATGAGGCCCATATTGAGCAACATCACTTACCCAAGGCCATATCCTACAGCCCAAGGGCATAAAATCTCTTTCTATGGCACTGCACTCAGTGTAGAAATTTTGTTTAGGAAAGCATAAATTCCAAAGGAGGCTGGCCCATAGCTGTATTCATATTTTGGTGCAAAACCAAGAACAGAGCAGCAGCTCCTGGAGGTTCTTATTTAACCCTGCCCTTAAGAGGTTGTGTCTTCATGGTTGTCCTCTTCACAGTAATCCTCAGGTAAGGTTGATTGCTGCTTGTGAGCCTTGTCCATACTTGAATCACAAAGAAGCCACTAGTTGCTTCCAAAGTGCTATTTGAATTGAATGAATTGAACACATTTTATGTAACTTACACTCTATTATTTACATTTTACAGTCATTTACATTTTACATATTGACCATGATGGGAGAGGTGAAGTAGTCTGCCAAGATCACGTGCCCAGCTTAAATCAATGAAGCGCCCAGCTGCTGGGGTCACAAGAGTAAGTCACAGCTCTGCTCTCAAAGAGCAGCATGAAAATAAAACTTTTTTTTTTTTTTGTCTGTTTGGCAAAAACCCAACTGGGGAGAATGTAGGTTTATGTTCTGACTCTGTTGCTCATTAGAATAATCAACCTGGATGAAGTTATATAAAAAAATCTAAAACTTCAGATTCCTCTTATTATAAGAGTGTAACTATCTAATTGGATTGTTGTGAGACTTAAATGAAATGTGACATCTGAAGAATGTACTTGGAATTCATTAAGGGGTCAACAGGTGTATCGAAACCTGGGTATGGCATGTTCTATAACAGAGGAAAGTCCAAGTTCTGGGGAGTCCTGGAGACACTGAAAATTGTACTTGGCCTGGGAGTTTAAGTAACAAGATTCTTCAGAGTTAGCCAGTCTTAGCATTTTTCAAAGACTTTTTTTTTGAAAGATTAAATGTCAAATTTCTGCCATAATTTTTGTGGTTGAATTATATTTGGTGGTGCCCCAGAGAAAATCTGAGTCTACAGACTTCTGAGAAAACCTAGACCTCTGTGTTTCTGTCCAATTCCCGCTTATGTAGTTGGAAAGCATCTCTCTCCTTGACAGTGGCCTCTTGTTCACTCATGGGCTCAGTGTTTTCCATGCTTTTAGGCATATTTTATTTAATGCTCACAACCCTGAAAAGTGCAGATTATGCTGAATTTTAAAGATGATGTCCAATGAGGTGAGTGAGTCACTTGTTTGAGCTCAGGGCTGTGGCCTGTCCGTAAAACCAGGAAAGTTAAATGCAACGACATTTCTACAGTAGATTTTTGTTGTTTCCAGAGCAGCATTAGGTTTCAGGTCCCTTGACAAGACTCCCTTTTTACAAGAGCAGCAGAGATGGCCATGATAGAATCTGGCTCCATGTTGAGTCACTGATAATCTTGATCTAGAGCCCTGATTCTGCAGCTTATGTGAGCAGTGGTGTGTTCTTAAGCTTGGAAGTGTGAGGATCTCTGGGGATTTACAAAGGTCTTCACCACTCAGGCATCCCCTACTCTCTTCTCAACTAAGCATGAAATAGCCTGCAGATAAAATACACTTTTCTATTCATGGGTCATATGGCAACCAACATATGCAACTATTTTTCCCCTTGCAGTAGTACTTACCACAAAAAAAAAAAAAAAAAAAAAAATGGTGATAAGCTGGTATGGTCAGTGATTTGGAGTCCAATGAAAATTATATATGATACACTTTTTATATTATTTGCATTCTATTATTTACATTGTACAGTCATTCATTAAGTACTCATTTTGTTTCAGGTTCTCATAGTGTGTAAAAGTGAAGAAAATATAATCCTTTTCCTCAAAATCTCAGCCTCTTTCCCAATAGGCAGAAAACAATTAGACTGATATAGAGTTGCTGGTATCTGATGATTTTTTTTTTTACTTGCAAAAGTAAGCAGGCATTTTTTGCAATTCAACATAGTATCTCTAAGAGTCAAGGTAGGGAAATTATTACAGCTCTGTGGGCCCGCAGCAGTAATACTGAGTCCTGGGCATATGCTAGGAGCTTTTAGGTGAGCCATTTCATTAAATCTGTACAAGAAGCAGCAGGGGCAGACACTAGAGTTATTCTCATTTTCAAATGAGCAAACTAAGGTTTAGAAAGAGAAAGTTCTACAAATGATAAGTATCAGAAATATAATTCCACATGTATCTGTTTTGTTCTATATCATCTTAGCTCTCTGAGCCTCAGTCTTCTTACCTGTAAATTGAGAGGAAGAATACAATTTCCACCATTTTGCAGCTAAATTAAACTTTACTGTGAAATGATATCTATTTAAAAAGTACATCTAAATCCTCAAATATATGTAGGTAATTGAGGCAAAAGAAAAGTATACTCTTTGGGAAAATTAATACTGCACTTGTAGGAAAAATCATTGTATACATGCAAAGCCTAATTTAATTTTGGTTGGTTAGAGGAGGAGTGATTCACAGCACTAAGTAGGGCAAAAAAACTCAGAGTCCTCACAATGTAGAGCAAGATTGCTAACAATAGCAAATGGACCAATCAATAGAGAATCCATTTTAGAGAGCTTGCTTGTGGAGAATATTGATATGTAACGTGGTCCGTCCTCCTGTGAGATAAACAGGCACCTCGTCTATCTGTGAGAAAAACCATACACAAAAGCTAGGATAATGTTCCTAAACAATTAATTGGATTATTATAAAGGCTTAATGGATTGGTTCAATATATTCACACAAAACCATCAAAAGAATTGTACTAGCAGTTTCCTTGTAGTTGCCCTCAAAATATATGACAAGATGTAGGAGCTTTAAACCATTATTAGTTTTAATAGAACTCTCTGTGCATCATTTACATTATCTAGCGGGCCTATTTGAAAGCCATTGACTGGGTCTCTAGGAAATATGATATAGCCACCTGAATTGTTAATGAAAACATCAAAACTGCTTGATACTTATATTTATGACTAATATTTATAATGCCAGGGTTTATGCCACAGGTTTGAGAAAGACCTGGTACTACAAGTGTCAGTTCAACATAGCCACTTGAAAAAATAAAATAGATATTTTCCTCATGGGAGAGGAATGAAAGAAGAAAAAATATCACAATATTTGGTTCACCTGTGGAGATAACTCATGCTAAATACAGACCCTTCCAAATTATCTAAGTAAAAATACTTCTTTCTTTGAGAAGCCACAAATAGATGTAGGGGGGAAGATTATGATTCAATGAAAAAATTATTGGTTACTTAGTATATGCTAAAAAATTACCTCATTAATCCTTAAAGCATGTGGTATGGAGAGTTACTAAATTTGTTAATTAGCAATAAAAATTTGTAGTGAAATATTTAGAGTTTTCTTCTTATAAGATATTATGAAAATACATAATTTAACTTCTTCCTTCCAATTTGGATGGCTTTTATTTCTTGTCCCAGCCCTATAGTACTGGAAGTCCTGGTCAGAGCCAAATCGCTCCCTCATTATGTTAAATATAAATGGTGAAAGTTGGCATTCTTGTCTCATTCATGATCTTAGGGGAAAAACTGTCAGCTTTTCACTTGTCAAATGGTCTTAATTTTATCGAGGTTCATTCCTTCCACACCTAGTTTGTCCAGAGAATTTATTATAAAAGATGTTGAATTTTATTAAATGCTTTTTCTGCATCTATGGAGATAATCATATGATTACTATCCATCATTCTTTCAATGTGGTTTCTCTCGTTTATTAATTTGTGTATGTTGAGTTATCCTCACATCCTAGGGATAAATCCCACTTGATTTTGGTAAGTGATCTTTGTAATGTACTATTGAATTCCATTTGCTAGCATTTTGTTGAGAATTTTTGCATCTATATTCTTCAGGCATTCTAGTTTGTAATTTCTTTTCTTCTAGCATCCTTGTTCAGCTTTTGTGTGAGGGTAATTCATGCCTTAGCGTGAACTTCAAAATGTTCCCCCCCTGTTTAAATTTTTAAAATAATTTGAGAAGCATTGGTGTTATCTCTTTAAATCTTTTGTAGGCAAAACCATGAAGGCATTTGGTCTTGGTATTTTACAGATCAATTTAGATTTTCTATTTCTTTATTATTTGGTCTTGGCAAATTATATATTTCTAGGAATTTATTATTTTCTTATACCACCCTTTATCTATTATTGTGGTCTTTAAAATTTTATTCCTATTTATTTATTTAGGTACTGGGGATTGAAAACAGGGTACTTTACCACTGAGCCACATCTTCAGCCCTTTTTATTTTGAGACAAGATTTCCCTAAGTTGCTTAGACCTTGCTAAGTTCTGAGGTTGGCTTTGAACTTGCTACCCTCCTGCTTCAGCCTTGAGTTGCTGGGATTACAGGCATGTGCCACTGTGACCAGCCTATTTACTTTTTAACTTAATTAGTCTACTGTCATCGATAGTCTTTTTCTTGTAGAATTTGGTCCATTTACATTTAAATTAATTATTGATAGGGAAGGACTTATGATTTTCATTTAAATTGTGTCCTGTTTTGTAGTTCTTCTGTTATTTTCTTCCTCCTGTTTTCATTTGTGATTTGTTGATTTCTTTTGTAGCAATATAGTTTGACTTCATTTTTCAGGTTGTTCTGTTTGCCTATCATTATGTTTTGGTTGTTTTTGTCACCACCAGGCTCACATAAAACTTTTTGTAGGAGTAACTTTTTATTTTAGGGTCAGAAAAACTTGATTCAATTAGAAAAATCTATGTAAAAATTCCACATTGATGCTCTCTCTCTTTATTTTATACTACTTATGTCATACTTAGCTTTTTCTTATGTATCCATTGGTAAATTATTATTATAGTTTGAAATTTGAATACATTTTTGAATACATACAAATTTGAATACATCCTAAAGGCGATGTATTGAAAGGTTGGTCCCCAGCCTGTGGTGGTATTGAGAGCTGGTAGAACCTTTAGCAAGTGGGGCATAATGGAAGTGGGTTAGGTCATTGGGGATGTGCCCTTGAAGGGGATATTTGGATTGCAACACCTTCCTCTCTCACTTTCCTTGCTTTTTGGACACCAGGAGGTAAATAACTTCCTTTGCTACATGCTCCCACCATAGTGTGTTGCCTCACCACAGGTCTAAAAGCAACAGAAATAACTATCCATGGACTGGAAGCTCTGAAACTGTGAACCAAAGTAAACTTTTAATCTTTTTTAATTGATTCATTTTAGGTATTTATAATGGTGACAGAAAACTGATTAAAACTGACTGGCCGTTTTTTCATACTTTTGTATTTTAACCTTTATACTAATATTAAAATTGACTACACTGCACCTGCACCATTACAATATTAGCACATTCTGAATTTGGATTTTAAAATTTCATGTTTTCTTAGTGTCCTTCTATGTCAACTTGGAAAACTCCCTTTTGCATTTCTTTTAAGGCAGGTCTAGTAGTAAGAAAATCACTCTGATTTTTTTTTTTTAAGTCTAGGAATGTCTTTATTACTTATTCATTTCTGAAGAACAGTTTTGTCAGATATGATGGTTTTGGTTGACTGTTTTATTTTTTTTTTCCCTTTCAGCACTTTGAATACATCATCCCAATCCCTGCTGACCTGCAAGATTTCTTTCGAGAAATCTTATGATAACCTTATGTGGGAATCTTTTCCTTGTATGTGACATATAATTTTTCCTTTGCTGTTTTAAAGCTCTCTCTTAGCTATAGAGTTTTTAAAAATTTGATTATAAAGCATCTGGGGTAATCTTTGACTTGATCTTTCTCGGGAACTTTTGAGTTTCATGAATGTGGACATTTGTATTATTCTCACTATTTGGAAATTTATCAGCCATTATGTATTTAAATAATCTTCTGTTCTTTTCTGTCTCTATTTCTCCCAACATATCCATAATGCGTATTTTCATTCACTTGATGGAGTCCCACAGGTTCTGTATGCTTTCTTTACTCTTTTTGTTCCTTTAACTGGGTAATTTCAAGTGACCTGTCTTTGAGTTTGATGATTCTTTCTTCTGTATAATTAAGCCTACTGCTGAATTCTTTTAATTAATTTTTTTAGTTCTATTATCCTATTCTTTAGTTCTGGGGTTTCTATTTGAATCTTTTTTATGGTTTCTATTTCTTTATTAAATTTCTCATTTTATTCATAAATTATTTGAGTTCATTAGTTGTCTTTCTGTGTTATCTTGCCTCTCATTGAGATTCATTTTTTATTACTTAATTATAGTTGTACATAATATTGGGGTTCATTTGACATCATTATGAAAGCAGGGAATATAATTTTCTTCACGTCAGTCCCTGGTATTTTCTCTTTCTCTCTTTTCCTCCCTCCCCCATATTTCCCTTCCTCCTTCTACTTATTTATAAATGGGTCACATGGCCTTCATTCTATTTATTTATAATTTTTTAAAATTAGTGCTTTATAGATATACATAAAAGTGAAATTCACTGAGATATATTAGTACATGTACATAGTATATGAACATAGTTTGGTCACTGAGCTTCTTTAACATGACTATTTTGAATTCTTTGTCTGGTAATAGGTAGATCTACATTTCTTTGGAATTGGTTACTCCTCTTTTAGTTTTCATTCAAAGTGTCATGCTTGCCTGATTCTTTGTGATATGTGTAGTTTTGCACTGGTGTCTATGCATTTGAGGTAGAAAACAGTTCTTCCAGTCTTTGCACTTTGGTGTTTGGAAGGTAAAAACTGTTTCCTCCTGTGTCCCTGGGCTGGGGAAGACCTCCTATATTCCAGCCAAATGTGTTGGAGTGAGGTTTAGTGGCTAGTTTTGGATCTATAATGGGATTCATGGTTGGTGGGACATTATCAGGAAAATGGGCAGGTACAGATATTGCCTAGTCCCTGAATAGACAAGAATGTTTCCAAAACCTAGAAGCAGCATCTTGGCATTGGGATGGAGGTCTACTTCAGAGTCTGCTGTTGGGACACAGTGGGGCCTGTTACCACATGTGAAGATGGAAGATGGGTGTGAATCCCATCAAATCCTTAGAAAGCCTTTTTTTTTTTTTTTTGTACCAGGGATTGAACTCAGGGGTGCTTAACTACTGAGCCAAGTTCCCAGTCCTTTATTTTTTATATTTTTTATTTAAAAACAGGATCTTGTTGAGTTGCTAAATGCCTTGCTATTCTGCTGAAGCTGGCTTTGAACTCGTGATCCTCCTGTGCCTCAGTCTCCCGAGTTGCTGGGATTACAGGCGTGCACCACTGCACCCAGCAGGAAGGTTTCTGCAGGTTTACTGAGGGATCCTTGGCTGGGCAGAATTGGCCATAAATTGGAGCTTAGAGGGGCTATAACTGAGTTACAGAGTCCTTTCAAAATCTATAGGTTGACTGAGTTTAGCAGGTCTGCCTCTAGCAACATGGAAGGTCTGTATCCCTACCTCCAGAAATACAAACAGATTTTCTTTGCTGCATCTCTGGATGGGCAGGAATCCTCCTTCCACTGGATCTGAGAGAGGTTGGAGCTGTTATGGGATTGTTTCAGAATGTTCTGTTGGATTGAGATCAGTAGGTTTGCTTCTAAAACCATGATTTGTTTTTTCACCTGCCACACACCCAAGTGGAGAGGGTTGAATCCATTCAATAGATGAGAGGGGCTGGAGCCAGCTCATCATAGTCCATGTCAGGATCCACAGGTGGGACCAAGTTTGGTGAAGAATGGGTGGGTGTGGCTTATCTTTGGCCTCTTGGCTGATGCTGCTAGTAACAGAACCAGGGCCAAGTGGAGGTTTAGCCAATCCCACGAGTGGATGGGGCTGCTTCTGTGTCTGTAGTCAGAACCATAGTGAGCATGCCACTTGAACATGGGCCTCCTTTCCAAAATAGCTCTTCTAGGGTTTTGATCCTCCTACCTGGATCCCAAAGCTCCCCAAAGTCACTTTTGTCTGTGGATGGCTGCCAAGTTATTGTTGCTGTGGGGTAATAGCAGGGGCCTGGTCTGCTGCCATCATGCTGACATCATTCAGTCTTTTAAAATTCTTAGTGAATTAATGGGTTTAGGCGATTAGGTGAAAATACACTAGACAAAAGGTTAAGGAAGTTGATAATTAGGAATCAGTCTGCCAACATATGCCTACTGATCAATATTAACATGCTTAAAATTGTAGAATACAAGTCATTATTTGGCTTGTTATATGATATAAAATGAAGTAGTCAATATTACCTATGAAATAGTCTTTTTTAAAAATAAAGTTAGTTTGTTTTCATTAAGTATACATGAGAGTAGAATGCATTTATGCACTTCGATATGTCATACATAGATGGAGTATAATTTTTAGTTTTTCTGATTGTACATGTTGTAGAATCACATTGGTTATGCAGTCACATGTATATATAAAGTAATAATGTCTGTTTTATGCTATTATCCTTTCTATCCCCATATGTCCTTCCTTCCCTTCCCTTTACTCCCCTCTACCTAATGTAAGGTAACTCTATTCTTCCCTAGTGTTCCCCCACCTTATTGTGAATTAGCATCTGCATATTAGAGAAAACATCTGGCCTTTGGTTCTTTGGGATTGTTTTACTTCACTTAGCATGATATTCTCCAACTCCATCCATTTATCAGCAAATGCCATAATTTTATTCTTCTTTAAGGTGAGTAATATTCTATTGAATATACATATCACATTTTCTTTATCAATTCATCTATTAAAGGACACATAGGTTGGTTCCATAGTTAAGCTATTGTGAATTGAGCTGCTATAAACATTGATGTGGCTGCATCACTGTAGTATGCTGATTTTAAGGCCTTCCTGTATAAATCAAGGAGTGGGATAGTTGGGTCAAATGGTGGTTCCATTCTGACTTTTCTGAGGAATCTCCATACAGCTTTCTATCATAGTTGCACCAATTTTCAGTCCCACCAGCAAAGTATGAGTGTACCTTTCCCCCTGACAACTTCACCAACATTTATTTTTTCCTATGTTCTTGATGATTGCCATTCTAACTGGAGTGAGATGAAATATTTTTTTTCCCACTTTGGCATATCTTTTTTATCCCCTCAAATTTTTTTTTTATTCTAAGTTGTTAGAAATGACAGCAGAATGCATTACATTTCATATTATACTTATGGAGCACATTTTTACATATCTCTGGTTATATACAAAGTATATTCACACCATTCGTGACTTTATACATGCACTTAGGGTAATGATATCCATCTCATTCTACCATCTTTTTTTTTCTTCACCCTTTTGCCCGCTCCCTTCCCCTCATTCCCCATTGGCCATTCTAGTGTTCCTCTAATCCTCCTATGCTCCCCATCCCAACCCCACTGTGAATCGGCCTCCTTATAACAGAGAAAACATTTGGCATTTGGCTTTTTGGGATTGGCTAACTTCACTTAGCATTATATTCTCTAACTTCATCCATTTACTTGTGAATGCCATGATTTTATTCTCTCTTATTGCTGAATAATACTCCATTGTGTATATATACCACATTTTCTTTATCCATTCATCTACTGAAGGGCATCTACGTTGGTTCTACAGTTTAGCTATTGTGAATTGTGCTGCTATAAACATTGATGTGGCTGTGTCCCTGTAGTATGCTGTTTTTAAGTCCTTTGGGTATAGACCTAGGAGTGGGATAGCTGGGTCATAAAGTGGTTCCATTCCAAGTTTTCCAAGGCATCTCCATACTGCTTTCCATATTGGCTGCACCATTTTGCAGTCCCACCAGCAATGTATGAGCATGTCTTTTTCTCCACATCCTCGCCAACATTCATTATTGTTTGTGTTCTTAATAGCTGCCATTCTGACTGGTGTCAGATGAAATCCTACAGTGGTTTTGATTTGCATTTCTCTAATTGCCAGAGATGTTGAACATTTTTTCAAGTATTTTTTGATTGATTGTATATATATTTTTTAGAAGTGTCTGTTCAATTCCTTGGCCCATTTATTGATTGGGCTATTTGTTTTTTTTTTTTGGTGTTAAGATTTTTTTAGTTCTTTATATATTCTAGAGATTAGTGCTCTATCTGATGTGCATGTGGTAAAGATTTGTTCCCAATTAGTAGGCTCTGTATTCACCTCACTGATTGTTTCTTTTGCTGAGAAGAAGCTTTGTAATTTGAATCTATCCCATTTATTGATTCTTGATAATAATTCTTGTGCTACAGGAATCTTATTAATGAACTTGGGCCTAATCCAACATGTTGGAGATTAGAGCTTACTTTTTCTTCTATTAGGTGTAGTGTCTCTGGTCTAATTTCTAGATCCTTGATCCACTTTGTGTTGAATTTTCTGCATTGTGAGAGATAGAGGTTTAATTTCATTTTGTTGCATAAGGATTTCCAGTTTTCCCAGCACCATTTGTTGAAGAGGCTATCTTTTCTCCAATGTACGTTTTTGGCACCTTTGTCTAATATAAGATAACTGAAATTATATGCGTTAGTCTCTGTGTCCTCTATTCTGTACCATTGGACTACCAGCCTATTTTGGTGCCAATACCATGCTGTCTTTGTTACTATTGCACTGTAGTATAATTTAAGGTCTGGTGTAGTGATGCCACCCACTTCACTCCTCTTGCTAAGGATTGCTTTAACTATTCTGGGTCTCTTATTTTTCCAGATGAATTTCATGACTGCTTTTTCTATTTCTATGAGGAATGTCATTGGGATTTTGATTGACATTGCATTAAATCTGTATAGTGCTTTTGGTAGTATGGTCATTTTGACAATATTAGTTCTGCCTATCCAAGAACAGGGTAGATCTTTCCATCTTCTAAGGTCTTCCATAATTTCTTTCTTTAGTGTTCTGTAGTTTTCATTATAGAGGTCTTTCACATCTTTGGTTAAGTTGATTCCCAAGTATTTTATTTTATTCTTTGATGCTATTGTAAATGGGGTAGTTTTTCCTCATTTCCCTTTCAGAGGAGTTGTCACTGATATATAGAAATGCCTTAGATTTATGGGTATTGATTTTGTATCCTGCTACTTTGCTGAATTCATTTATGAGTTCTAGAAGTTTTCTGGTGGAATTTTTTGGGTCTTCTAGCTATAAAATCATATTGTCAGCATATAATGATAATTTGAGTTCTACTTTACCAATCTGTATCCCTTTAATTTCTTTTGTCTGTCTTATTGCTCTGGCCAGCATTTCAATTACTATGTTAAATAGAAGTTGGTGAAAGAGGGCATCCCTGTCTTGTTACAGTTTTTATAGGGAATGCTTTAAATTTTTTCTCCATTTAGAATAATGCTGGCCTGGGGATTAGCATATATAGCTTTTACGATGATGAGATATGTTCCTGTTATTCCTAGTTTTTCTAGTGTTTTGAACATGAAGGAGTACTGTATTTTGTCAAATGCTTTTTCTGCATCTATTGAGATAATCATATGGTTCTTATCTTTAAGTCTATTGATGTGATGAATTACATTTATTGATTTCCATATGTTGAACCATCCTTGCATTCCTGGAATGAACCCCACTTGATCATGGTGTATTACATTTTTGATATGTTTCTGTATCCGTTTTGCCAGAATTTTATTGAGAATTTTTACATCTATGTTCATTAAAGATATGGGTCTGAAATTTTCTTTTTTGGACGTGTCTTTGCCTGGTTTGGGCATCAGGGTGATATTGGCCTCATAGAAGCAGTCTGAAAGTGTTCCCTCTTTTTCTATTCCCTGAAATAAATTGAAGAGTTTTGGTATCAGTTCTTCTTTAAAGGTCTTGTAGAACTCGGCTGTGTATCCATCTGGTCCCCAGCTTTTCAAGGTTGATAGGCTTCTGATGGCATCTTCTATTTCATTGCTTGAAATTGTTCTGTTCAATTTGTGTATATCATCCTGCTTTAATTTGGGCAGGCCATATGACTCTAGAAATTTGTCGATGCCTTCGGTGTTTTGTATTTTGTTGGAGTACAAGTTTTTAAAATAATTTTGAATTATTTCCCGTATTTCTGTAGTGTTTGTTGTGATATTTCCTTTTTCATCACACATATTAGTAATTTGAGTTTTCTCTCTCCTTCTCTTTGTTAGCCTGGGTAAAGGTCTGTCAATTTTATTTATTTTTTCAAATAACCAACTTTTTGTTTTGTCAATTTTTAAAATTATTTCTTTTGTTTCAATTTCATTGATTTCAGCTCTGATTTTAATTATTTCCTGTCTTCTACTGCTTTTGGTGTTGGATTGTTCTTCTTTTTCTAGAGCTTTGAAATGTAATTTTAAGTCATTTATTTGTTGACTTTTTCTTCTTTTGAGGAATGAACTAAATGCAATGAACTTTCCTCTTAGAACTGCCTTCATAGTGTCCCAGAGATTTCGATATGTTGTGTTTGTGTTCTCATTCACCTCTAAGAATTTTTTAATCTCCTCTTTGATGTCATCTGCAACCCATTGTTCACTCAGTAGCATATTATTTAGTTTCCAGGTGTTGGAGTAGCTTTTATTTCTTATTTTATCATTGATTTCTAATTTCATTCCATTATGGTCTGATAGAATGCAGGGTAGTATCCCTATTTTTTTATATATATATTTGCTAAGAGTTGTTTTGTGGCATAGTATATGGTCTATTTTAGAGAAGGATCCATGTGCTGCTGAGAAGAAAGTGTATTTGCTTGTTGAAGGATGAAATATTGTATATAAGTCAGTTAAGTCTAAGTTGTTTATTGTATTTTTGAGTTCTATAGTTTCTTTGTTTAGCTTTTGTTTGGAAGATCTATCCAGTGGTGAAATGGGTGTGTTAAAGTCACCCAGAGTTATTGTGTTGTGATCAATTTGACTCTTAAACTTGAGGAGAGTTTGTTTGATGAACATGGATCCTCTATTGTTTGGGGCATATATATTTATAATTGTTAAGTCTTGTTGGTGTATGGTTCCCTTGAGCAGTATGTAGTTTCCTTATTTATCCCTGTTGATTGACTTTAGCTTGAAGTCTACTTTATTTAATATGAGGATGGAAACCCCTGCTTGTTTCTTCAGTCCATGTGAGTGGTAGGATTTCTCCCAACCTTTCACCCTCAGCCTATGGATGTCTTCCTATGAGATGAGTCTCTTGGAGGAAGCATAATGTTGGGTCTGTTTTTGGATCCAATCTGCTAGTCTATGTCTTTTGATTGGTGAGTTTAGGCCATTAAAATTCAGAGTTATTATTGAGATGTGTTTTGTATTCCCAGCCATTTTTGTTTATTTTTTGTATTTAACTTGACATGGTTTCTCCTCTGATTGTTTTTTCCTTTAGTGTAATACCTCCCTATGTTGATTTTCATCATTGTTTTTCTTTTCCTCTTCATGGAATATTTTGCCAAGGATGTTCTGTAGTGCTGGCTTTCTACTTATAAATTCTTTTAACTTTTGTTTATCATGGGAGGTTTTTATTTCATCCTCAAATCTAAAGCTTAATTTTGCTGGGTATAATAAGATTTTTGGTTGGCATTCCTTTTCTTTCAGAGCTTGGAATATGTTGTTCCATGATCTCCTAGCTTTCAGTGTCTGAGTTGAAAAATCTGCCGTGATACAAATTGGTCTCCCCCTGTATGTGATCTGATTTCTCTCTTTTGAGGCCTTTAAAATTCTATCCTTGTTCTGTATGCTAGGCATTTTCATTATAATGTGTCTTGGTGTAGATCTGTTGTAATTTTGTACATTTGGTGTCCTGTAAACCTCTTGTATTTGGTTTTCCAATTCATTCTTCATGCTTGGGAAATTTTCTGATATCTCATTGAAGACATTGTGCATTCCTTTGGTTTGAAACTCTGTGCCTTCCTCTATCCCAATTACTCTTAGATTTGGTCTTTTGATGCTGTCCCATAATGTTCTGTTCATGGTTTCTTACTATCTTCAATGTGTGGTCAACTTTATTTTCAAGATTATATACTTTGTCTTCATTGTCTGAAGTTCTTTCTTCCAGTTGATCTAGTCTGGGTGATGCCTTCTATTGTGTTTTTTATTTGGTTAATTGTTGCCTTCATTTCAAGGATTTCTGACTGTTTTTTTTTTTTTTCCAGAGTTTCTATCTACCTGTATTTGCTCTCTTTTCTTTCTTGTAGCGGTCAATTTTTGCCTGTATTTGCTCATTTAGGTCATTCTTTGATTCACAGATAATTTTAATTATGAACCTTCTGAACTTCTTCTCTGACATTTCATCAACTTCTCTGAGCATGGTTTCTGTTATTGTAGAATCCTGGTTTGTTTGGGGTAATTTTCTCCTTTGTTTTTTCATGTTGTCTATTTGCTTTCCTTTCTTGCAGTATAGATTAGAGATATTACATTTTCTACCCTATATTCTTATAATATCCTTGCAGGTTGTTTGTGCCTCCCCTTAATGTTGGGCTATCAGAACCTGCTGTTGTCCCTCAAAGTATGCTACCTGGGGCTGGGTCCATGCAGGTTAGTGTGGGTCGAACTGGTTGAGTCTGAGCTCCTGTGGTGGTTTGCTGGTTGGAAGAGGCAGTCCTCTGAGCAGAGGTCAGTGAAGCTGTTCTAGACTCCCCTGAACTCTGTGCATGTGCACTGGGCTGACCTGGGCCCACCTGTGCTTGGCAGTAGTTGGTGAAAATTCCCTGAGCCTGGCCACACTCAAGGGGATGTCAGTGGGACTGACCTGGGGCTGGCTGCGTTGGGGTGAAGGTCAGCGGGACTGACCTGGGCCTGGTGGCATGTTGATGTAGGTCCCAGGGACTGTCCTTGGCCTGCCTGAACTGAAGCAGAGTTGTCAGGTCTGTCCTTACTGTCTCCTGCTCTGGGGCATAGGTTGGTGGGACTGGATGGAGCCTGGTCGCACACCGGGGGGGGGGTCAGCAGGACTGACCTGGGGCTGGCCGCCTTGGGGTGCAGGTCAGCGGGACTGTCCAATGCAGGTCCCCATGACTGTCCTCGAGATGAAATCTAAGAGTAGTTTTGATTTGCGTTTCTCTAGTTGCTGGGATGATAAACATTTTTTCATATATTTGTTGACCATTCATATTCTTCATCTGTGAAGTTTCTGTTCAGTGCCTTAGACCATTATTGATTGAGTTATTTGTTTTTTTGGTGTTACATTTTTTGAGTTTTTAATATATCCTAGAGATTAATGTTTTATCTGAGTGCATGTGGTAAAGATTTTCTCCTAATCTGTAGGCTCTTTCCTCATGTTATTGATTGTTTCCTTTGTTAAGAAGAAACATTTTAGTTTGCATCCATCGCATTTATTGATTCTTGATTTTAATTCTTGATCTTTAAGGGCCTTGTTAAGGAAGTCAGATCCTAGGTTGATATGGTGAAGATTTTGGCCTACATTTTCTTCTAGTAGACATATGGTCTCTGTTCTAATGCCTAAGACTTTGGTCCACTTTGAGTTGACTTTTGTGCAGGGTGAGAGATAGAGGCTTAATTTCATTTTGATACATATGGATTTCCAGTTTTCCCAGCACCATTTGTTGAATAGGTTATCTTTTTCCCAGTGAATGTTTTTGGCACCTTTGTCTAATTGAGATAACTGTATTTGTGGGGGTTTGTCTCTATGTCTTCTATTCTGTACCATTGGTCTATGTGTCTGTTTCAGTGCCAATATGATGTTGTTTTTGTTACCATAGTTCTGTAGCATAGCTTAAGGTCTGGTATTGTGATGTCTCCTGCATTACTTTTCTTACTAGGATTGCTTTGGCTATTCTGTTTTTTCTTATTTTTCCAAATAAATGCCATGATTGCTTTTTCTATTTCTAGGAAGAATGTCATTGGGATTTTAATAGGAATTGCATTAAATCTGTATAGCACATTTGGTAATAAGGCCATTTTGACAATATTAATTTTGCCTCTCCAGGAGCATGGGAGATTTTTCCATCTTCTAAGGTCTTCTTCAGTGTTTTTCTTTAGTGTTCTGTAGTTTTCATTGTAGAGGTCTTTTACCTCTTTTGTTAGATTATTATGAATGGTGTAGTTTTCCTACTTTCTCTTTCAGTGGATTCATCACTGATGTGTAGGAATGTTTTGATTTATGGGTGTTGATTTTATATCCTGCTACTTTACTGAATTCATCAGTTGTAGAAATTTTCTGGTGGAATGTTTTGGATCTTCTAGGTATAGAACCATATCATTGGCAAATAGTGAAAATTTGAGTTCTTCTTTACCTATTTGTATCCCTTTTATTTCTTTCTTTGTCTAATTGCTCTGGCTAGAGTTTCAAGGATGATATTGATGTTTTACATAGTAATTGAAACTAAAATCCAATCAGGTCTCTTATCTAACTACCAGTTTATAGAAAATATGGAGGATATATAAACAATCTAAAACACAGCAAAAATATGTATATCTTATATAATATATAATTTAAATAATTGTAAATATAAATTTAATAATTCTAAATAATAAAAAATATAAAATTCTTTAGAATAAATGACTGTATTTCTCCATGAACTGATGTCACAAAAAGGAAGGCTAAATATTGGTGGATAATAAAGTATGTGTAAGAAAATATGCTAGATGATATATGCAAAAATGATCATTTTTTTGTGATGGGATTCTGCTTTTTATTCTATCAAGAAGAAGAGTTTATTGTTCTGCCTCCGCTGTCTAGATGGTTATATAACTTGCCTTGACAAATAGACTATGGTAAAATCAGCACTGTGCAAGTTCTAGAACTTACAAAGAAGACTGGTAGATTCTGTTTTTGAACTCTTAGAGTCTTGAGACTGCTTTGTGATGAATTCCAGACTGTCTTCCTTGAGGATAGAGACTCATGAAGGGAGAGAGACCCAACAGACAGACTGAATCAATTGCCAGATGTATGATGAGGCTACTTTGCACTATCTGATCTTTGTAAGGTCACCAGCTGACTGCTACCACATGACAGACCTCATAAAAACCTGCAGAAGAACCACTCATCTGACATCAGGCCAAATTGTTGACACAGAGAATGCAGAGTTAATAAATTATTCTTGTTTCTAAACCACTAACTTTAGGGATGGTTGTTATGCAGGACAAGATGGATGAAGCCAAGTCTTAGTAACCAAATGCAATGTGTGGAGCCACATCTAAACAAATCAAATGTAAAAAGGATACTTTGAGACAAATAAGGAAGTTTGATCATGGATTGCATTTTTGATGATATCAGAAAATTATTACAAATTCTGTTGGTTGTTTCATAATGTAAATAAATTTTTAAAATGATGTAGAGATGCATACCATAGATTTGTGAGATAAATGTCTGGATATATGGGATTTCCTTTAAAAATGACTAGGCAAAAATGAAACAAAACAAACAAACAAACAAACAAAAAACAAAACAAAACAGTGGGGTACATGGATGAAACAAAATTAATAAAATGTTGATAATTATATTAGTCCAATTTTCATTGCTATAGTAGAGTACCTGAAGCTGGTTAACTTTACAAATAAAGGAAGTTCATTCACTCATAGTTTTGGAGACTGAAATTTCAAGATCAGGTGACCCCACTGGTTTAGCCTCTGGAAAGGGGTTCCTGGAAAATGGCATAATGGTAGGGGCATGTATGTGAAATAAAGAGATCACATGGTGAGACAGGAAGCTGAGAGTGGAGAGGGGCATCTTGCTCTTTTATAACAACTCCCTCTCACGAGAACTCACTCTGTGAGGCCAGCATTAATTCCTTCCCAGGGTAGTGCTCTTGATGACCTAATCCCCTTCCACTAGGCCCCGGTTCTCAAATGTTCCACATCACCTCCCAACATTGCCACACTAGGGACTAAACTTCAGTATAAAAACCTTTGCGTTGTAAACTTAATCCATGTCCAAACTGCAGCAATAATTATTGGAGTTGATCGATATGTTCGTGGTGGTTTTTATATTATTCCTGAACTTCTGATTTTGTTTTAAATGCTGCTTTGTGTTAAAAAAATATTTTAAAGAAAATATCTGTTATTTTCAATGACTTCTAAACAAACATTCATTTTCCTACTGTAGATCCCTTCTCTGCCTTTTCCTAATTAGGGAGGGTTGGCTCATCTGGAAAGATCTCTGGCAGAGCTCCTTATGGGCTGTTAATTGTTGTATTAATGGGGTTTGAGAACCATTAAGACTGTCACACAGTAGGAGCTGCCAGTTCCTTATTGACTTCTGCAGTGTTGCTGGGGACCTTTGTATGGGAACTGTCCTCAAACCCAGCAGCCCCATTATTCACATACTTTTTATTTAAAAAGAGATTCTTTTTGACATTGTAGGGAAAAAAAATGAATGTGACCCATCTGCCATCTAATTTTTATAGAGAATCTAGTTGTTAGCTAAGTAACAGTCTAGCTGTCCCAGGTGGTTAGAGGTCCTACACCTGCTAATTTATCTGAGGAAGAAATAGCCACAGCAAACTCCCTTCTAGGGGTGTCACAGCTGTGAGTCCAGATCATGTCATCTAAGCAAAAGCAGTTTTGAAAATTCCATTAAGAGGTGATTTGTATGTGTGGAAGGTGGCTAGTCTGGTATATAGATGCATTCTGGTGTTGATGTTCTCTGGTACAGAAGTGCTGTGCCTGATCATAATGTCCAAGGAGTGTGTCCAGTGAGGGATGAACCCACCCTAGGAAATAAGCTACCTCAAAACTGGGTTTTCAAAAAAAAAAAAAAAAGTGAAGCAAATAAAATCTACAAGTCACTTTAATTCCCCATCCCTCCACTGTTTAGAAATTTTAAACAGATTAGCTACAACTTACTTTGGGCCTGCTGCTGGCCATTTTCTATGTTAATCACTCCACATGCCTGATCTTATTTAGTCCATACTGAATCCTGCACTGTTTGCATTATTTTGTTGTATCTAAAGATGAAAAAAATCTAAGGGGGGAGAGAGAATATATAATTGTCCCAAATCTTCTGTAGTACATAAACCACCTTGTAAATACAAAATTAGGCTCTGAGCCAAGCCACTCTGAAAAAACCACAGACCATATTTATTTGATTAAAAGTCATAAAAGCAAGGACTGTTTCAGTGTTTGGGTTATCCCAAAATTAAGAAAATCATTATCAGCTTAACTGAAGATGGTTAATTTGATTGTATTGTATAAACAAATGCTTATTTTATTTAGAATATCATGTGCTATCATATCTAAGATTTTGAAAATGCTACCACTTTCAACACATATGCCTCCTGTATATAACAGTGCAGAAACAAAACTATTTTACAGTGGTTGCCTTTATTATCAAGCCAGTCCTCAAAATAATTGATAAACACTTTAATCAAAACCTTTTTACTTTTGCTCACTTATGGGTCAGGATATTGTAGGAGGAAGAGTGGCTTTTAAACCATGGAACTTGAGATTTAGTTCTAGACTGTCCCTTATGACAATGCTACTTTAAGAAATCAACATCTGTGAGCCTTGGTTTTCTTATATGTCAGATAAAAATAATGATGCCTGTTAACCATGAAGAAAGAAATGAGATACAATAAGGCTTTCAACGCGGTATCAGACAAAGAATTTTTTCCCCTTTAAATGAAAATATTTGCTTTTGTATATATATATTAAACTTTGTCTCTATCCCATGATCTGTTCTCTGACTATTCTGTATAATTTAATGACTATTAGTGAAAACAAGGCCTTTGCCAATGATGGTAAGTGCCAGTAATGTTAGTAAAATACAATTTCATGGAATGATTGCGTTGACTCCCATTACTGGCTTGATGTTAAAGAGTGGAAATTTCTCAGGGAGGAGGTTGCTCACGATATTTCATGTTGTAGTTAAATTTTAGGCAAAGAAAGTGGTCATCTCTCTTTCTTTAGTCCAGCATTCCTTTAAGATAGTTGTGTGGACAGAGCAGCAGGTGAGGCACTGTGGATGGACAGTTGCACAAACTGTCACCTGCACTGATTTGAGCAGTCAGGTGGAGAAGCACAGTCATTAGACTATCTCTAATATATGTCACATTCTTCCCCTTACGGATGTCACCTTCTCAGTAACTGTTCTTTTCTAGACTTTCTCTCAAGAGGGAGTCAAGTTGAGTCGATGTGGGGCTGGGCTCTATTTGGCATTCTTTCTTTTTCTTTTCTTACATTTTATTTTCATGTGGCAGTTCTTAGAATGCCATAGAATTTTGACTAAGACCCTAGTTCATTTTGGTTAGTCCTTTGGAGCTCTGATTTAAGATATTGCAGACCTTCCCATATTGCTGTATGCTTTCCATCCTATTTGTCTTTGTCTCCTGCAAGGTCCGACTCTCCCTTCCATGACAACCAGATCAGCAGTTTCTTTCTTTTTCTTATTGTTCAATTTTTTACTTTTTAAAATTTTGTTCTTATTAGTTATTCATGACAGTAGAATGCATTTGGACATATCATACATAAATGGAGTCTGACTTATCATTGTCCATGATGTAGAATCACACCAGTTGTGTAGTCATATACGCACATAGGGTAATAATGTCCAACTCATTCTACTGTCCTTTCTACCCTCATACTTCTCCTCTCCCTATCCTCTACCTCCTTGTTCAAAGTACCTCTATTCTTCCCCAGCTCCATGCCCACATTATTGTGAAATAGCATCCACATATTGGAGAAAACATTTGGCCTTTGATTTTTGGGGAGATTGGCATATTTCAAGATGAGTGGTTTCTTTTGAGATTTCTGTGTATTCTGAATACTCTTTTGAATTTTTGTTCAATGCTTCCCACTGGCTAGCATGCATAGGAAAATGCAAACCCTCCTTATCCCCAGCTGCCCTCATCAGTGTGAAATTCAAAAAAGACCCTTGGGAAACTTAGGCAAAGCAAAGGGAAACTTAGCTTTATTGTCATCTGAGGCCATGGTTCTACAGCCCACTCCAGAGGAGGCAGGAGGCTGGCAGGTCCTTGTCCCGCCCACTCACACACCTTCAGTGCTTGGGCTCCACCAGATCACAACTCAAGGGAAAATTTTGAGATGACTTAGAGCATGCCAGGAGGCACCAGAAGAAAAAAATACAAGACAAGAAGACAAGAAGAGGGAGAATTCCCCCCATTTCCTTTGGGGAAGTCCGCCTAGAACACTTACTCAGATCTCCTCAGGGGCAGATGGGGTTAGAAGAGGTCACACACTGGCTCTCCTGTGGAGCCAGGTAAGCATCGGCACTCACCCCTACAAATGCATTGTTGTCATATCCCCTGATCCTCCTCTGTAAGAAAACATGGCGCACCATTATACCAACATTGCCCTGGCCCATGGTGTGTGAAGGAGGGAATGGGCAGAAAGAAGGAGCCTTTCAGCTTCTTAGAGGCAAGTAACCACCACTGAATGTGGATCCTGGCTGAACTGCAACATGATTTTGAGATTTTGAATAATACAACCTTTCATTGCAATGGTTTAATCACAGAACCCCAACTTTTCTTTTTGGTCTCATGGTTAAGTGGGGATCTTAGAAATTTTCAGTTTGTGTTTGGAAGTCTTAAGGCAAATGGCTGAGTGGTTTTGAGATTCATTTGTGAATACTAAATAGGATGTTTCTTTGACAGGTTCAGATTAATAATTTGTGTGTGTACAGTACAGTCTACCTTTCAGAGCATTTCATTCATGAAGTATTTATGCAATGAGCACATTTTTGAGGAAATGTTACATACCAGGACAGGTTACTAGGAGCTTGAAATAGAAGTATGGTTGGTGCTTATTGCATTGTTGGTCCTCTCAGTAACCCTGGGGACTAGGGGACAACTGCCAATGAAGTGAGTAGATGGGGAAGCAGAGTCTTATGGAAGGTTTTTATTCCCCCCGCAAGCTTCCCCAGACATAAAGTTATGGAGCTGGGGCTTGAATCTATAACTTCTGTCATTCATCATGCTGCATTAATATCAATGACCCCTTTTAGTGTCCTCAATAAAGTATTATAGCTTAACTGTGACTAAAAGTCCACAGTTTATCTTTCTTGAAATGAGTCTTTATTAGAGTTCAACATGGCATGTGAATCCAGGACATCTCTTGTTCTCTTTCCTGAAGAGTCAGGTGAAAACTATGACTAAAGTAATTCTGATTTCTGCAAAATGACTCTTCCTCTTTGTTTTTCTATAACTTGAGCTGTGGAAGGAAGAGAGGAAATGAGAGGCGAAGAATAAAAACAAAAGGGAATAGCTGAGCTCTGCCTTCTAACCTGGTTTACGTGTTTGCTTAGAGGTTTGGTGCTAATCAGGCCATTTCATTCTGTCTGAACTCTTATAAAATGGGTGGAACTGCAACATTTTTTTTTTTTTTGGTACCCGGGATTGAACCACTGAGCCACATCCCCAGCCCCACCCCCCATTTTTAAAAAAATATATTTTATTAGAGACAAGATCTTGCTGAGTTGCTTAGGGCCTTGCTAAGTTTCTGAGGCTGGCTTTGATCTCGTGATCCTCCTCCCTCAGCCTCCTGAGCCACTGGGATTACAGACGTGCCACTGTGCCTGGCAGGACTACAACATTTTAAGATCCCTCTAGCCCTGCAACTCTGTGTAATGAAAGTAAAGGAGGGAAGTGCAGGAGCCCTGTTTGGGGATTGACTTGATTTGTGGTTGACTATGAGCCGTGGAGATTTGGGCTTTGTTGCCTCCCGTAGTCTCACGGGACTTGTTGCGGGATCTCGAGTGACTTGGCCGAAATTGCTGATCGGGTCAGCACCATTTTAGTGGTGTGTTTGTCATGTGTTAGTCGTTGTTAGAACCAGAGAGAAAAGTTATCAGAATAAAAAGCTGTTTGTCTCCAGTTCGCCTCTGAAGTTTTTCCCGCGGCTCCGTTGCTCCAAGCGCTTCAGGCGGCAACAGGTGGCGGCCCGTACAGGGACTTCGGAGCGGACAGGTAAGAACTGAAAGGTCTCTAAAGATGGGTTCGAATATAACTGAATCCCAAGTGATAGAGGCTATGCAAAGACTCCTTGATATACCTGACTCTGTTCTCAGTGAGGAGTATATAGACAAAAGTGAAAGTGATCAAAAAAGTGTAGATTCCACTGGGCCAACTGAGACCAGTAAAGAGAGTATTAGAAGAGACCCAAAAATGACAAAAATCCAAGCTATTAAAGCTATTCGGGAGTTATTGGTAAAAGCTGAAGGATACTTGCTCTCACTGGAACCTGGGCCTCAGGATATTGCTGTCAGTGAAATTAGCAGTGGTGAGGAATCTAGTAAAAGTGATCCTGAGAAAATGAGGAAAAAGAAACTAAAAAAGACCAAGAAAAAGGACGGTCAGGTAGAGCAGCCACTTGTGTCCTCTACTCCCCCATGGGTGGAATCCATTACAGAAAATATGAAGGGTATTACTAGGCATTTGCATACCCTAGAAACAGAAATAAAAAGTCTTTCTGATCGCTTATGCGCTCTCGAGGACAACTCACAGATACATTGGGAACCGCCAGCATTTGAAAAGAAAAATGGACAGAGTGTCCATCAGTCAGTAGATTTCAAAACAATAAAAAATCTCAAAGAGGCAGTAATGACTTATGGGCCCCAAGCTCCTTTCACGTTGAGTATGCTGGAGTCCCTTAACACCTTTAGCTTAACCCCCTCAGACTGGAAAAGTCTATGTAAAGCAACATTAAGCGGGGGGCAATTCTTGGTTTGGCGATCGCAATTCCAAGAACTTTGTATAGAAACAGCTAAAAGAAACGCGGCTGCAGGGTTTGAAAACTATAATATAGACATGCTCACAGGAGAAGGGCAATTCGCAGACTTACAGGCTCAAACAGATTATGACCCAGATGTATATGCTCAGATAAATGCAGCTGCCTTAGAGGCATGGAAAACTGTACAAGGACCTGGGGATCTACAAGGTAGCTTGTCAAAAGTGATTCAAGGACCTAATGAGCCGTTATGCCGACTTTGCTGATCGACTTTTGAGAACTGCAGGTAGTGTGTTTGCAGATGTTGACCAAGCTATGCCATTAGTTGTTCAATTAGCTTATGAAAATGCAAATAAATGGTGCCAAGCAGCCATCAGGCCATGGAGAACTAAAAAGGATCTTTCCGTATATATACAACTATGTAAAGATATAAATGACGCCTTTGTCACAGGAAATGTGATTGCAGCCTCAATGAGAGGTGCTTCCTCTCGAAATTTCACAAAGGCTAAACGTAGATATTATAATCAATCAGGATATTCCAGGCAAAATTATCATAATCAATCAGGCAATTCTAGGCAAAATCCCAAAAGAGAAATAAGATCAAGCTCATACCGTGCCCCAGGCCGCTGCCCCAGGTGTAAAAAGGGAAATCATTGGGCCAATAAATGCCATTCAAAATTTGACATCCATGGAAATCCTTTGTTCAGGAATTCAAAAAACGGGGCACGGGGCCCAATACCCAGGGCCCACAAATGTACGGGGCATTGCAGAAGGAGTATCCTCAAGCATCCACTCAGATGCTTCCCCGACACAATCCCTACTACCCATCCACTCCCTCGCCAGAGGAACAAGAGGAAATGCAGGATTAGACCTCTGTTCCACCGCCCGAATAGTGTTAACACCTAAAATGGGGGTTCAACTGATACCCACAGGAGTCAGGGGACCTCTTCCCTCAGGGACTGTAGGACTTATTATCGGGCGTAGTCCTAAAAGCTTATTAGGTTTGCAAGTGACCCCAGGTGTAATAAACTCAGACTACAAAGGGGAAATAAAAATAATGCTTAGCTCACCCCAAAGTATAAGTTCTGTTAATCAAGGAGATAGAATTGCTCAGTTGCTTCTCCTTCCCAATTTACATAATTCATTTAAAATGGGTATGCCTCAAGAAGGGAACAATAGAGGATTTTGTTCCACTGACTCAAGTCCCATGGCTTGCTGGGTTCAAGACTGTTCAAGGAGGCCTATGTGTAAAATAAAAATCCAAGGAATAGAAATGGAGGGATTAATAGATACTGGAGCTGACTCTTCCATTATTAATTTACGCCAATGGCCCAAGCACTGGCCTCTGCAAAAAGCTTCAACCAGTTTAAGAGGCTTGGGATATAATAACCTCCCAGATAAAAGTGCCGTAATTTTAAAATGGGAGGATGATGAAGGCCATAAAGGAACATTTCAGCCTTATGTTTTACCTAATCTACCAGTTACTTTATGGGGAAGAGATATTTTGCAACAAATGGGAGTACACCTTGCAACCAAGCCTGCAGATGTTAAATGTGAAAACCTACAGGGTAATCTTAACCATAAAAGAACTCATTATCAAAAAGTACAGAGTAATCTTAACCCTAAAAGTAATCATTGTCGTAAAGGAAAAAGATATTTTTTTTCGGGGCCACTGAGAAAATAATTTTGAAAATACCATGGCTTTCTGAT
The DNA here is from genome assembly GCA_025594165.1 of Tamias sibiricus. NCBI lineage: Eukaryota > Metazoa > Chordata > Mammalia > Rodentia > Sciuridae > Tamias > Tamias sibiricus. Next base: position 30,322,672 of record CM046673.1, on the reverse strand, counting down.
AAGCCAGTGTGGGTCCCTCAGTGGCCCCTATCTAAAGAGAAATTACAAGCGGCCCACCTACTAGTTCAGGAACAATTAGAAGCAGGTCATATAGAACCTTCCACCTCTCCCTGGAATTCCCCCATATTTGTGATCAAGAAAAAGTCAGGAAAATGGCGATTGTTACATGATCTTAGACAAATCAATAAAACCATGCAAGTTATGGGCCCTACTCAACCTGGACTTCCTAGTCCCATAGCTATTCCAAAAAATTTCCATCTTATTACTCTTGATATAAAGGATTGCTTCTTTTCTATTCCCCTACATCCTCTGGATGCCCCCAGGTTTGCTTTTTCCATTCCTTCTATGAACAATAATGGCCCTGATCAGAGATATCAATGGAAGGTTTTACCACAGGGAATGGCTAATAGCCCCACCATATGCCAAATATATGTGGACAAGGCTATCCAACCCATTAAAAATAAATATCCAAACCTCATGTGTCTACATTACATGGATGATATTTTATTGGCCCACCCTAATCAAAAAATCTTATTTAATATATTTAGTGATGTGGTAGAAAATTTAAAAAAATATGGATTATATATGCAGAAGAAAAAGTTCAAACCAGATCTCCCATATTATATTTAGGATTTAAAATCATGGATACTTTTGTTAGAACCCCAAAAATTCTAATAAATAAAGAACATTTGACCACCCTCAATGATTTCCAAAAACTACTGGGAGACATTAATTGGCTTCGCCCTACACTAAATCTCACTACTGGCCAACTAAAACCTTTATTTGACATCCTTCGTGGAGATGATCCTGATCCATCTTCACCACGAACATTGACTCCTGATGCTAGGAAAGCTTTAAAGTTAGTAGAAAAAGCCATCGAAGGAGCTCATTGTGATAGATTTGATTTAACTCAACCACTGATATTGATTATTATTTCTTCACAATATACACCCACAGGAGTATTTTGGCAACAAGGGCCTTTATTATGGATACATTTGCCCGTCTCTCCTAAAAGTATAATTGAATCTTATACCTCCATGGTGGCTAAACTTATTCTTCAAGGACTTAAGACTTCTACTAAAATATTTGGCATTCACCCTGCTACTATTATTACTCCCTATTCATCATCACAGATTGAATACTTATGCTTCAATGATAATGATTGGGCTATAGCTAAATGCTCTACTTCTGCAAATTTTGATAATCATCTTCCTAAGTCCCCTATATTATCTTTTTGTATTAATCATCCTATTATATTTCCACAGGTAATAAAAAATCAACCTATTCCTAAGGCATTTAATGTATTTACAGATGGGTCCTCAAATGGTACTGCTACAGTAGTCACTAAAAAAGAAAATATGACTTACATAACTGCACATAAATCAGCTCAACTAGTGGAATTGGAAGCTGTGGTAAGAGCTCTGGAAAATTTTAGGGACCAGCCTGTAAACATTTTTTCAGATAGCCACTATATTGTACAAGCCATCCCAAAATTAGAGTTAGCAGGACCAATAGCACCTCATACTCCAGCCTTTAAATTGTTTTATCAAATACAAAAACTTTTGTGGGCAAGAAAAGAACCTCTATTCGTAGGCCATATTAGAGCACATACTAATTTGCCTGGTCCCCTCCATGAAGGTAATCAAAAGGCTGATGAACTTACAAAAACAATATTTATACTTTCAGTGCTACAACAAGCTACTTTATTCCACTCCCAGTTTCATGTCAACAGCACCACCTTGCAACGTAGGTTTAAAATCACAAAGGAGCAAGCCAGAACAATTGTAAAAGATTGTAAATCTTGTATGACACATTTGCCCAATCCTCATTTCGGAGTTAACCCTAGAGGATTAATGCCCAATCATTTGTGGCAGATGGATCTTACTCATGAGCCAAGTTTTGGAAAATTGTGATTTATTCATGTGACCATAGATTCATGCTCAGGCATGGTTTTTGCTTCCTTACATTCTGGAGATGTTACATCTCATTGTTTGCAAGCTTTTGCTGCATTGGGCATCCCCAAAATGCTTAAAACGGATAATGGCCCCGCATATACGTCCTCGTCTTTCAAAGAGTTTTGCGCAAAATTCAATATATCCCATAAAACAGGCATCCCATACAATCCTCAGGGTCAGGGCATTATTGAAAGAGCAAACCGAACACTGAAAATTATGTTATTAAAACAAAAAGAAGGAAATTGGAAAAGTCCTAAGGACAGATTGGCAGTTGCCCTGTTTACCTTCAATTTCTTAACTTTAGACTCTAATGGTTATTCTGCTGGAGACAGACATTGGAATCCACACCAACAACATAAACCTTTGGTTTACTGGAAGGATGTTCTTTCAGGTACATGGAAGGGTCCAGATCCAGTATTAATTTGGGGAAGAGGATCTGTTTGTGTTTTTCCAAAAGACGAATCCTCTCCAATATGGATACCATCTAGATTAATAAAACAGGTACCACATCAAAATGATCAAGATGAAGTTATTGAAGTATCAAGATTAATAAAAAAGGTACAAAATCAAGAGGACCAAGATCAAGGTACAGAATGATTCCCTCAAAAGAGTCCTTCAAAATATTTCACAACTTAAGTGTCATTCCTCCCGGCCGGGACAAGGAGATCTCTCTTTAGTGTGCACACAATTGTATTTTTTTTTCCTTTTTATACATGTCTTTATGTCTGTACATTTGTCTACATTTCATGTTAATGTGACATCACAAATATATGTTTGTATGTTTGTTCGTCTGTCCAGTGTGACATCACAAAGTACAAAGCGCTTATGAAAAAGAAAAAAAAAATATATATGGATCCAAATAACTTTAATTCATTTTAGGTTAAGAGTATTCAATTTAGGTAAATAATTTTATAAATGAAGGTACTTTCAATTTTGATTTATAGGTGTCCCTCGGACTTCTCTTTAGCAAACAATATGACTAGTGCTATATAACCTGATATTTTGGTGTTTTGACTTAAGATTGTTTATTTGTTATTAACTTCATTTGTTTAATAGCTCATTAATTTCAATTATCTCAACAGGTAAAAGATTGCTCTGTATACAGAGACTCAAGGGTTCCAGTTAACAAATTATTTCTCTAAAGTGCCTTTACCTTTTCTTTAATCTATCTTTAATGCAGTAATTACCCTCAGTCTTTCTTTGTTTTGTTCTAAATATGATATTTTTCCAACTTATGTTTGTAGAAGCTCAACCAGCGATGTGTGTGAACAAAAATCAACTTTAATTTTCAGCTCAACCAGCGATGTATGTGAACAAGAATCAACTTTAATTTTCTAATCTAATTATTCTATTTTGTAGTTTGACAACTCGCCTCTTGACTCAGTGCTGCAATAGCACTGCCTTTCCTTTAATAATTGATGCTTGAGTTTCTAGGTAGCGGGCCCTGAAGATTTGCCGGTGGCATTGTCTAAACATAAAAAAGATGTCTGCTGCTACAGCTGCAGGGATCGCGGCCGCCGCAAGCATCCCTGCTGCTCAAACATCAAACAGCCTCACCAACAGTGTGGCCTCTGCTCTACATGCATGGGGCCTCCTACATCAACATGTTATAACAAATGGACATTTTGATCTTTCATTGTTTGGGACTTTACGGGACAATGCCTTGCAGGTATTTGTCTAGAGAATTCAGTGTGTTACTTGATGGAACTTAGGGCAGCTGATTTGTTTAAACAATTTGATATGCTATGCAATTTGGCTCATCACCAAAAGGCTTGTCGCCTTAAAGCCGCAACATCTCCTCACAATTGGACGGCTGTTAGTCATCATATATAGTCGATCCTAAAGGGCTCCATTGGATGGCTGGTTAGCCAATGACGGGTAAGATCCCCAGAGGGGGACAACCTAAGACAGGCACAGTCGCACGGGACAGTCTCATGTGGCCGACATATCAACCTAAGACAGGAGTCAAGGGCACAGCCTTGATTATCCGATGACGGGTAAGAATGTTGGTTGCACATAGACGTCCTAGAGCATTACCTCTTTTAAAACAAAAAGGGGGAAATGCAGGAGCCCTGTTTGGGGATTGACTTGATTTGCGGTTGACTATGAGCCGTGGAGATTTGGGCTTTGTTGCCTCCCGTAGTCTCACGGGACTTGTTGCGGGATCTCGAGTGACTTGGCCGAAATTGCTGATCGGGTCAGCGCCATTTTAGTGGTGTGTTTGTCGTGTGTTAGTCGTTGTTAGAACCAGAGAGAAAAGTTATCAGAATAAAAAGCTGTTTGTCTCCAGTTCGCCTCTGAAGTTTTTCCCACGGCTCCGTTGCTCCAAGCGCTTCAGGCGGCAACAGGGAAAGCGGGGGGCAATTCTTGGTTTGGCGATCGCAATTCCAAGAACTTTGTATAGAAACAGCTAAAAGAAACGCGGCTGCAGGGTTTGAAAACTATAATATAGACATGCTCACAGGAGAAGGGCAATTCGCAGACTTACAGGCTCAAACAGATTATGACCCAGATGTATAATGCTCAGATAAATGCAGCTGCCTTAGAGGCATGGAAAACTGTACAAGGACCTGGGGATCTACAAGGTAGCTTGTCAAAAGTGATTCAAGGACCTAATGAGCCGTATGCCGACTTTGCTGATCGACTTTTGAGAACTGCAGGTAGTGTGTTTGCAGATGTTGACCAAGCTATGCCATTAGTTGTTCAATTAGCTTATGAAAATGCAAATAAATGGTGCCAAGCAGCCATCAGGCCATGGAGAACTAAAAAGGATCTTTCCGTATATATACAACTATGTAAAGATATAAATGACGCCTTTGTCACAGGAAATGTGATTGCAGCCTCAATGAGAGGTGCTTCCTCTCGAAATTTCACAAAGGCTAAACGTAGATATTATAATCAATCAGGATATTCCAGGCAAAATTATCATAATCAATCAGGCAATTCTAGGCAAAATCCCAAAAGAGAAATAAGATCAAGCTCATACCGTGCCCCAGGCCGCTGCCCCAGGTGTAAAAAGGAAATCATTGGGCCAATAAATGCCATTCAAAATTTGACATCCATGGAAATCCTTTGTTCAGGAATTCAAAAAACGGGGCACGGGGCCCAATACCCCAGGGCCCACAAATGTACGGGGCATTGCAGAAGGAGTATCCTCAAGCATCCACTCAGATGCTTCCCCGACACAATCCCTACTACCCATCCACTCCCTCGCCAGAGGAACAAGAGGAAATGCAGGATTAGACCTCTGTTCCACCGCCCGAATAGTGTTAACACCTAAAATGGGGGTTCAACTGATACCCACAGGAGTCAGGGGACCTCTTCCCTCAGGGACTGTAGGACTTATTATCGGGCGTAGTCCTAAAAGCTTATTAGGTTTGCAAGTGACCCCAGGTGTAATAAACTCAGACTACAAAGGGGAAATAAAAATAATGCTTAGCTCACCCCAAAGTATAAGTTCTGTTAATCAAGGAGATAGAATTGCTCAGTTGCTTCTCCTTCCCAATTTACATAATTCATTTAAAATGGGTATGCCTCAAGAAGGGAACAATAGAGGATTTTGTTCCACTGACTCAAGTCCCATGGCTTGCTGGGTTCAAGACTGTTCAAGGAGGCCTATGTGTAAAATAAAAATCCAAGGAATAGAAATGGAGGGATTAATAGATACTGGAGCTGACTCTTCCATTATTAATTTACGCCAATGGCCCAAGCACTGGCCTCTGCAAAAAGCTTCAACCAGTTTAAGAGGCTTGGGATATAATAACCTCCCAGATAAAAGTGCCGTAATTTTAAAATGGGAGGATGATGAAGGCCATAAAGGAACATTTCAGCCTTATGTTTTACCTAATCTACCAGTTACTTTATGGGGAAGAGATATTTTGCAACAAATGGGAGTACACCTTGCAACCAAGCCTGCAGATGTTAAATGTGAAAACCTACAGGGTAATCTTAACCATAAAAGAACTCATTATCAAAAAGTACAGAGTAATCTTAACCCTAAAAGTAATCATTGTCGTAAAGGAAAAAGATATTTTTTTTTCGGGGCCACTGAGAAAATAATTTTGAAAATACCATGGCTTTCTGATAAGCCAGTGTGGGTCCCTCAGTGGCCCCTATCTAAAGAGAAATTACAAGCGGCCCACCTACTAGTTCAGGAACAATTAGAAGCAGGTCATATAGAACCTTCCACCTCTCCCTGGAATTCCCCCATATTTGTGATCAAGAAAAAGTCAGGAAAATGGCGATTGTTACATGATCTTAGACAAATCAATAAAACCATGCAAGTTATGGGCCCTACTCAACCTGGACTTCCTAGTCCCATAGCTATTCCAAAAAATTTCCATCTTATTACTCTTGATATAAAGGATTGCTTCTTTTCTATTCCCCTACATCCTCTGGATGCCCCCAGGTTTGCTTTTTCCATTCCTTCTATGAACAATAATGGCCCTGATCAGAGATATCAATGGAAGGTTTTACCACAGGGAATGGCTAATAGCCCCACCATATGCCAAATATATGTGGACAAGGCTATCCAACCCATTAAAAATAAATATCCAAACCTCATGTGTCTACATTACATGGATGATATTTTATTGGCCCACCCTAATCAAAAAATCTTATTTAATATATTTAGTGATGTGGTAGAAAATTTAAAAAAATATGGATTATATATGCAGAAGAAAAAGTTCAAACCAGATCTCCCATATTATATTTAGGATTTAAAATCATGGATACTTTTGTTAGAACCCCAAAAATTCTAATAAATAAAGAACATTTGACCACCCTCAATGATTTCCAAAAAAACTACTGGGAGACATTAATTGGCTTCGCCCTACACTAAATCTCACTACTGGCCAACTAAAACCTTTATTTGACATCCTTCGTGGAGATGATCCTGATCCATCTTCACCACGAACATTGACTCCTGATGCTAGGAAAGCTTTAAAGTTAGTAGAAAAAGCCATCGAAGGAGCTCATTGTGATAGATTTGATTTAACTCAACCACTGATATTGATTATTATTTCTTCACAATATACACCCACAGGAGTATTTTGGCAACAAGGGCCTTTATTATGGATACATTTGCCCGTCTCTCCTAAAAGTATAATTGAATCTTATACCTCCATGGTGGCTAAACTTATTCTTCAAGGACTTAAGACTTCTACTAAAATATTTGGCATTCACCCTGCTACTATTATTACTCCCTATTCATCATCACAGATTGAATACTTATGCTTCAATGATAATGATTGGGCTATAGCTAAATGCTCTACTTCTGCAAATTTTGATAATCATCTTCCTAAGTCCCCTATATTATCTTTTTGTATTAATCATCCTATTATATTTCCACAGGTAATAAAAAATCAACCTATTCCTAAGGCATTTAATGTATTTACAGATGGGTCCTCAAATGGTACTGCTACAGTAGTCACTAAAAAAGAAAATATGACTTACATAACTGCACATAAATCAGCTCAACTAGTGGAATTGGAAGCTGTGGTAAGAGCTCTGGAAAATTTTAGGGACCAGCCTGTAAACATTTTTTCAGATAGCCACTATATTGTACAAGCCATCCCAAAATTAGAGTTAGCAGGACCAATAGCACCTCATACTCCAGCCTTTAAATTGTTTTATCAAATACAAAAACTTTTGTGGGCAAGAAAAGAACCTCTATTCGTAGGCCATATTAGAGCACATACTAATTTGCCTGGTCCCCTCCATGAAGGTAATCAAAAGGCTGATGAACTTACAAAAACAATATTTATACTTTCAGTGCTACAACAAGCTACTTTATTCCACTCCCAGTTTCATGTCAACAGCACCACCTTGCAACGTAGGTTTAAAATCACAAAGGAGCAAGCCAGAACAATTGTAAAAGATTGTAAATCTTGTATGACACATTTGCCCAATCCTCATTTCGGAGTTAACCCTAGAGGATTAATGCCCAATCATTTGTGGCAGATGGATCTTACTCATGAGCCAAGTTTTGGAAAATTGTGATTTATTCATGTGACCATAGATTCATGCTCAGGCATGGTTTTTGCTTCCTTACATTCTGGAGATGTTACATCTCATTGTTTGCAAGCTTTTGCTGCATTGGGCATCCCCAAAATGCTTAAAACGGATAATGGCCCCGCATATACGTCCTCGTCTTTCAAAGAGTTTTGCGCAAAATTCAATATATCCCATAAAACAGGCATCCCATACAATCCTCAGGGTCAGGGCATTATTGAAAGAGCAAACCGAACACTGAAAATTATGTTATTAAAACAAAAAGAAGGAAATTGGAAAAGTCCTAAGGACAGATTGGCAGTTGCCCTGTTTACCTTCAATTTCTTAACTTTAGACTCTAATGGTTATTCTGCTGGAGACAGACATTGGAATCCACACCAACAACATAAACCTTTGGTTTACTGGAAGGATGTTCTTTCAGGTACATGGAAGGGTCCAGATCCAGTATTAATTTGGGGAAGAGGATCTGTTTGTGTTTTTCCAAAAGACGAATCCTCTCCAATATGGATACCATCTAGATTAATAAAACAGGTACCACATCAAAATGATCAAGATGAAGTTATTGAAGTATCAAGATTAATAAAAAAGGTACAAAATCAAGAGGACCAAGATCAAGGTACAGAATGATTCCCTCAAAAGAGTCCTTCAAAATATTTCACAACTTAAGTGTCATTCCTCCCGGCCGGGACAAGGAGATCTCTCTTTAGTGTGCACACAATTGTATTTTTTTTTCCTTTTTATACATGTCTTTATGTCTGTACATTTGTCTACATTTCATGTTAATGTGACATCACAAATATATGTTTGTATGTTTGTTCGTCTGTCCAGTGTGACATCACAAAGTACAAAGCGCTTATGAAAAAAGAAAAAAAAAATATATATGGATCCAAATAACTTTAATTCATTTTAGGTTAAGAGTATTCAATTTAGGTAAATAATTTTATAAATGAAGGTACTTTCAATTTTGATTTATAGGTGTCCCTCGGACTTCTCTTTAGCAAACAATATGACTAGTGCTATATAACCTGATATTTTGGTGTTTTGACTTAAGATTGTTTATTTGTTATTAACTTCATTTGTTTAATAGCTCATTAATTTCAATTATCTCAACAGGTAAAAGATTGCTCTGTATACAGAGACTCAAGGGTTCCAGTTAACAAATTATTTCTCTAAAGTGCCTTTACCTTTTCTTTAATCTATCTTTAATGCAGTAATTACCCTCAGTCTTTCTTTGTTTTGTTCTAAATATGATATTTTTCCAACTTATGTTTGTAGAAGCTCAACCAGCGATGTGTGTGAACAAAAATCAACTTTAATTTTCAGCTCAACCAGCGATGTATGTGAACAAGAATCAACTTTAATTTTCTAATCTAATTATTCTATTTTGTAGTTTGACAACTCGCCTCTTGACTCAGTGCTGCAATAGCACTGCCTTTCCTTTAATAATTGATGCTTGAGTTTCTAGGTAGCGGGCCCTGAAGATTTGCCGGTGGCATTGTCTAAACATAAAAAAGATGTCTGCTGCTACAGCTGCAGGGATCGCGGCCGCCGCAAGCATCCCTGCTGCTCAAACATCAAACAGCCTCACCAACAGTGTGGCCTCTGCTCTACATGCATGGGGCCTCCTACATCAACATGTTATAACAAATGGACATTTTGATCTTTCATTGTTTGGGACTTTACGGGACAATGCCTTGCAGGTATTTGTCTAGAGAATTCAGTGTGTTACTTGATGGAACTTAGGGCAGCTGATTTGTTTAAACAATTTGATATGCTATGCAATTTGGCTCATCACCAAAAGGCTTGTCGCCTTAAAGCCGCAACATCTCCTCACAATTGGACGGCTGTTAGTCATCATATATAGTCGATCCTAAAGGGCTCCATTGGATGGCTGGTTAGCCAATGACGGGTAAGATCCCCAGAGGGGGACAACCTAAGACAGGCACAGTCGCACGGGACAGTCTCATGTGGCCGACATATCAACCTAAGACAGGAGTCAAGGGCACAGCCTTGATTATCCGATGACGGGTAAGAATGTTGGTTGCACATAGACGTCCTAGAGCATTACCTCTTTTAAAACAAAAAGGGGGAAATGCAGGAGCCCTGTTTGGGGATTGACTTGATTTGCGGTTGACTATGAGCCGTGGAGATTTGGGCTTTGTTGCCTCCCGTAGTCTCACGGGACTTGTTGCGGGATCTCGAGTGACTTGGCCGAAATTGCTGATCGGGTCAGCGCCATTTTAGTGGTGTGTTTGTCGTGTGTTAGTCGTTGTTAGAACCAGAGAGAAAAGTTATCAGAATAAAAAGCTGTTTGTCTCCAGTTCGCCTCTGAAGTTTTTCCCACGGCTCCGTTGCTCCAAGCGCTTCAGGCGGCAACAGGGAAGGATAGAAAGGAAAGACAGGATGGTTGGACCTTCAGAAAAGCATAGGGAAACAATTCCTTTGTTGCCACTTTCCTATATCCAGAGAATCTCTTGTGCTTTACCTGAAGCAGTGTGACTCCAAATAACCTCTCAGAAAGCAGTTTGACATTATCTTCAAGGCTGAACATACTCTAAGAGCTAAGAGTTTCCCTTCCAAGGGAACCATTCACATGTACGCGAGAAGAAATTGCAAGAATGTTCATAGCAGCACTGGAGTGGAAGAAAAAACTTGCAAACCACCCAAAGCCAGTCAGGAAGAGCAGATGAAGAAATTGTTCCTAAGGAAACAGTCATCATGACTTCTTCCAGCTCTTTCTGTATTCTCTTCACTTGCCATTGCATCAGCTTTAGGTGTTGAACAGAACCTCATGGCTAATGCATATTCCCTGTCTTTATAGAATTCCAGTATCCTTTTGCTTCCTCTCACTGTATTGACACACTGGTTCAATTAGTCAATGTTCATCTTTAATTGTGGAAATACATAGTAGTGTGTCAATAGATGATCTGAGAAGTCTTGATGACTCCTTTGCTAGAACTACGAAATGTATTATTTGGTCCTTTAGCAGATTAGAAAATTATTTTTTTTCTTTCAATCTAATTTCCACTTCTACATATTTACCTGTTCTGGAAGTGTCATACAAATGGAGTTATATAATATGTGACATTTTGTGACTAGACTCACTTAGCATAATTTTTGCAAGGTTCATCGATGTTGTACCATGTATCAGTTCATTCCTTTTTTTGACTGGGTAATATTTCACAGCATGGATATACCTCATTTTGTTAATGTAGTATATACTGTATCTTGTTAATCTATTAATATATTATTTTCGATTTTTTTGGCTATTATGAGCCATTGTGAGAATAGTGCTGCTATAACCATTTGTGTAAAAATTTTGTGCCAACATGTTTTCAGTTTGCTTGGTAATAGACTTAAGAGTAGAAGAGTGAGGTCATTTGTAACATGATGTTTAACTTTTTGAAGAATTATTTTATTGTTTTCAAAAGTGAATAAACCATTTTACAGCTCTACCTTCAATGTATAAGGGTTCTAATTTTTTCACTTCTTCTCCAACACTTGTTATTGTTTGTCATTTTCTTAACCAGCCTAGTGTCTGTGAAATGGCATCTTACAACGGTTTTGATTTGCATTTTTTCTAATCACTAATGATTTTGAACATCTTTTCAGAAATTTTTTGGCCATTTTAAAAACTTATTTGAAAAAATATCTATAGAAGTCCTTTATTAATCTTTATTGTTTTTTATTGTTTAATTGTAGTAGCTCTTTATACATGCTGGATACAAACTAATCACATATATAAGATTTCCATATATGTTCTCCTGTACTGTGGATTACCTTTTAAGTTCCTTGAAGCACAAAAATTTTAATTTTAGTTAAGTCCAATTCATTTATATTTTGTTTTTCTTTTGTTGTTTGTGCTTTGGGTATCATATATATATATATATTTTTTTGTACCGGGGACTGAACTCAGGGGCACTTGACCACTGGGTCACATCCCCAGCCCTTTTTTGTGTTTTATTAGAGACAGGGTCTCACTGAGTTGCTAAGTGCCTCGCCGTGGCTGAGGCTGGCTTTGAACTTGTGATCTTCCTGCCTCAGCCTCCCAAAGTGCTGGGATTACAGGTGTGCGCCACCGCGCCTGGCTGGGTATCATATTTAAGAAACATTGTCTAATCCAAGATTATCAAGATTTATTCCTGGGTTTTCTTCTAAGAGTTTATCATCTTAGTTCTTATGTTTAGTCTATGATCCATTGGAATTACTTTTTGCATGTAATGTGAAGTAAGAAACAAATCTTTTTTTTTTTTAAATTCTAATTTGTTACATATATGACAGCAGAATGCATTACAACTTCAATCTTTTGATATTCATTTGTTGTAGCATCATTTTTAGAAAAGATTATTCTGTCCCTCCTTGAATTGTTTTGGCTCCCTTGTTGAGAATTAATTGTCCCAAAACATGAAGGCTTATTTATAGATTCTTGATTCTATTCAGGTGATCTATATGTCTGTCCTTATGCCTTTACCACACTGTCTTGATTACTGATACTTTGTAATGAGTTTTGACGTTAGAAAGTGTGAGTTCCCCTATTTCTACTTTATCAATTGTTTCCTATTCTGAATACTTTGCATTTTCTATATATTTTAAAATCAACTTGTTAATTTCTGCAGAGAAGGAATTTGGAATTTTAATTTTAATAGAAATTGCATTGAATCTGTAGATAAATTTTGGGGAGTATTGCATTACAATCAAATTAAATCTTCCAACCCATGAACATTTGTTTAAGCTTACTTTAATTTCTTTTAATACATTTTTTTTAGTTTTTATTGTATAAATCTTGCACTTCTTTTGTTAAATTTATTCCAATGTATTTTCTTTTCATTAGACTACAATAAATGGAATTTTTTTAAAATTTCACATTGCTTTGCTATTAAAAAATTAGTATGTTGGTCTTCCATCTTTAAACTTAGCTCTGCTTATTTACTAATTCTGATATTTTTAAAACTTGTTTTTATTTTTTAACTTTTTTAATTGGCCCATTATAATTATACATAATAGTGGGATCCATTGTTACATATTACTACATTCAATAATTTGGTTTATTATTTTTATTTTAGGATTTCTTAGGATTTTAAAATTTTTCCTTACTGGGAACTGAACCTAGGGTTTCTATGCCACAGAACTACATTCCCCACCCTTTTTTATTTTGGGACAGAGTATCATTGTGTTACTTTGCTTGTCCTTGAACTTGTGATATTCCTCCCTCTACCTCCTGGATAGCTGGGATCACAGCTGTGTACATCTGTGCCATGCTCTTAGGGATTTTTATGTATAAGATTATGCCATCTCTCAACAGACAAAGTTTTACTTCTTCCTATCCAATCTTAATGCCACTTTTGCCTTTCTTCTTGCCAATTTGCTCTAGAGAAAAAACTTTAGTATGTGTTGGACAAAGACAGAAAGAATGGACATCTGTCTTTTTCCAGATCTAAGGGGAAACATTTTCACTTTTTCACTGTACTACCATTGTGGTTTTCATAGATAGCCTATATTAGGTTAAGGGAATTCCCATTCCTTCTCAGTTTGCGGAATATCCTGTATTGTGACATAGTATTGTATCTTGTAAATTCTTTTTCTCCACTGACTGAGATGATCATGTAGTTTTTGTCCTATATTCTATCCACTGGTGTTTTACACTGATTTTCATATGGCAAATCAATTTTGCACTCCTGGGATAAATATTTCTGGATTCCATTCACTAGTATTTAGTGGAGAAATTTTGCACCTATATTTATAAGTAATATATGTCTGTGGTTTTTTTGTGATGCCTTTCTTTGATTTTATATTAGTCAACAGTTTACTTATAGAATGATTTGAGAAATATTACCAGCTCTTCTATTTCTTGGAAGGTTCTTTAAAGATCATTGTTAGTTTTGCTTTAAACATTTGGTAGAATTCACCAATGAAATCATTTAGGGCTTGGCTTTTCTTTGTGGGAAATTGCCCTATTGTGAATCCAATCTCTACTTGCTATAAATCTAATCCTTCCTTCTTTCCTCTTTTCTTCTTCCCTCCCTATCATAAATATTTATTGGTGCTTGCCATGTATGTATTTTGATAATTGAGAATATGGTGGTAAACAAAGCTACAGAATTCTTTGTCTTAAAATTTTTTGCATTCTCTTGGGGCTGGGGCTGTGGCTCAGTGGTAGAGCACTTGCCTAGCATGAGTGAGGCACTGGGTTTGATTCCTGGCACCACATAAAAATAAAAACAAATAAAATAGAGGTATTGTGTCCATCTACAACTAAAAAATATTTAAAAATATTTTGCATTCTCTATGGAGATACTGGCAAACAAATGAATGCCATACATATTTCCCCCCACATCCCCTCCCCGCCACACACTCACTAACACCAGGCAGTGAAGTGTACAATAGTATAAAAGAAGTCAGAATAAAGAAACAGTGAAGGAGGTGATGGTGGGGAAGTTGTTCCCATGCAAATTCACTGAATAGGTGACAGACTCAGAAGTGGGAGGAAAGAAAGGTAAATCCGTGAACTGTTAATACATGAGTACTAATGGATTGTTTGTTGGTTTGAAGGCAGAAAATTACTTTATTCATGGTTTGGACCAACTTGTTAAACCATTTTAAAAGATTTTAAGCAAAATTACATTGTATATATACTTACTGAACATTAATTCAGTTAAGTACATCCAGAAATTTAAAAAGAACAGAGGAAGAAGAAAGACTTCCTCAACACTCCATCTAATGATCCCACTGTGTGCTGTGATGAGAGCAATGAATCTTAGATTCCATTCTCATTTCCCAGGGCCTTCTCAAAGTTTAAGCACTTCACCAAGATGGGTGCCTTTCATGCTTGAGGTTGTGGGAAGGTAATATTCTCAGGATTAATTCTGAAGATACAAAACTTGTACCACGTGTTTTTACTTTGGAACCTAACTCCTACTAAATAATAATTCTTCCATAAGTTCCTTGAGGGCAAAGATTGTGCTGTTAATGCTGTTTACAGGCTATCAAATTACGCGGAAGAGTTGTGGCCACTGTGATAGCCACCTACTTTTAGTCTATATTTATACTTATACACTCTTTGCTCTTTAGGATTAATTCCAAGTTGGTATCATCCATTGGTCAATATAGACAGATGGTTGAGAAAGAAGGATCTCATTTGAAGTCCCTGAAGTAACTAAAAAAGTAATGAGGAAGAAAGAAAATTCAATGATGGATTATATTGGTGAGACCCAGCAGGACAATACTGGGAATGAAGGAAAGGTTTGGGGTTGGTTGGATGACAACCTGTGAACTAGTTCTATATAAATTCTAGTTTTAAGCATATTCTGGGACATATGGTTTGCTTCAGGCATGGAAACACTTGGAGTTAAATGATTTGTCAGTAAAACACAAAGTAGGTTCCAAAGTATATTTTTTGAAACTTTTTTCTTACTTATTTTATACCAAACTGATACTGATAAGACAGAAAGGAGTAGCAACCAAGTACTTACTGCCAACATATAGAATACTTTCAAGGGTTTATCAAAAATATTGACATATCACCAAAGGCAGGTGACATAGCAGCTCCTTTGTGAATAAGACTGCAACCTGAAAATTAGGTCTCTATAAAAAGGCAAAGTGTGTGTTTTTCTAAATTCTATATTTAAAACACTACATAATTCTCTATGCAGACTTATTATACAAAAAGAAATGCTTACACTCTCAACCTCATTTGCCTTAATTATTACAGGAAAAAAAATCAATATATGAAAATAGCCCAATCAGTTGTTAGATCCTTTGCTTAGATTTTGGGTCACTCTATGGTATACCTGTTCCTTTAACCTTGGAATTGTAGAATTTCAACATTAAAATAGATATAGGACAAATTGTCTCAATGATAAAATCCTTTAGAAGCTGGCATTTGGCCTATGCTTAAATGCTTTTCATAGTGAAGAACTCACTAACTACCCAAGCCATGCATTTAACTTTTAAATAATTTTACCTAACCAATAAAAATATATTCCAAAGCAACATTCAGTCATTAGTTTACTTCTATTCTCTAAATATTTGTTTTCCTGATATTCAAGGTAGTCATTATTTTCTCTTCAGGTCTCATTTTTTTTTCTTTTAATAGAGAATTATGGGTATACATAGTTGGGTTCATTCTGACAAAATCACACATGCATGAAATTTGATTTCAGTTCATGTTCCCCTTTTCCCCCCTCCCCTCTCCCTCCCTGATTCTCTTTCTTCTACTCTACCAATCTTACTTGTGTTCATTTATTTGTTTTTGATTGGTTCTTTCTACTTACACTTAAAGGTGAAATTCCCTGTGGTATATTTATATATTCACATTACTTGATATTTGTTAAATTCATTCTGCATTTCCTCCCCTTTATTCTCCATCCTCCCTCACTTTCAATCTCCTTTTTTCTACTCCAATCATATTTCCTATATTTCCGTGATATCCAGTGCTTCTCTCCTTCTTTCCCTTATTTTGTTCTAGCTTCCATATATGAGAGAAAACACTCAACCCTTGATTTTCTGAGATTGGCTTATTTCACTTAACATGATGTTCTCCATTTCCATCCACTTACCGTAAATACCATAATTTCATTCTTCTTTATGGCTGAATAAAACTCCATTGTGTATACATACCACATTTTCATCATCCAATCATCTATTGATGAGCATCTGGGGTGATTTCATAATTTGGCTATTGTAAATTGTGCTGATATAAATACTGAAGTGTCTGTATCATTCTAGTATGCTCAATTTAGTTCTGGTGGATAAATACCAAGGAGTAGGATAGCTGGGTCATATGTTGGTTACATTTCTAGTTTTATGAGGAGTCTCCATACTGCTTTCCTGAATGGTTGTACTCATCTCCATTCACACCAACGATGTATTAATGCACCTTTCCCCCCAGATCCTCACCAGCATTTATTATTATTTGTGTTCTTGATAATTACCATTCTGACTGGAATGACTGGAATGAGATGAAGTCTTAGTGTAGTTTTGATTTGTAGTTTTCTGATTGCTAGAGATGTTGAGCTTTTTTTCCCATATATTTGTTGGCCACTTGTGCTTCTTTTCTTTCTTTCTTTCTTTTCTTTTTCTTTCTTTTTTTTTTTTGAGAAAGGTCTGTTTAGTTATTTTTCCTATTTATGGATCAGGTTATCTGTTGTTTTTTTTTTTTTTTTTTTTTTTTTTTTTAGTGTGTGGGTGTGTGTGAAGTTTTTGTTGGGGGGGTCTCGTTTTTCTATTTTTTTCCGAGAGAAGTGTCACCATTTTATTTAAAAATTTTAAGATAATTTTTAAAGCAAAAGTAACTCCTTATGGATAATGTTGTTCAGTCCAGTTACGCAGTATTGTGAAACTGTCTGAAAGAAGACCCAGGTGCTCAGGTGACCCAAGCCAGTCATTCTCATGCTTTGTCAATAGTTTGCAGTGCTTCATTGATTTTCCGATGTGACAGAATATGACCTCTTTTCAACTGTGGGGCATGGAGGGAATTGCCTCAGAAAGAATCCTGGCTTCTGGAGCTTCATTGACAGGGAATAGAAGGTTTCACTTTCATTATTCCAGATATAGGTTGGTTGACCCAAATCCATTCTAACTTTCCACAGGGAAATGATAGATCTCAGATATATAAGAACCTACACTTATCATCTAGAAAGGCCAAGAGAAACATCTGGGTCTATAAATCCTATTCTTCACTAAGCTACCTTTTAAAGGAATATTTCAGCCCATTTAGTGTTCTAGCATGTGTGCACATTGTAGTCACCTAATTATAGGAGCTAAAGCAACACAACAATTATGAAGCTGTATTATAGCAAAGCAACTCAAAAACTCAGTGACTCTATTAGAATTTTAAGGGAGTTAATCTTCTGGGAAGTGTTCTTATTAATAAAACAATTAATTTATATTTATATTTATTCTCAGCAAGGAAGAAGGTTGGCCATAGTCAGAATGCAAAGGAGCTGTGTGAATGCACCACTTCCTCACATTTCTGGAGGGTCTCAGGGTCAGGTCACTTACTTGCAAAGCCATCTGGGCCAATTTTTGTTCAGTCTTTCCTGGAGAAGAGAAGTTTTCCTTCAGAGGTGTTTTCTACAAATCTGTAGGGATTTAACCCCTACAGTCCCAGACTGCAGCACAAGAAGCAGGACACTGAGTTTTAGTTGATGCTGAGTTCAGTAATGGTACATCATGGAATGTATTCACAAGTAGACACCTATCTGCTGGAGTAGGTTTATAGCCATAGAAGAACTGCAGAATTGGGGTCTTCTGTTTCCTACCCTCACTACATCTATGCCATAGAAGACTGTAAATGTTTTACATATAATTTTTAAAAAATATTTATTTATTTACTTTAGTTGTACACAATTCAATGCATTTATGTTTACGTGGTGCTGAGGATCGAACCTGGGCCGCGCACGTGCGAGGCGAGCGCTCTGCCACTGAGCCACAGCGCCAGCCCTACATATAATTTTTTCATTTGTGGGGATAATTGAGGGAGTATCCAATGGAGAAATGCCATGTCTGTGGTTTCCCAGATTAACCTGAAACCAGAATGCTTTTGCAAAGGTGTACTGTATACAGTCCATTCCTGTGTGGATCCCAGAGAGGCACAAAGCAAAGCTCCTGCCTAAGACTCCATCAGACTTTGGACGCTACAGCTTGTGTACTACCCATGTCAGAAGGAACAAAGAAGATCAAGCCACATGGTGGGCAGATTGTCTTCCTCCTACTGGCCAATGTGAGCGAGGGACCCTATGAATGGCCAATAAAGGTTGACAAGTTTAGATTTGAAGAACAGTTTTGGTTCTTCTGCTAATTATGTCTTTTGTTAATTAAAATTTCTATATTTGTTGTCAATCAGGATTAACTCTCTTGGTAAAACTGGAACATTATATAGGTGGCTAGAAACTGCAGAAAGTTTTCAAGAAAGAGAGCCTCCAAAGAAAAATGATCTATTTTTACATTTACCTTTGGTCTCTGTAGATTGGAATTGTGTGTCCCTGTCAGTGGTAAGATCACTGAAAGTTCAAAGGAAACTTGGAAAGTGAAGGGGGAAATATTAATGAGTGAGAAAAGTTGATGGAATGTGTGGTCCATTGTTCATGGAAAGGGTATGAGACAGGGGTTTTATACAATTGATTTATTGAGGTAACTTTTGGGTAAAACTTGTAAGGAAATAAAGGAAGAAAGATTTGATGAGGGGTTAGGTAGGCAAAGATGTGGGTGTAACTGAAATGTAGCCTCATGATCCATGGGAAGGCCAGGTGTGATTTACCACAGAACTGGCCCACCTTGAGGGGAGGACACTGGCCTTTCACTCCTCTGCACTAGGCTGCAGGCTTCCCCCACAGGGAGTTCTTAAACTCCCAGCCCTGGACTCTTAGCATCTTCCCCATTACAAGATTCATTGAGCATCTGAGTGGCGACAAGTTTGCCTGGATGAATTAAGGATAAAAAATGTGAGGGTTGAGAGTGACATGGATCTACCTAGAGAAGAAAGTTGTAATGCACATTGGTAGAAATCAACTGAAAGCTCAGAGAGAGGCTTTGAAGGGTGGGTTTAGGCATGCCTCTGAGGTCTTTATGAAAGGCTAAGCCTCTCTTCCTCTGCTTTAAAATCAGACCAAAGCAATGACCTTGGGTGGATTGTCCTTACTTCAAGCCATCTGTCGGATGGCCTTAGTTAGGATGTAGGATGGAGACCTGCGCATCTGAATTCATCAAGAGTTCTTAATGGTTCTCACATAGCAAAGAAACTAAACACTGACCCTAGTGAAAAGATCTCCTGGTGGTAGAGGCTGAAATCAAGTGGTGGGAGCATAAAGGAATGACTAGATGCTAACACCCCTATGAGGCATTATAAGATAGAAGGGTCTAGAATGTAGGAAGAGTCAGGCAAAAAAGGACCACTCTGATCCTGCCAAAAGAAAGTCATAGATATCCTGTTTAAAATCCCTTGTCATCTAGAGCACATAAGGAAGAACTTAAGGCTTTCTAATATAAACTTAATATTAAGTTTGCATTCTAATATAAACTTAATTCCACCCAGGTGCCCTCATGCAAGCTCTGAGTCAGACACCCAAGGCCTCTTGAGGGGAAAACTGTGCCCCTCACTTTCAGTTGCTTTCAGCAGTGCAATGAGAAGTGGATTCTTCACTGTTATGTAGTTTTAACCAAACCAACAGTCACAAACTGGATGAGTAATTTTAGGATTTCTGCAAAGAAGTGTGGATGAAAGAGGTTTCAAATAATGCAAATAATACACAATAACAAAATGGTTAGATAACATAGATTTTACTCTTATTTCTTTACTAACACTCTGATATTTAAAAAAATCAATTCACGTTTGAAGTGACCTAAAATAACTAGAACTTTATATATTGGGTATGAAAATTAACAATAAGGATGAACAATCAAAGTTTGTAAATCATTGGTAGAGTAATATTGATATAGATGTATGTTTGCTTCAGGCTCAGAGTCTTTTTGAAATGGGAGACCTAGGACAAGTTTAAGGGCTTCTGTCAGTCTCAGTTTTCTTGTCTGTAAATTAGGGACTCAGGATTAAATGAAACCGTTGTTAAAGGACTTAGCTTGGTTCCTGGGAAAATTGACATGTAAAAAATATTAACTCTTTGTTTTCTTCTCTAGCTGATCTGATTTTAAACTTTATCAGGTCTTTGCTTTTCTAATTCAGTAATAGAGGTAGACATTATAAAATAAATCCTGGGAAAATATTTATAAAAATTTTTTTCCATTTCATTTGAAACCAGAAAGTAAGTTAAGAGTCATCATATATCCTTTATATTGGAGTCAGACATAAATAAAATAGTTAATAAGCATGTGTCCTCAAAGTCATTTATGATTGCTGATAGGGCATTGCAACTTTTTTATTATTATTATTATTATTATTATTATTATTATTATTATTTTTAGTAGTAGTAGTACTAGTAGTAGTAGTACAAGCATACCATTGACCTGTGGAAAGACTTAAAAATCTAGGTCTCATTAGGTTTCAAGCTGGGTTCTCTAGAGGTTGGGTCTGACACAAGGACTTAGGGGCCTATGGTTTATTGAAGGCATTGTCGCAAAACAAAATGAAAACCAACCAGCAAAACAAACAGCATGAAGGTGAGTGCTATTCAAGGAGAGGGGAGCTAGGCACACAGTCATCTACCCACCATGAGGTGGACAAATGTGATGTTTCTGGAGAAGCTTCTTCCTGTTTTATGGCATGAACCAGAAAACACCACCAGAAGGTAAGTGTTCTCTTCACAGCTCAAAGCAGAGCTGACCTATAGAAATACTACATTGACAGCATAAGCAATTAAAAAATTTCTAGTGGCCCCATAAAAAGGAAAATGAAACTGGTATACTTAATAAAAAGAATATATTTCATTTGAATCCAATATATCCAAATATGTCATATTGTGTGATTAATATAAAATTATTATTATCATTATTAGTTTGGTACTGGGTATTAAACTCGGGGCACTTAACCACTGAGCCACATACCCAACACTTTTTATTCTTCTAAATTTTGAGACAGGGTCTCACTAAGTTGCTTAGGGCCTTGCTAAGTTAGTGAGGCTGGCCTTGAACTTGTAATACTCCTGTCTTAGCCTCCTGAGTCATTGGGGTTACAGGTGTGCACCACCACACCTGGCAATAAAAAGTTATTAATGACACTCCATATTTTTTTGTTATGCTATGTCTTCAAAATCTGGGTTAATTTTTTTTAATATGTGATTTTTGGTTACTACATTGGAAATCATGAGACCCCAATGTAGAGAGGTGTCTAAGTTCAAAGGAGCTGCCTTATTGTTAGATCCTAATCAACCAGTAGATCCATTTTAACCCTCAGGTATAGCATGCCCTTGAGGAAGTAGGGAGAAGACATAGACATTTCTTTAAGAGAAAGGGGGGAATGATAGACTTTGGAGTTGTGGAAACTTGAATTTGAATATTTATTATACATACCTTATGGATCCTAGTAATTAACTTAATAATTAATCTCAGTATTCAATTTACATGAATGTCAATTTCCTCAAATGGGAAATGGCCAGGCTGAGGATTGGGGACATCATGCCCCAAATGCAGAAAACACACCTGCCCTGAAAGAGGAGCTGTTATATTTCCTCTCATTACTATCAGAGTACGTGTCCCATGTGGAGAAGACCTGCAGATGGAGCTGTCCTCCATTTTCTCTTTTCTGTCCTCTCCTCCCCTTTTCTTTCTTCTCATCACATTTTCGCTTTTTTCCACTTTCTTTCCTACTGTCTGCCTTTCCATTCACAAATCTGAATGAAACCTTTTTGAAAGCATTGTTTTGAGGCTAAGTGGTTTCCTAAAACAAAACAAACAAACAAATAAACAAACAAGAAACAAAAAGGAAAAAGATAAGGCTTTCTTGGAAGTCTAGTTCATGTTCTATCTTCCTTTAGAGCTAGAGACACTTGTTGGAATATTTCCCTCCTTCCCGCTTTAAAAAGAAATCATTTTTAAAAATAATCATTTTTTAAAAATCTACTAGCTAGTTAAGACTAAAACTCTATCTTCCTGAATTTGGTGTGGGTTATATTTGCAGGATAAAACCACTGGAGCCATATGTTAATAAAGGAAAGGTCAGTTTCAGCTCTATTTTACACCAACGAAAGCTTTGTGTATTAGAACAGACCAACACCAGTCCTCTGATTAATCTGATGGGAAGGATTATTCTTTTTCACTGTTTTTTTTTTTTTTTTTTTTTTTTCCTACGCTGTCCCACATTGTTACTACCCAACAGATGGCATTATGATTGCATAATCGCTATAATGGATATTATTGATAGTGGAGCTATGATCTCACCCTTCGTTCCTTTACTAACACTAAAAAGTATTGGAATATTTCCAATTTAGTTCACAGGCTTATTTTTAAGCTAGTAGATTTGCCACATGACTAACCATGCTTGGGACAAATCTCTGAGTGGTTATTGAACCTGTAAACAGAAACCTTCGTATATATATGGTAAATGTGCCCATAGTTCACAGAAAATCTGAAATAATAAGTGTTCTGTCTCTCTAGAGAGTATTTAAGTGTTCTTTGTGAGTTGTAGGCACATGTGCAACAGTGAACAACCATGTACAATAAAAATATAGCATGGAACACATATGAAATTTAAAATTTTCTCATGGCCACGTCAAAAGTAAAAAGAAAAACAGTTGAAATTAATTTTAAAATATGTCATCTTTGACACCATAAAGGAAATCTTTTCTTAATACATCCATAACCAACCCACCTTGGTTTTCTCCTAAACCAAATGAAAACTGCACATTGAAAAGGATGACAGAAGTCATGCCCCATTACAGTGAGTGACTCTTGATAAACAACTTCTCTAACTCTGAACATGAGATAGTCAAAGTAAAACTTGGCCTATGCTAATTAGGGCAGTCAGACACTGAGATGTCTAACATCTGAAGTTTGTATAGAAGGGCAGAAAGTCATGCTTGGACAAGGAAAGAGCTAGTTAATGATCATATTTAAAGGTCATCCATTTACTCTTCCAATAGCCTAGTGACATTTATTCTAAGTCACCTAAAAATGTTACAAAATGTCACAGATCCATGTAGCACTGCCATATGGAGGACCTGGATCTGAAGACTGGTCTACAAAGGACTGCAGCTCCATATTGATACTGATAATATAATTAGAGGAAACTGTTTTGGCTATACTAGGAGTTGCAAGTTAGTATCAGGATTTTGACAGCTCAGTTTTATTCAATACTCTAATCCTCTGGAGAATGTAAGCATTCCCATAATGATTTGTTAGTACAACAACAACACCAAAAATATATGCTAAATGTGCCCTAGGAGAGGGGAGCACAACCATTGGCCTTCTAAGAACTCATACTAGAGAATGCCACAGATACCAGACAAGGGGTAAATTCTGGGTGACAAAATGTTAATGAATCCACCTTCTTAATATTTGTCAAGTTTATAAAATAAACAGATGAGTTTTCTGTATAGTAAATTAGATATATTACCTAATAGATAAACTCCATCAAGTTTCATCTTTACCTCCATGGTAAAAGATTCTAAAGAATGTTGAGATTAAAGAAGGTTTCAAAGTTGAGAAGAAAAAAAAAATCAATGACCAGATGGCCAGTTGGAAAACATGACTGTTAAGGTGGACCCAACCAAACACAGAAGATTAATTAACAAAGTGGCAGACCGATGAATGTGTTAGACAAATTTGTGGTCACACATCATCCAGTTCTTTACTTTTGTCAGTATCACCCTGACTTCCATAGGGAAAATATATTTTCCCAATTGCATGTGATCTGGTAGGATTTCAATCAACTGTTCTTGCACTGTAGACCCCAAGCAAGGAGTTGACTCATAACCCAAGCATGCTGATTGGTGTCTCCATCCTGATTCTCTGAGTTCTGAGTGGAAAGGCTTAATGGTAGAAAGATCAGTTGGAACTGATTAATTCTGGAGTCATGTTCTGAAGAAATCATCATCATATTTTTCACAAATAGTTGTATTGAAGCACATCAGTGCTCATTTTTGGGGGATATTGTCTATGATTGCTTTTATGATTCAAGAGTAGAATTGAGTAGCTGTCACAAAATGACCAGTAAAGCAAAGATATTTAATATCTGGTATTTTAAGGACAAAACATTGAAGACTTCTGGCGTATCAAATGTCTTAGGCTGAGTCCTCTCAAAAGCAGACTCTGTGACAACTATATAAGTGCAAGGGGTTTTTGAGGTCATCCCAGGAACAAGAATGAGGAAGTAAGATAGGGAAGGGAAGGGAGTCATAAAGGCTACACTTATAAGTAGGATCCTGCTGTGTGCAGTGGACTCATTTCACTGAGAACACTAGGTAACAGTGTAGAACATGCTTCAGAGCTTTCCCACGGTTGGGCTGAGTACTTACATACCAACTCTCAAAGCCGACTTGCAGAGTCATTAATCCCCTTGTACTTCTGGTCTTCCTGGAAACTAGCACAATGGGATCTAGCATACAGGGGAAAAATACTGTGGTGCATAATCCCCATGGCATCCAATTAGAAGCCTTTGGGTTAGGACGTCCAGAAAAGGTTAGTGCTGAGGATTTTTAGGCAAGGAACTAGCAATGTGTACTACTCAAGAATCTCAGTTGGTAAAAAATTATATAACAATCCTTGGTTAGAGTAAATGCCTGCTTCTCTTTCCCAGTGAACATAGTCCTATTGGTTCTATTATGATGAATGTGCCTTACTTTTGGGGAAGGATGGAGTTGGGGGGTAAACACATTGGTGAAAGCACTATCACTAGACCCTGGAGAGTTAGAGCTTGGTTCTGCTTTGAATTCCTTTACTCAATGGCTCCACTGGTTCTACCAAATTTTGTTGGGCAAAATAAGACACAGAACCAACTCAGATTAAAGATATAAGCCACATTGCATACGATTATATTACAATTATACTACATTGTAAAGAAGGGTAGGCACAGAGAGGGATGGAGAATTGCAGCTATTTTGCAATTAACACACAAGCCAGGGTAGCCTGGGACTAGATGATTGGATTACCATAATCCCTAACATGTGGATGTACTTTCTTCCTAAGTTCCTCTTCTGTTGTGGACTCCTCTCTTAATTTTGGGACATTAGGAATAAGCAGCAGTTTAGTGGAGCTCTCAGCAGGGTAGAAAATGTTTTTATTAATTCCTCCAACTGTCCTCTGAACCAGGATTACCAAAACCTAGTCATGGGATCAAAAGAATGGGAGTAGGAGGGGGAATGGGGACAGGAAAGATGGTGCAATGAGATGAACATCATTACCCTAGGTACATGTATGACTGCTCATCTGGTGCAAAGCTACATTGTATACAACCAGAGAAATGAAAAGTTTGCTCCATTTATGTACAATGAATCGAAATGCATTCTACTGTTATGTATAACTAATTAGAACAAATTTAAAAGAAATAAAATGACAGCTTTAACATCCTAAAAAAGAACAAGTATTTTATCTTTGGATTCCCTTGCAGAGAGATCATGTCAAAAGTGCTTTCTTCTCAGGGATATGTCACCTCTGTACCAAAAACCCGAAGTTTTCAGTCTCTTGCCACAGCTATCCCTAGAATAAGAAGTCTGGAGTTCATTATTTTTATTTCTTGGATTCCATTTTTGTTCTGGGCATCCACCTCCAAGGAAAGGGGCAGCCTGCCTAGGAAAATGGAGAGGGCACAGACTGTTGAGTCCAACGGGCAGGCTCTACCTCCCTCACTAGCAACACATTTTGTAGTGAGGGGGCATTTGATCTCGAGACACAGGCAAGCTGACATTTTAGGATGTATTGGGGAATGAAGGTAGAGCAATTGCATCTCTCAGCCATCTCTGTGAGAAAAAAACTCATCCTAAGGGAACTGAAATTCAGGCCCATAGGCTTTGTCTTTAGCGATAACTTTGTTTTAGGAGGCAGTTACTGTCTTGGGTAGAAAAATCTCTTTCCATTCTTTTGCCTTCCTTTCCAGTGCTGGTGGACTTGGAGCTAAATTCCAGGGAGAGGAGACTTCAAGTAATAACTTGAGAGCTGTTCTCCCTCACCAGTGAGCAATAGAGTTGCTAGTAGCAATGCTGCTATTTCTTACATGGGAGAGCGCAAAAGGAAGATGAGCACAGTACAGCTTCCATGTGGAGATCGGCTCCAGAAAGCAGAACAGAGCAAGAGTGAGGAGAACTCTGACAGATTGAGGAGCAGAGGGTGCCAGTGCTTTCCAGGGGAATGGCAGCAGCAGAGGGTCAGGAACGTAGCCCACCAAAGCCTTATTCACTGGCAGCACCCAGGAGATACTCTCTGGGGGTTGTTAGGACAGGCCATTCTTCACTGACTTCTGGTGTGACTGGTATCAAAGCCAGAGAAATATCAATTCTGGCTGAATATGTCACACCAGCGGGTAGGCAGCTCCTACCATAGGCATATAGCACATGGCAGACCTGAGAGGGGCTCAGAGTCCAGGGTGAGAGAAGACTGTGAGTTCTACTCATTAAGGTCAGTAGCAGGGGAAGCAGTGGAAGGGAGGTTGAGGAGCCAGCCAAACTTTAGAGGAGTTTGCTATAACAGGAGGGTGCAAAAGGGGTCAAGGTGAACTTCACACAGCTGGAGCAGGGATGGTCAAGCAGAGCTTTGATGTGCAGCGTAGGCACAGGGCTTGAAGGGTGACTAGTTTGTCAGGCAGACAGTCTCTGTGTATGTCTACGTGTACATGCATGTATGCACGTGTGTGTGCTGTCTTTTACTTCCACGTACCTTGGTCTCATCTCTAACATAGGGGTGTTCATGAGTCATGGGTGGTTATGAGAATCGAGTATAACAGTGTTGCTGAGGTTGTAGCTCAATGGTAGAGCACTTGCCTAGCATGTGCAAGGCTGTGGGTTCCATTCCCAGCATTGAAAAAAAAATCTTTTGCAAATGATAAAGTGCTAAAAGATTATTTAATGATAACAAAAGTAGTATAATGTAAGCTTTATTTTTCATCTATTGTCTTAAAAAGTCCATTACTTCAGCACTTAATATATCACAGGTCTTGTTCAGAGTACTTTACATGCATTAGTTCATTTTATTCTACACAGTATTCCTTTGATTTGAGCACTAATTTTATTTCCATATTTTAGATAGGAAAATTGAGGTACAAGGAGGCTTGTAAGATCACATTCCTGGTAAACTGTAGGTTCAGAATTCAAATTTAGCATTTTGACCTTGGTTTATAGTCTTAGCCAAGATGATACACTGTCCCTCTATGGATTGTTATTTCTATGCTACCTGATACAAGCATTTTAATTACTACAAAATAAACATTCTCTGATAATTTATGCATGCCTAGAGTTTTGATTACTGCAGGTATTGCACAGAGCAAAACAAAATCTCTTCCCCAAAAGGAGCTGACTCCATCCTCTGTCCTAATGGAGGATAGAGATAATGAACACATAAATAACATGTCATGCCATGAGAAATGCCAAAGAGCAAAATCTAAGAAGGCAAAGGGCAGAGATTAGAGAGTGATTTATAGCTACAGCAAATAGAGCAAATGTCTTTTGTAATGTGACAGTGAAGACTATGAAAGGTTGAGCCATGTTTGTGTGGAAGCAGAGCATTCCAGGCAGTTGGATGGATCTAAAGGTCCTCAGTGTTATAGTGTTCAAAGGGTCCTATAATATCCAATGTGGATAAGAGGGAATGAGCAAGGGTGAGATTGGTAGGAGAGATGGAGACAAAGCAGAAACAAGATCATGCATGAATGTTCAGTGAGTTATTTTTATTTTGCATGAAACAGGAAGCCAGGCCAGTTACATGACCCAACATACATTTACTTTTTAAAGAATTATTTGGGTTTATACCTAGAGGAGTACTGTAGGATACCAACATGGAGTAGGAAGATCAGCTAGGAGGCTGTCACAAAAGCACAGAGGAGAGACGATGGTTCAGACTCAGAGCAATATTGGTGGAGGTGCAGAGAAATAAGCAGATCTAGGTGTACTTTTATAATAGAGATAGCAACTAGATAAGGAACAGAGGGAAGGAAAGGAATTAAGGAAGTCTTTAAGTGCTTTTGATGAGAGAAATCCTATGAAGCATTTACTGAGGTTTGGCTGATACATGAGCAGTTTGGGAATACAGAATTAGCTCTTGTACATATTCAATTTAAGATGTTTCTGAGCTCTGGAAGTAGTGATGGCAGGTAGGCAGCCAGAAATAAGGGTTTGTACTTCAGGGGATAAATTGGTGTTGAATATCTAAATGCATGTGTCAGTTGCTTGTAGATAGCATTAAAGTAATGAGACAAAATGAAATCGCTTATAAAGTTCCTGTAGCTAGGGAAAAAAAGGAAGAAACCCAAGGTCTGAGCTCTGAGTCACTTTGGGTATTTAGAAATCTAGAGCATAAGAAAGAGCCAACTGATGAGACTGGGAAGGGGCAGCTAGGGAAGGAGAACAAGAACTAAGTGTAATTCCATGCAGACAAGAAGAGCATGTCCGCAGGGGAGGGCTGACTAATTGGCTGTGTGAAATGTTGCAAACAAGGTAAGAGGTTGTCTTCTAGTCCTGGCAATGTGGAGGTCATAGGTGGCTTGGCAAGAGGAGTTTGTTGTAAAAGAAAGGAGAACATGAGTCAGAAATTGGAAACTGTTGAGGTCAAGGGAGAGGTTTTCTTTTCCTCCTCTCAACGGACAATGTTAAGGAGAATATTTTAGTGCTGCTGAGAATTGCAAGGGAGAGAGAGAGAGAGAGAGAGAGAAGAGAGAGAGAGAGAGAGAGAGATATTAATAAGTGAAAAAAGAATTATTTGAATGGGTGAGAAGAAATGGAATCTAGAAGAAAAATGGAGAACTGGCCTTGAAATCACAAACATCTTTTCTATCATAACAGAAGCAATAAAGGGTATATAAATATGGATAAAATGGCAGGTATGGTGGTAGGAAGTGGAAGTTGTTCTGTTCATCGTGTTATTTCAATGAAATAATCATTGGCTGACGTTAGGGGCATGTAAATAAGTCAGGGGCTGGTGGAGAAGTAATGAGTGAAATGGAATTTGAGGAGTATAGAAAATTGTGTAATCTTAGAGTCTAATATTAACATTTTGTCTAGCAACTGTTAGTTGATGGGAGGTGACAGAGAGTTCTCTTCCTCACTTAAAAAATTTTACACTATGGATTAACTAGTCCATTTTTTATTGTTATAACATAATTCCTGATGTTGGCTACTTTTCCAAGAAAAGAGTTTAAATTAGCTCACATTTCTGGAGGTACATGAGTAAGATTCCAGCCTCTTCCTAGCTTTATTGAAGGCCCTCTGACTATTTCATAACATGGTGGATGACAACATTATGGTAATTAAGTGAAAAAGTTACATGATGAGACAGGAAGCCAGAGGGATTAAAGGGCTAGGCTTGTTCTTTTTATAATAACTTGCTGTTATGGGAACTCATTTGGGTGTCAAGAGAACTCCATTAATCCCTTCTGAGGGCAAAACCCCAATGACATAATTACCTTCCAATAGGCTCCACCTCTTAAAGATTCCTCCACCTGTCAATACCACTGCACTGGGGACCAAGGTTCCAATCAATGAACCTTTGGGGGACAAATCACATGCAAACTATAATATATAATAATAATATAATTACATTCTAATTATGGATGTGCCTTATGTTCTATATTATTTGTTGATTACTTCTGTAGGCCAGATACTCTGCTAGGCACTGGGAGCACCTATGGATAAAATGTTTAATAAATGAGGTAACAATGACCTGGAGAAGGTGTGTGGAGGGGCCTTCCGATGGAAACTGACAGATGGGATCTAGGCATTTCTGAAGATGGAGAAGACTTTCTGGGACAATGATTACAGAGTAGGAGTAGGGGATAACCAAGTGAGGCACAGGGGCATTGAAAATGCTATCCCTTTCTTGGGGAATGACATCCTTCAAGAGTGAAGGCTTGCATGAATGAAGTCACTTAAGGGAATTCAAGGTACAGTGGTTTGATGGCTGGAAAACAGAGTACCATAAGTGAGTGATGACTTGTTAGGCCAAAGAATAAATAGGGTCCAGACAATGAAGGGCATCCCTGTTATACAGATGAGTCTGGATTACTGTAAGGATGGTGATCAGTCAGTAAGGTCAGACAGTTGCGCACTTTAGAGACTATTCTTGGGCTACATGGACATAACACTGAAGATGATGGGGTGAGACTCTCAGTAAAGACAGTTTCAGAAGTTTTTGAAACATTCCATATACGACATGGATTACCCAAACTGTTTTTGAAAGGGGTAGAAGGGAAGGTAGGTTGAACAGTAGTAAAAAGGATCAAGAGGCTTATGCATGTAGTAGAAGATTGGAGGAGAGGGCCGCCATCTGTCAGGTTTTAGGTTTGCTGGGCTAGAGGTCGATTCACCAAAGCAGATAGTGCAAGGATGAGCTCCATTTTGGTAGTGCTCAGTGTGACCCAAGAGCCTGTGTGTTCCCCAAAGCTCTTTCCTCTTCTTCCTGGTCACACTGAGGCTCCATTTCTCATTCTTTCTTGCATTGGCAGGACCATGTTACTGAATCTGGGTCAATGGAACACAGCTAGAAGTGATTTATGACACTTGCAGATCTGGTCTCTCAGGTGTAATTCTCCATGCACTTTCTTGTCTTTATTGCTCACTAGATGCAATGGGTTCATCAAGAGATTACCCTGGTGATAATAGAGCCACTGATTGGAAGGAATCTGGCCCCTTGAATGACTATATGGATCAGAGGCTCATCACCTTCCCACTAGACCTGTGTCAGTCTGTAATATGAATGAGAAAAAGAAATAACGTTCATAGTAAAACAAAACAAAAAATTGATATTGGTGGCTGCTTGTTTAGCAGTAAACCCATCATGATCACCATGACTAATAAACTTGGGTTCAAGTAGTTAGAATATGTGGCTTTGGAAATCATAAGGCCGAGACTCAGTAAATTTCTTTCCTCTTCACTCCTGAACTACAGGTCACCCTGAGTGAGTTCTTTCTCTTGGTGGACTATACAACTTTCCAGTTAAGTCAGAGGCCTGGCTGAAATTCTCTATTAGCTATAGGACCCATATCTGCAGTGACTAACTCTACTAGTTTCCCTCCTTCACATCCCCTGTGTCTATTTCTAATCTGTCTTCATAAGCAAGCTCCTTCCCTCATCATTGTTTTCAAGAAGAAGCTAAACTTCAGTTGGTTGAGGCATGGAAATGAGAAAGGAAATGAAGATACCAAAAGAAAACATATCTTTTTGAAGCTAAGGAAGAAGAGAAGGGACTATAAGTGAAAGAGGACAGAATTCTAAGAGAGCTTGATTTAAAAGGTGGAAGACACATAAACATTCACCAGTTTGCATAATACCAACAATGTGGGCATGCAGAGTATAATATATGAGTGGAATGGGTCCCCAACTGGGGATGACCAGTAAGAAGGTGCAAAAGACAGGCTCAAAGGTATAAAGTTGTAGGCATCCATGGAAGAAAAATACTTTAGTAAGTTTCTCTTTGAAAGAGGAATCCAGATCATTTGATGTGAGTGATAATTTGAGGTGAGGAGTAAGGATTTGAATTTCGTCTCTTGGCATCCACAGGGGCTTGGTTCCAGGAACCTCTGTAGATAAGTGCACAAATGCTCAAGTCTCATACATAAAGTGGCATAGTAGTGTTGCATATAACACCCATAATCCTCCTGTGTATGTTAACTCATCTTTAGATTGCTTACAATACCTACTACAATGTAAATGTTGTCTAGGTATTTGCTATACTGTACTGTTTAGGAAAAATGACAAGAAAATAAAGTCTACACACTTTTAGTACAGATACAATTGATTTTATGAATATTTTCAATCCACAGATGGTTTAATTCATAGATGTGGAACCTATAGGTATGGAAGTTAACTAATTATACAAGCATGAGAGGAGAAAGAGAGAGAATGGGATGAATTAATATATACTTCTCTTGCTATTGTCAATATTTTTGTGTGCAAGATTCTTCTCCAGCATTGCTCAGGAGCTTAGATAAAGTGGTGGGTAAAGTAGAAAACTGGGTTTATCCAGAGGTGGGGATCTGTTAAATGGGTGTGCTAAAGGTGAGAGAAAGGTTGAGTGGAAAGGAATATGCAAAATGATTCACCATGTTTTTATCCAAGTAGGAAATCAAAGGGTGAGGGGGAAAGTTGACTGGTGTGAAAGGATAAAGATAAAAATGAAGTAAAGAGTGAATGTCCTGAGACTCAAAAAGACTGAGAAAGCTTGGGATCAGGGAGCATGTACACGGGTAGGGATTTTGTCTAAGATGCTGGAGTAGATTGTGGGCTGAGATGGCTGAGTTGAAGCACAGAAGAACAGGCTTGGCTTTGGTAGCTATTTACTGTTCCAGAGGTTAAATCTAGACTTTCAGCAGAGTTTCTCAACAGCAGCCCAATTGACATTTGGGGTCATACAATTCTTTGTTGGGGGGCTGGTCTCAGTCTCGTGTGTTGCGTGATATTTAGCAGCATTGCTGGACTTGCTGGATGTCAGTAGCATCTCCCCTTAGTATGACAATGAGAAATGTCCCCCGATATTGCCAAATGTCTTTTAGAGAGCAAAATCACTCTCAGTTCTGACTTAAAGGATGAGAGATTTTTCATTTCCTGAGGCATGCAGTGGGATTCTTCAGCTCTAGTAGCAGACAAATGTCAACAACAAAGTAAAAGAAAAAGTTATCAGCATGCTTGATATACAGAAAGCTCTGGAATAAGTGTATTTTTAAAGTAACCTTGCATGGAACTTGTTTTCCTGGATGTAACACTCATGATGGATGCATTCAGAAACATTTGTCAAAAATATTTTTCTTTAATGTTCATCCCACATATCCACCTGTATTTCCTGGCAATCTGAGCTATAGGAAGTTCAGAGTGGCTTCAGTATTGGAATAATTAACAAGTTCAGCTCAGGACAGCAGTAACTGAGCCCTGAAATAGTAATTGTGATCTCATAAGGTTTGCCCACATGTCTGGTACTGGACACCCTCTGTCCTTTATACCTCTGGAAAAAATCTTATTTTCTTGAATTTCTGTTGACCTTGTGGGGAGGAGATTATTTTGGACAAGATAAGAAGCTAAAACTCTATGGAGTTAATTAACTAGCCCTGAATTCAGAGCTCAGTGTGGAGAAGTAATCCTACCCACCTTACTTCACCTGGACTGCCCTCTAATTGCCTTCCTGTGCCTTCAATTTCCTCATTTAATTGAAGTTTGAGTCAATTTTGTTAGGCGTTCCAGTGAAGAAATATTGTCAGGTGGAGCTGAAAGGGATCATCAAGTTGAACTCTATAGAATAATTTCTGGAATAAAATTTGGGCAAAGCTGGGGGCACTAACTTCCTTGTGTTTTTTGTTGGTTGTCAATTCTATGAGTTGAGCACAAGGGAAGTGCCTTTAATAATTGCCTTCTCTGGGATCTGTAGGAAATAGCTTCAGCTTAGCCCCTCAGCAACATCTCCTGACATCACCCTGGGCCTTAGTCACACCATGGTCCCTAGATCTACTAGAATGCACTGCACCTCTTCCCATGTTGTGATTGTTTCTTCCCAGAACACCCATTCTCCCTATGTGCCTGTTAAATTTCACTCATCATTCAAAAGACTTCTCCTGTGTTTCCTGCTCAGTGAAGGACCATGGACTGTGTAATTGCTTTCTTCTCTGGTTTTCCATTGCATTCAACTTAGTAACACACCACACATTGTCTTGAACTTATTATTTATCTATTTCTAGTATTGGAATGTGAACCCTGGACATGGGTGCCATATTTTGTTTCCCTTTACATTTCTGTCTAGGGCTATATCCTCATAGGAGATGGCAATAAACAACCCAGTGACAGGGCTGGGGATGTGGCTCAGTGGTTGAGGGCTTGCCTGGTATGCATGAGACCCTGGGATCAATCCCCAGCAACACACACACACACACACACACACACACACACACACACACATCCAATGACAGAGCAGGTAAGAAACTCTACACCCATCTTGAATTTTCTTCTAGAGAAGATGGTAATTAGATAGTTGCCATATCCCTCTATTAACTCGACCAGTGGTTGATGCAATTATTGGCTGGCTGGCTTAGCAATTTCTGTACATACAGTATCAAAACTCAACCAGTTCTACCATGATCCTATTCACCAGGTTTGAGTTTGCTCTTGGGACCTTGTCATTAACTTTAACCATGCAGTAGTTGGGGGAGAACACAGAAACAGGCAGAGGAAAGGAAACCAAGGAATATATCAACTTGAGGGGATATTTAAGGCAATACCTTACTTTTTCAATGCTTTTTATGTTTTTTTTTTTTTTTTTTTTTTTTTTTTTTTAAGATGACACTAGGCGAAGTTTTACTTGAGACTAGCTGGGTGAAAATGGCAGGAGCATGCTTACATGTGCTTGAGTATGCCAGAAAACTTCATAAATACCAGCATCCCCTCGATTCATTCTGGCAGCTATCTTCCTTCCCAAGGTTCAGGCGTCATTCAGCCAGCTATGACAGAAAACTGCTGCTGATAAATGCAGCCCTGGGCCAGTGACCTTTACTAGGAATGATCTGTCACCATGACATGAGCTAGCATCTGTGGAAAAGTCTGCATGCGAATGTATTGGGGAGAATGGAACAGAACTGGAAGGGTACAAAGACCACTCAGGAACACGGTCAGGGTAAGATAATTGCTCCTTGGTTCCAGCTCTGATTTCAGGCACTAATCTTTTGGACCAGATGATGTGGGGGAATCAAAACAGGGTCAAAAGGACAGTGTACCATCCTGCCCACTGCCTATTCCATCACTGGCCAGTCTCAGCTCCTAGTACACTCTTTGGTCTTTTGCTGTCAACAAACTGTGAATCATCTGATATCAGAGGCAAGAGGAACAACAACAAAATCAAAGGATAAACTATTTATAAAATCCTTAGCCCTCTGAGCTCAGTGTTGGATTAAGCCTTTGCAAGTTTTGATGCTTATATGATTTGTGTGTGTGTGCAAGTCTCTAAAAAAAAAACATCTTAAATACAAAATTAGGAGTCAAATAGTTACTTTTGAGGAAAATAATGTGAACTGTAACTTTCAAATTGCTTAAAAATACCATAAATCCTGGAAAGTGTAAATTTTGATTACTTGTTTATTAACTAACAATTGTACTAATTAATCATCATTATGTTCTTTCATATACCTATGTAGATATATGTTTAAATATTTGTGTACTTTTATAAAATTATACAAATTATTTTGAAATTAAGGCATAAATAATTCCAAATAAACATATTGAAAAATTGTTGCCATGTTGTATTGGGATCTCTGATATATAACCAAACAGCTCTCACACTGTGTCCATTGACATACTAATAAAAATATGTGGGAGGTTTGTACCTAGAACCTTTGTTTCTTCAGGTGGATTTGCTGTTTCAGAGGCTGTTTTATGTGCCTTACTGTTGAGGATCACTATACTTGGTCCCACGTATCAGATATTAATATGTTGGTGCACATAAAATATGCAGCTTGACTTAATGATGTGTCCCCTGTCTTATATTTGTGCTTTATACACACAGGGATTTGGTATGATGCTTTCTATTTTACATGGATCCCACAAGAAGAGAACACATTTATAATTGCTTAGGATGCATTGTCAACTATATTCTGGAAAGAAATTTTTTTTTTCATTTTGATCCTCTGCTTATCAATTTGCATATCTGTTGGTTAGATGTCCCTACAACCTACTTTCTGACTCTATATACTTCAAACCTATTGTGACTCTATTGCCTACATATTTCTGGTGCCAAAAGCTTTGGGACATGTTTGTGCTGTGCTTCTACCTCAAACTCTGTGTCATGGTGCAGCTGAGTCAGCATAGTGGGTGGTAAGGGTATTCTTGGAAGATTTTCTTACCTTATTACAGCAATAACTTAACCACTGTGAGCCACATAAAACCTGAACCCAAACTAAATATATACCCAGTCCAACCTCTTTCTTAGCTGATCTAAAAATATACATGGTGATGCTAATGTCACTTCACATATGGGAGCAGAGACAGCAGATTTAACCAGTTGTGGTTTAACTATCTTTGCAAATTTTACAAAATCTTAAGATCTTGTGAACATATTGCTGTAGTTCATCCCAGGACCTGGAAAGAAGCCTATGCATGTAAAGTGTTCAGAAATTTAATTTCATTATAATCATTATAGACCCTCCCTGATTTGATCTAGAAATCCATGGACTATCTGACTTCTGGTTATAGCTTTGGGTGAGTTTTCATTAATCCATTCTTTCAGGCATACAATTTTTCATTCATGTATTTATTAATTTTATTATAGTATATGCCAGTGCCCATGTGTTATGGACAAAGACCTAAAACAAAGTTCAGAGAGTTAGTACTCTTCTCTGGTCCCCATTACTTGGCTTTGTTCTTGTTAGAAACAAAAGAAATCATTGGTTGCCTCCTCTGTGTTGGTGGTCATTTTCTAATGGGCCACAAAGTGCAAAACCGCTTGGGCTCTTTATTTATTTGTGAGGCTCACAAACCATGCATTCAGGACATAAAATTAACATCCATAAATCAATTGCATTCTTATAATCAGTGATGAATCAACTGAAAGAGCAATTAGGGAAACTACCCAATTCACAATAGCCTCAAAAAATATTTGGGAATCAATCTAACAAAATAAGTGAAAGACCTCTACAATGAAAACTACAG
Source organism: Tamias sibiricus (assembly GCA_025594165.1). Classification (NCBI taxonomy): domain Eukaryota; kingdom Metazoa; phylum Chordata; class Mammalia; order Rodentia; family Sciuridae; genus Tamias; species Tamias sibiricus. The sequence goes on along the minus strand of CM046673.1, from coordinate 30,285,501 downwards.
AACACTAGAGAAAAAACTGAAGATGACCTTCGAAGATGGAAAGATCACCCATGTTCTTGGACAGGCAGAATTAATATTGTCAAAATGGCCATACTATCAACAGCACTATACAGATTTAATGCAATTCCTATTAAAATTCCAATGATGTTCTTCATAGAAATAGAAAAAGCCATCATGAAATTCATTTGGAAAAATAAGAGGCCCAGAATAGCCAAAGAAATCCTCAGCAAGAAAAATGAAGCAGGAGGCATTACTATACCAGACTTTACATTATACTACAGAGCCATAATAATAAAAATGGCATGGTATTGGCACCATAATGGACATGAAGCCCAATGGTACAGAACAAAAGATACAGAGACAAACCCATATAAATACAGTTATTTCCTACTAGGTAAAGATGCCATAAACCTACATTAGAGAAAAGATTGCTTCTTTAAGAAATGGTGCTGGGAAAACTGGAAATCCATATGTAGAGAAATGAATATCTCTCACCCTGCATAAAACTCAAGATCAAGGACCTAGGCATTAGACCAGAGACCCTGCACCTACTAGAAGAAAAAGTACACCCAAATCTCTATCATGTTGGCTTAGGAACCAAATTTGTCAACAAGACTCCTAGAGTTCAAGAAGTAAAATCAAGAATCAATAAATGGGATGATTAAAACTAAAAAGCTTCTTTACAGCAAAGGAAACAATCAAGAATGTGAAGAGAGGGCCTACAGAATGGGAAAAAAAATCTTTGCCACCTGCACCTCAGAAAGAACACTAATCTCCAGGATATATAAAGAACTGAAAAAACTTAACAACAACAACAACAACAACAACAACAACAAAACGAAACGAAACAAAACAAAACAAAATAACCCTATCAACAAATGGGCAAGGAACTGAACAGACAGTTCTCAGAAGAAGAAATATGAATTGTCAACAAATATATGAAAAAATGTTCAGTATCTTTGCCAATTAGAGAAATGCAAATCAAAACTACACTGAGATTTTATCTCACTCCAGTCAGAATGGCAATTATCAAGAATACAAGCGACAATAAATATTGGTGAGGATATATGGAAAAAGGTACAGTCATACATTGCTGGTGGGACTGCAATTTGGTGCAACCACTCTGGAAAGCAGTGTGACGCTTCCTCAGAAAAGTCGGAATGGAACCATCACTTGATGTAGTAATCCCACTCCTTGCTATATACTCAAAGAATTTAAAATCAGCATACTATAATGTTGTGGCCACATCAGTGTTTATAGCAGCTCAATTCACAATAGCTAAACTATGGAACTAACCTAGTTGACCTTCAACAGATGAATGGATAAAGAAAATGTGGTATATATACTCAATGACTATTACTCAATCGTAAAGAAAATAAAATTGTGTCACTTGCCAGTAAATGGATAGAGCTGGAGAATATCATGCTAAGAGAAATAAACCAATCCCCAGAAACCAAAGGCTGAATTTTCTTTCTGATATGTAGATGCTAGCACACAATAAGAAGGGGCAAGGATAATGGAAATACTTTGGATTAGATGGAGGGAAATGAAGAGAAGGGAAAGGGGATAGGAATAGGAAAAACCATAGTATGAATTGGACATAACTTTCCTGTATTCATATATGAATACATGACCAATGTAACTCCATATCATGTATAACCACAAGAATGGGACGTTATATTCTGTGTATGTATAATATGCCAAAATATACTCTACTGTCGTGCATAACCAAAACAACAAATAAAAAAATTATTTAAAAAAACATGCACTTACTCTTCTTCCCTGATGGTGGCTTCTATTTGATCAGCCTATTTTAATCCTCCAAGTACCATGAACATCAGAATCATATGTTAGGAAGACCCAGGTTCTTTAATAGAAAGAGCAGGAACTTTGCACTCACTTGAAAATCTCCTAGTAAGGACTCAAAGTTACAAATGGAACTTCCATCCTTCCTCTCCATGTTGTGGTGCATGAAGCTTCCCATGAAGGATTCATTTAATTCCTAAAGGCCTCTACTCTTCTTTACAGAGGAGTTGTCTTTTTCTCCTGTGAGTTTGGGCCAATTATTTACCTTGATAAATATTGAATTCTGCATTTATAAGACCTGAATATGATGCAAGGAATGTGACAGAACATTTGTCATTTGCTTGGCCAGCAGAAGGGCTATAAATAAAGGTAATTTCCTTTCATTAGGACGTAGGGGTTCAGGACAGGAGCATTATGAAAGAAGATGAGAACAAAGCTTTTTATTCTCAGTGTTGTGCCTCACGTGAGGACATAAAAGCTGAATGTTGGAGTGCAGGTATAGCTCAGTTTTAGAGTGCTTGCCTAGCATGCATAAGCCCTGAGTTTAATCTCTAACACCAAACATTTTTTTAAAAGTCTATTTATTTAAAATCCCCTTCCAGCTGGTTATTTGGCATGTAAAAGTATTTGGTGATTTTGTTCTTTTAAAGAGATCTTGCTGGAAATTATAAATTCTCTGAGAAAAAGAAAACTTGGAAAATTTCCTTGATATCTGTACCATCCCAGGAACATTGGTTTGTTCATATATCTGAAATGCAGAAAGAACATTTATATAGTTTATATTCTTTATTGTAAACCAAGTTATTCATAATGCTATTAGGCAGATTATATAATACGCGATGCATATTGCACCAAAAGGATGGATCTTAATTTTCATTTGAGTTGTATCTGAAAACTGCTATACACACAATGAGTGACATTCTCCTTTTTCTTGATAATGATGTTGATATGTCTCTGGAATACCCATATGCTCAGCATTTGCTGATTCAAACTTGTTCTTCATTAATTATGGCCCTACAGAAGCAGACAAAAATTAAGTTCTATGGAAGATTTTGAGCTCAGAAAGGACAGGATTTATATACAGATGTAGAAGACTAAAAGAGGTGAAGTTTCCACAACCAAGAAGTTGCATCTTCTGTTTCCTTTTTCTTTTTCCTTCTTTGTATTTCTCTCTTTTCCCTGTCCCTTTTCTTCCTCTTCCAGCTTCTCTTCCTTCTTCCTATTCTCTACAACCCTTTAAAAATATAAATAGACTCTTTCTTAGCTTGTGCTATGGCCACAGGCTGGCCACTGGATGGATTTGCTTCATATGTCATATATAGTTCACCCCTGCATTATTTCATCTATTTCTTATAGCCTTTGACTTTAGTAAGGCATGATTTCTAGTTACAGTTGAGGAAACCATAGAATGAATAAAAGCAACAAACACTGACCATCTACTCAGTACTCGATAGAGCTAAACTGTATGGTTCTCCTTCATTCTGCAGAGAAACCTTGCAAAATAGGTATGTCTCCTTCAGAGGTGAGGAAATAGAGACCAAGAGGAGTGAAGATATCAACAAACTTTCCTATAGTTTCAGCTACTTCATGAGTGTTTGTTTTTTTCCATTAGGTCTTTGAATCCAGCTCTGTTCATGGGACCTCACAGAGGGAGTGCTAAGTAGCTGAGATCTGAAGGAACCATAGGAGTCATTTAGATAGTAAGCATTCCAGGTAGGTGGAATGGCAAGTACAACCACTCTGTGGTGCAATGGAACATGAAACATTTGAAGAGTTGAGAGAAAACCAGTGGAGCAGAGCCAAAACAATGAGGAGCTCTGTTCAAGATGGAGTTGGACAGGAATGTTGGGGCCAGAGCATCTTATGAGGGTCTTCTGAAGGATGCTAAGTGTTGATAAGTGTGTATCCCCACAGCAATTGTAAACTTACTTAAATATTTTGAAGATGTGAGCAGCATGGTCAAAAATTGCCCTATGAAAAGTTATCTCTGGATATTGAGTGAATAATAGATAAAAAATTCAAGAGTATGTATGGGAAGATCATTTAGAAGGCTATGATACCAGCCTAGGTAGGAGGAAATCATATTTTGGAATAGATTAGTGATGTTGAGATGGGGAAAAGTAGATAAATTTAAGAAATATTGACTTGGAGGTAAAAACTCGCAGGATTTGGTCTTGGGTAGATTGTCTGTGGCCCCTGAATGCAGGGAGGAATCAAGGGTGGCTCTTAGTTTTATGACTTGGACACTTGAGAGAATGATGCTGGCATTTACTGAGGAGGCACAACATAAATATAATACCTGGAAGGGTATGCAATAAATTGCGATTAGTGGTTGCCCCTGAAGAGAGAGAGAGGAATTGGATAATTAGGTGTCAGGGGAGGAAAGGAAATTTGAATTTGTTTGTACTTCCCTTTTATAGTTTTGTTCCAGTGTTCTCTTTTACAGTGTTATGACATAGATCAAAATCTGTTGTAGTGTATTAAACATTTAAAATGTATAAGTTTGCCTCATCCTTGGTCCCTTCCTCTTTTCTCTTTGCTTTTTTTTTTTTTTTTTTTTTTTTTTTTTTTTTTTTTACTAGTGGTTAAAAGTACTATTTTGAGAGTAAAAATCCCACATTCGGTTGGATAACATTGGGTCAATTTCTTAATCTCCTTATCTGAAAAACTGAAATTGTAACAGTGGCCTACACAGGTCTGTTAAGAGTATTAAATAAGTTAAGGCATGAAAACTATGTGTAGCCCTGCTTCACAGACACTCCACAAAGAGCTGCAACTCCCTACTCCTCCACTTTGGGTCCTCCCTTTCTCCTTTCTCTTCCTTCCCTTTCTTCTTTTCTTCCTTCTCTTCCTTTTCTTCATTACATAAACAGTTCTCCAGGTACAATTTCTGGTTCTATTTTTTTTCTAAACCAGAGGGCTTTGCATCCTTAGAGAATTTGTGCATATCTTAGTGATATTTTCCCAAGGGCTGAGTTTTCTCCACACTGAACTAAGTGCTTATGGCCCATATGTGCACAATGCCATGTGTCTAAGTGCTTGCTCAATGGTAGAGGCCTCTGAAGGCATGTATCTTTGGGCCTTGATACAGTGCCCTGGACAGAAGCTGTCTTGAATACTGTTATCTCTCAAACATCCTTTTATTAATGAGCCACGCATACTGAATCTCTGCAGTACTTAAGCCAGTTTTTTAATTCAAAAAGTCTATAGTGCATCTCCTATCACACTGATGCCTTAAAGTTACAACAACAAAAAAACTTGCATAAGATTGCTTTATCCCTATGTGATTGAGAACAGACTTCCTTCCATAAGAGTATTTTTTTTAAAGCAATGTTGTTGTTGATGGTGTTAGTGGTACAGAGAACATGCATGAAATAATGGGCCCAGAAAGCTTCAAACAAGAGACTGATTCCTGATAGCACAGTTTGTGAGAGCTTCTCCATAGCCTTCCAGGGAAAGCCCTCCAGCTACTGGCCAATCATGCTCCTTCCTTTCAGGACTGGCCTCTCATCTGATCTCCACTGTGACACATAAAGACAGAAGGGCAAGCAGAAGGGAATGTTCACACACAAATAAGGGCACCAGGGAAGTTGGCAGGCTCATCCTGCCCTTCCCGCAGCTCCTGCTTCTGTCTTTAACACATCGATTCGATGTAGCTTGCATCTTTCTCTGATCCTCTTGACACCCTGCTTACTATTGTTTATTTGGCTTATGATTCTTCTGCCTCTAAGGTAAATCTTCATACTGCATGAATCAATAGGCTGTGGGGGCCTTAATTAAAGCTGCAGGATTAAATTGATAGTGGAAACTAAATTCCTCCCATGTCTGGAAGAGAAGGAAATGCTGTTTCTCATGGAGGTCTTTCCTTATTATTATTATTTTTTATTTAAAAAAATTTAACTTGCATTTAAAACTTGTACACATTTATGGGGTACTGTGTGCTGTTTCAACACATGTATATATTGTGTAGTGTTCAAATCGTGGTAAGTGTATCTATCCACTCAAACATTTCTTTATGGGGAAACTTTCAAATTCTTTCTTTTAGCCCAACATATATATAGGGTACATTATCATTATCTACAGTCACTTATAAAATAGCAGAACATCTTTCTTCTAATTATAACTTAATGCCTGTTGATCAATGTTTGCCATCTGTTTCTCCCTCCCATTCTCCACAGCCTCTGGTAACCACCATTCTACCCTCAACTGCTATGAGATCAATTGTTTTAGATTTCAGCAAGAGTGAGGCTGCATGGTACTTGTCTTTCTGTGCCTGCCTTATTTCACTTAGTGAAATGTTGTCACAAAGTATCCATCAACTGATGAATGAGTAAAGTAAATTGGCCCATATACACAATGAAATATTATTCAGCCAAGAAAAGATATAATCCTGGTATTGTAACATGATGTAACACTGAGGAGGCCTCTCCATTGCCTCACATGGTCACTGTGAAATACTGGTGCAACATTGGGTATTCCATGAGAGATTCGAGGGCCACATATTATATGCATGGGTGCACATGTGAAGAAAAACTGGATCTTTGACAAGACTTCTGGATACTTAAGTGTTTCCCTGAATCAATATTCCACTTGTTGACGGGTGTTCATATAAAGCCTAAATGTTTACTTGAACTGCAGAAGAAATTACCCGTCTGGATTTTAGGTCCTCCTCAGATATGGAATAGTTTAATTTCAAGGATATCTGAAAGCATGCATAAAGCTTTTTCATTTCAATAATTTATCTCTTTCAATTTTTGCCAGAGTCTCTTGAATGAGCCCTTTGTTTTCTGTGCTAGTAAAGGAAGTTATCCCCTGTCATGGCACTGAAACAACTACAATGAAAAGCATTGAACCCATCAAGTTCCCAAGGCCCCTAGAAAATGATCAAAGCTGTGAGGGCAACCAGGGAATCCAAGAGAGCTACTAATAGGAATTAAAGTTAGAAATTGCTGTCATTATTAGGACCCATTGCTGTAGTGGACTTAAATTCTGGTTCTACCATTCAATAGCTCTGTAACTAGAAAATTATTTAGTTTTTAATGAGCCATTTTTTTTTGTTCATCCATAAAATTTGGTCAATATAAGTGTCTAACAAGAGTTATATATGAAAATTCCTAGCACAATATCTGGAATATTTTACATGTTTATTGGATGCTGGTTACCACCCCAGACCTTTAGATATTGAAGCCTGATATTCCTGGGAGTTGCAGCTCTGCCTGATGCCAATGGGGCTCAGCATATCAGTGACGCCTAAAATTGACTATGAAAGAGTGTCTAGTGCTTTGTGTCAATCTCTCATATCTGTGAGGTTCAGCATCCTTTGGAGGGAAGATGTTGTAGATCCATGACTTTGGAAGTGATACATGGAGTAGGGTGTGAATAACAATCTAATTTCCATGAACCTGATGGAATTAGTATCACTGAAGCCCAGGATAGGGTAATAGAGATATCAGAAGAGAAGTGGTAAAATCAGAGGACATCTAAGCAAGTGAATAGAAATTTAGGTAATCAAAAGTGGAGGGTTTAGGAACCTTGAAGTGTTATTATATCTAGATTCAGTTAAATATTTATTTATTTTTTAAATGTTTATTTATTTGCTTTAGTTGTACACAATTCGTTTATTTGTACGTGGTGCTGAGGATCGAACCTGGGCCGTGCACATTCTAGGCGAGCACACTACTGCTGAGCCACAACCCCAGCCCAAATATTTATTTACATAAATAAATTGCCAATGAAGGCATTATAGAAACAAGAATGTATTGGGGGTACATCTATACATTCACTTGAGTTCTTGCAGTTATCAACTAGGATCACATTGAAACACTCTTTATTTCTGTTCTTTACTGGACTGGAGGGTTGATCTTTCATTCTAAATGGCAAAATAAAAATTTTGTGAAAATGTGGAATGTTTTTGTGTGAGTTTTCAATTTGGAAAGAGAGAGGTATCTAGTTCTATGTGAAATTTATGAGAGAATAGAACAATTTATTACAGAATTTGAAGCACTTAGGCACACATACAAATGGACCTTACACAGCTCCACTGTGTAGCTTAGCTTCTGGAGGTGCAGGAAGAGGGATGCCAGTCCCCATCTAAGGCTGAAATTAGGTTAGAATTGGAGTGAAAAATAATTTTCAATTTTGATTTTATATTTAGCAAAAGTAGTACTTATTCCTTGTTAAGGTCAAACATGATGAATATGTAAAGGATACACATTATTATTGGTGTCTGTGTTATATTTATGGACATATGTTGAATGCTTCTTTTGTTGCACATGAAACATAACATTGGGAAAGAGCACCAATCTAAGAATCCTGAGCTTTTAGTCATAGCTTTTAGCTATTTATTATGTGACTTTGGGAAAATCACTTAATTTTTCTGACTCTCATATTCTTCAACTATAAATTTATAATAACAAGGCTTCTATTTATCTCACCAGGTTAATGTAAAGATTAAAAAAATTGGCTATATAAGAAAGTTCTTTAGTTATGTGCAGATGTGCATGCCTGTAATCCCACTTACTCAGGAGGCTGATGCAGAGAGAATCACAAATTCAAGGACAGTCTTGGCAACTTCATGAGACTATGTCACACATCAACAAACAAACAAACAAACAAACAGAAAGTTCTTTGTAGGTTATAAAGTATCAAATTTAAAGCCTTGTATAGTAATAGGTACATTTGTACACATCAAAAAATGCAAAACTGCGTTAATCTTTTAACACAATAACCCAATGTGTTCTTTAACATCTGAAATTCAGAAAATCTATAGTTCAGGAATAACATCTCTCTGACAGTTTCAATCCCCTAGTCTGGCTGTGATTACCAGACTGAGAAATGCTCCTCACCACGGCAATTGAATATACATTTGGAAACTCCAAGGCTGGTCATTGAGAACACTCACGCCCAGACTGCTTACAGGCTCACACAGGTACTCAGCCTTCCCCAGAGCTGCAGAACTGCCATCACTTTGTGTGTGTGTGTGTGTGTGTGTGTGTGTGTGTGTGTGTGTGTGTCCTGTAAGAATGAGTAGGGCACCAAGCACACTGAAGAAAAGCAGATTAATGATCACACAGACAATAAACATTATCTTACTCTTTCTAAACCTGTTCATTGGTTTTGTCTATTTGGTTTTGGCTCACAAAGGGATGCTTTAAATAAACATAAGCCTGGGGGAAGTAAATGGATCCCACACCAGAAGAAAACATTGAGCTATGACTTCATTTGTTGACTTTCAAATTAAAATGAGAAAATGCTACCTCTTTCTATTAAGGAAAAATATGATTACCGGTTAATTAGAATATAAAGTAACATAATGAATTTGGATGGAAGAACTTGTCTCTAGCTTGGACCCTCAATGGACCATGTATATGCTATTTATGCATGCTTGAACCTAGTTTCCTCACCTATAAACAGGGATATCACATATAAAATAGAAGCTCAACATTTCTATGATGCCTAGAAGGAAGACTTCACTTCTGGAAGCCTAATCAAAAGTATTTTCCCCTATTTTTCACATCTCCAATAAAAAAAGAGGGTGTCAGAATAGTATTTTCTAAGTTTTCTTTGAAATTAAGTTTTATGTGAGTTTATAAACAGTGGAGTGGTGTCAGGTCTTAGATGTTATCAACAATGCCACTTGACAGATGAAAGACAAAAATTTCATAAAATGCATTATCTGACTACTTACTACATCTTTGTCACTTTAATATGGTTCCTGCAGTAGGATAGCAATGTGGGCCATGAAAAATTGAAGACTTTACTGTGATCCAAGGGATATGGCCAGGCCATTTGGGAAATAGGTAGGGGCAGCTGCTCTCAGAACCATGTGATTCATCTGAACACTCAGGGCAAGCATTCTGGGTAGTCCTGCAGGAGAGACCCTTATGGTTCAGGCCCCATTGACCAAGAAGAAGTATAACCAATTGGGAATTGGTGTGAGAGTGAACCTTTTGTCTCATCTGGCACTTTCAGAAGAGTTTGCAGACTCAATCGGTGATGGAGGCTTTAATTAAAAATGAAAGGGGAAATTAAAGCTTGTATACAGAATCCTAAAGGAAAAATGACCTCAGGGATTGTGGAAAATATTGTGAGAATCACAGGACAGAAACCGTTGTTTCTCTTCAATTTGAGCAATATAAGCACATAACAACTGGGGGTAAAGCTCATATGCATAATCACATTCTCTCATTCAACTGTTATTTTTCTTATATCTAGAAGAGATCTAATTTTTAAGACCTGGCCTGTACATAAAGATACTGTGAGTGGATATTAATGTATGGATCTGTAAGTTCTCATATTTGGCATCTTAGTGAAGGTGTGGTGGGTACAATGCCATAGCAGGCCCTGAGCTTGTCGCTACTTGAGAATTTAATTTAATTTCCATCTTGGTATAAGATGTCTAAGTCTGTTCGGAAGAATCAGTGAACACAGATCTAATTTTGGTCTTCATTCATTCATTGATTTATTTTTTTGAACATTTCGTTTGTACCAGTGATGGGCAATTTTCTACTCTGGAGACACTGGGGAGATAACACAAATTAAAAAGACAGTGTCTCTTCTCCTGAAAGAGTTTGCAATGCATCAGGGAAAAAGACATTGGATGACTTAGTTATGCTTCAAGGTGGAATGAATGAGGCAGAGGCACACAGGAAGCACTCTAGAAGAAAGAAGTGGTATAGAGAAATAAAGGATATCCGTTGAGCATTTACTCTGTGCCTGGGGCCATGACAGATATGTTCCTTTCAGAGCCATGAATAATGCAGACAGCCTTATTTTACTGTTAACGGAGGCCCGTTAGTCCAAGAAGAGATTAAGGAGGTTCAAGATCATACAGTGAACTCCAGACCTGGGGTTTGTGAGCCCTCCTAGGCAGACCTGTGGCTTATACCCTTGAAGCCATTCTTCCATGACTGAGTGGGAACAACGATTGATCTGATTCTCTATTTCACTGAAGATTGTTAGGCAAAGGATTTGTTGATGTCAGTCAGGTAGGCTAGTAGACCAGAGTGTCTCCATTTGACTCTCACATCCTTTGAGACACTGACTGTATATTGCCTTCCAAACTTCCACCTCCTCAACATGGCCTTGGGGACACTCAGTAGAAGAAAGGGAGTGTGGCTGGTGAAAGACCATTGCTTTTCTGACTTCGGAATCTGTGACCTCCCAGAACGGCTTATCATTTCCACTTGTCCATGGGGTAGTCTGAGAAGCCTGGGATGAAAGTTGCTGGGAAGTATATTTGGGGGGGAGGTGTGATCTGGTCTTTGTGTTTGATACAGACATCCCCCCTCACCCCAGATAGGTTCCAGGATCTATGTTAACATTCCTCCCTTATTCTCCAGTTGGTGAATACTGAACATACACCTGGGAGGATCATGTCTTTGGCTGTACATTTTTCATTTTGTATTCTCCTCCACGCCTCTGATTGCTAACACACAATTTTATTTTCAAGACTGAGTTTCATTTTCAGATCCTCTGGACAATAAGAATTGTCTTCGATGTTATTTTCAAATTCAAAAGGATCATTTAAAAATATTCTGGAATGTGTAAGTTTGTGAGAACAGGTAGAGAGTGAGGGCTCAGAAAAGGGGTGGCGGTGACCTCTTTCTCCATTTTTATTCAGTGGGATTTTGGGTTTTGTCCTGGATAAAGCTCCCTGATATGAGCATTCAAATTCTGTTATATATTTTCCTGACATTAAGAAGTATATATTTGGGCTGGGGTTGTAGCTCAGTGGTAGAGCACTTGCCTATCACGTGTGAGGCATTGGGTTCGATCCTCAGCAGCACATAAAAAAATAAGCAAATAAAACAAAGGTATTGTGTCCATCTACAACTAAAAAAAAATTTAAAAAAGGAACTATTCATTCATCATCTATTATTAAGTTGTTATTCTCCCACAACCTGGACTCGAGATTTTCTGTCTAAATATTTGCTCAGCGTCTCCACTTGGATTTCTTCAGACACCCTGAAGTCAACACACACAGAACAAAGTTCTGAAGTCCCTCTCCATACACCTGTCCTGCAGTATGATTATCCCTGGTTCCCTTACCTCAGTGAAAGGCATCCAGCTTCCTTTCTCAACTCTAACACTGAGTTTCTTCCTGACCCTGAGTCTTTGCATTTCTGTTCCCTTTATGTTGTAAACTTTTTCACCATTATCTTGCACACAGCCTCTGTCACACCTTGCAACCTCTGTTCTGAAGCCTCTTCCAGAAGCTCTTCCAAGACGGTAAAAACTAACATGTCACTCTCCTGCCCCATCACATTTCCCATTCCCTACAATCTGAAGTTATGTTTTTTTAATATTTATTTATTTACTTTAGTTGTACACAATGCAATGCATTTATGTTTATGTGGTGCTGAGGATCGAACCCGGGCCGCGCACGCGCGCACGTGCGAGGCGAGCGCTCTGCCGCTGAGCCACAACCCCAGCCCCTGAAGTTATTTTTTTGATAAATTTGTTTACATGTTAGCTCTCTATTTCCTCTGTCAGAATGTACGATTCTTTTTTTTTTTTTTTTTTCTTTTGTGGTACCGGGGATTGAACTCAGGGGCACTTGACCACTGGGCCACATCCCCAGCCCTTTTTTTTTGTGTGTTTTTATTAGAGACAGGGTCTCACTGAGTTGCTAAGTGCCTCGCCATTGCTGAGGCTGGCTTTGAACTCGCGATCCTCCTGCCTCAGCCTCCCAAAGTGCTGGGATTACAGGCGTGCGCCACCGCGCCCGGCTGGTCAGAATCTACGTTTCTTGAGGGAAGTGACAGTGTCACACTGGCTTATTGCCGAATTTTCATATCAACCAGCTAGTGTAACTTGTGTTAATAAGTTGGATGGTCTTACTTTCATTATCTCATGTAATTCAGACAGTAATTGCTTTTAATATTAATCATCTTCATGCAATCATCAGTTTAATCACAGAAATATACAAAATAGTTTTTATTATTTACATTTTATAGATTAGGGTTATGGTGCAAGGAGAGAATTTTCATAACTTGTTCAAGGTGTCCTGGTTCATGAAGAGGGTTAGACTAAGAGCCAGATTTGTCTGCATCTAAGGGCAGTGTTTTCTCTGTCTACAACCCTCATTGAGGTCACAGTGATCCAGAGGGTCATGAACAGAGCAGAGTTGGATTCTTCTGGCTGGTGGGTTATGGGCGTAAGAATGAAGAAAGTCTATATCATGGCATATGCTACTTGTGAAGTGAAATTTGATTCACATTTTTAAGGGGCCATAAAATTCAATTTAAACATAATCACCAAAGAAGTAGAAAAAAATGGCCTATAGGCAAGAAAACATTCAGTCTAAAGAAGACCCAGAAATGAACCATTTGTTTGAATTAGGAGATAAGGAGTTCAAAATAATGATCACAGTTATATTAGACAATTTCTGGGAATAGAAGAAAATAATAGGTAAAGAAATTGAAAAATTTAAAAGATATGGAAAACCATAAACATTTACAAAACAGAAGATTTAGAATTAAAAAATATGCAAGATGTAAAAAAAATGGAATGGAATTAATAGAAGATTGAGAACAACAGCAAAATATATCAGCGAAATTAAATACATGTTAAAATAAATATTACAAATTAATGCACAAAGAGAGAAAAAAATAAGGAAACAAAACCCCCAAACTTTTATGACCTGGCAGAAAGAATCAAGTTGTTTGCTATATGTGTGTTTTGGAGAAAGGGCAGTAAATGGGACAGAAAAATATTTGGTGACATATTGGCCAAAACTTTTCCAATATGAGAAAAATTAATGAGCAACCCATATGTGTCGTGTGTTCATTAAACCTTGATTGGGGTAATATAAAAGCAGTTCCACATAGGCACATACTACTTGAAATGCTGAAAAGCAAAACAAAGGCATGAACCTTAAAAATAATAAAAAAATTTAAAATGTTCTACCTACAAGGGGAAATGACAGAAGTTATAGCTGATGTAGTAGTTTTGCTGTTTAACCTATTCTATAAACTTTGAGGCTTAACACAATTCTCATTTACTAGCCCCCTGAACTGGGATGGTGTGGCATGATATGGCTGGGTTCTCAGGCTGAAATGGAGGTAATGGCGGCTACATTTTCATCTGGAGTTTGAGGATGCTTCTCTAGTTTTAGTCTTGTTATCAACAGAACTTGGATTCTTGTGGTTCTAAGACTGAAGTCTATTAATGGCTGTCATCTGGAGAGTGCTTTTGGCTTCTTGCATTCCCTATCATAAAGTCCCCTCCATCTGGTCAGCAATGGCTTGCTGAATCCTTCTAATGTTTCAAATCTCCTGGAATTCCTCTTTAGCTACCAGCTTGATAAGGCTCATCTGACTGTATCTAGTCACCGGATAATTGTATTATCTTAAGATCAACTGATTTAGGACTTTAATTCTCTTCACAGCTCTGCCTAGATTAATGTGTGATAGAATAATCAGGGAATGAGATTCTTAGGTGGGGGAATCTCAATATGTCTGCTTGCCCTAGTGTACTTCTTATCAGAAACCATGTTCAGTCAGAAGACAATGGGACAGCATAGAGAAATTTTGTTTATAATAGCCCCCAATTCAAAACAATTCAATAAGGAAATGGACAAAAAATTCGTGGTGTATATATTCACTATGATTTGATTCAACAATGAAAATAAACTAAATACTTAAAACATCTAAAGTATAACAAGGGCACTAAGTGATAGAAGTGAGATGAAGAATAAGATCATTGGGTGACAGGAGGTCAAGGAATTGAATTTTATCTCCAAGAAATAAGTGGCTTACCAAGAGTTACAGTATGAGCATTGGTGGAGATAAGACTGAAAATCATCAAGAAATGGAGTGTTTGGCTCAGGAATCTTTGTAGATGACAAGAATAAGGAAGGGAAATGAGTACTCTTGTGGGATAATAGGAGAAATTCCTTTCATTGCTAAATATAGGTTTAAGTCCCGTGTCTCTGTCTCTAGTCAGCACTGGTTACTTCATAGACAGCTCTGTTTGAAATGTCCTGTGGTTTGGCACATTGCTCTCACAAGTCTTAATATGTCTTTCTGGAGAGTAATAAGTGAAATAAATCTCTCATTTTGAAAAGGGGAGGATGAGGAACAAGATCAGTAGAAAGCAGCATATAGAAAACATATCCTGCTGGCTAGAATATCAAAGACTCGTGGCCGGTACTGGACTAAGACAGTTGGCCTTCCTTTTGCTTCTTCCAGGAGGGAAGATCTTCCTCATTCATTGACTCCATGGCCACATCTGTGAGGGCAATTTGGGAGGATTCCTCTTCTGGGAGTAGTGAGGCTTTCGAGCATCCTGTGTCTAGGGTTTCCTTCTCATTTTGAGCAATTCAAACTGTAAAAATGTTTTGGAAATGAAAAACTCCTAAGAACTCAGTTGAATTTCCACTTAAATCAGTTAGCTTAACTCCAGTAGCTGATAACCAAAGACAGATATCCCACTAGCTGTCTGTCCCACTAACCTGATGTACATGGGCTGTGCTGATCTGAGTCTCCATGCTATTCTTTTGTTTTTACCTCCTTTTCTTTGTGGTCATTAACTCTAGGCTTAGGCAGTAAAGTCATCTTTTCCAATTTTACTTGGCTTCAAATTACCATCTTGAATGGTCATCATGGAGCCTCAAGAGTCTCTGATGTAAAAAGAGTATAAATTCTTCTCTACCTTATACTTTCAGATATCTTAATCTCAAAACCTTGGACTGTGGGAACTGATCAGTCTTCAGGAAATAAGCAACACTTTTTTTTTTTTTTTTTTTTGTACCTGGGATTGAACTCAGGGGCACTCAACCACTGAGCCACATTCCCAGCCCGTTTTTTTTTTTTTTTTTTTTTTTTTTTTTTTTTTTTTTTTAATTTTATTTAGAGACAGAGTTTCACTGAATTGCTAAGTGCCTTGGCATTGCTGAGGCTGGCTTTGGACTCACGATCCTCCTGCCTCAGCCTCCCAAGTGCTGGGATTACAGGCGTGCACCACCATGCCCGGCTCTAAGCAACACATTTGAACAGTCCAAACTTCACTCACCAAATTCCCTAAAGCCCCAGGAGTCAGTGGGGTCTGAGCCGTGAGATTTACCAGAAGGACACTTAATCTACTGTTTATGAAATCCTTTCAGAGGTGGCCTACTTTGTATGCTAGCTATGTTGTCTGGCTGTCCCTTATGATCTTGTGACCCGGGTTTCTTCTCACCCAGCTTTCTCATGTCATAGATTAGAAGCCTGAGTCTTAACCCCAATTTATAAGTTCAAGATCAGCTGTCCTGTACCAGGCTTCTCTGCTGCTGAAACCTGTCAGGATCTCTGACTGGTTTTGTTTTTCTCTATTTGCCTATCAGGACACCATCATTGGGCAGGTCCTTCAGGGCCTTTTAGAAGCTTTTATCCTTCAAGTATTTTCCCCATATTTACAAATTTCTTTCTCCTTTAACCTGAGAGATTGCTTCCCCTTTTCACATCTGATTATATCAATAAAGGATATTATTTATAGAATTGGATTTAAAATCTGTATTTAAAAAAAAAAAAAACAAACCAAACATTGAATTGGAAAAATAAAATTTCAGAAATAAAGTTACACTGAAACTTTTGGTGCTTCGTTACTTAAAGTACCTCATAAGACCTAGCATATTCACAGAAACAGGGCTCCTTATTTGCCCTCAAATGCTGAGCTGAGAATACACAGTGACAGTCCTTCAATTACTTCCTGCTTATTTCTATTTTATATATCTCAGCAGAATTCCAAAAGTCACACAGGAGAAGAAACCTCCAGAGTAGAGTTTTATTTTAGCAAATTCTCATGAAGACCTTACCAGTTCCAAATCAATATAGTAGTAAAATACCAGCAGGAAGTGTATTAGTGGTATATTTAGAAGCCATATGTGAAAGTAGATAATGAGATCTTGAACTTACACCTGCCCCCTTAGCTTCATTAGGAAAGCAACACCTCAGCCCTGCTTGTAATTAGGTGTAATTGTTTCCTTACAGAAATAATCAGAGTAATTTAACTAGTGATCTGTTTTTGTTTTTGATAATTCAAAGTGCTGCTCCTAAGTGGTGAAGTCTGGCAAGCAGTAGGGCTAGAAAGTTGATGCTTTTCATTTCTTGAATCTCTTTCATTTCTAGGGACCTCATTCTTTTCTCCTTAGTTTCATAACCATCCTTGCACTGCAATTCCCAGCAATCTAAGCACCAAGAGGCAGTGAGGTAGTTTTTCTTCAAAAGAAAACAAACAATCTGGCTGATAGCTTAGTGGTTCATCAGAGATGGGGAAGCTCAGCACAGCCCAATCATGACCTCTGGGGGTGAGCCCAGCCTAGCACCCTAGTAAAAGACACTGGCACAAGGAAGTGAGGAAACTTTCTGATAATGGACAGCATACAAAGTTAAAATGCCAAACACATATGTAGTAGCTAAGGCATGGAGGTCACAGAAGCAAATGGCAGGATGTGGGGCCCAAAAAGCCTGGTTCCTATTTGTTATAGTCGGGTTTTTCACTGCTGTGACCAAAATACCTGAAAAGAATAACTTTAGAAGAGAAAAAGTTTATTTGGTGTTCACAATTGCAGAGGTCTCAGTCCATAGATGGCTGGCTCCATAGCTCTGGGACTGAAGTGAGGAAAAACGTTATGGCAGAAGGGCTTGGCATAGGAAATCAGCTCTAGACACAACAGCCAGGAAGCATAGAGACCTCCACTCATCAGGGACAAAATATAAACCCAGAAGTCATACTGCCAGTGACCTACCTCCTCCAGCCAAACTCTAAATGCCTATAGTGACCTCCCAATGTAAGTGGATTAATCCACTGATTTGGTTAAAGCTCTCATAACCCAATCATCTCACCTCGGACATGAGAGTTTTTGGAAGACACTCATATATAAACCACAACACTGTCTGAGTTCTGTCCCTCCCGGTTTTGTGACAATACATATATTTCTTAGTCTCTCTGAGCCTTAGATTTCTTATTTTTAATAAGGGAGTATGATTCTTAGTGGAATTGGATAGTTTTCAGACTGTGCAGTGAAATCTGCAAGAACGATTTATTATTATTGAAGGGCAGATGAACCACGCTGGGACCGCCGTATAGTAAAGGGGGTTTATTAATCAGCCGAGGGACACATGGAGGGGGAAGGGAAAACCAGCGGGAGGAGAGGAGACAGGGTGATGAAAAGAAAAGAAGATAAAAGGGGAGGTTTCAGTCCGGAGAAGGCTTAAGTAGCGAACCAGTGGTCAGAGGGACTCCCCAGAGGGACCCCCAACTCCATAGGCTGCTGGGGGTCCAAAGGGGAACCCGTGTGTCGTAATTGGCTCAGTAAGGCACCTGAGGTGTGGCCAGTGGCATGGCCAGCTTGAGGCGCTTGGGAGGTGTGTCTTGTCTTAAGGTACCAGGGATGTGTGGCCTGGTTATGCTGCCTGGGAGGTGTGGTCTGTCCGCCCAGAATCTAACATTCCCCCCTTTTAGTTTTCTTAGGGAACGGGGCGTCATGTTTTAATCTGGCTGCTTCGAGCTGAAATGGAGCGATGTGGGGTGTTATGAGGGGGGCAGATGTAGGCAGGCAGGTCAGGCTTGAGGGCGAAAAAATTCCCAGGAGGCAGGCACCAAAAAGATGAATCTCTGCAGGTGTGAAATGGATGAAGGTTCCTTGAAGCCATACATTGGTGAGGGTGTCAAACCAAGCTTCTGCAGAGGTCACCGGGGGAATCAGCCAGCTATCCTCTTGAAGAGCATGTAGGAATTGTAGGCCACGCGAGTTTACAGGTAGCATCTTAACACTATTATGAAAACAACAAAGAGAAAGAAGGTGAGAGGGATTATTGTCCGACAGCCTATATGCCACCCGGTGGGACTCACAGTGAAGAGGCCAGTAGAGAGTAGGAGGCTTGTGAGGAAGGTCATTGTAATGAACATAGGGTGGCAGATTAAGGTCCCTTTGGAGGTAGCCATTGAGGAGTCGTTCAGGGTGTAGTTGAGCCCTGTAGAGACTGGTACGTCTGTCCCGAGGTGAAGAGAAGTCATCTCTAGTTGGAAAGTCATCTGTGGTTTTTAACAGTTGATAATCCCTGAGGGGAAGCTGGATAAAGGTTTGATTAGAAATTTGAGAACTCTGATTTTGAAGGCATCTTATGACACAAGGGGCTGACATCAGAATGAGACATATGGTCATAAGTGGGCCTAGGAGAGGGAGGATCCATGGGGCCATCCCTTCCTGTAATTCCCATGAGGACCTCTGCTGCCTCTGCTGCGAATCTTCTTGTCCCCTAGATCTTGTATCACCTTCTTCAAGCGATGTACATTGTGGTCCACCTTGCCTGACTGGTTGACAAAATAGCAGCATTCTTCACCCAAGAAAACACAGGTACCCCCTTTTTCTGCTGTGATGAGGTCTAAAGCTCGTCTCTTCTGGAATACAACCTCCACTAAGAGGAATGTTGTTGCTGGAGGTCCTGCATGGAGTAGGTGGAGGCTTCAGCCGTGGTGGTAAGCTGATCTGTGAGATCGGAAATCTCCTGTCTAAAGGATTGAGCCACTACAAGTGAATGAGCCAATCCTCCAATTGAGAGGCCTGCAGAGGCAATTACGGTGACTAAGCTAACACCCACTAAGACTGCCAGGGTGGCTGCTCGTTTAGAGCTCCCCTCCTTGAGACTGTAGGGAGGTAAGAAGGTCCTCAGCCTCAGCCTCCATATATAAGGTCAGGCTTGGAATTAAAACAACAGGGTAGCAGGGACCTGGGGTCTTAGCGTCAATGCATTGGAACATATGGGTGGAGCACCAAAATAGGAGCGGGGAAGGGAGAGTTAAGTTGTCCATTATGGGGTGCTAGTTGTGTTCCGGGCAAGAGTCATTGATGGCGGCCCAATAAGAGGTAACATTAAAGAAAGGGGGAATAGTCGGAAGAAGGAGAGAGAGAAAGAGAGATGGTTGGTCATGGCATGAGTAGGTTGGGGTGGCATTGGCTTGAACTGGGATTGGACCAATAGGGACTTGTGAAGTGGCACACAGAGGAAACAGGTTGAGGCATTAAAGGTGGAATAGTTCGCTAATAAGGAGAGAGATAAAGAGAGGATAGAGTCCCAGGAGAAAGAGAGAGACTCATTCAAATGTCAAAGATGGGTTCGAGTCTGTTGCCTGGTGGCATTAAGTATCTCGAGGGCCCTGGCAGCAGAAAAGTCTTTTGTAGTCTTTTCTATAATGATTTTACCTCAACCTTGGACCCATTTGGGATTAACAAACCCTACCACAGCAACAAGACTCTGCCAGGAAGAAGGGTTAGTAATCTTGAAAGTCACATTGTTACTGTTACTCGAGGATTGGAGTTGGGTTGGTGTAATTCCCCACGTTCTTGTTACTCCCATAACGGGATGGGACCAGTGCTAATTACAGCTCCAGGATGGACATCGGACCCATCCATCAGGGTCATTGCACCAGTCCTGTGTCTAGTCCTCCTTAAAACAAAGGTACTTTGTTGCTTTTGGCATTTCAGGAAAGCATTGGTGAGCACATGTGGAGACCGCATCAAAGGTGAGCAGGATGGATGGGCAGTTATCAAAAGGGCAGGACAATTGATTAAGGAGGTGCATCTTTTGCCCATGGTTATCTAGTTGCCAAACCTCAAAAAAGCAATGGCATGGAGTAGTAGAGCAGTAAGACACAGAACCTGCAGAGGCAAGTGGGAAGAGAGCCAGAGATAGAATGAAAAGGACAGAAGAAGTCATTTTAGAGACATGAGAGAAGCGAATTTTTAGGGGATCGGTGGGAAGGGGAGAGCAAATATACTGAGGTAGTTGTTTGTCGTCCTTTTGTGGATCCTCAGCTGGTTGAGCAGCTGGTTTTAGTCTGGAGATATGAATCCAAGATGTCAAGTTCCCTGAGGTTTTACAAAGCTTAGCAGCCATGGGTGTGCACAGCACAACCTGGAAGGGGCCTGTCCACTTCCAGGCAAGGGAGACTGTTCTTGTGTCCTGGTGAGGGGGGAGAGATATACCCAAGAACCAGGTGTTAATGGGAATGAAGCAGAGAGTCTTCTTGGGTCAAGCAGAATGTAATCTTGGCACTTCCATAGCTGATGTCTGATGAAGGACAAGATGGAAGAGAGAGAGATCTTTGGGTAAGGGTCTTTGAGTTGGGAAAACTCCAGGTGGAAGAGCTGGTCGCCCAAACATAACCTCAAAAGGGGATAGTGAGGAAGGTTTCTTTGGGAGAACTAGGAGCCTAAAGAGGGCAAGGGGAAGTAGCTTGACCCAGTCCAAGTGAAGCTCCAGGGAGAGTTTAGTCAGAATATTCTTAAGAGTTCTATTAGTCCTCTCTACCTTCTTTGGGGACTTGGGGTGATATGGGATATGAAAATGCCAAGGAATGTTAAGGGAAGTAGAAATATTTTTGGTGACATGGGAAACAAATTCAGGCCTGTTGTCAGACTGGATGGACGTGGGCAATCCGAAATGGGGAAGGATTTCTGAGACTAAAATAGAGGCTACTGTGGAAGCCCTTGTGTTGGAAGTAGGGAAGGCCTCCACCCATCCAGAGAAGGTGTCTACCAAGACCAGGAGATATTTGTGTTTCTGGACAACTGGCATGTTGGTGAAATCTATTTGCCAATTGGCTCCTGGAAGCTGACCTGAAATGCTCCTGGTTTAAGGGGAGTACATGGGTTGGTCACTGACATGCAGTGCACATGGAGGTGAGTTGATGGAGAAACTGTGTGTCCTCTGAAGTCAGGGAGAGGAAGGAGGTAGTGAAAGTTTTGAGGGCCTGAGGGTTAGGATGGAAAAGAGAATGGAGTTAAGAGAGGGTTGATTGTACAGAAGGGGATGTGGGGGTCTGGGTAGTAGATTGGTCTGGAGCCAGAAGAGAAGGAGAAGATAGTGCTGCTTCCCTTGCTGCCCTATCAGCTTTCGTGTTTCCCTGAATTATGGGAGACTAACCATTTTGGTGTGAAGGACAATGAGAGATCCCTATTAGTTTGGGCAGAAGAGAGGCCTGCAGGACCTTTGATATTAATTTGGAATTAGGAACTGCAGAGCCCTTTGTGGTCAGAGGTCATTCTTTCCATATCGCTGAGTGAGAAAGTAAAATATGATAGACATATTTTGAATCTGTGTAGAGGGTGAGGTTTTGGTCAGCTGCACGAATAACAGCTATTAGTTCAGCTAGTTGGTTTGTGGTGTTGGGGGAGAGGGTGCTGCCTCAATAACCTCTGATAGGGAGATGACAGCGTAACTGGCAAAACGTTGCCCATCCTATATGAAAGAGCTGCCATCTGTGAACCAGATTAGGGAAGGATCAGGAAGTGGTCCCTCTTGAATATGGAAGGGGTGGGGGATTAAAGCCTTAAGTGTCTCTATACAATCATGCTCTGGGGGCTCTGAGGAGACTGGGAGGGAAGCTGGGTGTAAAGAGGAGCAGGGTTGGAAAGAGATTGAGGAGTCATGCAGAAAAGAAACGAGGAGAGAGAGAATGCGACTGGGCAGTTCTTTTAAATGGTGAGGAGAGGCAACAGTGACATGGGCACCAAAGGTCAACTTTTTTGATTCCTATAGAAGTAGGTAAGCAGCAGCCAGAGCCCAAAGACAAGGGGCCCATCCGCGAACAGTGGGGTCAAGCTGTTTAGAAAAATAGGCAACTGGAGCAAAGGTGAAGGCCTCGTATTGGCCTAAAACACCTAGAGCCAGACCCGTCATTTCATGGACATAAAGGGTGAATGGCTGGAGAAGGTCTGGGAGGTGAAGAGCTGAGGCCTGTAATAGTGCCTGCTGCAGGTGCTTAAACTCAGCCCAAATGCCTTTGGGGAGGAACTTTTCCTCAATCCCCTTAGCTGCCCTTATAGGGGCTTTGCATAAAGAGAAAAATTGGGAATCCAGGCACGGAAGTATCCTGCTAGCCCTAGGAAGGAGAGAATCTCTTCCTTTGTCTTGGGACATGAGAGATCCTCAATGAGGGCCTTTCAGTCTACAGTCATGGCCTTGATTGATGGGAAATCTGAACTCCTAAATAAACTACCTGGGTCTGGACATGTTGCACCTTAGATGGGGAAACACGATACCCGCGAAAGGCAAGAAAATTTAAAAGGGTGTAAGAGGCTTCATGAGCTGTGGAAAAGGAAGGGCTACAAAGGAGAAGATCCTCTACGTACTGCAGGAGAGTGGAGTCAGAGAACTCAAGGTCTTTGAGGTCAGCAGCCAGTGTCTGTCCAAAGATATGAGGGCTGTCTTGAAAACCCTGAGGGAGGACTGTCCAGGTCAACTGTTGGGACAGTTGAGTATCAGGGTCATTCCAGGTAAAGGCAAAAAGGTCTTGCGATTCCTGAGGTAAAGGAACAG
Source organism: Tamias sibiricus (assembly GCA_025594165.1). NCBI lineage: Eukaryota > Metazoa > Chordata > Mammalia > Rodentia > Sciuridae > Tamias > Tamias sibiricus. The sequence continues at coordinate 30,262,390 of CM046673.1, read as the reverse complement.
TGAAAAAGGCATCCTTGAGGTCAATAACCGAGAAATGGGTGGATAAGGAGGGAATTAAGTAGAGAATGGTATAAGGATTTGGGACCACAGGGTGTATGGGCCTGATGGCCTCGTTGATGAGAGGAAGATCCTGGACTAGCCGATATGACCCATTGGACTTCTGAACCACCAATATAGGAGTATTATAAGGGGAATGCGTGGGTCTGAGAAAACGTTTTGGCAGAGATCTGAGATAATAGGTTGGAGACCCCTAAGGCTAGTGGCTGGAAGTGGATACTGGGCTCTGTTGGGAAAATGCTGGGGATCTTTAAGGTGTATTTGTACAGGGTCACAATGAGCAAGGGAGGGAGTCTGGGTATACCAAACTTTGGGGTCTACCAGATGGGTGGGGGCAGGGTAATGGGAGGTTTCTCTGTTGGTAGAGGGTTGAGGGGTTCCTGCATCGGTAGGGGGTTGAGGGGTTTCTGCATCGGTAGAGGGTTGAGGAGTCTCTTTATGGTCACCAGTGGCCTTTAAAACAGTAAGAAGAAAGACGGAGAAGGAGACAGAGTGAAACGAGTCAGGGAGCACAACTGAGCTACGCGGATCAGAGAACACAATTGAGGCCTGAAATTTGGCCACTATGTCTCGGCCCAGTAAAGGCACAGGACATTGAGGCATTACTAGGAACTGGTGGGTGAAGGGATGGTGGTGTAGACAGCAAGACAGGATAGGAGTCTTGCAGGGGCGAATAGCATTTCCCTCTACCCCGACAATAGGGGATGGTGTTATGGTAGTGGGGTCCCAAAACTCCCTCAAGACTGAGGAAGTGGCTCCTGTATCTAGCAGGAAATTTATGGGATGGCCATCAACAAGGAGGGTAACCGTAGGCTCTTGTAAGACGATGTCAATGGTCAGGAGAGGAGTCCTCGGGCCCCATAAATCCTCTGTAGCCAGTGCCAGCAGGTTGGGGTTTGTGACTGGTCCAGCCCCCCTGCGGGGATTGGGGCAGTCAACACCCCAATGGCCCATCTTGGAACATTTAGGGCACGGGGTGCTTAGGGGCCCTGGGATTAGGGCAAGATTTAGCCCAGTGTCCATCATTCCCACACCTGTAACAGGGCCCTGGAGGTTCCTCCTGTATGGACTTATGAACCCTTGTTTGTGAGGCCCGAGCATCAGAGCCCCGTAGGGCCTGGTCCAACATTTGAAACTTTGATCGTTTGGCCTTTTCATATTTTTGAAACTTGCGACGCTCTGCATCCTCATCTCTGTTATGATAAACCTTAAAGGCTGTGGCCAAAATCTCGGTCTGAGGTGTTGCAGGCCCTTCCGCCAACTTTCTTAATTTAGCCCATATATCCGGGTAACTCTGGGACAGAAAATAAGGCATAGGGACCTGACGCCCCCCTGGAGACTCGGGGTCTAAATTAGTGTACTGCTGAAGGGCTTTTGTCAGCCGATCAAGAAACTCGGAGGGAGTCTCTTCTCTTTTTTGTATAATTTCCTGTAGTTTATCAAAAATTAATGGCTTTCTGTGCTGCACATTTAAGGCCAGCTAGTATACAAGTGACAAACTGATCTCTCAGGGCCATGTCCTCCAGAGCATTATAGTCCCAGTTTGGATCTTGTTCCGGGACAGCCTGAGGTCCAATGGGGTGACTTGGATTGGTTCTATGAGTCTCATCTGCATAGGCTCTTGCCTGCTCCCAGACCTGCCTACACTCCTCAGGAAGGAGAGTATTTGCCAAAATCATGTATGCATCATGAAAGGTGAAACTATAAGCTTGGGTGACCCATTGAAATTCCCTAAGGTAGGTTGTGGGGTCAGTAGTGTCGGAGCCCTACCGCTTCTGGATCTGGGATAAACATGAACTCTAATTACTCCGTCTGCTCCTGCCACTTCCCTCAAGGGCGCAATGATCTGGGTCAGCTGTCCTGTCTGCTTCTTCTCCAACCAGTAATGGGAGGGCTAAAGGTGGGATTGGGCGGCAGAATAGCCTGGGAGTTTGGGATCAACACTGGGACTGCAGCGGGAGAAGCCGGAGCCAAGGGAGAAATTGGAAATTGTGCAGGAACCACCGGGGAGGAACGGGAGAAACCGGGGAAACCGGAGTCGGCACAGAGGCCATAGGGAAGGGGGATGAAGAAAGATCAGGGGCTGAAGAAAGACTGGAGGCTGGAACTGGTGTGGCTGGATAGGTCATTGCAGGAGATGAAGGAAGAGCTGGAAGCTGAGTGGACGCGGAAGATGGCGAGAATGAAGAGGAGGGACTAGAGGCGGGGTAGTGGCTGGCACGGAAATTGGAGCCGGGAGAAGGGCAGGGGCTGAAGGCAGAGTAGAGTTTCTAGACTAGCAGTATGGAGGAGGCAGAACTTCTAACGCTGGGTCGAAGTCAAGGTCAATTAGGGATGGAGGTGGATCGCTCAGTTGGCATGCAAGGATGACCGTTTTGGGGCTACAGTGAGTGCAAAGTGAGGGATTTGAACAGAGGAGGAGAAAAGCATCTACATAGGGCAGTTCTGCCCATTGTTTTGACTGCTGGCAAAAACTGGAAAGTTCCTGTAAAACACAAGGGTCTAGGGAGCCCGAACTTGCCCATATGCTAGCTAAGGGGTAAGAGGGCCAGAGCTTTGTACACAATTTAATGAGTTTCTTTTTATTTATGTCTGGCTTTAAGCCTAGGTTTGCCTGATTTTTTAAAAGGCACTTATGAGGAGAGTCAGCTGGGAGAGATGAGGAAGCTCCCATTTTTCCGTTCACGGAAAGAGGCTAATACAATATTTTGAGAAGCATCCTTCTCAAAATAGGTATTAGAGAGAATTCCAAGTCTGTGACCCAGTCATCACTGGAGCCAGGCAGACATGGGGTCTGAGAGGACTGGAGGACTATGAGCCACCTTGTGCAAGGATATCTGTGTTCCGTGTGAATGGGAAGGAGGGACTCAAGTCTGGAGTATGGAGAAGAACTTCTTTAATCACTCCCAGCTGAAAGCCCTAGAGGCAAAGGCTTTAGGGCAGGCAGATGGAGGGGGGAGTTCCTGGGGTTCACTGCCCCTTACAGGCCACGGGCGAGATTGCCAGACACTCAACGGTCAGTTCTCACCGTGTAATGACCTGACAGGTTTAGGAACTCGGGGAAGGGGAAGCTTACCAAATCCAACGATGCCGTGGTGGAGAAGATGAGCAGAGGTTGAATCAGGTAATTCCAGGAGGGTTATGCCCTCAGAATAGACACGTTTCCCTGCCCAATGCACCAGAATGAAGGGCAGATGAACCACGCTGGGACCAGAATGTAGTAAAGGGGGTTTATTAATCAGCCCAAGGACATGTGGAAGGGGAAGGGAAAACCAGCAGGATGAGAGGAGATGGGGCGATGAAAAGAAAAGAAGAAAAAAAGGGAGGTTTCAGTCCGGAGAAGGCTTAAGTAGCGAACCAGTGGTCAGAGGGACCCCCAGAGGGACCCCCAACTCCATAGGCTGCTGAGGGTCGAAAGGGGAACCCGTGTGTCGTAATTGGCTCAGTAAGGCACCTGAGGTGTGGCCAGTGGCATGGCCAGCTTGAGGCGCTTGGGAGGTGTGTCTTGTCTTAAGGGACCTGGGAGGTGTGGCCTGTCTGCCTGGAATCTAACAATTATTAATTGATGAACTTCTCAACACAGGTCTCCACTTCAGTGGATGTGTGCCTGGGCAGACAGGTAGAGGAGAACTTTCTCTTATAACGAACCAGTTCCTATTGTCTGGTTTAGGAGTATTTGCAAATCCTGCTGTCTGAAATCTCCAAAGGGACATTCCAAAGCCTTATAAAATAGATCTTATAACAGCTCTCTCATTAGTCAACTGAGATATCCTGAAGGAGAATGCAAATGAGAAATGGAAAAATAAGCTCATATTTATTGGTAAGAATTCTAGGCACTAAAATAGGTATTTTACATATTTTATATAATCCTTATAACTGCTCAGATAACGACATTTAAAATCCTCTTTTAATCTGTTTGTGAATCAGAGAGATAAATCATCTTGCTCAAAGTCACACAGCGTAACTGTAGCATAGACATAAATTTACCCACGTTTGTATAACTTTAATTTTTTTTTTTACTAAACCACACTGCCTCTACCTTCAAAAACTTAGTATCTTCCTAATAGTCAAGTGAAAACCAGTCATAAAGATTTAGTTTACAATAATGAACAAGAAAGATTATATCCAAAGTGGCAATCATCTATAGTATACACTACCAATATCAGAGATAAGAGAAAAATAGAAAAAAAAAATGAAAGCTTACATCAATAACTTGAAGGGGAGTTTGAAACAAGTATCTGGGTAATTGCAGAGCAAACTGATTATCCTGGAAACATGGAGGTTCAAGAAGACTTTTGTGAGCATGTTGTTATTTGACAATGCCAAGAGGCTGTTTGAAGACAAAACTATTCAGTCTACTTTTGGGATGTTTTCAAGATGAAAATTTGATTTAATATAATAAATGACTCAGCAATTACACCGACCAAATTGTGTGCTTTGAAATAAAAAATCTCATTCTAAGAGCAGGTGGTTCATTGATTCCTGCCAAATGGGGACGGTAGCCCTCTATCTCTGCAGACCAGAGGGGTTTCCACATGGCCAGCATGCTCTAGTGCTTTGTTCCCTGTTTCAATTAAAGCAAACAATGGGAAAAATGATTGGGTGGTGAACTTACACAGAATGTAACCGTGACCTGTTGCTGGTATCGCTATTACTGTTAAGACAAAGCACATGGAAGACCAATAATACCATCCCCGTTCCCAGCATCATAACAGATGATTGAGTGGTGTGAGAGTGACCGTGTATAAATGTTCTTCTGGCTCCTTTATAGCAAACAAAAATAAATAATTCAAATCAATCAGGCACAGAGTTAAGTATAAAAATAATGGCTTTAAACTGTTTTAAATCTTTATGCCAATGTCAAAAGTTATACTTGAAGAGATAAAGCATAATGTAAATATAATTATATAATAAAAATCTATATTCCAAAATTAAATCATAAAACTTGGGAAGCTAGTAGAAGCAGTTAGGAAAGGAATTGTTTTTTAAATTCTTCCTTTTGCATGGGTGAACTCAATAGATGGTAGTTCATTCTTTATATACATATTAGGTAATTGCAGGTTCAATGATATTTTATAAACCTTAAACATAGTGAGGTGCTGAAGCCAGCTGGAACTGGCTTTTTGGGGCCAATTGTGCACATCTTTTCCCAGCTCTGTGTTCAGTGATGTTATATTGGTAGCTTGAAATTGGGTGTATGCTAATATCTGCACCATCAAATTGGCAAATGGCATAAATCAGGCCTTTTATTTTTTTTTTTTTTAAATTTCAGAGAGCCTGTTAAACACATCATTGCCCACAAGTTATTATCAGTAGAAATGTACCTTTCCAATCACTAGAAAAAAAATATTCAAAACAACACAAAGCCTATGATGATAGGCACACATAAAAGAAAAAAAAAAAAGAACACACAGAAACAGAAAGAATGAGACTGGAGGATAGCAGTAAAACAAAACATATCACTATAAAGTGAGCAGAAAAGAAGAGGGAGGAGAAAGTGTCCCTGCAGAGAAGTTGACATCTAAAAGGTCTGGAGGGAGAGAATGAGGCACACTGGACATAATAAAAGCATCACATGGTATTAAAAGGGGAAGAATGGGGGGAGGAGGGGGAAGGGATGGATGAAAGGCGGGGGGAAGAATATCCAAACAGCCAGCTTAAGATGGTCTTTTATGCCATATTGTGATGTTCAGTTTAAGCAAATGGGAGGGAGGTCTTCAAATGCTTTGGGCAGGGAAGAAATGATTAGATTTGGTTGAATAAAGATTTTCTTGACTAGAAAATGGGAGACAAAATTAGGACAGAAAGTTGTGAAAGGATGGAGTTACAGAGCCCAGGGCGTAGGCTGGTGTGTACTTCTGGAAAAGTCATGGAGTTTGGCTGAATAGAGAATTGCACTTTGGTGACTACATGTGGCACATCATGGCACAGGGGTGATTTGGGGATGATGTCAAAGTTTATGGTTTGGAAACTGGGTGATGAAAGCATTATTAAAAAGGGACATGTGATGAATAACCAAAAACAACAAATTTTTTAAAAAGGGACAAGTGGATTGCAGTGGGGTTGGATATATTTAATATGACCTGCCTGTGATATCCCAGTAGCCATGTGCAGAAAAGAGTAGAATATAGAGGTCCCAAAAGCAATTGGGAAATTTGGGGGGGGGTGTAAGCTGCCTGTCACGGCCAGCCACGGCGCCGCCACGGGAGGAAAATTCTCGGAGGCAGAGTTAAGCTTTTACTACTTTTACTTCTACTTTCTTAGAGCTTAGAGAGGGAAAGAAAGATTTTTAGAGAGAAAGATTAGAACGAGCTTTTCTTCTTGTCTTCTTAGCTTAGAGTCTTAGAAAGAAAGATAAAGATAGAGCTTAGAAAGAAAGATAAAGATAGAGCTTAGAGCTTAGCTTAGAGAAAGACTAGAGCTTCTTTCTTCTCTCTTCTTTCTTCCTTCTTCTGTCTTCTGTCTTCTGTCTTCCTCGGGAGCCTCGGCCTTACTCTGACCAGTCCTCTGGAGCCTCGGCCTAACTCTGACCAGTCATTACTTCTTCTATCTGGTTTCTCTTCTGTAACCGCTCTGCCTACGTTCTGGCCGCTCTGATTCTTCTGACCGATCGAGTGACTGCCCGGCTGACTGAATTCTCCGTTCTCCTAACTCGGACCGCTTTCACCCGGTTATATACCTTCAGGTTTGCGGGTGCCTACAGGTGCGTCACATACATATCAGGTGGAACCCATGGCTTCCAGCTAGCTACAACAGCCCTTCCTAATTAGGGCTCCTTCAGGGGGGGATATAGAAATATGAGAACCATTAGCACACTATGTATGCATTTGGAATGGAGATAGAGATTTGAAAGTCTTCAGTATAGAGAGAATGTGTAGATAGTTAAGAAAGTGGATGAGAATTCCCATAAACTGTAGAGTAAGTACAGAAGCAAATGCAGGACAGTGCCCTCCCTCACGGATACCAAAGCTTAAAGATTGAGTAGAGGAAGGAACTTCTGCAAAAAGGACTTAGTATACACAACACCAAACACAGTGCTCTATTCAAAGCTAGCAGTCAATTAAATCCCTAGTGAATGAGTGGATGAAGAAGAAAGTGTGGGGGAAAGAAAGTCTAAGACAAAGGAATATGGGTGCAGAATATAAATCATAGAAGCAGAAGTAGATTTATCATGAAGCTAAGAGAGATGAATTATTACTGCCCCTCACGTCACAGGTGTATTTCAAGGTTTTTAAACTAAATGTACACTTAAAATTGAGTACTTTCAAACTTTTCCTAAAGAGGGTCCTCCAATCCATAGAAGCAGCAGGTCCTTCTAAATCTGATTCCAACTCAGTGTGGAACCAGGAGGAAAAAAGCATCAAGTGAGATAGATAGGCATATTTTCAGAATAAAACCTCTTGTATCTTTAGGCACTGAATTACTAAGTTTCAAAAACATTAAGTTCAACTTCCAAGAAATTGAGAAGAAACTACCAGAAACTCAGTGGTACTAGGAAATTTCAACTCTCAGACCAAGACTAATAAAACACAAGTAAGCAAAACTAGGGAAGCTATGGAGGATCTGAAAAGTAGGATGAGTATGGTTGATGTAGTAGAGATATAATTATCTTATTCTGAATAAATTTCATGTTTGAGAATAGTACAAAATGTTCTCTTCAACCAGAAGGTGGTACAAATTGAAATGAGTTAAAAATTTGTTTTTACTTAAAAGGTAATAAAATGGATATTTTGGTTACACTTATGCATAATAACAAAAATAATAGCCACATTAATAGTGACAGCACTGTGTATTAAAAGCCATGTAAAACAGCTAATTGCTTACATTAAGAAACAGAAATAAATGATTATAAATATACAATCATCTACATCAAGAAGTTAGCAAAGAGGAGAGCAAGTCACTTTGATAAAAGCATAAGGAAATAACCAAATTAATCCAGAAATGGAGTATTTTTAGAATATAGGGAAGATGCTAAATTAGTAAGCAAACCCAAATCTTATATGAAAAACCAAGTGAAACAACACTAGGTAGCCCCAAGCTTGCATAGTTAAGTATGTCAAAAAGTAGGATGGGTGAAGAAATGAAATGTGCATACATAGAATTAGAAATGAGAATCAGCCATAAATACAGAGGAGATTGTGAGAACTTTAAAGGAACAATTAAAAAAACTCTCTTCCTACGAAACAAAACAAAAACTCTTTGAAGGGCATATAGCTCAGTTAGTAGAGTACTTGCCTTCCATGCACAAAGCCCTCCGTTCTAATCCCCAGCACCACAAACAAACAAACAAAAAACAACAACAAAAAAACTGTCTTCAAATAAATTTCAAATGGATAATTTTTGAGGAAAATACAAATTTATACACTTATTCCTGAAGAAACAGAAGACATCTGCATGGGCTAACATGCAAGATATTGAAAAAGTCTGAAAGAGTTCTCCCTCAGTGACAGGCACAGATGGTTTCTCAGGTGAATTTTCTCAACCTTCAAGGAACAGAAACTTCATTACTATTTAAATTGTTCTCAAGCAGAAAGATAAAAGGAAATCTTCCAAATTATTTTTCCAAAGCCAACATAACATTGACTCTGGAAACCTTAAAATAAGAAAACAACAAACAGAACTCAAAGTGAATCTCAGTTATAAACTTCAGAGTTGAAGTGACGCAGACAGAACATAAAGGGTCCTGTGTCAGTGTAGTTCAATTTCTTTACAAAGCCAGAGGAATTAGGCACATACCATCACCATTCACATGAAAGAATATGCATACAGTCTTATATTCATGTGTAGGTGTATTTATTTCAACTATTTTATGACTAAATATAATTGAAATTTTGTTATTTAAGACTTACCACTACTAAAACAATAATAAAACACTGAATATTTTTTTAGCACTCATTTGTTTCTAATCCTATATTGAGCTCTTTTATAAGGATCACCTTGTCTCTAAAGCTCTGGGTGAAAATTACCACGATTCTCCTTCAAATATGAGGACTTCACCTCAGCAAGGCGACATCACGGCTGGAGAGTGGTGCAAAATGATTTTACCCTAAGTGGTGTAGCTGAAGCCTCTCCTAATTTTTCAAAATTTAGATGATAAAATTGCCATAATTTCTCACCCTTGTAGAACTGTGTGTTGTGCAAATCCCAGGCACTGGAGGAAACTGTTTCTATAAAATCTAGGGATGCTATTTATATTCCCATTTACTATGTGTGTTTTAGTCTTTTTTTTTTTTTTTTTTTTTTTTTTTTTTTGTTGCTGTGACCAAAAGACCTAACAAGAACAATTTAAAGGAGGAAAAGAAAAAGATTATTTTGGCTCATGGTTTTAGAGGTTCAGTCCATGGCCAGCCAACTCCATAGGGCTTGAGATGAAGCAATGAAGCAGAATATGATGGTGGAAAGGTGTTGTGGAGGAAGTTAGCTTAGGATATGATTCTAGGAGGTGGGGTGGGATGGGGATGCACATGACTCAATTCTTCCAGCTACACCCTAACTGCCTACAGTTACTGCCCAGTTAATCAATTAGTGAGTCAATCCACTGATTAGGTTATACCTCTTATAATCTGAAAATTCTTGCATTGTATCACACTTGAACTTTGGGGGGACTCCTCATATCTAAACCATAACAGTATGCCCCTGGCCCACAAAACTAATACCTATCTCACAATACAAAATCCATTTAGTTTATTTCCAGGAGTCCCCATATTCTTAGCAGTTACAGGATGGCCCAGAAGTTCAAGTTCAAAATCTCATCAGAGATTCAAGGCAAACTCATGGATGTTTCCCCTCCCATAAAGATCAAAAGCAAGTCACATAATAATGACACAGAGTAAACATTTACATTTCACAAGGGAGAAATAGGGCATAGAAAGAAGACATAGGACCAAAGCAAGACTGAAATCTTATAGCTCCAGGGCCAGCATCTGGAGCACATAGCACTGTGATGTGCCTCTAAAGGGCTTGTGTAGCTCTGTCCCTTTGACCTAGCTCATTGCAGCCCACATGGCTTCTCTCTTGACTTGTTTATACTCAATTCCTGCAGCTTTCCTTAGCAGATATCCTATATTACTGTCATTTCTTCATCTCAGGGTCTCCACTGCAGTTTTTGACTTCCTTCTGACATCTTCATGCATCATCCTCTCATGGTCTACCTGTAGGGATTTAAGCCTTCTACACTTTGCCTAGACTTTCAGGCCTTCATTTGAAATCTTGGTGGAAGCCTCCCTGACCCTCTAACTCTAGCATCCTGCATTTCTGCAGAACCAGAACCATGTGTTTGATGCCAAGGTCTGTCACCATCTTGAGCAGTAGCCAAACCTCCTGGGACCACAATTGCAGCAGTTTGTGAGTGTTTCTATAAAACCCTAGGGGGCAGGGTGCATGAAGCTATCCTCTTCTCCTCCCTATCCCCAGAGAGCCCTTGCCTCAGATCTTGGCCTTCCTGCTCTCTACTATCTCTTTTGGATATGCAAGAAGGTGCCCGTTCCTGTGAGTATTAAAGCCTTTATGCTCATGTTAAGGCATGAATGCATGTTTGTGTATTTAGATGTGTTTGTATATTGTAGAGGTGTGTGTGTGTGTGTGTGTGTGTGTGTGTGTGTGTGTGTGTAGGATTTGCCAGGAATTTGGATTACACAAGTGTTCTGTTAGTTCCTAGCCTGGTCCTGAAATGCAAAGCAAAACTGATCAGATGAAAAAAGAGCAGGAAAATATAAAAGGCAGTCGGGAAGTCTGCTGTTCAACACTAGGTGAGGCAGACACAGGGACCCAGTGGGTATAAAGGGTGGGTGTGTGCTTCCTTCCCCAAGTTTAAAATCACAGAGCTTCGGTTCTTGACTTGCGTCATGCCAGTACTAACTATTCACTTAGTATTTTCATGCTCTGACTTGGTGCTTTGGAGCCACCATTATTGATGTTAAAAGGATAAAAAAATGAAAAAAGGAAAACTTGTATTTTCTCCTTGATGTGAATTCCAGATTGAAGAAAAAAAAAAAAAACTGATAAGTATGGCTGGATGCTCACAAGAGTTATCATGTAGGGTGGGTCATTGGGTAGAAAATTATCTCTTACTGAGGAAAATTTTCTTTTCAAACATCCTCAGTGTGAAGCTTGATAGGCACAGCGAGAAAATGAGTGCTGTGCTGCTAATACAACTAAAATTAACCATCAGAGGTGGGGTGTGCAGTGTCTGTATTTTATCCGATGTCATATTCTACTCAGAAATAATGGAGCCAAGAGCAGGGGAGAGAGGGTGGTGCAAAAAGCAACAGGAGGAAAGAATACAAGAAAAAAAAAACCTAAATTGCGTACAGTAGGAGAATAAATAAAAAACCATAGGAATTACTTATTTGGTGTAGTCTCAAAGGTCTCATAAAAAGTAACTCTTTGATTTACCTTCCTTGTCTCCTGTAGTGGCTGCCAGACCAAATTAAAAATGGGCCCATGAAACTAGTGAGACCGAGAAAGACATAAAGAATGCTTCAGAGACTCTAGCTTTTAAGTGTCTTTCCACTTAATTGTCTTAGGTTGCCAGCTAAGAAGGAATGGAGAGAGAGAGGGAGAGAAAGAGACGGGGAGACAAAGAAGGGGGGAGGGAGAGAGAATATGCAGAGCTGGTTAGAAATATTTGCAAAATACCTCAAGACTAAGCACTGTGTGGTGTGAATACTGATGGCTACCTTCTTGTATTTCTTATGCACCCCAACACTGTTATTCTCCTTCCAATTGGGCTTTTGCCAAGATTCAGGTATTATAGATTGCTAGAGCAGAGGACATTTTGCAGAAATATATATCAATGTAATTTCCTCCAGCAATACCACTCCATGATTCTCAGATTTTTTTTTTATTTTTTATTTTTTATGAGGCCTTGGTTAGACATACTTCTGCTAGTGGGAATGGAGAATTAAATCTATCCTCTCTGCTTCAGTCCAATTCTTCCATGATGGTGTAGTTCTCTGCCCTTTTGGTGACTTCTCAACACACTGATTCATATGCAATAAACATTTATTGCTTACCCACTGTAACAATGATCTCTTGTCACTGTCACAATAATAAATAAATGACTGCAAATCAGTAGTGTGCAAGAATAAGTGATTATTGTGTCTGATACAAGTGGGAGGACAGTTAAATTGCTCTGCTGATCTTGGCTGGGCTCACTCATTAGTCTGCAGGTTGGTTGGCTGGCTGTTGGTTGATCTAGAATGGCTTTGGTTGGGACATCTGTGATGAATTGGCTGTCTTCCATGATGTGCCCTTCATTCTCCACTGGACTTGGCTGGACATTTTTTTTTGTGTGTGTGATGATGGCAGAAACTCAAGAAAATAGGCAGAAACACAAAAACCCTCTTGATATTCAGGCCTAGACCTAGGACAATGACATGTCTGCCACATTCTCTTAGCCAAGACAAGACACAGATTAGTCCAAATTCAAAGGATAACAAAGTAGACTTTCTCTAGTTAGTGGAGAAATCTGCACAGTCATGTGGAACATAATGAGGACACAGAAAAGGAACAAAAATAAGGGTCATCACAGTGATCTACCATATCCACTATATATCATGCCTGCAAGGAAAAATTTTGAAGAAACACATGCTTCTTTGACCGCAAGCCTGTTTCCTTGCTGCTAGGGAGAAAGCACAATCCTGATTATTTAACTGTGTCATTCCCACATGTTTCCCAGCTCTTTGTAGAAAGCAGGGGTGAATATAGGAGAAAATATTTCATTAAACCTTATTACCGAGACTGCAGGCAGAGTCCTGCACACCCTGCACAGAGTGGGGATGCTCCTGGAGCCCCACTCAGGTCCCCTTTACAGAGCTGGTGACTCATTCCCCAGCTTCTGTGAGTGTTGGCTCCTAAGGGCTCACAAGTAACTTCTCCAGAAAATCGCCTTCCTCCATAGGCTACCTGGCTCTTGAGGCTTTGCACACACGTGAGGCTATGCACACACCTCTCCCTACCTCATCAGCCTATAGCCAATGATTGGTTGAGGCAGGAGTATAAGAGGATGCCTCCCTGCCTTACATGAGAGCCAATCCTGTGGTGCTCCAACAGATGAGACAGAAGCTGATCTTTAGCTGAAGCTACATTTTTACTCAGTTTCTTCTCCTGCCCCATCCTGAAAGAAATCTATTAATATATACTAGATTCAGCTAAGCCCAGGTTTTTAACGTTCTCATTGCAAAATAATGATAAGTTTGGTGAGGTGATGGATTTGTTAATTAGCTTGATTGTATCTTTCTGTAATATATGATAGATCAAAATATTATATTTTACCCCATGCATACATGTATTTTTATATTAAAAATAAGCAAATTAATTTAAAACATTCTTTCCTCACCATTGACTACAACTTAAAACTGCACAAATGGCATTTTGTGACACTGTCCCCAATTCCTTTCTAGCCTATTTCTTTTTCCACTCTTGCTGGGTGTGGACTGGCTGCAAGCTGTTTGCTGAGCAGGCCAAGAATCTTGCCCTGATGGGCCTGTAAACATGGTTTTCCTTGACTTGGTGTGTCCTTTTTCATATTCTATGGCTGGTAAACTTCTAATCATCTTTCATGGTTTACCGTCACCCTCACCTTTTTGTAGAGCGTCTCCTGATCATATTAATTTCATTCATACCTCAGGTTATATTATATACTCATTATATTCATTCTGGTACCCAGGGCACACTGAAAATACATCTATCATAGGAATTGTTTGATGGATGAATGAATTAGAATGCATAACTCTTTTAGAAAAACTGCCTAAAGTCTGAAAGCTAGTACCACAAGCAAGCAAAAAATACACAAAATAGTTCAAGAGCATTGAGTGAAACAGTTTCCACGAACTTCGGTCCCCATTTTTATTCATGAAAGAGCTGGATGTTATTATTCCTTTTCAGGACTATTGCTCATCTAGTATGCCTCCTTCATGGACTTACAATATAAATTTGAGGTACAGAATTTAGGAAAGTTTCTTTTGAGCAATGTGCTATATAAAATCAGTTTAATGTTTAAAGGATAAACCAATTACCTTTTCTTTGTTAATTGATATATTTTCTTCTCTTCTCCATTTAGGACAATAATACAACCAGCTCTAGATGTTTCTATATGGAGTTTAAGAATAGCTTTTGTGTGTGTGGCAGGGGGACTCTTGAGATCCAACCTGTGGTCATCAATCCTAATTAAAGGCGTCAAAAGGCTCTGAAGATGGAAACATCTTAAACAAAAGATACTGCCTATATATATCCAGCGTCAAATCAACAAGGTTGGATAATCACCAAAGAAATGTAAAACCTCATTAATAAGTAGGGGAGGGTGAAGGATCACACTTCTAATTATCTCCATGGCTCTCTAGTTTTAGTATGCATAAGAGACACTGGGGAGCTTGATACAAATGTTTGTGTCTGAGTTTAAACACTCAGAAAATTCAGATTAAGTAGAACTGAGTGGAGCAAAGGAATCTGCATTTTAAAATAAGTACCCCATTTGATTATCATACAGGAGGAACTTTGACCACACTTTAAGTTCTTACTGCTCTAACTATTCTCTAATCTGCATATTCACATGCAAAAGAATAAAATTTTTAACCATGCAAAAAATCAAGTTGAAATGAATTAAATACTTAAATGTAAAACATGGAAATAAGGAACTCCTAGAAGGAACTGTAAGGGAAAATTCCATAACCATTGGTCTTGGCAATTATTATTATTACTATTATTTTGGTATGGTAGGATGTCAAAAACACCAGCAACAAAAGTAAAAATAAACAATTGGGACTACATCAAACTAAAGTTTCTGCATAGCAAAGGGAATATTCAACTAAATCAAAAGGTAGTCTATGGATTGGGAGAAAAATAAAAGAAAAGCCTAATTAAAAAGTAGGCAAATGAACTGTAAAGATATTTATCCAAAGACATAGGCAGGTAGTGGCACACACCTGTAATCCCTGTGACATGGGAGCTCAAATAGGAGGATCACAAGTTCAACTCTAGCCTGGGTAACTCAGACCCTGTCTCAAAATTAAAATAATAATAAAATAACTGGGGCTGGGTTCAATACCCAGTATTGAAAAAAAAAAAAGAATTAAAAAAATGAATATGAATGACCTACAAAAATACAAAAGAGTGCTCCATATCACAAATCATAGGCAGAGGAATGCAAATCAAAACTGCAATATTACCTCATATCTGTTAGGATGGCTATTATCAAAAAAACAAAAGATACGTGTTGGCAAGGGTGGAGAAACAGGAACTCCTGTACACTGTTGGTAGAGATGTAGATTGCCACATCTGTTGTGTAAAACAGTATGGAGGGTCCTAAAAAATTTTTAAAAAGAACCACCATGGGACCTGGTCATCTCTTTCTTGGATAGATACCTATAAGAAATGAAGACCCCCCATCTTATAGAAATGTCTGCACTTCCGTGCTCATTGCAGCATTATTCACAATGGCCAAGATACAGAAACAAAGTGTCCATTAACAGATAATGGATAAAGAAACTGTCAGTGGAATATTATTTGGCTTTTGAAAATAAGATCCTTCAAAAGCTTGCATGAAACCATAGAAAATAAGCCAGACACAGAAAGAAAAACACCACATAATCTTACTTATATCTGTAATCTAAAAAAAAGTCAAACTCTAGTCCTGGGGACCTACAATAGAGTGTGGCCAGGCCCAGGTCAGTCCCACTGACCTCCACCCTAGCGCAGCCAGACTCAGGTCAGTCCCGCTGACCTCCCCTTGAGTGCGGCCAGGCTCCAGTCTCGCCAACCTCTGCTCCAGTGCAGGAGATGTAAGGATCTCTCCGCCACAACTCCACTTGAGTTCAGGCGGGCCAAGGACAGTTCCAGGGACCTACATTGGAGTGCAACCAGGCTCAGGTCAGTCCCACTGACCTCTGCCCTAGCATAGCCAGCCCTAGGTCAGTCCCGCTGACATCTGCTTGAGTGTGGCCAGGCTCAGGGCTGTTCTTCAAATCTCTGCCAGAGCACAGGCTGGCCCACGTCAGCCCAGCCCACACCCACAGAGCTCAGGCAGGCCTAGGACAGCTTCACTGACCTCCTCTCAGAGGACTGCCTCTTCCAACCAGCAGACCACTGCAGGAGCTCAGATTCAACCAGTTCAGCCCACACCAACCTGTGTGGGACCCAGCCCAAGATAGTATACATTGAGGGACACAGGCAGTTTCTGAAAGCCCAACATTAAGGTGAGGCATAGACAACCTGCATGGATATTACAAGAATATAGGGTAGAAACTGTAATATCTCAGATCTACACTGCAAGAAAGGAAGGCAAATAGACAACATGAAAAAACAAGGGAGGAAAGTACCCCAAACAAACCAGGGTTCTACAATAACAGAACCCATGCTCAGCAAAGTTGATGAAATGTCAGAGAAGGAGTTCAGAAGGTTCATAATTAAAATGATCTGTGAATCGAAGAATGACCTAAATGAGCAAATACAGGCAAAAATTGACCACTACAACAAAGATATAAGAGAGCAAATACAGGTAGCAAAAGATTACTTCAAAAAAGAGATAGAAACTCTGAAAAAAAAAAAACAAAACAGTCAGAAATCCTTGAAATGAAGGCAACAATTAACCAAATAAAAAACACAATAGAAGGCATCACCAAGACTAGATCAACTGGAAGAAAGAACTTCAGACAATGAAGACAAAGTATATAATCTTGAAAATAAAGTTGACCACACAGTGTAGATAGTAAGAAACCATGAACGGAACATTATGGGACAGTATCAAAAGACCAAATATAAGAGTAATTGGGATAGAGGAAGGCACAGAGTTTCAAACCAAAGGAATTCACAATGTCTTCAATGAGATAATATCAGAAAATTTCCCAAGCATGAAGAATGAATTGGAAAACCAAATGCAAGAAGCATATAGGACACTGAATGTACAAAATTACAAGAAATCTACACCAAGACACATTATAATCAAAATGCCTAGCATACAGTATAAGATAGAATTTTAAAGGCCGCAAGAGAGAGGACTCAGATCACATATAGGGGGAGACCAATTCATATCACGGCAGATTTTTCAACCCAGACACTCAAAGCTAGGAGATTGTGGAACAACATATACCAAGCTCTGAAAGAAAAGGGATTACAACCAAGAATCTTATACCCAGCAAAATTAAGCTTTAGATTTGAGAATGAAATAAAAACCTTCCATGATGAACAAAAGTTAAAAGAATTTACAAGTAGAAAGCCAGCACTACAGAACATCCTTGGCAAAATATTCCATGAAGAGGAAATGAAAAAAAATGATGAAAATCAGCAGAGGGAGGTATTACACTAAAAAAGTCAAACTCAAAGAAACAGAGAGTAGAATGGTGCTGCTTAAGGTATAAGGGTAGGCAAAATGGGGAGATGTTGGTCCATGGGTACAAAGTTGTAATTATATGGGATGAAGAAATATAGAGATATAGCATGAGGGATATAGTTAGTAATATTGTAGGGTATACTGGAAATTTGTTAAGATAGTAGATTTTAGGTACTCTTACCATATATACAGAAGAAGTAAAAAGAGAGCTAACTATGTGAAATGATGTATTAAATTAATTTTCTTGACTCTGGTAAATCTTTCATCATGTGTACCAAAACATCAAGTTGATCAAATTATATTGTGTGCATGTATTCATATGTAACCATACATTCCACTATTCTGTATGATGATAATGTACCAATAAAAAAAATAAAAATATCATGTTGTACATCTTAACATTTATATGAAGAATGTTAATAGCAAACAAGTAAAAGGTTTGGAGGCTTTGGGTTATCACCAATTTAGGTAGGACTTGAGGGGCTATGATCATTGAAAGAAAGGGAGCAACAGAAGTGAGTTTTCCACTGAATGCATTATTTAATTTATTGTGTGGGGAAACAGAGTTCAGGGTGAAGAGGTGACCCTGCTGGGTTAAAGGAGTATATGTTGGGACTCAGAATTTTAAAGACTGTGGGAACTGAACAATGCAAATCCAGAGAGAGCATTGCTATATTTTTTCTTAAAAAAAAAAAAAAAAAAAAAAAAAAAAAAAAAAACTCCTTGACTCCATTTACCCTAAACAGCAGTGGTGAAGGTGCACACAATTGGATCTTCATTCAGGAAGAGTGTTTAGTTTGCATCCTTCAACCACAGCACCCTCAGGACCTGGTTGTTTTTCATTTCTTCCTTGGTTTTTGAGCCCAGGCTCTGTCTTCTCAGGCAGACTTTGCAATGAGTTAGCATGGCAAGAGGACTAAAAGCTGGCCATTTATGTGTAGCACAGGACTTCTGTAAGGGAAGTCATTTCACCAGAGCTCCCAGATGGGCTGCCTGGACTTTTTAAATGGCACTCAATCTGGGGCTCCTGTTACCCAAATCTCCTTTATTCTGCTCTGCTTTAGTAGGTCTCAGACCTACATTGTGGCATAAAGACTCTCTCTGTCTACTTTTGCTTATTTTCCCTTTTATATTTCATAGGCTTCCCTGCCCCCCACCCAAGTCCCTTTCCTTTGTAATTTCCTTTGTAATTCTATCTTGTTTCATGAAGATTCAGTGAACATGATGCTCTGGTTTCTGCCTCAGTTCTTTGATTCCTTCTATAGCAAAACTTTTCAAAGTATTTGTTAAACACATTGTCTATAATTTTCCTCCTCCCACTGGCTTTTAACTCTCTCCAGCTGCACTTTGACAATGTCACTACCATGTGCCACACGTTTAGATACTCTTTGAAAACACTCTCACTGAAATCACTAATGATCACATTGCTAAATCCAAGGATCAATTCTCAGCCATTGGCTGATTTAACTGGCTCCCAGGATACCATTATATCATTCTATCTCCCTTCATGTCATTTTTGTTTTACTGTTTTATTTTCATATCTCAGTAGCAACCCTGTAAAGGTTAGAGGTCTCGAGAGCTCAGTCCTAGGATATCTTTTCTTATTTATCTATTGGTATTTTCTAGGTGATCTCAGACTAGTGAATTTAAAGAGCTTTTGGCCTTTTTGTTCTTTTATGAGTTCAGCTTAATGAATGAAAATTTGTTAACCTAAAGGTTCTAATCAAGATGGCTAAAGAATAGATGCAAATGGCCAGAGGAGCCTGCTACTTACATTAAGTCTCTTCCCCTCCTGCTAAACCTCCTCAGTGGGCAACCTCTGTTTTCCTCTCATTTTTTTTTGAAGATGATTTATGGGTATATTCTCAATGTAGCACTGCACTTTGGAGCTTGTAAGTAAAGCAGTATTGGATTTTAGTTGTATCTACAGGTATTTAGGAAATAGTAACTTTTCCCCATTACTGTCAGAAACATGAAACTTGCTGAGTAAAGATATCAAAGCTATCATAGGTGACAATGTAGTAGATGCTTCATTGCCATGTTGAAACACCATTCAAAATTTTGAGGACTTTAGCATAATTTTGAAATAATGATAGTGATGTTCATGTTTTTTTAGGAATGAATGAGTATTCAGTGAGTCAACGTGTGGAAGCCCCATCCTGTTTCTGAAACATTGCAGGGCTCCCACACATATTAGTGTCATGTCCTTCCCACGGGTATGGAGAAAGGCGCTGATTACTCCCCTCAACCCAACCCATGCTTTTCTTTTTGGGGGGAGTTTTTGGGATGGTGGTATATTTCACTGGACATGTCTTTTCCTTTGGGAGATCTCTATAGATGATTAAATGCTTTTTTTCACTCCTCTCTGCTGATTAGATTTCCTCTATATTTTATGCTTGGAGTCTGCAGCAAGTGTCTGTTGGTTTTCTCTGTTGTTTCCTTTCTTTGAACTTGGTATCACAACAGGACTTCTTCTTTTGTTTATTTGTTCAGTCAGTCCTTATGACTCTGTGCCAGACTTAGGGATAAAAGATGCAAAGATAGAGTTCATGAGTTCCAGCACTTTCTAGTCTAGGGGAAGGAAAAAAGAAAAGCAGACAGACACATGAAATATTAGGCACAGAGGAATTATGAAAAACCTCAGGAGATTAAAAAAACAAAAAAAATGAAAATGCCTGATTCTTTCTGGGGCAGTCATGGAGTACTATCAGCAAAAGCCTGATTGAAAATATGATTTGATGGACTGATGGTGATTTGCTACAGTAACCAAATATCAGAGTGTTGGCAGGGTGAGAAAAATAAAGGCAAAATTATGTTAAGGTGAACAACCTGGCAAATTAGGAAATCTGCAAGTAAATAAATGTGGTTAAAAATTAGGGAGTATATAGGGGCCTGGACAAGTCTTGGGAGGCTCTGAATACCATATAGTATTCTTGTTTTAATCTCAGGCGTTAGGAGCCATTGACAGAAGAGTCTCTGAAGTGTTGCTTTGGTTATTTGTGACAGGAACTTAATCCTTGATTTTATCTTGCAAGGCATGTTACAAATATGTGTCTACTTGTGCTACATAGCAGGGACAATGATAAAGGGCTTGTAAAGACACAGAAAGGCAGATTAGTGATAAGAATGTAGAAAGCAACACTGAACACAAGTCTCCGCTTTGGGTTTCTTAGTTTCACAGAAAAAGGGATACCTCACAACTTGATGAGTTACTTCTCTCTAAGACAAACAACTATTTCTCCTTCATGAGAAGATGCAATGCTTTCTTCAATTTGAGCTTAGAAAAATCACTCCCTTGTGGGTCTCTGCATAAAGAGTCATTGAATAATGGTTAGAGGCATTGTCTTTGAATGTGTTTTATAGATATGCAGAAGTTTGCATTTTGAACTGCTCCTTTTATGTTCAGCCTTTTAGTGAAAGATGAAGAAAATGGGACTGACATTTTTTTTAAATGGCAAAATCCAGGGGACCAAAGCTATAAGAAAATTCTGTATAAAAAGACAAATGTGTGTGTGTTTCTCTTGCATTTTTTGCGGTGCCTAGCACAGAGTTAGAGACATGATAGACTTAAGACAAATATTCTTATATGATTTTACTCTCACAAAAGCAACTTTGAGTATGGCTTAGGTATTCAGAGGTATTTTCCTGGTAAAATGTTTATTTGTTCTACTCTCTAACCATGCTCTGAGCTGAGAGTTATAAAATAAAGGAGAAAACAATGACAAGCAAATAATTGCAGAGGCTCCTCCTGAGACTTCTCATTAGAGTTGGATTTGGTGACTTGCTGGGTTGTTTGTCAGTGGCAAATTCAGGATTCATGGGTCAGTCCTAGACTCATGTTAGGTGCTCAGCACCCTCAGGTAGAAACAGCCCAGAAGTCAGATGAGTACCAAAGATAGAACATCTGTGAGGGACAGGAGTTTTTATCGCCTCAGAAGTTGGAAATAACTATTTTTGAAAGTTTGAACGACTGAGTTTTTGATTTCTGTGAATTTATATTGCAAAAGTGAAGTGTGGTTGGAGAAAATAGGAACTTCCATCTTTGGAATTGGCAAAGCACCATTCCCCATGGTGAAAATAATCTCATTAGACACTTATGACTGCCCTAATGCAGTAAGCCAGTGTGAGATTATGATTTATCCTTCTACAAATGAAGAAAGTAAGTTGCAGGGGATGATATTGAGCTTATTTGATTCCATGGAACCCATAACTGCTAAATCCCAGTTCTTTGTTCACTTTATTGGGTCATAGCTGTTCACATAAAGATGCTGAGGATGAAGATCTCTGATAGTTCTCTTAGAAATAGTAATCTTGGCTTTCTTAAATGAGATTACATGTGTGAAAAAATCCAGGATATGGACAGTATGATTTCTTAACATGTTTTCCCCTCCTTTAGTTGTCTGAGTCTTTGTTATAAGTTGCTGACCCTGACAATGGGTTGACTTTGATGGTGGTACAAGTGGTGGTGGGTGGTGCATGGGTGGTGCTTACAACTTTGGTACAC
Organism: Tamias sibiricus; assembly: GCA_025594165.1. Taxonomy (NCBI): domain Eukaryota; kingdom Metazoa; phylum Chordata; class Mammalia; order Rodentia; family Sciuridae; genus Tamias; species Tamias sibiricus. The sequence continues at coordinate 30,240,503 of CM046673.1, read as the reverse complement.
ACAGTGGCTGTCTCCAGTAGCTGCCTGACTGCCTACCTTATCCTTGTGTTTCCCAGGAGGGGGTAACTATTTCATTTTGGAGAAACTGGACTCTAACCCAAAGTAGGCCTGAAGTCTGAGCTGCATATTAATCTCTATCAGTGATAGAAAAATGCTTTGTTCTTCAAAGTCCATTTGTTCCTTCTTCTTGCCCTTGAAAACTTCCTATTTGAAGCAGCAGGGAACAGAGGAAAGCTAACATGGTTTATTCTTTGGATTTCTACCAGTCCAATTTTCTAAGTGTTAGTTCTTAAAATAAGTGTTTCTGTAAAAGACCATGAAGGAACTCTGATTTTGTCACTCCATCCATATGCAGAATTATAATGTCTGCAAGAGCTGGACCATTAAGGTATACTGACCAGAAGTCTCTTAGCTTGCTGTCACTTGAATGTCACAACTGTCAGCAGTCACAAAATGACACCACAAATAGGAATTCTTCTTAACAGTCTGAGGTGGCGAATCTTTTTTTCCCCCTCCAGTTTTCCTCTCAGGGTCTCTCTGTTTCTTGCTTTGTGTATGATCTTTCCCTTTCTTTCACAAGTCTCACTTGTCTTCCACAAGTGTATTTGCTTGAATAAAAAGATACACAGATATTGACTTTCATACTGTGAACCATACAAAAACAAAGAGTGATTAATTTATGTCTGTGACAAATCTACTCTGCTCCCATATTAATAGCCCTTTTAAACACATATTCCATGTGAGATCCATATCATATTTTGATTTTATTTAGGTGTGCAACAACATTTAACTCAAAGTTAGTTTAAAATTCCCCTAAGGAGAGTCTTTAATTGTTTTCAGGGAAAAAAAAAGCACATATGTTCATTTAAAATATTTGAAAGACTTTTTTATTTCCAAGTGTATTTATGTTTATTCTTTATTTTTGTTATTATCTTAACCTAGTGTATTTCCATCTGCTTAAACAGAGGCAAAATGGTATAAGGTAATCAATCATGTTTTAGGGTGTTTTCACTGGATAAAGTTGCCACTGAGTGAAAAACCAATATTGTGACTTGTCATCCCTTGGAAGTATCCAAGGACAGACAAACATGTACTTCTCATATGCTTGCCTCTCCTTTGCAAATTTCTTTTGCAGCATAGCTGTCTTGGGCTCATCCTGAGCTAGCAGAGAGAGTTGTGCAGTCTTCCAGCCAGTGAAGGCAGAATAAGTTGTGTAGCTACAGACATGTACTGTGCCTGGTAGATGTGAGGTTAGCATTTGGTGCTTAGGCAGCAGCAATATAGCCAGGTTTTTTTTTTTTTTTTTTTTTAACCCATTAAGTCCTGGAGCCCTTCTGTGAGAAACAATTCATTCATTTGATGCCAATAATCTGATGTACTCATTCTAGAATGTTGTATTTTGGAACCAGAAACTCTCCCATATTCTTGGTTGTGGTTCAGTCCTTTCAAAGGTCTGCCTGGTTCTGCCTTTCCACAGCTAATGTTGACCAGGCCCATTATACTTTCCATTTCTCATCTTCATTGCCATCTTTACTTCCATCCATACCACCTTCTTCAACTGCATCTACCGTATCAGTTTTAAGCTCCTGTGCTCCAACATCTTCAGTTATAGATTGCTCGGTTTGACAACCAGTTCCAAAATTCTACACCAAACTATATAACATTCACTGTTATAAATCACCTGTAGAGTCAGCCAGCTGATACATACAATATAGTATTTAAGCTGGTTGAGCAATAATCAGAAACCAGATTGGATTCTACTCCAGCTTTCATAGTTGACTTCTGTCAAATCCTGGGCCCTTTCCTGTCACCTTTAGTTCTCCTCACTTGTGCCTTCTTTCCCTAGTTGAATTTTCATGACTCTCAGCCCAGGCCCAAGGTTGCACAGGAAATATACTTTTACCAAAGTTCCTTGTTCCAGGAATTTAACTCATCAAGCCTAAAGATGAGTTCAGGGGAAATGTTGAGATCTCTTCCTAAGCCAAAGATTTGGGGATAAAAGGAAGATCAAGAATATCTGATCATATTTATCAGTTCACAGGTGTGTATACCTTTCACATCTCTGTACCAGTTAGTGTTTGCTATTAATAAGAAAGTTTCTGAAAGCTGTGTAGAAAATCTTAAAAAGTAATAATAAATTTTGTTATAATAGAATCTGCTCAAAATGAGCATTGAGATTAGCTGGCAGACAAAGAGATAAAGAGATTTGCTAAGAAAGTCATTTAGCAGATAATAAATCTAACCCAAATGAGGCCTCTGGGTCCCACCCCAATGCATCAGATACCCTAATTTCAGAAATGCAAATGTTATAAGATTAATGCAAAATGAAATATTGAGAGAAGGTTGTGCATAATCTGATGCACTATTAATCTTAACATTCCTCTGAGAGTCATATTTCAGAGGAGGTGAAAGAGAATTCCCCAATGGGAGCACTTAAGTCTGGGAGCCTATTGGCAGAAGCAAACAAGCTTTGCTTAATATGTAGGTGTCATGAAAAGGAGGCTTCTGTCTTCACCCTCTCTGGCTTTTTAGAAGAAGCATTGACCTGTGCCATCACCAGAATATATCAATGTTGTCTGTAATCACAGCTCCCTCCATGCTACTGACACTGCAGCACCTGTAAATTGAACTTAGAAACACAAGATAAATTATGCAATTTGTAAGGTTCCCAGAAAATAGCTACTGTGGAAAGTTAACATTAATAACAGCCTCATTACAAGTTTAAATTATTCTAAGCTACACTGAATCTTGACTTTCTTACCGATGCATTATATTCTTTATTAGGAGAATTATTTAAAATTATTGGAAATAAGAGGGCTTTTTCAATAGCAAAAAGAACCAAATAAAATAGTGAAAAGAATTGCACTTTGCAGAATCCTACAATAAGGAATCACCAATACTTGTCAAATCTGCACTGGAATTTCCAATGACTAAAAACTATAAATTCCAGCTGTCCAACATCTAGTCAACAAGGCTTGTCTAAATTCAACCCTTTGACATAAAACAACTTGAAATTTATTGAACTCCTTTAAGCTGGCAGTTTAGACTTGTCAGATACCTTTAGAGCACAATTGGACTGAGAAAATCCAACTCCTGTCATATATAAGGATTACAATCAACCAAATTTTCTTTTTTTTATACGTTCCAATCAGGTTCCTATTCAATGTGCTCTTTACTTCCTGACATCACTTAGATTTGTAGGGCTCCATTTTCATGCTACAGTGGGATCATTTTTTTTTTTTTTTAGTATAACCTAGAATAGCCTTATTTGTAAAGTTTTTCAAGGCCCCATTGGAACCAGAAAGCAAGAGCATTCCAATCATTCTTTGTTTCATTGAGTACAAAAATATTATGGGCATATTAAAATTGTATAGGCATTGAGTTATTGAAAGAAATCTGAACTTCCATTTATTGAGCAAATTTAGGACTTGCTAAATTATCATGGTTTCATCCTAATTCTCTTGATTTTTGTAGGTTCTTAGCTTCTTCTTGGCTTCTGAGTCATCCTATAGAATAGAAATCTTTCTAAAATTTTTTAAAAATATTTTGTTCTGTCTAATAAAAATGTTCTTAGCACTACTTGGGACAAGACCCTGAGTTAGGCTTGATAATACAGAGATGAAGCAATCCCTATCATCATGAGATCAATAGTTTGACCAAAGAGCTAACATGATAGCCTGGGAACGTAAAGCTTCTAGGAGAGAGGAAAGGGAAGCTACCAAAGAATGGGTTGGTTCCTCCTGGCATGATATATTAATGTTTTCTCCAAATCCTTTATTGTTTAAGGCAGAAACCATCATTATTCCTGTGTGTGTTTGATGAAGGAGGGAGAGAAGCTTCTACAGGTGAATAAATATTCCCCAATTTTATCCTACTCAGTCAAGACCTCATTTCTTTACCTCTTAATTGACCAATCCCCTGATTTGTACAAGTATGGCATGTGCTACCTGTTCTAATTCTTCAATGGCCTTCCATGGCCATGAAGACTCAAGTGAGTACATGACTTAAAGAGTGTACCAGGTGCAGAATATGACATGGTGCTTGCTCTCATCAAGTTCACTATTTGGTAGCGAAGACAGAAAACAAACAAGTAAAGCAAGAACAATATATCTTTTTTCTTGATTCTATGAAGGAAATGACAAAAGGACAAGCAATGGAAGATGACTTTTTTGAGGTAGTATTGCTTTAAGTGAGACTTGATAGATGAGGAGCAAGCACATAATAGCTATAGGGGGGAGAGTTTCTGACAATGGGAATGAAGACAAAGTAGGGGGAGGACAGTGAATATGGAAGACCATGGTGACAGAATAGGTTTAGTTAGGGTGTTAGGGCATGAGGAAATTAGGTCTTATTCAAGTCCAATATGAAGACATAAAATGTTTATAAATTTATTGTATGCCACATCAGATGATTTATGCTTTTAAAAGGAGTTCTGGTTGCTTCATAGAGAATGGATCTGTGCTAGTGGAGTGGAAAGAACAGAAAGCAGTTCATTATTTTGGGCTCTTGCGATATTATAGATGAAAGCTGTCAGTTGCTTTGCCCTGATCAAGGGTCCTGGAAATGCCAACCCTAGGAAACAAGAATATGGTAACCTGGTCTATGTGGTCTGTGTTTCAGATGTCAAAATATACTCCAACTCCATTCACCTGTTCATTCATTTAGTCAAATTTGAATATATGCTTGGCACTCTGCTAGATGCAGAAGCAGAGAAGTAAAACGGCTTAGTCATTGTCCTATTAAAACTCATACTAAAATGGGAGAAGATACAGACTTAAACTTTACAATGGACTAACAAGTGTAGCAAAGGAAGCTTATGCAAAATGAAGCCATTGTGTGGAGAAGATGGTGAAATACACAGAAAGACAAGGATCATGCACGGCAGGCTTTTCCATTCAGGAGAGCACCTTGGAAGTCACCAAACATCTAACATTCCCAGGGTCTTAGGAGCTCTTGGTATGTGAATGGCCTCCACCATCAACACTTTCACCCCTGTGCTTAGAATCCCAGTTGGTATAACTGTTGATTAGAGGATTATAGGGTTGTATTTATAGTTATGGAAGAGAAGCAATGCACTAAAGTGTTTCATGGTTGCTCAAAGAGAATGGTCAGAATTTAAGAGATTGCTGGCCAAATTATTTTATTGAAAAATTTATTTTATAAACAAATGCAGACACATGATCCAGTGATTGATATCAAGAAGTTTCTAGCTTGTCAAAGAAAGAGAAAAACATTCCAATATAATGAGTGAAATAGTACTTGTGCCTGGCATAGATGCAATAACCTTGACCCTTGACTCCTCCTAGAGTGATGAGAGTGCTGAGGATTGAGGCAACCCATTCTGGGCCTACAAAGTGCTGCAGATGATCTCAGTCCATGGGGCACCCTGCTCCCTGATAAGGAATACCAAAGCTTCAGTATAACTTGAGACCCTATCACTCTACCTATATAATCCTGAGAATTGGGACATAGATATTTTTGAAGCCCTGGTAGCCAGAATCAATTTTCTCCTCCTTGACTTCCTGCTTTCTCGATCTCGTTTCCCCCCTACCCCCCACCCCCCACCTCATTATTTCGTCTTTATCTCTTATATAATCAAGACCCAATTTTTTCTCATTTACTGCTGATTTTAATGGAGAAAGAATTACTATTAAAGCTAAATTAACAAGAGGAAATTAGCATGGACTTTGCAACTAGACAGATTTTGGTTTATATCCCAAGTCTGCTGCTTAATAGCTGCATAAGTTTAACCAAATGATTTGCATTCTATCAGCTTCAGTTTGTTTTATATTAACCAAAAAGGAAGTAATAATTCTGTTTCCAGGGACATTGTGAAAATTACTTCAGATAATGAATGTGAAGTGTCTAGTTTGAAGTTTAGTATGTTGTTAACACTTAACAAACACTAGATAGACAGAACAATATGATTGGATTTGGCTTGATTCTGGGCACAATATGTGACATTTTGTACTCTATGCACTCCATTTCTCTGGGATTTTGTTCCCTTTGGAGCTTTTTCTCTTGTATACCTTGGGTCTTCTGAAATCTATTATTGTTCTCCCATGACTCAAATTTTCATTTTTAATATTTTTGAACATAGAGAGAAGTTTGAAAATAAAACAATGACCATCTGTATGCTATCTAGGTTCAATAGTTAACTAACATTTTGTCACATTTGGCTAAATTCTCTGTGTATTTATAGCTATGCCTTTTTTTCCCTAAGGATTTGATAGTAGCAGACACAATGAGATCCTTGTGATTTCATGAAGCATCTTCTAACAATAAGGACATTCTCCTTCAACACCACAATGACATTATCACTATTAAAAATAATAATATGAGCTGGGCGCAGTGGCCTGTAATCCCAGTGGCTGGGGAGGCTGAGGCAGGAAGATCTCAAGTTCAAAGCTAGCCTCATCAATGGCGAGGGATGCTAAGCAACTCAGTGAAATCTTGTCTGTAAGCTGCCTGGTACCGAAAACTGGGAGGAAAAACTCTCGGAGGCAGAGTTAAGCTTTTACTACTTTTACTTCTACTTTCTTAGAGCTTAGAGAGGGAAAGAAAGATTTTTAGAGAGAAAGATAGAGTTAGAAAGATAGAGCTTAGCTTAGAGAAAGATTAGAGCTTCTTTCTTCTCTCTTCTTTCTTCCTTCTTCTTTCTTCTGTCTTCTGTCTTCCTCAGGAGTCTCGGCCTAACTCTGACCAGTCATTACTTCTTCTATCTGGTTTCTCTTCTGTAACCGCTCTGCCTACGTTCTGGCTGCTCTGATTCTTCTGACCGACCGAGTGACTGCCCGGCTGACTGAATTCTCCGTTCTCCTAACTCGGACCGCTTTCACCCGGTTATATACCTTCAGGTTTGCGGGTGCCTACAGGTGCGTCACATACATATCAGGTGGAACCCATGGCTTCCAGCTAGCTACAACAGCCCTTCCTAATTAGGGCTCCTTCACTTGTCTATAAATAAAATATAAAGAGGCGACCTGCCCAGCTGTGACCAGAACCAAAGGTAGGCACCTGCCCAGAAGGAGAGACCCAGCCACCAGTTCGCCTGACCTCCAGGGCCCCCAGAGTAGCAGCTCCCTGCTGCTACACGCAGGGCCCGACCTGAGCAAAAGCCCCCTCCACTCCCAGGGGAAGTGAGACCTGCCCAGCTGTGACCAGAACCAAAGGTAGGCACCTGCCCAGAAGGAGAGACCCAGCCGCCAGTTCGCCTGGCCTCCAGGGCCCAGAGTAGCAGCTCCCTGCTGCTGCACGCAGGGCCCGACCTGAGGAAAAGCACCCTCTACTTCCGGGGGAAGTGCGACCTGCCCAGCTGCGACCTGAACAAGAGGTCTGCCGAACTGCTGTTGAGCCGGAGGAGAACACCGCCATATTTGAGGAAAGCCGTGGGTGACTGGGACAAAGAAACAAAGAAGAAAGGAAAAGTAGCTGCAGACATCCAGGCATCCGCCAACACTCTGAGAACAGCACACACCTGGGTGAGACTCTGGCAACCAGCAGGGGAGGGCATGTCTGAGGCTAGCGCAGTGGCCCCCAAAAGGTACGGACATTTGGTGGGCTTGGGGAAAGGGTGCCTTCTGGAGGGTGCCTTTCCCGGTGCCATTCAGCTGCTGACACACAATCCCCCTGAGCCACTCATCCGCTGTGCCATTCTGCAACTGGCCAAAGGTGCAGCATTGACTCCACTAACAGGATCGCTGACTGGACGTGATCCGGGTCAATTGGCTTAAACTGGAAGGGAAAAAAGAAGGGCTTCCCAGGGTCCATTTTGTTTGAGACTTGTTCCTGGGTTCAATGTTTTTTTTGTTTGTTTGTTTTGTTGTTCTTGGGGGTTTTTTGTTTTGTTTTGCTTTGTTTTTGTTTTGATTGACAGTGTGTTTGTTTGCTTCTGTTCCTCTTTTCTTTCTTTCTTTTCTTCCTTCTCACTTTTGTATCTTTTCTTCTTCCTTCATCTTCCCTATTTACACGCTGCCATTGCATACTCAACAGAGGCAAAAACAAGTTATATGCAGAAATTGGGATTTCTAGAACGGATGCAATTGAAATATATAGCAAAGTGGTGTTATATATAGTTTATTCTGTATTTTCTTGACTCTCTGTCTCTTACACTAATTTCTACTCCTTTGTCATTTTTTTTTTCTTTTCCATCTTTCTTTATCTCTTCTCTCAACCACTGCATAAGTTAGGTTTATATATGAATTGGCCTTTCTATCTAATCATTCACTCCATTCTCCTTCCTCTCTCATCTGCTGATACTAAACCACTTCCATAGAACTCTCTTTTCATACTTTCTAAGAAAGAACAAGTCAATACACTCACTTCCTTCCTCCTAAACGTATCACCTCTGTGTCTAATACTTGAAACTATAAAACCCCATCAGAAATGTACAGAGTAAACTGGAAACAATATCTGGGTTAACTAAATCTGTACATTGAGATCAAACTGGGGTTTTCTGAATAGAAAGTGTTTGATTTTAAAGTGTAAAGGAATTATAAGGGGATCTAATAGCATTGTACTACAGGAGCAACATAAGGCTTTAAAGTAAAATTGAAATAGTCAAGGACCCACAGTGCAGGAAAAAAAGACACACAAGAAATATGAAGAAACAAGGGAAGAAAGTGACACAAACAAATGAATATACCTCCTCAGTAGATTCCATGGCAAGCACAGTTGGTGAAATGCCAGAGATGGAATTTAGAAATTACATATTCCAAATGTTTGCAGAACTTAAGAATGAACTAAAAAATGAGATGAGGGAGCAAATACAGGTGGCAAAAGATCATTTTGACAAAGAACTCCATAAACAAATACAGGAAGTAAAAGATTACTTCAATAGGGAGGTAGAGGCTCTAAAGAGAAACCAAACAGAAATTCCGGAAATGAAAGAAGCAATAAACCAAAATAAAAGCTCAATCAAAAGTATCACCAACAAAGTAGATCACTTGGAAGAAAGACCCTCAGACAATGAAGACAAAATATATATCCTAGAGAAAAATCTAGATTACACAGCAAAAATGGTAAAAAAACCAAGAACAGAACATTCAAGAATTATGGGACAACATAAAAAGACCAAACTTAAGAGTGATTGGGGTAGAGGAGGGGGCAGAGTTTCAAGCCAAAGGAATGAGTAATTTATTTAATGAAATAATTACAGAAAATTTTCCAAACGTGAGGAATGAATGGGAAAACCAAGTTCAAGAGGCTTACCAAACACCAAACATACAAAATCACAACAGATCCACACCAAGGCACATTATAATGAAAATGCTTAATATACTGAGCAAAGAGAGAATATTAAAAGCCACAAGAGAAAGGAAGCAGATTACATATAGGGGGAAACCAATCAGACTATGTTCAGATTTTTCAACCCAGACCTTAAAAGCAAGAAGATCCTGGAATAGCATATTTCAAGCTCTGAAAGAAAAGGGATGTCAACCAAGAATCTTAAATCCAGCAAAACTGAGCTTTAGATTCGAAGATGAAATAATGTAAGCTGCCTGGTACCGTAAACCGGGATAAAAACTCTCGGGGGCAGAGTTAAGCTTTTACTACTTTTACTTCTACTTTCTTAGAGCTTAGAGAGAGGGAAAGAAAGATTTTTAGAGAGAAAGATTAAAGCGAGCTTTTCTTCTTGTCTTCTTAGCTTAGAGTTAGAGTTAGAAAGATAGAGCTTCTTAGAGTCTTAGAGTTAGAGTTAGAAAGATAGAGCTTAGCTTAGAGAAAGATTAGAGCTTCTTTCTTCTCTCTTCTTTCTTCCTTCTTCTGTCTTCTGTCTTCTGTCTTCCTCGGGAGCCTCGGCCTTACTCTGACCAGTCCTCTGGAGCCTCGGCCTAACTCTGGCCAGTCATTACTTCTTCTATCTGGTTTCTCTTCTGTAACCGCTCTGCCTACGTTCTGGCCGCTCTGATTCTTCTGACCGACCGAGTGACTGCCCGGCTGACTGAATTCTCCGTTCTCCTAACTCGGACCGCTTTCACCCGGTTATATACCTTCAGGTTTGCGGGTGCCTACAGGTGCGTCACATACATATCAGGTGGAACCCATGGCTTCCAGCTAGCTACAACAGCCCTTCCTAATTAGGGCTCCTTCATATTCCTTCCCTTTAGTTTAAAAAGGTGCTTTTGTTCTATTTTCTCTATTTTATTTTCTCTATTTTCTTTTATTTTCTTGTCCCTACCTAGCTTTTCACCTTTTATTTTTGAAAGGGTGGATATTTGAGCCCTTTTTGAGAAGGTGCTGTGGCTTTAAGGAAGCCTAATGCTGAGGAGCAGCTAACGCACCTAGTTAAGCACAATTGCATAAGCGGCTTTGACTTTTTTTTTTTTTTTTTTTTTTTCTCCTCTTCTTTATTTTTCTTTATGGCTTTCTTGCCAAAGCTCAATGGCTTTTTTTTTTTTTTTTTTCTGCATGGTTTTTACCATGCTATTTAATTCTCTATTTTCTTTTAAGCTCATGGCTTTTTTCTTTATACTAAAGCTCAAGGCTTTTTCTCTATATTTTTTATGGCTTTTCGCCGGCTACTCTGCTTCAGCTTAATTCTTAACTGGCCTCAACTAAGTCAGAGGCTATGCTCTCTTGTTTCTACTCTTTTTGCTGGTCTCAACTGAGTCTGGCTTCTTCATTTTTTATGGCTTTTGGCCGGCTCGGCTTTTCGCCGGCTACTCTGCTTCAGCTTAATTCTTAACTGGCCTCAACTAAGTCGGCTTTTGGCCGGCTCGCTTCGGCTTTTCGCTGGCTACTCTGCTTCGGCTTTTGGCCGGCTACTCTGCTTCGGCTTAATTCTTAACTGGCCTCAACTGAGTCAGAGGCTATGCTCTCTTGTTTCTACTATTTTTGCTGGTCTCAACTGAGTCTGAGGCTATGCTTTTTCATTGCTCTTATTTCTTAGCTTTTCTTCTCTGCCTGCCGAGCCCCGGACGGACCACCATTTGTAAGCTGCCTGGTACCGTAAACCGGGATAAAAACTCTCGGAGGCAGAGTTAAGCTTTTACTACTTTTACTTCTACTTTCTTAGAGCTTAGAGAGGGAAAGAAAGATTTTTAGAGAGAAAGATTAAAGCAAGCTTTTCTTCTTGTCTTCTTAGCTTAGAGTCTTAGCTTAGAGTAGATTAGAGTAAAGAAAGATAGAGCTTAGCTTTTCTTCTTAGCTTAGAGTAGAGTAAAGAAAGCTTTTAGAGTTTAGAGCTTAGCTTAGAGAAAGATTAGAGCTTCTTTCTTCTCTCTTCTTTCTTCCTTCTTCTGTCTTCTGTCTTCTGTCTTCCTCGGGAGCCTCGGCCTTACTCTGACCAGTCCTCTGGAGCCTCGGCCTAACTCTGGCCAGTCATTACTTCTTCTATCTGGTTTCTCTTCTGTAACCGCTCTGCCTACGTTCTGGCCGCTCTGATTCTTCTGACCGACCGAGTGACTGCCCGGCTGACTGAATTCTCCGTTCTCCTAACTCGGACCGCTTTCACCCGGTTATATACCTTCAGGTTTGCGGGTGCCTACAGGTGCGTCACATACATATCAGGTGGAACCCATGGCTTCCAGCTAGCTACAACAGCCCTTCCTAATTAGGGCTCCTTCAAAATAAAAACCTTCTACGACAAGCAAAAGTTAAAAGATTTCGCAAGTTGAAAGCCAGCACTTCTGAACATCCTGGGCAAAATTTTTCATGAAGAAGAAGAGAAAAATAACAATGAAAATCAACAAAGGGAAATATTAAAATAAGGGAAATACCAACCAGAAGAGAAACCAAATCAAGCTAAAGACCATAATACAAATAATGGATGGGAATAAAAATCACATCTCAATAATAACCCTGAATGTTAATGGCTTAAACTCGCCATTCAACACAGATTATCAGAATGGATTAAAAGAAATGACCCAATAATTTGCTGTCTCCAAGAAACACACCTTGTAGAAAAAGACATCAATAGACTGAAGGTGAAAGGCTGGGAAAAGTCTTATCACTCACATGGCCTGTGGAAGCAAGAAGGGGTTTCCATTCTCATTTCAAATAAGGTAGACTTTAAACCAAAGCTAATCAAAAGGGACAAAGATGGATATTTCTTACTACTTAAGGGAACCATTCATCAACAGGATATAACAATCATAAATCTATATGCCCCAAATAATGGAACACCTACATTCATCAAACAAACTCTTCTCAAGTTTTAGAGTAAAATGACCACAACACAGTTATTCTAGGGGACTTCGACAAACACCTCTCTCACCAATGGATAGACCATCCAAACAAAAGGTAAACAAAGAAACTTTAGGCCTCCTTAAAACAATTAATAACTTAGACCTAATGGACATATATAAAATATTTCATTCTTCAATAAATGAATACACTTTTTTCTCAGCAGCACATGGCTCCTTCTCCAAAATAGACCATATATTATGTCACAAGGCAACTCTCATCAAATATAAAAAAATAGAGATACTACCCTGCATTCTATCAGACCATAAAGGGATGAAATTGGAAATCAACGACAAAACAAGGAATAAGAAAAACTACTCCAACAACTGGAAGCTAAACAACATGCTACTGAATGAACAAGGGGTTGAAGAAGACATCAAAGAGGAGATTAAAAAATTCCTAGAGGTAAATGAGAACACAGATACATCGTATAGAAATCTCTGGGACATATGATGGCAGTAGTAAGAGGAAAATTCATTGCACTGAGTTCATTCCTTAAAAGGAAAAAAAACCAACAAATAAATGACTTAACATTACACCTCAAAGCACTAGAAAAAGAAGAACAGATCAGCACCAAGAGCAGCAGAAGACAGGAAATAATTAAAATCAGAGCAGAAATTAATGAAATTGAGACAAAGAAAACAATTCAAAGAATTGACAAAACTAAAAGTTGGTTCTTTGAAAAAATAAACAAAATTGACAGACCCCCTAGCGATGCTAATGAAAAGAAGAAGAGAAAAAACTCAAATTACTAACATTTGTGATGAAAAAGGGAATATCACAACAAACACCTCAGATATACAGAAGATAATTAGAAATTACTTTGAAAACATGTACTCTAATAAAATAGAAAATACTGAAAGTATTGACAGATATCTAGGGTCATATGATTTGCCTAAACTGGATCTGGAGGCTATACGCAATTTAAACAGATTGATTACAAGCAAAGAAATAGAAGATGTCATAAAAAAGCTACCAACAAGGATAAGTCCAGGACCTGCTGGGTTACAGCTGAGTTCTACAAGACTTTCAAAGAAGAACTAATACCAATCCTTTTCAAACTATTTCAAGAAATAGAAAAAGAGGGAGCTCTTCCAGACTCTTTCTATGAGGCCAATATTACATTAATTCCAAAGCCAGGCAAAGACACATCCAAGAAAGAAAACTTCAGGGCAATATCTTTAATGAACATAGATGCAAAAATCCTCAACAAAATTCTGGCAAATTGGATACAAAAACATATCAAAAAGATAGTGCACCATGATCAAGTGGGGTTTATCCCAGGGATGAAAGGTTGGTTCAACATTTGGAAATCAATAAACATAGTACATCACATCAATAGACTTAAAAATAAAAATCACATGATTATCTCAATAGATGCAGGAAAAACATTTGACAAACTACAACACCCCTTTATGTTCAAAACACTGGGAAAAACTAGGAATATCAGGAACATATCTCAACATCATAAAAGCTATTTATGCAAGGCCCTGAGCTAACATTATCTTAAATGGAGAAAAATTGAAAGCATTCCCTTTAAAAACTGGAATAAGATAGGGATGCCCCCTTTCACCACTGCTATTTAACATAGTACTGGAAACTCTGGTCAGAGTAATTAGACAGACGAAAGAAATTAAAGGGATCCAGGTAGGAAAAGAAGAGCTCAAATTAGCATTATTTGCTGATGACATGATAATATACCTAGAAGACCCAAAAAACTCTACCAGAAAACTTTTACAACTAGTAAATGAATTCAGCAAAGTTGCAGGATACAAAATCAATACCCATAAGTCAAAGGCATTTTTGTACATCAGTGACAAAGCCTGTGAAAGGGAAATGATGAAAACTACCTTATTTACAACAACATAAAAAAAAAAAAAATACCTGGGAATCAACTTAACGAAAGAGGAGAAAGACCTCTTTAAGGAAAATTATAGAACACTAAAGAAAGAAATCATAGAAGAACTCAGAAGATGGAAAGAACTACCTTGCTCTTGGATAGGTAGAATCAATATTGTCAAAATGTACACACTACCAAAAGCATTATAAAGACTTAGTGCAATTCCAATCAAAATCCCAATGTCATTCTTCAAAGAATTAGAAAAAGTAGTCATGAAATTCATCTGGAAAAATAAGAGACCCAGAATAGCCAAAGCAATCCTGAGCAAGAAAAGTGAAGCAGGGGGCATCACCATACCAGACTTTAAATTATACTATAGAGCAATAGTAACAAAAACAGCATGGTATTGGCACCAAAACAGACTGGTGGACCAATGGTACAGAATTGAGGACATAGAGACTAATACATATAATTTCAGCTATCTTATATTAGACAAAGGTGCCAAAAATGTACAGTGGAGAAAGGATAGCCTCTTCAACAAATGGTGCTGGGAAAACTGGAAATCCATATGCAACAAAATGAAATTAAACCCTTATCTCTCACCATGCACAAAACTCAATTCAAAGTGGATCAAGGACCTAGGAATTAGACCAGAGACAATACACCTAATAGAAGAAAAAGTAAGCTCCAATTTCCAACATGTCAAATTAGGCCCCAAGTTCCTTAATAAGAATCCTGTAGCGCAAGAATTATTACCAAGAATTAATGCATGGGATAGATTTAAACTAAAAAGCTTCTTCTCAGCAAAAGAAACAATCAGTGAGGTGAATAGAGAGCCAACTAATTGGGAACAAATATTTAATATGTGAACATCAGATACAGCACTAATTTCTAGAATATATAAAGAACTCAAAAAACTTAACACCAAAAAAATAAATAACCCAATCAATAAATGAGCTAAGGAATTGAAAAGACACTTCTCAGAAGAAGTTACACAATTAATCAACAAATACATGAAAAAATGCTCAACATCACTGGCAATTAGAGAAATGCAAATCAAAACTACTCTAAGATTTCATTTCACTCCAGTCAGAATGGCAGCTATCAAGAACACAAACAACAATAAATGTTGGAGAGGATGTGGGGGAAAAGGCACACTCATTGCTGGTGGGACTGCAAAATGGTGCAACCACTGTGGAAAGCAGTATGGAGATTTCTTGGAAAACTGGGAATGGAATCACCCTATGATCCAGCTATTCCACTCCTGGGTCTATTCCCAAAGGACTTAAAAATAGCATATTACAGTGACACAGCCACTTCAATGTTTATAGCAGCACAATTCACAATAGGTAGGTTGTGGAACCAACCTAGATGTCCCTCAGTAGATGAGTGGATAAAGAAAATGTGGTATATATACAAAATAGAATTTTACTCAGCAATAAGAGAATAAAATAATGGCATTTGCAGGTAAATGGATGAAGTTGGAGAATATAATGCCAAGTGAAATTAGTCAATCTTAAATATCCAAATACAGAATGTTTTCTCTGATATAAGGAGGCTAGTTCACAGTGTTGTTGGATGGGGGTACATAGGAGAATTAGAGGAACTCTAGAATGGTCTAAGGAAAGGGAGGGAAGAGAGGGAGCAAGGGGGGAGAGAGGGAAAAAAAAAGAAAAAAATTGGTGGTTGAATGAGATGGATATCATTATCCTAAATGCATGATTGAAGATCTTGAATGGTACTTATATACTTTGTATACAAACAGTTGTATGTAAAAAGATGCTATGTATGTGCATTATGAATTGTAATACATACTACTATTATAAATAAAAAAAGAAAAAGGAAAAAAAATTAAAAAATTTAAAAAAAAATAAAATATAAAGAAAAAAATTGGGCTGGAGATGTAGCTCAGTGGTTGAAACGTGCTTCTGAGTTCAATTCCCAGTATAATAATAATAATAATAATAATAATAATAATAACAACAACAATGTCAACAACATGGCTTCTACACTATCACATTATAACAGGTCCACAATCAACAGTTCTTAGTTGTTCCAAAAGATCTTTTACAGCTATGTTTCTTTCTTATTTGAAGCAGCATCCAATCAAAACACATACATTTTTCATTTGGTATGTTTCTTTAATCTTGAACAATTACAACACATTTCCCTCAGGACATTGTTGTTTTTAACAATGCAGGCTAATTTTCATGAACAACATCCTAACTTTGTGATTTGTCTGATTAAAACCCATTCCTCTGACTTTACCATACTTTTCTTACTAACTGAGGTGTTTTTGAAGTTGTCACTTTATTGATATTTTACATTCTAACACCTAGAATCCTTCTAGCCTGCAGTAAAACCATGAATGATCCTTTAATACTTGTATTTTGATATTAATTTTATTGGAGAAAGAATGTCCAGAGGAGAAAATCTAGAATTTTAAGTGACACTAAAAGAGAGCTCTTTTATCCTTTTCATTATAGAACTGAACCCAGGAAAGTCCCACCTGCTAGGCATAATGGAAATGTCATCCTGAAAGAAAGTGGATGGTTGAGGTGACCTGTGGAGGGCCCCTATAGGTTAAAGAGCCCACTGAAAAATGGTTTCCTTGCCAATAGCTCCTGCATCAATTACCTGGCAGCTAGAATCTTGCCTTGTGGTGTCTTGATTGAGGGATGCAGAATCTGTCATAGAGGTCAAGAGAGGTTAGTTTTCCAACAGTTCTAATTGAATCCCTGTGGGCCTTTCATAGTCTTCAGACCACACAAGAACCAAGAGGCTTGTAGAAGAAACCAAGAAAACTTGTCTGGCTAAAATAATTAATATGTCTTCTTTCTGTCTTTTCACTATTAACCAAGAATGTCCAATAGAGCTTTCTGCAATGATGAAAATGTTCCTTTTCTTTTGCCTTGGTGACCAATAAGCAGCCACTAGCTACATATGACAGCTGAGCATTTGAAATGGGCTAGTGTGACTGAGGAATTGATCTTCAAATTTAATTTAATTTAAATTAATTTAAATATACATAGCCACCTGTGGCTAGTGTCTACTATATTAACAGCACACTGCCGTAGACAGGGTTACCACTAGAACCTGGTTTCCAGATTTGAAACAACTTTCCATAATTCTATTCCTCTTCCCATCCTTTTTGGTACCATGGAGGAATATACATCTATTTCAGTTCTACAGGCCTTTCCCCTTTCCCCAAACAGCCACAAGATGTCTAGGAAGCAGCACAGGGACCAGCCATGCTGCAGTTTATGCCTGAGTAATGGTGGTGCTACCTGCAGCTCATGCTTTGCTGTCTGAGACTTTATCTTTCCATCTGATGACTCACTGGGAATCTTCACCCCCGAACCCCAGTATGGGAGCGAGTCCCAGGAAGCACAACTTGCAGGGATTCTGCTTCAGAGTTGATGGAGTTTTAATTTCCAGAATCAAATTTCTCTGATAAGTTTACCAATACTCTGGATTTGTCTTAACAAGGTGTAGTTTGTGACCAGCACGCTGGATAGGACAAGAGCATTATCAGATGAGGATATTAATAAAAATGACCATAAAATGGCAAGGACAGCAGCAGTTACGTTTTATTGTGTGTGAAGTAACTGGCACTTATACTAAGTATTTTACCTATACTTAATCTTTCTAATAACCCTATGATGTTATTATGCATTTCTATATTATAGATGAGAAGACTTGGTGTTCAGGAGGCATATGGTTTGCCCAAGAGCAAAGGGCTAGAAATGAAGGTGCCATCTGCCTAATTCTCCAGCTCTTTCTAAGACTTCTGGTGTGACAATAATATTCTGTTCTAGTCTAGCCTGTTTCTCTCTTTCTCTCCCTCCCTTTCTCTTTCTTTTCCTTGTAAACTTTTCAAGGCATCTGAAATATACTCCTTCAATTTCCAAACTCTTAAAAGGAAAATAATTAAGCTAGACACAGGTGCTAAACATACATATTGTACATGTCCTTCTCTACTTAAAGAATAACCCTTTGTTTTGCACATTAATTATTGTAGAACTGCACTGCTACAGAAGCAAGCTCTAGGGAGGCCAGTGGAAAAGTTTGCCTTATATAAATATCAACTTCAGATCACTATACCAGATTTTATTGTGGTAAATTTATACATAATATAGAAGTTCCTCTTCTAATAATGTTTATGTGTATAGTTGAGTGGTATTAAGTACATTCACATTGTTGTACAAGCATCACTACCACCCATCTCCAGAACTTTCTTTCCCATGCCCAACTAAAATTCTGTGCTTCTTAAATAACCCTCCATTCTCCCTTCCCTCTAGTTTCTGGTAAGCACTGTTCCTCTTTCTGTATGAATTTGACTTTTCTAGGTTCTAGGTCTTGGAGCTTCCTAGTTTACCTTTCAGTGATGTTGCTTCTCATGTCTTTGAGGCTTTAGGATAGATGTACTTGTCCACAGTGGTCGAGGTGGAACATGAACTTGGGGTGTGTGTGTGTGTGTGTGTGTGTGTGTGTGTGTATGTGTGCGTGTGTGTGTAGGAGGGGGCAGGTGTGGGATGTATAGAGTGAGACTAGAAAGAGATTGAAGATACTTCATGGGTTTAGTTCCCATTTTTCAAAGAACAAAGTGGGAGAGAAGTTGCCAGCTACACCACTCCTCCCCCTTACCTCCCTCTCTCCATTCCTTCTTCTCTTGCTCACTTTCTCCCCAAAAGTAAATTCTGATAGTCTCAAAGAGTAGAAGTCCAGATTATTCAGAAGTCAGATCACTTTTCATTAATGGAGGGAATTGATTTGAATTGAGAATTTCCCTTCTACTTCACTACTGGTGAGGAATGGGATTTTGGAGACATCTGTGCATACCAACCTGTGGAACCAACTTGGCTGTGCTTGAACCCAGAGACTCATTTATTCATTTCAATATTTTCTGAGTTCTGTGTCCTGCCCTTCTCTCAAGGAATGTAGAAGGTTAAAAATAGAGTCTTGTCCCTGAGGTAAGAGGCTGAATTCATAAATTTTTGATTTGGTACATTATTGAATATTTTAGGATCTGATGTACTTTCAGTGAAAACAAGGCTTTCTTAAAGTAATTTAGAGACATATAAAATTCCCATTACCACAAGAGAAATGTTGAACCCTTCGAGTTATACAGGGAAGAATAAATATCTAATTATTTTAACCTAATCATTGTCTTTCCTTTTCATTCCCAACACCCTCCTCATTTCTTATTGTATTTTTTCCTCCCTATCCCTATTGGCTCTTTTATAAAGCAATCCTTTTTGCATTCAGCAGAGATAAAAGAGGCTTAAAGATAAGAAATGACAGAAGTCCCCGCACTTCATGGGGATTACAAGTAGAATTAAGATGGCTATACAAAATGAAGCCACAGCTTGGGGGTTGGAAATGACAAGGTTGTATGTTCTCCCAAATCTTGGACACTAGTTAAGTTGTTATTAATCACAGAAATTCATCACAGAGGACAGGAAACTTCATTTATAGCTGGCAGATTTGTGAGGTTTTGAGTCTCCATTACAGTCTTCTTTTTAAAGGCAATGTCTAACCACAGGGAAAATCTAGTTGTTGAAAGTCATCTAAAATGAAGTTATAAAAGTATCAATCTTTCCTCCACCTCCAGCACCACATCCCAGAGATAAATACCTTTTAAGCATTCTCTTTTAATTTGTTTGGGAGTTAAAATTTTAAATGTTTTCATTTCTGCTTCTATTTCTTGAGTTACCAAGTTTAGATAGCACTACTCTATGCACAAAATGGTGAAGAGTTTTAGAACATCTTGTATCATACTATGCCTCTATACTTCAATTTTTTCAGTTAGACTATTAGCTCTTCATGTAATTAACTTTCATAACAATAAAAAATATATATTCATATTTGTATCTCTTGATTTAACAACTTTGTAGAATACATTAGAAAGGATTTTGAATGTTCTTATCATTAAGAAATTAAAAGTGAGGTGATAAACATGCTAATTATCCCAATTTGATTATTATAAATTGTAAATATGCATCAAAAATATGAACAATTACTATGTATCTACTAAAAATAGAATAGAATAAACATTAAAGAAATTTAAAATTATTTTAATTTCTTTTCATTCTTTTACCTAATAACTTTTGGATTTTTTAAAAAGATTATTTTTTTTGGTGTGGGAGGGGCATTTACCGGGATTGAACTCAGAGACACTTAGCCACTGAACCACATCCCAGCCCTATTTTGTATTTTATTTAGAGACAGGGTCTCATTGAGTTGCTTAGTGCCTCACTTTTGCTGATGCTGGCTTTGAACTCACTCTCCTGCTGTCTCAGCCTCTGGAGCTGCTGGGATCATGGGCACGTGCTATAATAAATTAGGTTTTATATTGTCAAAGCTTATAACATTTGTTCTCCTAATACATAGTATTGTTTTTCATATTTTGTATAGGTTGATTTTAAAAATTGAAATTACCTCAAATAGTATTTTCAGAGTCATGATGACATGACTATTACTCATTTTTTAAACAAGTGATTGGTCTCATACAGGGGACTTTAAACTTCCTGTCATTATGTCCTGCTCTCTATACTCCCAGAACATTCAAATGTCAAGACTCAATATTTTATGGTTTTGCTTATCTCTTTATTTATTTGTTTGAGTTTTTAAAGTTTCTACTGAATGCCATTGTTTCTTGTGGCCTACGTTATCTTCTGCCTTTTGATGGGCATTTAGTTGGTTCCATGGTTTAGCTATTGTAAATTGAATTGCTATAAACATTGATGTGGCTGTGTTACTGTTCCTGAAGTAATTTTTTGAGGAGTTTTTTTAAAAACTTAGTTTCTCAATAAACCAGTCCCAGTATATGAGAATTGGTTGTAAGGTCCCCTGAGACCAAAGAAGCAAACAAGTCTAAGATTGCAGAGAATGCAGTCTAGCAGGAGTTTATGAATAGCTGTGTGTTTTGGGAGGAAGCAACACAAGTGGATTTCTGTGACTTGGATCAGAAGGACAGTTACAAAATACCCAGGGCAAGGGTGGCTTCATCCAAGCAGGAAAGTATCTGGTATATCCAGGACTACTACCAAGGACATCCTACATGTTATAGGATTCAGAGTGTAAAGTTCCATATACCACTGTAATGATTTTTCTATTTATAGTGATACCACCAGTTATTGTGACAAGTTCTGCTTCCTCACACATTGAAGTCTGAATGTTAGAGAACCTCACCAAGGCAAGCATAAAAGGCAGGGTTTATTTAAAGAGTAGTAACACAGACTTCTTCCGGGAGGAAGATGGGGGCCTTCGCTGGTATCATGGTATCCCAAGATGTGAGAGTCCTGCCCCTTTTATACATCCTAGACTTTCTTTGTTCTGTCGTCTTCCCCCTTATTTCTCTTCTTCCTGCCTACATGACTAGGACCAGGAGATGGCCCAGGTGGAATGGCCAAAAGGTGAGAAACAGATGGGCGGGGGGAAGAGCCGAAGGGAAAGATCTAGGTAGGAAGACATGAATTCACAATTTTTACAATTCCCTGTAGGGAGGGGCAATTCCTGGGACAGGTTACTTTAGCAACAGGTTAGAGCAGCAGCAGGTTATCTTGAAAAGGGTGGAGGACGGACTCTGAAGATGTGAACATTTTAATACCTCAGGGGCTGTCTCCAACTTTCTGGACCCGAACTGGCCTCCATTCTCTTCATCCTATCCAACCCAATTACCTATCTATACTGACTGCCTGTCTTTAATTCTGGCTTCAATAGTATGCTGGAAGCTGTAGGAAAAACAGGACAAGGTTACTCAGGATCAATCATGGCAGTTACAATTCAAGATGGCTACAGTCGAGTCAAGCTAAATCCCTATACATGGTTTATATGATTCTTATATTTTAGAAGAGCTTGCATAACTTAAAAGCATTTAATAAAATGCTTCTTTAATGGTTTGGCTGCATATTTATTTCAAGGTTTGAGAATCATAAATTTTTAAAAAATGCTGCTTTGTCTTTTAGCATCCATTCTTGCTGATGAGAAATTTGGTTAGTTTGATTCTCTACCTCTACAAGCTTTTATAATGTTTCCTTTGTTCTAGGACTTCTGAAATTGCCTGAGTTGTTACAATGTGAGGATTCTCCCACCCTGGCCCATGTTGCTAAATTTTTTAGTTTTCCTGAAATGTGTTATTTTTTTAAGCTTGAGGAAATGTTTTTCTTGTTTAGTCTTGTTGTATAGCACTATCTCTTACTATAACTTTTTTTAAAAAACTATAACATTTTTTATAATAGCATATTTAATTTTCTGAAAGCTTCTCTGTTTGCTTCCTTTTCCCAAAGACTTTCTTTATTTTTATATTTTGTTTTAAGAAACAGTTTTTCATTCTTCCTGGAAATACTTATTAGGATAATTTAAAATTTCTCTTTCTTGATCAACTCATATTTCTGGGGTCAAGTCTTCTTTCCTTTTTAAATTTTGGACTTTGTTTTTCATCCTATATTTTTTCTTTCACTATCTTAGGATCCTTTTTATGATCAGTTGGTTCTTTTATGAATGACAATAGCAGACACTTTGTCCGTTGCCACATGTCCTGTGACTCACTTTGGGTTTTAGTTGCTCTGGTGGATAGGGTTCTCATATTGCCATTGACCTACCTCCATTACTTCCACTTCTCTATACATTTCTGCCTCCCAAGTTTTGAAATCATGCATGGATTACCTAGTTCATTCCATGAAAGCATGAAAATATAGGGTGGGTAATGCCTCCTGGAGCAATTCCACCCATCCTGGAGGAAGAGTCCTGAATAAATGCTTCAGTGTTCTGTCTTCAAAAGGGACAATTGTGTTGTATATCACATGGTTCATAAAAGGTTCCCAGCAGGATGGAGTCCTTGTTGCCTATAATGGTAACCTCAAATAACCCCTTCTTTATTGAATTGTATTGTTCCTGTCCTGTTCCACTCTCACTATTCTTCACACTTGCTTTCTAGGACTACCTCTCAAATAAACTACCTGGTACTCACATTCTTAAGTCTGATTTTGTGGAGACCTAGACAAAGACAGAGTGATTAGTACACACAGGAGGCTTGGATTTTCTGTGTTAATTTCCCTCTCCAACACCATTTTTCCTTGGATGGGAGAAATGACTGACTTCTGTGTATTCAATGGAGTGTTTTAATAAGCAACCTCCTAGAAGGTACCTAGTTACAGGTCTTTGACAGATCTGTGATTGGGGGACCACAATAGCCCAAATAAGAAGATTTTTACTCTGGAGATTGGATTTTAAGTGTGTGTGTGTGTGTGTGTGTGTGTGTGTGTGTTTTAACTCTGATAGAAACACTTCATATTTTTCTTCTGGTTGCCTGGGTGTAGTTCCTCAGTTGTCTCTGTCTTGCTATGCTTCTCTCACAGACTTCTTTAGAAGTCATGCAAATTGTCCACTTTATTTAGAAAATAGCTCATCCTGGTGTTTATTGATATCTTCTTGCTGCACAGGCTCTTTAAATATAGAGTGTGAAGGGCCTGAAAAGACCTTTGCTCTTCTGTCCAAGAAGCTACTTAATTATCCTGATATTGGCTCAAGTATGTTTCTTCTTTGCCATGGGTAGACTGTTTCTGAAGCATTTTTAAGGCTCTATTTTAAAGGTGTCTCTTACTTGTGTTTTAAGTTGTGGTTTTCTCTCTTCCATTTGCCCTGTTAATATGTTTTATCTGTTTTCTGCCCACTAGAATTTTCTCTAATTTTCTGGTGCATTGATGGCATCCTTTCTTATTTTCTAGAACCATTGTGTGAATATATTCTAGAACTATTTTGTATGAATATATTCTAGAACTCTTTTCCATTTAAAAAGACTTTTTAGGAAGTAAACATACATGTGCTGGGTCTGTCAACTTGAACAGATTGTCTTATTTTAGATGATGAAATTGAAACTGACACAAGTGATATGTCTGGTCACACTGACAGGGAGCCTCAGAATCTAGACTTATAAAACTCACTTCTGCAGATTCCAAATCTTTTGCTCTTCTGTTTCACAATTTTACTCAGAGTTCTAAGTGCAGCTGAGGCAAGCTTCAGACAGACAGGCAGCCATATTTTGAAAGAAACTGTATGGAATGAAGGGGAACTCAGTAAGGAAATCATAGGTATAAAGAAACAAAGTCCCTCTTAGCAGAGGTCTTGGAGTAATGGGTGGACTACCCCCTATTCTTGTCATTTCTTTTAAATAAAACTCTTATTATCAGGAAACATGCTGAATATATTTGACTTTGGTGGCAGCTGAAATTCAAGAATCCTGGATCGTGTTAGTTGACTAACACAACAGAATAATATGGGTAGAGAACTACAAAATCAGAAAAATGTCACTCTCTTCTCATCTAATTGACTGTGGAGATTTGGGCAGATTATTTTGTCCCTGAACCAGCCTTAATTTCCTTATCAATATATAACATGAAGAGAGAATCAATGACTTTTAATTTTCTCCTTTTCAAAATATAAACAATCTAGTGTGGGTTGTCCCTGTAGCCTGTGCCGCTGGCCCCATGTCCTCCTATCATGGGTGTTGTGGCAAAAGGGGGCCTCCCTTTTTCGGGGAAGACTTGTAATTCTTTGAGAGATCTAATGTCAAGATTTTGTGTTTCTGTGTCGTATTTGACCCACCAACAGGTTTTCTTTTCCCTTTAATAAAAATCCTTTCTGTAAAGCCCCAAACAATCAAAATATAAGCCAATAGAAGGAGGTAAATGGGAAGGCAACTGATTGACTTGTAAGATTATCTTTGATAAAGAGCTGACACTGAGTATGATCTTTACAGGTGATGACAGTTATTAATTTTGACCCAGTAGAGTAGCTATAGTAAACATTATGGGCTATGTAGAGTGCTTCAATGGATTCCAGCTAAGGCTTGATCTTCATTGGTGCCCTCCTGAGGAATGCAGATGTACCTAGACGTAAACCACCCAGTTGAAGAGCAGCAGACCTTGTCCATAAGCATAAATTAAAGACATTCTAGCAGCCAATTTTTCACTTCTCTTGCAGTCATCATCCACATGTCCCCATGGTTGTGCTTTCAAAGAAAAGCTGTTATGATAGCAACTCAAACAGAACAATCTCAGGCCCAAGAGACACAACTTTATAACCTACCAAAGACTTGATTTCAGAATAGAGCCCGAGATTCTGGAGGAAACTTCAAGTTATTATAGCCCATCGTGATGGCTGGCTTAGGTATGGATTCTGTCTTGGTTTTCCTCCATAGAACTTCTGACTCATCCATTTGGTGACTCCCCAGAATTTCTGTTCTGAGGGATTTAGTGTGAGCTGTGCACTTCAAAGGCAGAGCTCCGGGTCTTGATGGGAGCCTGTATTGCAAGCCAACTAAACTGGTGTATTTTGTTAAAGGAGTTCAGCTAATTTATCTTGACCTTTGATGGCTTCATCCTATAGAAACTAGACATGTTCAATCTCTATATTGGATTCTGCTGGGAATAGAGGGGTATCCAGAACCATCATGGAACAGAAACCTTCATGCACTGATGTAGGGTCTGACTTCCCTCATCTAGCTATTTCCCCGCCACATTCATGTTTGTGCTTGTCTCAGCTACAACCCATAATAGCTAATATCTTCAACCTTTGTCCCACTTATTTCTGCCTTCTCCACAGTCCCCATGACATCCATGCAGTGTCTTAGACCTCCCTGTGTTCACTAGATGGATATGTATTTATGTCTCCATATCTATTTTAAGAGGAAGGATGTACCTCTGTGAATCTAGACACAAAATGTGTTCATGACATTTAATCTGACCAGATAGTAGCTATGGCTCAATATCATGGTCCATTCTTATGCATCAACTTTTATCAACACATACCAACTGTAACCACACCTGTCCTTGATCCTACAGAGCTTGCCCAAATACCATGGGTATATCCCATGTAACAGGGGTCTCTCAAAGCCCTACTCATAAGATTCTTATCTGGATCTCTCTACAGTTCCATTTCATTCTCAAATGGGACTTCCATCAGAGAAGAGAGTTATCACTACCTTTTATGTATCATTAAGAGAAGAAAGCAGAAGAGCTGAAAGGCTGGCAGTCATAATGATAATAGATCATTATGAGCAGGTTAAGAGCCTTGTTCTTTATTGTTTTTTCCTTAACCCCCCAATTGCTGTTCAAATAATCATAAAGGGGTCCTCCTTGAAACTAATTTAATTCTCAGGTGGAATGAAAAGACATTTAAAGGGCAAGCCAACTTCATAAAATGACATTAAAAGGTTTTAAAATAGTGTTTTGATTCTAAAGGGTGTTTGCAAATGTCAGAGGTAACATATTGATTATAGTCCCAGCAGTTCTTGCTCAGAGCTTAACTGTCTCTGGCTTAGCTAATGTTATTGACTCATGCACATAATATGAAATATCTTGACCACCTTATTTTGTTTGCTTAAACTTTTTTTGATTCACTGGACTTTATCCACATATGAATAAAAGGTTCCATCAAATCTGTGATGTTTGTAATTCTTATGCTATTTGACTTCTCATGTGAATTACATAGGGATAAAGTCTTATTAATGGCTGTGGGACTTGGCATGCAAACTCTTGAGATGTCCTACAAGCACTTAGAAAATGTTGAAAATTAGTTGCTTCATCTCAGGGTATGATTCTGAATGTATAAACAAAGGAAAACCAGCTTGAAGGGGACACATAATCCCCTTTAAATCCAGATAAGGAGTATAAACTTTCCTACATTTCCTGGGCTATGGTCTCCATGATGAAAAAATCTCTAATATTCTAATCTGTTGATTCCATTAATGGAAGCTAAGAACACTGAGGAAAAATTTGATAGCATCATCCCAATATTGGAAAAGTCCCTTGCTTTCTCTGAATTTCTGTGGGATGTATACTAGTTTATAAACAATGGAGATCATAATAACTGCTCTAACTATAGGATTATACTAAGACACCAAGGAAATGAAAATAATACACATGTGGGCTAAGATTTGCAGTTTATAAAGGCTTTTTAATAATTGGTAAAGGTGAAATCAATGCTTTCTTTTCTTAATTTTAAGACCTGCAGAAGCTAGACACAAAATGTGTTCATGACATTTAATCTGAGCAGATAGTAGCTATGGCTCAATATCATGGTCCATTCTTATGCATCGACATTTATCAACACATATCAACTGTAACCACACCTGTCCTTGATCCTACAGAGCTTGGCCAAATACCAAAGCCTGCCTAGTGCATCAGTAAAGCAAAACAACTAGTAAACAATAGATATGGTTTTGCTTTACTGTTTAAAGAATTTTATACAATTGAGTAAAACCTTACACTTTTTGGGTGGGAGGAAGTGGAGACTTATTTTTAATATCACAGTGATAATATGCTCACAGTAAACAAATTATAACAGTAATGAAATATGAAATGTGAAAATTAAAATTCTTTCTCTGACCCCTGTCTCATTCTCCAGGGGAAATCACTGTAAATAATTTCTTGTATATTCTTCCCTAAACTTTGTATTATAACAGGAATAATGATCACAATTCACATTCTTCTGCACCCAAATTTATGTATTTATTCCTTCCTTCCTCCCCCCATATGTCATATATGACATTTTCTTCCACCAATAGATAAAGATTTACTTCACATTTTCATGGCTACTTATATCATCACATGACTATGACATAATATATTCTATTGCTTCCTTGCTGAATTGTATGTAAACTTTATAAAGTTTTCCTTTTAAGACTAAAATGCTCTTGACCATAAAATTCATTTCTTTTTAGAAATGGTGTGAAAAACATACTTCCTTTTGCTCTCATTTAAATTTTTTCAAAACTACAATAAAGTTGAAAAAAAAAATACACAAAGAATGCCCCGATTCCTTTATCTGGAGTTACTGTTATTGACTCTAATATTTCACCACTGTCCCTTTTTCTTTCTATAAATATATATATATATATATATATATATATATATATATATATATATATTTATACATATTGCAAAATCATTTGGATATAATTGAATATATCCTGATGCATAATCCTTAGGTAATTAATTCAGCATGTGTCTTATGAGGACTAGGCCACTTTCCTAATTAGCCACAATACACTGGTTTACACAGGAAATTTAAAACTCACTCCATAATCTTATCTAGTATGTGGGAAATATTCAAGATTTCTCATTTGCCCCCAAAATGTTATATATAAATGTTACTCTTGGTGCCCATATCAGATCCAAACAAATCGCCATTGTAGTTCATCATGACATATTATTCTATTTTCCTCTATTCTAGTACAGTCTTGCCATTTCATGCTGCTGTTGTGGAATTGGCTTGATTTGAAATGTTTGGGTCAATTATTTCATATAATGTTCCATCTCTGCCTTATCTCTTTATCCTTTTGTGATTAGATTCAGGTTAAACACTTGGTTCAAGAATAGTGCATAAATGATGCTTTGCATTTCCCATCCCATCCCATCAGAAGACTATGAGATTCCAGTTTGTTGGATTGTTGATGATTTATTTAGTTAAGGTTGTTTCTGTCTGTACCTTTCCATAGCAGTTTTTATTTGCTTTTTATTAATATATTAATAAGGAGTGTGGTTACTTTGAAACAATATGACTATACTATTCTTCAACATTTTTTTTTTTAACAGTTACATTGGAATCCTTTTCTGTATTTTTATTGATGCATTGTAATTATACATAATCATGGGATTCATTATTGCATTATTGCATACATGCACACAATGTAACAAGATAATTTAGCCAATATCATTCCCCAGTATTTCCCCTTTGCTCCCTGTCTTCCTCTCCCTGATCCCTTAACACTGTTCTATTGATCTCCCTTAGATTTTCATGAGATCCTTCCCCTACCTTTCTTTCTCTTTTTCCTCTGTAACTTCTACATATAAAAGAAAACACATGACCCTTGACTTTCTGACTATGGCTTATTTTGCTTAGCACAATATTCTCTAAGTTCCATTTATTGTCCTGAAAAATGGCATAATTCCCTTCTTTATGGCTAAATAGAATTCCATTATGTATATATACCACATTTACTTTATGTTAACAGACACCTAAGCTGGTTCCATAGTTTGGCTATTGTGAATTGTGCGTCTATGAATATGCTTACTTATGTATCATTATAATATGCTGACTTAAATTTTTTAGGATAAATACTGAGGAGTAGTATAGCTGGGTCATATGGTGGTTCTATCCTAGTCTTTTGAGGAAACCCCATACTGATTTTCATAGTGGTTAAACTAATTTACAATCCCACCAACTCTGTAAAAGTGTTCCCTTTTCCCTACATCCTCTCCAATATTTTTTTATTATTTGTATTCTTGATGACTGCCATTCTGAGTGCAGTGAGATGAAATCCTAGTGTAGTTTGGATTTGCATTTCTGTAATTACTAATGATGTTGAACATTTTTTCATATATTTTTTGGCTATTTATATTTCTTCTTTTAATAAGGGTCTGTTTAATGCATTTTCCCATTTATTAATTGGGTTATTTGTCTTTTTGGTGTTGAGTTTTTTTGAGTTCTTCTTATATTTTTCTTATATATTCAGTTTGGTTCTTTTTAAATATCTCTATCTCCTTATTGAATTTCTTATTTATAACTGCACTGACTTACTTAATTCATTCAGTTATTTTTCAGTGTTGTCTTAGAATTCATTGATCATTTTTATTATCATTCTTTTGAATTCTTTATCTGATATTTCAACCATTTCAATATCTTTGGAATCAGTTGTTCTTGAATTATGTACCTCAGGATGCCTAATGTTGCTTTGTTTTTTCATATTTAATATATTGGGTTTTATGCATCTGTTGGTATGGATTTTTCCCCACTCTTTTTTTTAAGTTTTTTTTCCTTTTCTTTTATTCTAAGTTATTATATATGACGGCAGAATGCATTACAATTCATATTACACTTATAGAGAACATTTTTACATGTGTCTGGTTGTATACAAACTATATTCACACCATTCGTGTCTTCATACATGCATTTAGGGTAATGATAACCATGTCATTCTACCATCATTTTTTTTAACCCTTTTACCCCCTCTCTTCTCCTCCCTCCCCATTGGCCTTTCTAGTCTTCCTCTAATCCTCCTATGCTCCCAGTCCCAACCCCACTGTGAATCAGCCTCCTTATATCAGAGAAAACATTCAGCATTTGGCTTTTTGGGATTCACTAACTTCACTTAGCATTATATTCCATTTTAGTGCACAGCCTTCTCTTGCTAGAGAATCCCACAGCAATCGAGATTGAGACCCCTCATAGGTGTGATATCCATAACCTTTGTGTTAATTCTCTGTTTTTACTGGTTGGAATTGATGTCCTTGGAATGAGCCCCACCTCCAACTGACCATTCTTACTTAGTGCTTGTTCCTAATTTGGGGTTGTTATCTCTTCCATTCTTTGTATTTAAGTATAGCTGGTGTTTGTTGAGCAAGGTGCATGGACTCTTGGCTGTTTAGCAGGGAAGCAGAATCTCTACCTTGTGACTTGTAGTGTCCACTAGATTGCCAGAACCTTGCTGAGAAGCAGTATTCATGCTGCATGAATTCCAAACCGTGGAGCAACTGGAAATGCAGACTTCTTTTAATCTGCCATTCTTCCAATCTCTGTAGGATAACATTACTGATATGTATTCACTTTATACTTAACAGGAATCACGATTTTTTTTCTTGGAAGATTATACTTGATGGCTTCCTCAACAAACTTAAATTAGTTGTTTGTTTGCTACTGATGATCATGGCCTGAATTAATAATCATGGGCTGAACAAATAATCACATTTTAATAGACAAATGGTAATTTTGTAATGCTACCATTTCTCTTTTGGGTACTACTCACAGATTCTCCTTTCTATGCCCCTGCACCCCACCCCAGTGTGTTATAATACATCACCATGCTCAAACTGTACTAAATTGGACTCTTTTGTCTGTCTTTGGTGATTTCTTTTTCTTTCTGAATGAGATGTCCATTGATTATCTCATGCTTACAGGTCCTTGACCTGGAATTATTTGTTTCTCTAAAGAGGCTTGATGCTTTAAGGTATGAATAGTACTTAGAAACCAAGAACTGAGGACTAAGTATGCCCATTGCTACTGCTGTGTCTTTGCTTCTAGGCCTAGGATCAGCAAACAATCACCCAAGGACAATATCCTGCCTGTGGTTTGTTTTTGTACAGCTTAGGAACATTAATTATTTTTTAAAAAATTAATGGGTTGGTATAAAACCAACAATAATGAAAAACATGCAAGCAAACAAACAAACAAAAACTCTGAAGAGACAACTAATAAATAAACCAAAACAGCTACAAAGAATATGCAACAGAGACCATATATTGCAAACAAAGCCCTAAGTTTTTACAATGTGTCTTTTTATAGAAAACAAAAAAGCTTATCAGTCTCTGTTCTAGGATTTTTATCATACAAGCTAGGAAAAATATTTTGTAAATTATTTTGAGTTTGTAGTAATACCTAAAATTCAATTCTAACATCACAACTTTTTTCCTGACCTTCTTCCATTCATTCCATGTTTGATCCTATCTATAATACATTCCATTTTTAGAAATACTACATCAATACAATGCTGAAAATCAGATGTTAATGCACATTCAAGATTTCTTTGTGATTTGTTATAGTTGTTTTAGAATATATTCTACTAGAGCTGTAAGTCAAGTTACTATGTTCAAAAGTTATTCAATTAATTATTTCCCCCTGTATATTTATTTTTTAATGTAATAGATATTAAGTTCATTGGTTTCTGTATGTATTCAATTTTATGATGCTCCTTTTTCATATTCTAAAATTAATGTTATTTTTTAATATAAAAATATTTATGCAATTCAAATATTAAAATATATATCAAGTTAAACTCTAAACATTACAACCTATTGCCATATATACCCAAATGTAACTGTTTTCATTAGATTTTGGTTTAGCCTTCTATGTTTACTTTTGAAAAAACTATAAAAGAGAATATACACATTCATATATGTAATATATATAGTTTTAATTTTGTATTTTAATCATTGATATAATACTGATGATAAATACATAGCATAAGATAGATTAATCAACTCTATGTCTTTTAAAAAAAGTATTTGTAGTTACAGATGGACACAATACCTTTATTTTATTTATTTATTTTTTATGTGGTGCTGAGGACAAACCCAGTGCCTCATACATGTGATCAAGCTTTCCACCACCGTGCTACAACCCTAGACCCAATTATATACTTTTGAATATATGCTTATTTTTCTTTGCCATGATTCTTACACAAGATATAGTGTACTTCATGAATTACTTTACACTTAAAAATAACATGTAAAAATAACACTGTGGATACAAATCCATATCAATTTATAAAGGTACTTTTCATTCTTAATGGCTGTGAAGTACTCCACTATGTGGATGCATCATGATTTATTAAAACCATTTTACTAAGGATAGGTTGTTTTATTTTTGTTTGCTTCCTACATTTTAATTATTACTGTGAATTCCATCTTGTATGTATTGTTTTTGGTTGTAGAGGTGAAACTTCAAGGTAGAATTTCTAGAAGTTGGATAACAGTGCCAAAGGGTAAATATACAAGTTTATATTTTTACCCTTTTTGCATATACATATATATGTATACATACACAAATATATGTAACACAGATATATATGTATGTGTGTATGTATACATGTACGCGCGCGCGCACACACACACACACACATAACAAACATTGCCAGTTTTCTCTGGAACAACATTGAAGTTTTTGTACTTTTTTAAAACCACCAGTGGTGTATGAATATACCTGTTTTCCCAAGTCACCACCAACAAAATGACTTGTGCTTGTTAATTATTTGAATTTTTGCCAGTTTGATAGGTGAGAAATGATATCTCAGTTTGGGTTTGATTTATATTCCTTCTTATTGTAAATTGTACAATGTTTTAGTCATAGAAGGGAAAATTGTATTTCTTTGTTATGTAAGGACTGCCTCTGATTTTAATGTATTTTTTTCACCATATTTTAGGTAAGACAACTTACTTCTTAATTAATGACATCTATATGAGGAATCTTAATTGAATCTGGCTCTATGCACTAAAATAAATACACGTTTTAATTACTCTTGGGCACCAGGCTCAGATGAAAACCGGTCTCCCTACAGCAAACAAATGATTACTCCAGCAGATAGAGTTTTGGCTCTGAGCCACTCATCTAAGACTCATAGATATATAAGTCCAGGATAATGCAATTGATAGTGATTTTGAACTGGGTTTGATTGCCAAGTGGAGACTTTATGGCAATACAAAATGAGAAAATGGGAATGACCTCATGATGTGGGAAGTAGAATATGAGAATTTAGTTGTGAGGAATTCTGGAAACTTAACTTGGGCCCCTAGTAGAGTAGGGCCAATGTTGCTAAGTCCCTTGAGGTTTGGCAGCTGCCCATTTCCTTTAGAAATGCCTCACATCCAGTGGCAAATTGCTGCAACTGACCCTTATAAAAACAATTCACACTGCAGTGGAGGAAATACATGAATAGACAAAGAATGCAAAACCAGGCAAGAATAAAAGCAACCTACAATTGTAACTAACGAGACAATAGAAAAATTGGGGAAAAGTGTCACGTGTTCAACAAATGCATTTTAAAGTGTTCTACCTCTTTAGTCATGTCAAAGAAAAATGGCACTGAATGGAGACAAATAGGCAAGACTTTTTTTTCAAGAGTATTGCAATGGGAGAGAGAGATTAAACTTAGATCCACTGAAATGGGAGAAGTTTTAAGCACTGGGGTGAGCCAGTGGAAAAGAATCAGAGGACATTAGAGGGAGAGCATGGTCAGTGTGATTAGGCATTCTGTGTTGGCTAATCGGCACTTATAGAATTCAGTCTCCTACCTCCCACAGAGACTATGGAGTCTATCCTTCTTGAACATTATGTGTCAAGAATGATCCTCACGTTTTTGGGAAAGATATTTCTGAGTTGTAAACCTGGCAATAGACTGGAAGTAGATCTGAAGAGATAAAAATGCTCCAAGCAAGAGGAGCTCTGTTGCCTATCATCAGGAGGAAATAAGTTTGAAGTTTAATCAAGCTTAGGGCCAAGTTGGAACATCTTGGTCAATCTTCATGGGTTAAAATTAAATCTGTAGTGAGATTGCTACTATTCCACTAGAAAAATTAAAATTTATTTCACCAAATAAACAAAAGGGCTGGAAAAGTCAAGGGTTGGTTAGAATATAAAGTAACTTGAACACTCTTAAATTCTTGGCTAGACTGTAAGAAGATATTTGCACTTTGGGAAAGTATTTGAGATATTTACTAAAGGTGAGCATCCACATGTATATGAATGGCAATTCCACTCCTGGGTGTATACACAGAAGCAAGTGTGCATATGTACATTGAACAACACGTGTATTTACAGTGGGTTTATTCATAATAGCTGAGTACTGGAATAACCAATATATTTAACAATAGTAGAGTACTTAGATAAACTCTGGTATATTGCTAACAGGGAACATAACATAGTAATGTAAATGAATGAATTATCCACATATGGTATTAAATGAAATAAATCAAGATGCAAGAAAGTAAAATGCTGTATGATTCCACTTATATGATGTTCGTAACAGTTAAAACTAATCTACAGTGGAAGAATTAACAATAGTGGTTTACTTTAATGAGAATAAGAGGTCGTGACAGATACTGGTCTCAGGGAGGGCTTTAGGTTACTTCTAATACTCTATTCTTGATTTGGCTGGTTTTTCTAAAAGGCAAATTGTTTACAGTTTTTGAAAATTTACGCTTATGATTTGTGTAATTTTCCATTTATAGGTGATACCACAAAAATGAAGCTAGAAAGAAGTGTAAATGAACTACAGAAGATTGGTAGAAGTTGCTGAGTCTTAAAGAATTCCTATTCCTACACTGGAAAAAAAAATGCATCTGGGCTAAAAGTAGAGAGGCCTGTCTTTAACTAGGGACATTCTGGTCCTGAATTTTATGTGAAAACAGCCAAAGGCTGTCAGCTCATTTTTATCACAAGCAGGCAGGCAATTTGTGCATAAAAAGCACAGTCCTTGAATAATCATCACATTTCCTTGTTTTACAAATGTGGAGCCATCACTCCAACAATGCAGGTGATGACAGCAGTCACTTTTGTTGTTACTGTTGTTGTTTTATTGTAGGCATTCTAAAATTAGAGGCAAATATCTTGGTGGAATTGGTGTTTATTGAATTTTCCCACTTTATTTTAGGCTATAACATTACAGTGGGCGTGGAGCACTTCCTAATTTTTCTTGCAAATACCCCCAGAAAAACAGCACTGGAGACATTTTCCGCTATTTGCAAAGAAAGAACATTGGCTCAAAGTCAGACAGTTATAGGTTCAAATACACATTAACCTTGTTGCATGATCTTTAGTAAGCAACATAATATCTTAAACAATGGTTTCCTTACTAATGTGGGGATAAAGATATCTCTTTTTCAAGATCAATGTGGATTTTAAAATAATACATTTTAACCATCATGGCCAGGACCCCTTCTATACCTTGAAAATGATGAAATGACTGGGGAGAAGAAAAGGATGGGAGTAGCTGGGTGTCATGGCGTAAGCCTGTAATCATAGTGGCCTGGGAGGTTGAGGCAGGAGGGTTGCAAGTTCAAGGCCAGCCTCAGAAACTTAGCAAGGCCCTAAGCAACTTAACAATTTCCTGTCTTAAAATTTAAAAAATAAATAAATAAAAAGGGCTGGGGACGTTGCTCAGTGGTTGAGCACTAGGTTTGATTCCTGGTTAAAAAAAAATGGTGGGAGTATTTTTTTTCTTATCTTTACTAGACAAGATGTTAGTTGCTAGATATGCCTTTTCAAATGTGTGTTTCATCATTATCCTACGTTGGTATTTATAATCCATATGAATCTGTCATCCCAACTAAATCACTGCTTTCCTTCTGTGCTAAATGTCAATAAAACTTATTTTTAATTTTTAAAATTTCGTTTTCATACTACTGTTTGATTTAATGCCTTCCCACCTTGGCTGATTTTTTTTAAAGTTAATTCTAATGAAGAATAATTTTAAGGCAGGGAGTGTAGCTCAATGGTAGAGAACTTGCTTGTCATGCACAAGGCCATGGGTTTGATCCTACTACTGCAAAAAAGAAAAAAAAAAAAAAAAAGAGTAACTTCATTTGAGCATTGAACTATATCACAATTTGCAGAGATGATGAATGAAATCAAGGGGTTAATTCAATGCAGGACCAAGGACCAACAGCTTCTCTAGGTGTTCAGTAGTTTCATGTATGACTAAGGGAGTCACCCATGCCAACTTGCCTCTGTGACGGGACACTCCTGATGCCTTCTCTTGCACTTCATTATTTTCCAGAACATTGGTGTTCCTTTATTTGAATTCTTCCAAGGGGAAGTTTTCCCTTAGAAAATTCACTGTAGCTATTTTATTTGGCCCAAGAAAGTTCAACTTTCTATACAAGCCCAGTAGCTCAAATATGTAATTTCAATTTTCTTTGATTCTTTCTCTTCTTCCCGGTCAGATAATTTAAGACAAAACCTTTAGACCAGGTCTGTGCAACAAATGAGTCCTTTGTGGCATAGACCAGAAAGAACCAGATTTAGGTGTCTTATTTAACCCCAATTGAAAATTTATTTTACTAAAGAATTTGGAGATAGAGAGAGGAAGGTAGGACCTTGCCTTGTGTTTCTGCTTTTAGAATTTCGAGCTTTTCTTTTCTTCTCCTTCCCCTTTACCCCTTGGAAGTGGCTCTTCTTTTACAATTCACTGTAGCCTCATGCTGCCTGTTTCTGATGGGATGCACATTCCTTTCTGTCCAGTAAATGACCAAAAGAAAAGGCAGAGGCTAATGTTCTCGAAAACCTTAAGGTGCTATGGGAAGAGTTCTTCTTCAGAAAGTTCTGTTGAATCACTTCAGTTGTGTGCTCCTAGTTTATTCTTTCCTTTCATTTTTGCAAATGCTGGGTCAGGATTCTAGAAGTCAGATCTATCTAAGTGAATAATGAATTTTTAGAGAACAACATCATCCAGTGCCTTGAACTTGGAATAGAGGACCTCACTTCCTTGCACATGTACCCTATAAATATCTGAAGTAACTGGGGTATGAAGATAATCCTGAATGCCCTCTTGTACTTTGGTATATGACTTGCCTTTCCTTATCAGAAGGCACCCATGTTAACCATTTATAAAGTATGTTTTCAACTCACACCCCTTAAAAGACTTTTTTTTTTTCTTGACTTTTCTGCCCCTTGTTGATTATGTTTTTCATTTTACTTCCTACTCCATATTGCAGTCACTGTTCTTCCTTTTGCAGAGGTAGGCCATGGAAGAAGAAGCTCACACACAGTAGAAGGAGTAGGGGAAACTGTATATGAAATATTGGCTAGAGCACTATTCCATTCCTTCTGCACCACTGACAGGCACTAACAAGACTGCGGAGGGAATATTTTGCATTGCTATGTCCAAAAATTGGGATTGCCCATAAACAAGACCCGTGTATATAAGCTCATCACCATTGTTTAAAACACTTAATCTGATGATGGGGGAAAAAAGTGCCTTCTTTCTAGAAATGAGTCTGTTGTTTCCAAGGAACACAGGATGGCCAGGAAAATTATACAAAATGAACAGGAAACTGCATAACTGCTGAGCAATGATGCCTTGACACAGCCACATGTGGGTCATGAAATTTTTACAGCTGAGAGGGATGTTTTTACGAAGAAACTATACAACTATTAGGATATTTAAGAAGACACCATAATTACTTTCTTTTTAAAAAAATTTATTAGTATTAATGCATATTGATTGTACAAATTGATGGGTTTCAGTGTGAAACCTTCATAGATGTGGATTTCATGCTTTGATCATGTCTACCTTCCTTAATACCCTCTCTTACCCTCCCCTCTCTACCTACCTCCCTGGCTCCCTTTCCCTGACTTAATAGTCCTCTTCTATTTTCAGGTCACCTTTTCTTTTTTTCTTCCCCCCCCCCCACATATGTGAGAAAACATGCAATATTTGTATTTCTGTGTCTGGTTTATTTTGTTTAATATGACACGCCAGTACTATCCACTTTCCTAAAATGACTCCATTTCATCCTCCATTATATCTGAGTAATACTTCATTTTGTATTTGTGCTATATTTTCTTTATCCATTTTAATCTGTTGTTGGGGACCATGCTGAATCTACATCCTGGCTGTTGTGATCAGTGTTGCAGTAAACATGGCTATACAGGCAACTCTTGTATACTGACTTCATTTCCTTTGGATAAATACCCAGGAGTTATGTAGCTGGATTATATGATTGTTCAATTCTTAGTGTTTTGAGAAATCTCTATGCTGTTTTCCATAGTTGTAGTATTAATTTACATTTCCACCAAGTGTAGAGAGCACCTTCCCCCCCCACATCCTTGCTGGCATTTGTTAATTAATTAATTAATTAATTAACTATAGTAGCAATTCTGAGGTGAGATGGCATCTCAATGTAGTTTTGATTTCCATTTCCCTGATGGGCCAAGAAACTGAGTATCTTTCTTATAGTTATTAGCATTTGTATGCCTTTGATAATTATTTTTGGGTTGGAATACTGTTGGTTCAAATATGTGTGTTTTTTTAAAAGATCACTTTAGTAGTTTCTCATACTGTTGACTTCTAGATTTAGTCCATTATGATCTGAGAAGGTGTAAGAAATTATTTCATATTTTTAAATTTAAGACTTGCTTTATAGCCTAACATATGATCTGTTTTGAAAAAAGTTCCATGTGATGATGAAAAGAATAAGTATTCTGCAGCTGTTTTGTGGAATGTAGTGTAGATGTCTGTTAAGTCTATTTGATTGATAGTATAACTTAACTGACATTTCTTTGTTGAATTTTTGTCTGCATGATCTATCTATTGGTGAGAGCAGGGTATTAAAGTTATCAACTATTATTATATAGGGGCTATTCTCTATCTTTTATTGTCCAGTAGTATTTGTTTTATAAAATTGGGTGCTTCAATGTTTGAAGCATATATATTTATATTTATATATTTATAATCATTATATCCTCTTAATGAATTATTCCATTTATTAATATGTAGTGACCACCTTTGTCTATTTCTCTATTTTTTATTTATTTTTATTTTTATTATTCTAATTTGTTATACACATTTGCAGAGTACATTTCATTTCATATAACATATAAAGAGCACAATTTTTCAAGTCGCTGGTTTTATATAAAGTATTTTTACAACAATTGTGTCTTTGTACATTTATTTAGGGTAATCACGGATAACTCAGTCTGCCATTATTCCTATTCCTTTTCCCCTTCCCCTCCCTCCACCTTTTTGTTCTATTTAAAGCTATTTCATTCCTCTCATTCCCTCTCTTTTGCCTTTATTAAGTTGGTATCTTCATATAAAAGAGATCATTCAACCTTTGGTTTCTTGGAATTGGCTAACTTCACTTAGCATTATTTTCTCTAACTCCATCCATTTACCTGCAAATGCCATGATTTTATTCTCTTTTAGTGCTGAGTAGTGTTCCACTGTGTATATATGCCAAAGTTTCCCTATCCATTCATCTGCTGATGGGCATCGGGGTTGGTTCCACAATCTAGCTATTGTGAATTGTGCTGCTATAAACATTGATGTGGCTGTGTCCCTGTAGTAAACTGTTTTTAAGTCCTTTAGGAATAGGCCAAGGAGTGGGATAGCTGGGTCAAATGGTGGTTCCATTCCCAGTTTTCCTAGGAATCTCCATACTACTTTCCAGATTGG
This sequence comes from Tamias sibiricus, assembly GCA_025594165.1. NCBI lineage: Eukaryota > Metazoa > Chordata > Mammalia > Rodentia > Sciuridae > Tamias > Tamias sibiricus. The sequence goes on along the minus strand of CM046673.1, from coordinate 30,200,745 downwards.
CTTCACCAATTTGCAGTTCCACCAGCAATGTAAGAGTGTGCCTTTTTCCCCACATCCTCACCAGCATTTATTGTTGTTTGTTTTTTTGATAGCTGCCACTCTGACTGGAGTAAGATGAAATCTTAGAGTTGTTTTGATTTGTATTTCTCTAATTGCTAGAGATGTTGAACATTTTTTTCATATATTTGTTGGTTGATTGTATATCATCTTCTGAGAAGTGTCTGTTTAGTTCCTTGGCCCATTTATTGATTGGGTTATTTATTTTTTGGTGTTAAGGCTTTTAAGAGCTTTATAAATCCTTGAGGTTAGTGTTCTATCTGATGTGCTTGTGGTGAAGATTTGCTCCCATTCTGTAGGTCCTCTATTCACCTCACTGATTGTTTCTTTTGCTGACAAGAAGCTTTTTAGTTTGAATCCATCCCATTTATTGATTCTTGGTTTTAGTTCTTGCGCTATAGAGGTCTTATTGAGGTAGTTGGAGCCTAATCCAACATGATGGAGATTTGGGCCTACTTTTTCTTTTATTAGGTGGCAAGGTCTATAAATCAAAGGCATTTCTGTACATTAGCGACAAATCCTCAGAAAGAGAAACTAGGGAATCCACCCCATTTACTATAGCCTCAAAAAAATATTTGGAAGTCAACTTAATAAAAGAAGTGAAAGACCTCTACAATGAAAACTACAGCACACTAAAGAGAGAAATTAATGAAGATCTTAGAAGATGGAAAGATCTACCTTGTTCATGGATAGGTAGAACTAATATTGTCAAAATGACCATTCTCCCAAAAGCACTATACAGATTCAATGCAATACCAATCAAAATCCCAATATCATCTCTCATAGAAATAGAAAAAGCAATCATGAAATTCATCTGGAAAAATAAGAGACCCAGAATAGCCAAAGTGATTCTTAGCAAGAAGAATGAAGCTGGTGGTATTACTATTCCAGACCTTAAATTTTACTACAAAGCAATAATAATAAAAACATCATGGTATTGACATCAAAATAGACCAGTTGACCAATAGTACAGAATAGAAGACTCAGAGACGAACCCATACACCCAAAGTTATCTTATATTAGACAAAATTGCCAAAAATGTTCACTGGAGAAAAGACAGCCTCTTCAACAAATGGTGTTGGGAAAACTGGAAATCCTCAAGTAATAAAATAAAATTAAATCTCTTTCTCTCACCATGCACAAAACTTAACTCAAAGTGGATCAAGGACCTAGGAATCATTTCTCCATTTTGTCAGACATGAGTATAGCTACTACTGGTTGTTTTAAGATTCCATTTCCTTAGAGTATCATTTTTTCCTCCTTTTGCATTCAGTCTGTGTATAGCTTTGCAGGTGAAGTTGAGTTTGTTTCAGTCAGAATATTTTTGGAACTTGTTTTTTTAATCAGTCAGTCTGCATCTTTTAATTGGAGAATTAATTAATTATTATTGAAAAGTATGCATTTGTTCCTGTCATTTGTTGTTTTTCTTCTGTTTGTTTTGAATATTTTCTGTTCTTTTGTCTTAAAGTTTTGATGGCTTTTTCAATTAATGATGTTTGGTTTTTTCTAATCTCATTTGCTTTTCTACTCTTCTACCAAACTCATGATTTTGTTTATCTTTTTTCTTCTTCTGAGTGTAGGATTCTTTTAAGTACCTTATGTCATGTTGTTTCAGTGGTCAAGAATTCTCTTAGTTTATGCTAACCCTAAAAAGCTTTAATTTCTTCTTGAAGTCTACAGGATTAATTTTGCTGAATATGGTAATCTTGGTTGGCAGCAATGAGGGAAAAAAAGAAGAAAAAAGATTGTTAAATATTAAAAGAAGAAAAGAGAAAGAAATAATAAGAAAGAAATATATATATATATATATACACACATATATGTATATATATATTCAAGTGAAAAGCAGCAATATACAAAACATATAAAAGATGGACATCATTATCCAAAGTACATGTATGAAGAACCGAATGGTGTGAATATACTTTGTATACAACAAAAGATATAAAAAATTTTGCTCTACATGTGTAATATGAATTGTAATATATTCCACTGTCATATATAACAAATTAGAATAATAAAATAAAATGTAGTAAAAATTCCTCTCTTCCAAGGTGCTTGATCATGTGGGCAAGAATAGAAGATCTGTCTTCTTGGGCTACAAGTCCCATATGTCCCTTGGGAGAGTAAAAATTGGAGTTTCCTGTTCCTTTCTTTTTTCCTTTATTGTGTTTGTAAACTACCAGAGGGAGAGATTTGTGACCAACTCTCAGCTGGTTTGCATGCTATAAATGAGGTAGGGTGGAATTCAGAGCTCCCTAGGCAAAAATTTAGTCTGGAGACTTTTGGGCTGCACACTCTGACAGCAGGGTAGGTGTGGAGGTTGCAGCATATTACCAAGGTAATGTGGAGTGTGGAGTTTGTTTGGAACAGGTTCTCTCTGATAACCTTTGCACTGCACACCCCAAGAATAGGGCTAACCTTAAGTGCTACAGCATGTCAAGGACTCTGGCACATTTTCTGCTGCATACTCTGAGTTTGGGGAGAGGCTACAGAGATGTCACTATCTCTGCTTGGGGCAGGGGTGGCTAGCCCTATGGCTGTGGTGTTCCAAGGGGTAACTCCCATGCAAAATCGCATATGACTGCTCATCCTCTCAGACTCCTGCCACTGGCTTCCTTAATAATCTTTCTCAAGGGGAAGCATCCTCTGTTTCTGTGTACACAGCAGTCCAGTTTCCCACCACCTATAATTCTTTGTGGGTGCCTGAAGCTTTCCCATGGGACCAAACTGCCTTTCATGGTAGTTACTCACTCAACCAGTGCAGCAATACTGCCATGGGGAGCTGTGGACAGGAAAATGAAGGGGTCTTTGACTCCCAGAACAATAAGGTCACAAAAGACCTTCTCAAGATTGCTCCCTCTTACGGTATCATGAGAATATTCTGAGAAGTGCAGAGAACTTCTCCAAAGCCAGTTTGCTATGCAGGTCCCAAATCTATTGTCTGGTTAGACTGTATTTCTGCAAGGTGCAGACTCTCGTGCCAGTGGCCTTTACTGGGAATCTTCCTTTTTCACCTCGGGCCCTGTCCTGTGCTGCACTAGTGCTGAGGTGCTCAGTTTCACCCTCTGCTCCACTATTTAACATCTCTGGGTTCCAAGTCTTTGTGTGTCCACTTCAGTATTTCACCACAATCATCCACCTTGATATGAAGCTGCTCTTCAGTTATTTGGATTCTATGTTCTGAAGTGAGGGTGCCGGTACCCGTCATTCATTATGTTTAATTCTTCCCTGATAAATATTTTATATGGAGGATATCATTTTACACTTGCAGAAACACATTTTAGGGGATTAATGGACAGACCAATTTTTATCCAATGATGAACATACCCAATTTTAATCCAACAATTCATTCATTTCATTTAACACACATGCTTACATGGACCAGATTTTTTTTTGGGGGGGAGCATTTTGACATGTTTAATTCAGTTAGATTTTTGGCTACCAACTCCAGAAATTCATCAACAGTTTTAAAGTAAAATGATAAGAATAAGATAAAAATTAGTGAAAAATTTGATAAAGACCAAAATGTTATTAACATTCTGTTAAAACAGAACGCTCAAAGAAATCTCTCGAGACAGGGTCTCATGTTTAGAAAGCAAAGTTTATTGACAGCTAAAGTCTACCAGGCTGCCCAGTGGGAATAGTGCAGCAGCCAGAGTTGTTTGAATAGGGTTTTTATATCTTTTTTTTTTTTTTACCAAGGAACAAGAGCAATCTGGAAATGGCCTTGAGTGTAGTAAGCTAGAATTGACCATGAGTACAGATTGTCAGGTAACAACAGATTCCTATATTTATGGACCTTGTGTGTGTGTGGGGGGGGGGGGGGGGGGGGACATGGGAACAGGATATCCCAAATTTCTTTTTCTTGGCAGCTCATAAGCCTCAGCCCTGGGCCAAGATGTGGTTTCAGAACAAAAATGGAGTCACTAATGTCCAGGATATCCTGTTAGTTCCCTTTAACTTGATTAAACTTAAGGCAGATTTCTTCTTGACTATTAGCCACAGAACTCCTCTGACTTGGAGCATTGTTGTCATTTAGGTTGTACAGCTTCTTCCAGTCTCGTTCCAGTTTTACAACCCAGAAATGTCTTTCTCAAGGACCAGGGAGCCATCCTTTCCAATATAATGATGGAGAAGGATAGATGCCACAGTCTCTGTTGGACTTCCATAAGTGCCGATTTGTAAGAGCCTTGTATGAGGAAGTAGCTAAGATGGCAGCTGGCTGAGAGCCAAAGAGGAGGCGTTTAATTGTTTACACCCGATCTTAATGTAATTAATTAAGAATCTTTCTGTGCCTGTGAACACTGTGCGACGCACCTGTAAGTTGAGCTTGTGACACGTGTATACTTGTTAGGGTAAAGAGTATTTAAAGAGACTGTGGGGGAAACACAGGGGGATGGAGAATACAGAAGAGAGAGCAGAGAAGAAGAAGCAAGAATAAAGGAACCAGTCATTCCCAGTCTGCCTCGGATTTCTTTACCACAGCATCATTGCTGTAAGCAGCAACAAGTGGTGGCCCGTACGGGGAACTCGTCGGCAAGGCAGGTAAACTGAGGAAACTCGCAGTAAGGGGGAGGCAAAATGGGTTCAGAAATTTCAAGGATTAGAGATTTGTTAAAGATAGTTAGAGAAGAAGAAAATAAAGAAGAAAATAAAGAAGAAAATGGAACAGCAGTAAAATTGAGTACTGCGCAGAAATACGTCCAAACGATAATGAAAGTAAGTAAGCCCATGGTTTATAATGTGGCATTTAGTTAAGGAATGCCTGCTCTCAACTGGACCTAAGGTTCAGAAAAGTGTTACTGAAAGTGCCGAAGCTTTGGGACAGGTACAAGAAAGGGAATTTGTTAGGGCTAGTGAGAGTAATATTAGTGAGGAAGAATTAAGTTGGAAAGGCTTATGTAAGGCAGTATTGAGCGGGGGACAATACTTAGTTTGGAGGTTTCAATTCCAAGAGCACTGTGTTGAAGCTGCTCGTAGAAATGCGGCTGCAGGATTTTCAGGTCCTAACGTAGACATGTTAACTGGAGAAGGGCAATATGCTGATTTACAGGTTCGGACTCAGTTCGATCCTGGAGGTTACGTTCAAATATACGCCGCAGCTCTTAGGGCTTTCAAAATTATGCAAGGAACTGGCGACTTACAGGGTAGCTTGTCTAAAGTAATTCAGGGATCCAATGAGCCATATGCCAAATTTAAGATGTTCTTTCAGGCACATGGAAGGGCCCAGACCCAGTATTAATTTGGGGGAGAGGATCTGTTTGTGTCTTTCCACAGCACGAGTCCTTGCCAGTGTGGATACCATCAAGATTGATAAAACAGGTACCAAATCAAAAGGGCCAAGATGAAGTTGTTGTGGAATGATTCCCTTAAGAGTTATCAATCTGCGCACCTGCGTGAATTTGTCTCTTTTCCGACAAGGGAACCTCATCTTTGCCTTTTCAGCTAAGAAACTTTTAAGCTGCGCGCTTTTTCCTTCAATAAACTCACAACTTAAGTCTCATTCCTCCTGCCCGGGACGGGAGGATCTCTCATTAGTGTGCACACAATTGTGTTTTTCTTTTTTATATATGTCTTTATGTCTGTGCGTCTGTCTAGATTTCATGTAAATGTGACGTCACAAATACCAAGCGCTCATTAAAAAGAAAAAAAAAGAGAGAGAGAATGGATCCAAATACCTTTAATTCATTTAATTCAAAAAATAATCAATTCAAATTGGGTAAACAAATAAAAAATGAAGGTACCTTCAATCAATTTATAAGTATGTCTAGGACTTCTCTTCAGCAAGGAATATGACTAATACTGTTCAACCTGATATTTTGTTATTTGACATGGTATTATTTATTTGTAACTAACTTTGTTTATTAATTTACAAATTTGGATTGTTTCAACAGGTATATTCATTGAAGGTTGCTGTGTATGCAGAGGCTCAAAAGTTCCAGCTAACAAAATATTTTTCTAAAATGCTCTTAGCCTTTCTTTAATCTATCTTAAATATAATATTTTGTCAGCTAAGTACTCTCAGCCTTTCTTTAATCCGTTCTGAATGTGATATTTTGCCAGCTAATGTTCGTGGGAGCTCAAGCAGCAATATATGTGAGCAGAGATCAACTTCAGAACTAAAACACCTGACAACTCGCTTCTTGACTCAGTGCTGGAATGGCACTACCTTTCCTCTAATGATTGTTGCTTGAGTTTCTAGGTACATCCCCATGCCAGTCTTAGCGGGCCCTGAAGACTTGCTGGTGGCATTGTCTAGACATAAAAGAGATAGCTGCTGCTGCTACAGCTTCAGGGGTCGCAATCACTACAAGCATTCCTACTGCTCAAGCATTAAACAACTTCACCAGCAGTATGGCCTCTGCTCTCTGCATGCACGGGGCCTCCTAGATCAGCACCACATTTTGAAATTGTCAATCAACATGTTGATCTTCTCCAAGAGCAAGTGGACATTTTGGCAGATCTTTCTACTATAGGATGTTTAGGACATTACACAGGACAATACCTTACAGGTATCCCCTTTCTTAACCCTAATAGGGCAGCTGATTTGTCTAGAGAACTTAGTACGCTATTTAATGGAACTTGGCTCGTCAGCGCAAAGCTTGCTGCCTTAGAACCGGAGCATCTCCTCATGATTGGTTGGCTCGATTGGACGGCTGGTAGTCAAAGACGGGAAAGTCTCATGTGGCCGACATATCAACCTAAGACAGGAGTCAAGGGCACAGCCTTGATTATCTGATGACGGGTAAGAATGTTGTTTGCACATGTAGACGCCTAAGACAGGCACAGTCGATCCTGAAATGGTGAGGGTCGTCACCCATCCATTTAAGCTATCCTTCTTTTAAAACAAAAGGGGGGAAATGTAAGAGCCTTGTATGAGGAAGTAGCTAAGATGGCGGCTGGCTGAGCGTCAAAGAGGAGGCGTTTAATTGTTTACACCCGACCTTAATATAATTAACTAAGAATCTTTCTGTGTCCGTGAACACTGTGTGACGCACCTGTAAGTTGAGCTTGTGACACGTGTATACTTGTTAAGGTAAAGAGTATTTAAAGAGACTGTGGGGGAAACACAGGGGGATGGAGAATACAGAAGAGAGAGCAGAGAAGAAGAAGCAAGAATAAAGGAACCAGTCATTCCCAGTCTGCCTCCGATTTCTTTACCGCGGCATCGTTGCTGTAAGTGGCAACACTGATTAGCAAACACAGATGGCCTAATCACACTGACTATCTTCTCCCTCTAATGTCCTCCATTTTTTTTTTCCCACTAGCTCACCCCAGTGCTTACAACTCCTCTGTCTTCTTCAGTGGAGTTGAGTTTAATCTCTCTCCTCCATTACAATAGACTTGAAAGAAGTCTTGCCTGTTTATCTCCTTCCAGTGCAACTTTTCTTTGACATGATTGAAGAGGTGAAACACTTTTATATGTATGTATTGAACATACTTAGACATCTTTTTATTTTTAAAGTGCCTTTTTAAAAAACTTTCCTCTTGGACTGGGGTTGTGGCTCAGTGGCAGAGCACTTGCCTCGCATGTGTGAGGCACTGGGTTCAATCCTCAGCACCACATAAAATTAATAAATAAAATAATAATTTAAAATTTTCCTCTGTTTCTACTGTAGTTTGTCTTTTTTTATTATGATTTGTAAATGTCCTTTTCATTTCCTGGATTTTGATCCTTGTTAGATATAAACCCCACCCCCAGCTTCATTGCAGAATCACTTTTTACATTAATGAAGTGACCATGTTTGTGTGTGGTCTGTTTCTGATATCTCTTCTGTCTTCTGTTCTTTCTCTTCTTCTTCTTCTTCTTCTTCTTCTTCTTCTTTTTTTTTTTTTTTTTTTTTTTTTTGTACTGGAGATTGAACTCAGGAGCACCTTGAGCCACATCCCCAGCCCAATTTTGTATTTTATTTAGAGACAGGGTCTCACTGAGTTGCTTAGAGCCTCGCTTTTTGCTTGAGGCTGGCTTTGAGCTCACGATCCTCTGTTTCAGCCTCCTGAGCTGCTGGGATTACAGGTGGGCACCACTGTGCCTGCCTCTGTTTTGTACTTTACAACTTGTCTCATCATATGCCATAGCTATTGTAGTCTTAATTATTCAAACTTCTTAAGACATGATGTCTGTTAGAGTCAGTTTTCTAAATTTGATTCTTTTCTCCAAGATTATCTTGGCTTTTCTAGGTCCTTTGCATTTCCATATAAATTTTGGAATTAGCATGTAAATTTATACAAGCACATGTGCTGAATTTTTTTTATTGGATTGTGTTAAATCTATAGGTCCATTTGGGGAGTTGTTACATATTTAAACATTTCACCTTCTAATTCATAAATATAGCATAATTCTCCTTTATTTTGGACATTTTCAATTTATTATGAAAGTGATTTAATTTTTCTATATAGATTGAATGCATTTTTATAGCCTAGGCCTTAGATATTTGTTAGTTTTTGATCTTACAAATTAAAAGTTTTTTAAATTGAATTTTTTTTCTTTTCTAATTATCTATTGCTGGTATATGTAAATATACATTTTATATTATTTCTGCAAACACTGACCTGTCTAATACACTTACATATTTCCAGATTTGTTCATATATATGTAAATATTTCCCATGCATATAATCGTATCACATTAAAATGACAATTTTATTCAATACCCACATTTATTTTGTCTTTTAGAAAGTTGATTAGGACCTCCAGGACAATATTGAATGGAAATAGTGAAAAAAAAAATTTTTTTTGTCTTGTTCTCAATCAGAAGGAATCATTAGGTATTTCAAAAGCAAGCATGTTTAATAGTTTCATTTTTATTTATTTATTTTTTGTAGATACCCTTATCATATTAGAGAATTTTATCCTCTTTCCTGGCTCTTTTGCTATGAGATTTTGTTATGAACTAATTCAAAAGCAGATCTCTTTCTTGGTAAAGGCTTATCTCTGCAATTTGTTTCTACTTTTGTGTTATAAACACTTTCCAAGATCTGACTAAAATTCTGCAGCATGTACCAAGGCCTCCCTTCATGACCATGCCCTGAACTCCATTTTGTAAATGTTCTTGATATTTTGAAACCACTGAAGGCTATGCATAATATCTCAGCCATTTAGCTGCAACAATCTTCTGGGCTTCTTAGATTCTTATTTTTTCAAGTAAGAATCACTAAAGGAGAATTCCTAGGGCAAACAGTGGAAAGAATTTTAGACTCATAGTGATGTAGTTCCCTCCTTCAGCCTGTTGACTCTTTCAAATCTTAGCCTTCACGATTATTCTCCTACTCCTGTGGCTCAATTGTTTGGAGGTTTGAGCAAGAAGCAAACTACACCATGGTATTTAATAGAGAGTTATATCAGCTTCTACTGTAAATACACCAATGTGTTACAGTGAATACTTAAAGACTAAGAAATTCTTCCTTTCTCAAGAAAGTTATTACCAGTGGGGGTATAAAAGACATAAGAACACACATTATATGCCAATAGTATTGTGAGCAGAAATTATAGATTGAGTCACCCTTCTGGGAATATTTGTTGGGACATATGATTATTGCAATTATATTTCTTTGCACACTGGACAGTTATGGTTGCCTAGCTCAATGGATGTCATGGGATAGCAATACACAAATGCCATGAGTCTTGGTCCTAAATCTCACAAAAGTAAGTTCTGTGTTCATAAACAAATAGAATCACATGCCAGTAAGTATAGCAATAAACCAAAGAGATCATTCTGAACAGTTCAGATGGAACAGATGGTACTCTTCTGTCTACACAGAGAGGCCAAAATTGTTGCTCAGGATCACATAGCTGGCTGGACAGAAGGAGTAGAAACCTGAACCCAGGTTTAGCTTTCTCTTATGTTGTGTCACCTGAATATAACAGGTATGTGGGAACAATAATTGTGTGAATACCAGAGGGGAAAAGCACATTTAAATATGGACTGAAGTTTTATGTCTTGGAGATTATTGATTGATGTAGAATAGTCTTGCAAATTGAAACACTTTAAAGCTGGTGTTGGATTGAAAATAACCACACACCCTGAAAGTAAAATGTTTCCACTAATTCAATTAAAAGCAAAACAAGATAAAAACACTTTTTCAGATTCCAAAATGGTAATCACTTTTTTACTATTCTCCCCCTCACTACACTTGTATCTCCAATCCAGTCGCTTTTTTTCTTTCAGTCACTGTCATCTATATTAAGAAATAAATTTACATTTTAATGAACCATTTCCATGCACACACACAAACTTGTAATACATTCTGAAATGAACTTTCACAAAATAATATTTAAGCCCATAATGTATGATTCATTTTGATATGTGCTATATTGTTCCATTATTCTGGTCAGGATCTATCTACTACATTGATCTAGGTTCAGATCCACCATTTGGAAACTACTGCTCTACATTTTAGCCGGTTATCTGTCCCAAACGTCAAACAGTAGGTCGTTATTAGCTCTCAGTTAAGATTTCCACTTCACCTCATCTTTCCAAATCATTGTGTACTCTATAAAGTCAGAATCTTCTGGCACACAAGGTTTTGTATGATCTGGCTCCACCTCCCAAGCTATTTGAGGAGGCAAAGGCACAAAAACTACATACTTTGGTTAGTTTCCTTTTCCAATACCTGTTCCTCTTCATGGGTGTTCTCCTCATTTTGGCTGCTGGAACTGTTGTTGGCTATAACTGGATATTTGCCTTCTTAGCCCAGTCAGGGATCCATAGGTTTTTTTTCTGATAAGTTCATGACCACAGCACTCTCAGGTGTTGCAAAGGTCTCTGTTCCTGTCTATATCTGCCATCTCATTCTGCATTTACTCTGTTGTCAAGTTAGGTCACAACATGAAGCCATTGGCTCTTGGTGGTAATACTGTCTGCTTTATCTTGCATCACACAGGAGCTTCTCAAGGTTTGGGAACTGCATGAAAGCTAAGGGAGGCCTCAAGACCTTGCAAGGCCTGTCTTTTTTACATGGCTAGTTTAGCATTTTATCGTTTTTTCTTTTCTAATGAGTACTGTTTGAATTATATCTCAAAAATCTTTGCCTACTCCAGGGTTGAGAAGATATTCTCCTGTTTCTTTGTAGACATTTTAGAGTTTCAACATTTATATCGAGTTCTGTGGTCCATTTCTTTCCTCCTGTCTTTCATAATTCTACAAGCAAGGAAAGCCAGGTTTAGGGCTTCCCTCTTCTTCAAATTTCCTATCTTCTTTTCCCCTACCTTCAGAGTGAAACTCTTTATTATCTTATCCTCCAAGATGCTCTCTGAATATGCTTATAAGACAGATAAAGGAACATAGAAATTTCTCCTCTCTTGCAATAAAACCTGGGTGTCCATTAATTCTGTTGCTACAAAATCTTATGCCTATGTTAGATTAAAAAAAGTTTTAAAATTATCTTTCTGTTGACACACAACCGCCCTGAGCCAATCTTCCCCTGAGCCATTCAGCCGCTGGCCTAGGGTGCAGACTTGACTCCATTGACAGGGTCACAGACTATCTGGACGAGGTCTGATGCAGTTGGCTTAAACTGGAAAGGGAAAAGAGAGGGGGGCTTCCCAGGGCCCGTTTTGTTTGAGACTTGGGGTTTGATGTTTTCTTTTTTTCTTTTTTTTTTTTTTGGTTGGTTTCCTTGTTTTATTGGTTTTCGGGGTTTTTTGTTTGTTTGTTTGTTTTTCTTCTTCTTTTTTTTGGCTTTGTTTTTGTTTTGCTTTTTTTTGCATTGATTGTCAGTGTGTTTGATTGTTTGCTTCTGCTCCTTTTCTCATTCCTTCTTTTCTTCCTTCTCACTTTGGCATCTCTTCTTCCTCCTTCATCTTTCATATTTGCACCCTGCCAGTGCATACTAAACAGAGGCAAAAACAAGCTTTACGCAGAACTTGGGATTTCTAGAACCGGTGCAACTGAACTGGGTAGCAAAGCGGTGTTATATATAGTTTACTCTCTATTTTCTTGATTCTCTCTCTCCTCTCTCTTACACCAATTTCTACTCTTTTATCATTTTTTTTCTTTTCCATCTTACTTTATATATAAAATTGGTCTGTCCACCTAATTGTCTACTCCATTCTCTATCTTCTCTCTTCTACTGATACTAAACCACTTCCAGTAAACCACTTCAATAGAACTCTCCTTTCATACTTTCCAAGAAAGAACAATTCAAGACACTTCCTTCTTCTTAAACATAATACCTCTGTATCCAATACTTGAAAGCTATAAAACCCCATCAGAAGCGTACAGAGTAAATTGGAAATAATATCTGGGTTAACAAAATCTGTACATTGTGATCCAAATTGAATTTTCTGAATAGAAAGTGTTAGGTTTTAAAGTGTAAAGGAATTATAAGGGGATCTGATAGCATTGTACTACAGGAACAACATAAGGCATTAAGGTAAAATCGAAACAGTCAAGGTCCCACAGTGCAGGAAGAAAAGACACACAAGCATCATGAAAAAAACAAGAAAAGAAAGTGACACAAACAAATCAAGATTCCTCATCAGTAGATATCATGGCAAACACAGTTGGTCAAATGCCAGAGATGGAATTTAGAAATTACATATGCCAAATGTTTAGGGAACTTAAGAATGAACTCAAAAATGAGATGAGGGAGCAAGTACAGGAGGCAAAAGATCATTTTGACAAAGAACTCCAAAAACAAATACAGGAAGTAAAAGATTACTTCAATAGGGAAATTGAGGCTCTAAAGAGAAACCAAACAGAAATTCCAGAAATGAAAGAAGTAATAAACCAAAATAAAAGTTCAATTGAAAGCATCTCCAACAGAGTAGACCACTTGGAAGAAAGAATCTCAGACAATGAAGACAAAATATATGTCCTAGAGAAGAATTTAGACTATACAGCAAAACTCATTGGAAATCAAGAACATAACATCCAAGAATTATGGGACAGCATAAAAAGACCAAACTTAAGAGTGATTGGCGTAGAGGAAGGGGCAGAGTTTCAAGCCAAAGGAATGAGTAATTTACTTAATGAAAATAATTACAGAAAATTTTCCAAACTTGAGGAATGAATGGAAAACTAAGTTCAAGAGGCATACCGAACACCAAACAAACAAAATCTCAACAGATCCACACCAAGACACATTATAATGAAAATGCCTAATATTCTGAGCAAGGAGAGAATACTAAAAGCCACAAGAGAAAGGAAGCAGATTACATATAGGGGGAAACCAATCAGACTATGTTCAGATTTTTCAACCCAGACCTTAAAAGCAAGAAGATCCTGGAATAGCATATTTCAAGCTCTGAAAGAAAAGGGATGTCAACCAAGAATCTTAAATCCAGCAAAACTGAGCTTTAGATTCGAAGATGAAATAAAAACCTTCTATGACAAGCAAAAGTTAAAAGATTTCACAACTCGAAAGCCAGCACTTCTGAACATCCTGGGCAACATTTTTCATGAAGAAGAAGAGAAACATAACAATGAAAATCTACAAAGGGAGATATTAAACTAAGGGAAATACCAACCAGAAGAGAAACCAAATCAAGTAAAGACCATAATTCAAATAAAAATGGATGGGAATAAAAATCACATCTCAATAATAACCCTGAATGTCAATGGCCTAAACTCACCAATCAAAAGACACAGATTATCAGAATGGATTAAAAGAAATGACCAAACAATTTGCTGTCTCCAAGAAACACACCTCATAGAAAAAGACATCAACAGACTAAAAGTGAAAGGCTGGTAAAAGTCTTATCACTCACATGGCCGGTGGAAACAAGCAGGGGTTTCCATCTTCATATCAAATAAGGTAGACTTCAAACCAAAAGCTAATCAAAAGGGACAAAGATGGATATTTCTTACTAACTTAAGGGAACCATTCATGAACAGGATATAACAATCATAAATCTATATGCCCCAAATAATGGAGCACCTACCTTCATCAAACAAACTCTTCTAAAGTTCAAGAGTAAATAGACCGCAACACAGTTATTCTAGGGGACTTCAACACACCTCTCTCACCAATGGATAGATCATCCAAACAAAAGCTAAACAAAGAAACTTTAAGCTTACTTAAAACAATTAACAATTTAGACCTAACGAACATATATAGAATATTTCATCCCTCAGTAAATGAATACACTTTTTTCTCAGCAGCACATGGCTCCTTCTTCAAAATAGACCATATATTAGGTCATAAGGAAACTGTCAGCAATATAAAAAAAATAGAGATACTACCCTGCATTCTATCAGATCATAAAGGGATGAAATTGGAAATCAATGACAAAATAAGGATTAAGAAAAACTACTTCAACAACTGGAAAGCTAAACAACATGCTACTGATGAACAAGGGGTTGAAGAAGACATCAAAGAAGAGATTAAAAAATTCCTAGAGGTAAATGAGAACACAGATACAACATATAGAAATCTCTGGGACACTATGAAGGCAGTAGTAAGAGGAAATATCATTGCAGTGAGTTCATTCCTTAAGAGGAAAAAAAAACCCAACAAAAAATGACTTAACATCACACCTCAAAGCATTAGAAAAAGAAGAACAGACCAACACCAAGAGCAGTAGAAGACAGGAAATAATTAAAATCAGAGCAGAAATTAATGAAATTGAGACTAAGGAAACCATTCAAAGAATTGACAAAACTAAAAGTTGGTTCTTTGAAAAAATAAACAAAATTGACAGACCCTTAGCAATGCTAACAAAAGAAGAAGAGAAAAAACTCAAATTACTAACATTTGTGACGAAAAAGGGAATATCACAACAAACACCTCAGATATACAGAAGATAATTAGAAATTACTTTGAAAGCTTATATTCTAATAAAACAGAAAATATTGAAAACATTGACAGATTTCTTGAGTCGTATGATATGCCTAAACTGGAAAACGGAGGTTATACACAACTTAAACAGACCGATTACAAGCGAAGAGATAGAAGACGCCATCAAAAAGCTACCAACAAGAAAAGTCCAGGACCTGATGGGTTTACAGCAGAGTTCTATAAGACTTTCAAAGAAGAACTAATACCAATGCTCTTCAAACTATTTCAAGAAATAGAAAAAGAGGGAGCTCTTCTAGACTCTTTCTATGAGGCCAATATCTCATTAATTCCAAAGCCAGGCAAAGACACATCCAAAAAAGAAAACTTCAGGCCCATATCTTAATGAACATAGATGCAAAAATCCTCAACAAAATCCTGGCAAATCGGATACAAAACATATCAAAAAGATAGTGCACCATGATCAAGTGGGGTTTATCCCAGGGATGCAAGGCTGGTTCAACATTCGGAAATCAATAAACATAATACACCACATCAACAGACTTAAAGACAAAAATCATATGATCATCTCAATAGACGCAGAAGAAGCATTTGACAAAATACAGCACCCCTTTATGTTCAAAACACTGGAAAAACTAGGAATATCAGCAACATATCTCAACATTATAAAAGCTATTTTATGCAAGGCCCCGAGCTAACATTATCTTAAATGGAGAAAAATTGAAAGCATTCCCTCTAAAAACTGGAACAAGACAGGGATGCCCCCTTTCACCACTGCTATTTAACATAGTACTGGAAACTCTGGCCAGAGCAATTAGACAGACGAAAGAAATTAAAGGGATCAAGATAGGAAAAGAAGAGCTCAAATTAGCACTATTTGCTGATGACATGATAATATACCTAGAAGACCCAAAAACCTCTACCAGGAAACTTTTACAACTAGTAAATGAATTCAGCAAAGTTGCAGGATACAAAATCAATACACACAAGTCAAAGGCATTTTTATACATCAGCAACAAAGACTCTGAAAGGGAAATGATGAAAACTACCCCATTTACAATAGCATCAAAAAAAATAAAATACTTGGGAATCAACCTAATGAAAGAGGTGAAAGACCTCTATAATGAAAATTATAGAACACTAAAGAAAGAAATTATAGATGAACTCAGAAGATGGAAAGACCTACCTTGCTCTTGGATAGGTAGAATTAATATTGTCAAAATGTCCATACTACCAAAAAGCATTATACAGATTTAATGCAATTCCAATCAAAATCCCAATGTCATTCTTCAAAGAAATAGAAATAGCAGTCATGAAATTCACCTGGAAAAATAAGAGACCCAGAATAGCCAAAGCAATCCTGAGCAAGAAAGTAAAGCAGGGGGCATCACCATAGTGGACATTAAATTATACTATAGAGCAATAGTAACAAAAACAGCATGGTATTGGCACCGAAACAGACTGGTGGACCAATGGTACAGAATTGAGGACACAGAGACTAATACATATAATTTCAGCTATCTTATATTAGACAAAGGCGCCAAAAATGTACAGTGGAGAAAGGATAGCCTCTTCAACAAATGGTGTTGGGAAAACTGGAAATCCATATGCAACAAATTGAAATTAAATCCTTATCTCTCACCATGCACAAAACTCAATTCAAAGTGGATCAAGGACCTAGGAATTAGATCAGAGACAATACGCCTAATAGAAGAAAAAGTAAGCTCCAATTTCCAACATGTTGGATTAGGCCCCAAGTTCCTTAATAAGAATCCTGTAGCGCAAGAATTACTACCAAGAATTAATGAATGGGATAGATTTAAACTAAAAAGCTTCTTCTCAGCAAAAGGAACAATCAGTGAGGTGAATAGAGAGCCAACTAATTGGGAACAAATATTTAGTACATGCACATCAGACAGAGCACTAATTTCTAGAATATATAAAGAACTCAAAAAAACTTTACACCAAAAAAACAAATAACCCAATCAATAAATGGGCTAAGGAATTGAGAAGACAGCTCTCAGAAGAAGATACACGATTAATTAACAAATACATGAAAAAAATGTTCAACATCGCTGGCAATTAGAGAAATGCAAATCAAAACTACTCTAAGATTTCACTTCACTCCAGTCAGAATGGCAGCTATCAAGAAAAAAAAAGAATTTTCTCGGTGTTTTGCTTATACAATCATTTGTTCAGTACCAAATGGTAAAGATAATGTACACAAAATTTAAAAGAAATGTGCACAAATTCAAAATTTATTCGTGTACGGTTGGAAAGGTGCAATTCCATCACACAGAGGTTCCCCAGCATTTGTGTAATGAATGATCTGAAGGAGCCTATGAAAACCTGGCTTTGCAGACCAGGGGATGGTAGACCAGAAAAGTGTTCCTGTGAATGGAAACCCCATGGTGGAGGTGGAGTCAACAGCTGAGAGAATTATAGTGCCCTGAAAGGAATGAGCAAAGATCATGCTGATGGGTAGAAATAGAAAAATAATGGTTTAATGCTTATGTGATTATGACATAGAAAAAGAACAGCAAACTAAGATCAGAAAGCTTACTTCTTCTCTAAAACAAATCTAAATGATATTTTTATGTTCTTTTCTGATATACAAATATAGGTGATATTGAATTTATAATTATGTATACCTCTGAAGTATCATGATGTAAAATAATTTATATTTCTACCATTTATACCTCTGAATTATCATAATATGAAATAATTTATGAAAAAGATAAACTTACTAAGGTCATATTTTTGTTAATAATAAAGCAACACATTATTTTTATTAATAATAAAACAACATATTTTACTATTTTCATTAAATAAAATTTAAGTTTAATTAATCAATTCTTTCTAGAGATACTTGTCTACTATTGGGCACCTTATATGTGCCCAATAAGTGGGATACAAAGAGCAATAAGAAACTGTTTCTTACTTCAAAGAGTTTACAGTTTAGTGATGATCTCTGCAGCATAACTGGAGAAGAATTAAATGCTACCCCAAGAGATGTGACAGATACATCTGCAGACTCCTGTAACAGATAACTTTTATAACTCTTTAAACTGAAGGACAGTGTGGCTGAGTGGAGTATTATAGAATGCATGTGGGTTCATGGGGCTTCTCCCCAAGGGCTTTTGGGATGCTTGGTCCTCTTGTTCCTATGATCATGCAGCAGTTTGAATTCAGTTGTAGGTATTTATGTCTCTTTCATCATTGGCCAAAGGGAAGTGCCTTACAGTAGAGAAGCTTGGGAAGAGGGTGCAGATAAATAAACTTGTAAACTTGTCTTCTTGGGGAAGCAATTCAGATACATTATTTGGAAGTAAAGATTAGGTAACTTGATTTAATTACTGCAATGAATTGAGACAGATGCTGACAAGTAAGGAGATGTTATGTGATAGGTATCATAGAGTAATATATACAAATATATATTATTCTATGATGTATAATAGAATATATATGTATTCTATGATACCATTTATATATCTGTTATCATATATGCAATAACTTGTTCTCCAATACATCTTTTCTTTCTGCTGTGTGTATGTGTATTCATATAACCATTTATTCATATAACAACTATACCAAGCTACTTTGGAAGATTCTGAGCCTGTGAGGAGTGATAACTAAAATGAAAGATATTATTCTCTGTGGAAACCTTAAAATCAAATTGAGAATTAAATTTATTTCTTCATTTTTTGAATCATGACAACAGAATTTCCCTGTGGTTCAGAAATATTTCAGAAGAACAATAAGAAAGAATTTAATTCCCAAGTGCTTGCTTACCAAGCACCATGCCAGTTAAGCACTGTTCTTGTGTCATTGTGTAGATCCCCAGCGGATCTGAAAAGAAACTTCTTAATTAGATTTCAGTGGTCCTTGTTTGACAAGGTGTGTTGTTCAAGGATATCTGGTGACTGGTTGACTAAGCATTTGTTCCAGTTTTTGCCTCTTTTCTATAGGATTCTGCTGAGATGTGACTCTCTCCTGTTACTTTGCTGTTTCTTCTGACAACAGGTTAAGTTTCTCTGCCCCTGTCATATGTGGAACCTGATGGATGTCTAAGGATAAGGCCAAATTAATTCAACAGGTGGCAGAAAACCCTGGGGAAGGCAAAGCCTGCTCCAGTGGATATGTTAATACAGTTTTCAGTGCATGATTATCATTCTGCAGTTCAGGAATAATTAAATTTGCATATCCCCAACGTTTAAGAATTGATTTCCTAAATGAGGAAATCTGGGGCATAATGACCATGTGCCTATGCATCACTGCACATTATTTCAGGATCTGAAGGAATCTGCAGAGAGTAAATTACATAGTCCCCTTGGATAGACGGAATTTTCATGTTATCTTAGGAAAGCTGTGGGCATTTTTTTCTCTTAATCAAATGGAATCATTCTCTGTTCTAAACATAGGATCAGAAGTGCCTTATAGGCTGCTGGGAGGGTAAATAATTATCTACCCTACTGCCTAGAGAAATAGCTTAGAGGTTTTTAGAGACAGCACAAATGGACTGGGATATTATGCAAAATTAGTTTTGGTTAGACTTTAATTTATCTAATTTAATATAATTATTGAGAAAAGCAAACTATGGACAGTTAGGAGCAAGGAATCAAGAGCCTGTGCAAAGGAGATGGGATATGATCGTCTTACTAAAGAGATAATGACAATTAGGTATGACTGCATTTGGTGCATTCTTTTTATGCTACACATATAGAATTTGCCTCATATCTACCTAAATGAGGCTTCAATTGTATCTTTATTATTCATTTAACTTCATCTTTACAAAGATCAAAATCCTATGAATAAAAGTAAATTGCTATGTAAAGCTATCATAGTTTTCCAGCAATAAGGCAAAATTTGATTTTGAATTTATTTCTTTGAACCTTCTGGCCATAGGCAGAAAATAACAAAATCAAAAGCTTGAGACAAGACAGTTTTATGCTATAGAAAGACATATGTGGAAGGGATAGAAATGTTGGAGGGATATTCATATGCATAAGCACTTCCTCCTTAAGTCTGATACAGCTGACTGAAACAGCAATGTAAAGAAACAAGGTAAGAGAACAGGTATTATGTGGCATGCCTGTAATCCCAGTGGCTTGGGAGGCTGAGCCAAGAGAATCGCAAGTTGAAAGCCAGTCTCAGCAATTCAGCCAGGCCCTAAGCAACTTAGCAAGACCCTGTCTCATAATAAAAATAAAAGAAATAAAAATGGCCGGGAATGGGGCTCAGTGGTTAGGCCTCCCTGGGTTCAATCCCTGGTACCAAGAAAATAAAAAGAAATAAGGTAAGAGTTGGGCCGGTGCACACCTGTAATCCCAGTAACATGGGGGGACCACAAGTTCAAGGCCAGCCTTAGCAAATTTATAAGACCCTTAGCAACTTAGTGAGACCCTGTCTTAAAATTAAAAAAAAAAAAAAGGGCTGGGAATATGGAAATGTGGCTCAGGGTTCAATCCCCAGTACCAAAACAAAATAAAACAAACAAAACAAAACCCCCAAACAAAGTAGAAAAACAAACAAACAAACAAAAAACCCCAAAACAAAATAATATATATTATGGGCTGTGGTAGGACAAGGACACTTAGTTCCATCTAGTGTCTTTGATAACTTTCAAATTTGTTAGGGAAGTTGAGTTGAAGGCCTCTGCTGTAAAAGCCATAGAAAGGTTTTGAATGAGATTGGAAATGATAAGGACTAACAGAGATGTAGCATTTGATTTAGTCATAAGTTAGCAGAAAACGGCCCTTGAGACTAGCTCATGAGAAGGTAATTGAGGTTGGGTGGAGCTCTAATGGAGCTCAGTAATTAATATTTCAATGGAGCTTTAGTCACATCAGCACTGTCATCTGTCTTCTCTCTTCCGAACCACGAAAAGATGTAGCAGAAGGACTCTGTCCGAGAGAGCTGTTGTCTGGCTGAGAGCCCAATATCTAGTAGGGTTTTGTGGACTAATCTTTTTTAAGGAGTCCAAACTGCCGTCAGAGCTGATAGAACCTGATCAAGAAGCCAACAATCTTAGGAAAGGTGTGAAAGGGGTGCAGAGTCTGAAGGCATATCCAGGACACCAGCACTTGAATGAGGAAGATCTGGGAATAGTAGGAAGGCTGAAGTTTTGACAAATGATCTGTGGGAGAAACTGGAAAATTTGGCTCAGAATGACTGACACTCCTCAGTGTCTAGAAAGGTTAAAGAGCTGTAATCTTAGAAAAGTTCCTAAAATAGCCCCACATAATGTATTTCCTTCTTATTTGTCTTTCTTACTATTTTTCAAGCTTAGAGGAGAGGGCTAACACAAATGAGTTGTTCCTAAAATCCTTTTTTGACCCTATATAAGCTAGCTCCACTATTTCTCTGCTCTTCTTCATAGACAAATATCTAGAAAGAACAAGTAACTGCATCTGATTCTCTGATACCCAATATGCTGGTCACTTAGACCATATTTATTCCAATTTGTTTGCTGCTGTCACAGCTCAACTGAAACTCGTTTTGAACTCTGTTTCCAAAAACTGAAGAATGTTTCTTGATCCTTTTAGTTGAACCTAAAGCCATATTAAATACAGTGGACCACAACGTGGTTGAGACACTTTCCTTTCTTGGGATAATACATTAAATTTTCTCCTCATTTGAGCCTCACTACTTTTCTACCAACTATGGAGTCTTAGGGCTTTCTGAATTCTCTCCCTCCAGGGGATTTGATTCATTCCCTGGATGCAAATTCCTCTGATTGTTACCAATTCCCAAACATATACCTTAAGCTTGGTCTGATCCTTTCAGTTTTAGACTTAGGTACATCAATTTCCATTGAATATTTTAGAGGCACTTCAGACTTAAGACATCCAACTTTTTTTTTTCTGTCCATGCTAGGTTCTTTTTTAAAATTCAATGTTATTGTATATATAATAGTAGCATTCTTTACAATTCATAATACACATAATGAGCAACTTTTTACATATCACTGTTAGTATATGAAGTATATTAATATCATTCATGTCTTCAAACATGCATTTAGGGTAATGCTATTCCTCTCATTCTACCATCTTTTTTTTCTTTTTCTCCCTTTATACACCCTTGCCCCCTCCCTTCCCCTCCTTCCCCATTGACATTTCTAGTGTTCCTCTAATCTTCCTATGCTCCCCAACCCAACCCCTCTGTGAATCAGCTTCCTTATATCAGAGAAAACACTGACATTTGGATTTTTGAGATTGGCTAACTTCACTTAGCATTATATTCTCCAATTTCATCCATTTACCTGTGAATGCCATTATTTTGTTCTCTTTTATTGCTGGGTAAAATTCCATTGTGTATATATACCACATTTTCTTTATCCACTCATCTACTGAGGGGCATCTAGGTTTGTTCCACAATCTAGCTATTGTGAATTGTGCTGCTATAAACATTGATGTGGCTGTGTCCCTGTAATATGCTGTTTTTAAGTCCGTTGGGAATAGATCCAGTAGAGGGATGGCTGGGTCATACTCTGGTTCCATTCCCAGTTTTCCAAGGAATCTTCATACTGCTTTCCATAGTGGCTGCACCATTTTGCAGTCCCACCAGCAATGTATGAGTATACCTATTTCCCCACATCCTATCCAACATTTATTGTTGTTTGTGTTCTTAATAGCTGCCATTCTGACTGGAGTGAAATGAAATAATCCAACTTTTATTTACTCTCAAAACCTGTTTTATCAAATACACAGTCTTTCTCATGTCAGTGAGCAACAATGCACACATCCTGTCCAAGAGAGTTCCTTCCAACAGTGAACACTACCATTTCTCACCTGGCACAGCTGACCAAATGACCATTCTTCTCTTCTTTGATTCATTCTCTAAAAGTAGTAACATTTATTCTTTAAAAATATGACATGTAATGCAATTATTCTATTAAAGAACTCCTTAAAGCTTTCCTTTGCATTATACATAAATCCCACCATATTGCTTTGGTGCACTCATGTCTGGTCTGCCTTTTGTCCTTTCATAGTTCTGCAATCTTGTAGAGAGCTTTTCTCTTCTTCATTCACTGAATTCTAGGCACAGCAGTCTTCCAGTTTGTAACTGGGCCAACGGATTTCTGATCTCAAATGACTTTGCACATGGAGTTTATTTGTCTGTGTGTAAATTGTTCTTTCCTCTATTTCTCACTTAGCTACCTACTTACTCCCCTTATGCCAGAAATAAGTCATATCCTCCCCTGCCTTTTCTCTATGCATCTATGTGAATCAGGTGATACATTCTGACCTACAGAACACATTGGCTGTAATAAGTCACTTCTGGTCTATCGGAGTTCAGAACTAGAATGTCTTCTCTGCATGGATGAATGCAAAGAACCTGTGATATTGAAGTTTCAACATGGAAACCATATAGGTCTCTGAGTCATAATTTGGAAGACAGCTTTAGAGAACTGCATAATAACATTGGCTAATATCTGTGAATACACAGGGGCAGAAAGCATAAATAAATTATCTGGATTCCACTCTATGTCTGTAGCTAAGGAGGGAGGAAAATTGATATCATCTTTCAAGCAAGATAAAAATTTTACCTCTATGTTTCTTTCCCATGACATGAATTAGGAAAAAATTCATTTTCTGAGATCTGTGTATTTAATACTTTAGCATAGCTTGTTATTTTGAATAATGTAATATCTCACTTTATTTACTTCTTTATCATACCTTTTAAAAAATATATTTATTTCTTTGTTTTTATGCAGTGCTGAGGATCAAATCCAGTGCCTCACATGTGTGAGGCAGGTGCTCTACCACTGAGCTACAGCCCCAGCCCTATCAGTCCTTCTTATTCCATTCTCATTGAGCTTTGTATAGCCAACAATCAATCGGTGGCATGTAGCATGTACTCAATAAACATTTATTGAATGAATAAATAACTCTAGATATAAAGTACCACCATCTACAGATAGGTAATTCTTTCAAGTTAATCATAATGGACTTGAGAAATGAAATCCTTATGAAATCCTGGTGTGCTTTCTTGATTCAACAATCACTGAAATTATCATCTGCACCCGAGAGAAATGCATTTCCTTGGCCATGTGGATTGTAGCATATTGACGGTTTTAACTTTAATTGTTAAACTACAAATACTCTCAGACGATCTCTACTGTAAGATGGATATGTTGGGATAACTTATAGTTCTTTTTGAATCATCTCATCCCTCTAGTTATGAGTCTTTGCTCATTCAGCAATCTTTGATTAAATGTTGACTTGACATTTAGAACTATCTACAAGAATAGAATGAGCAGGTCATATAGAATTTGGACATTTTTGCTTAATTTGATTAGGGAAAGACTGATGTTAATTGTATTCTAGGTGCATTTTAAATACTGTCATTTTGTTTCTTAGGGCTAGTGTCAACTGAACTCAGAGACAGGGGAATACTCGGGCATGTAGGCCCACATTTTGGAGGTGTTCTCTGTGAGGTCATCCAATGCTTATGGATGACAACATTAGTCAATTCTTTCTAATCAATTCTATGGTTTCCAAAGTTGAAAAAAATTATAGTATGCCAAAATGAACTGTTTGAGGTTTAGATCAGTGTCTTTGTCTGCTTGAGCTGCTGTAATGTAATACATTCATGCACTGCAGAGTGTCATTTGGGTCAGTGATGAATTGCGTGTATGACAGTGGTTGTTCCATGAAATTCAGGTATGTAGTGGGCTATACCACTGTGTTTGTGTAGGTACAGTTGATGTTGTTCACACAATGATAAAATCACCTAATGATGCATTTTTCAGCTGTATGTTCTTCAGTGATGCATGACTGTTTTGTAGACTGGATGGCCTTATAGAAAATTATTTTAAATAGTTCTAGATGCTAGGAAGTAATAATTAAGGTGTTAGTGGATTTGACTCCTGATGAAAGATTTTGTCCTGGTTGCAAACTACTGCATTCTTTCTGTATCTTCATATGGTTAAGAGAAAGAAAGCAAGCTTTCTAGTATTTTCTTATAGGGATTCTAATCCCACCATGAGTAACATACATTTGTGAAGTCATCAAGATCAGCTCTCAAAGTTCCCCTCTATAAATAGCATTGCATTGGGGGTTAGAAACATATGCATTTCAGAAGGATACAAACATTCCGTTCACAAGAGCAGGATAGCTCAGACACTGATAACCTGATAGCAAAACTGTTAGACAAAAATTACAGAAAGATCCCAGCCTCTTCATTTAGTTTGGGAGCATTTCTTATCAGAGTTAGAGTTTGAGAAAGGCAGAAAATTGTTGAAGAAAAGACATATGTCCAAAATTGCTTTAGGATTTGGTATAGTTAGATTGAGAAGCTACCAAAAGCAGGCATTGTTTTACTCTTATGAAACATACTTTCCTCCAGAGAAATTAACCATTGCAATTTCTCAGTGTCTTACTTCAACTTGAATCCCAATATTTATCTTTGTAATTCATACGTGTTGCACCGAGTGTGGGCATTGCTGTTTCCATTTTATAGCATTGAAACAGATACAGAGAAAAAGTGTAAATAAATTAGTTGGGTTTTAGTATATGTCTGTGACCAAGATGGGAAGAGAATTGATACAGTCTTGCAAGTAAGACATAGATTTTACCACTGTGTTTCTAGACCATAATCCTTGGCCAACCTTATGTTCACATGACTGTCAATCATTCTTTCTGCAATGGTATGTCCAGTGCGTCCAGTGTTTCACTTGCTCTATGAAGTGCTCAGCACCTAACTTCTCCCTAGGAGGATGAAAAAGCTTTCATTATTTCTGTGTGATATTGCATAAGAAATTGACTGCACTTAGCCTTAATTTCTTCATCTACAAAGTTAATGAACTCATAATACTATTACTGATGCCTGGTTTTCTATGTTGCTGAAAAAGAACCTGGGAGAGAAAAAGTGTTATATGTTAAATTCATTATATGATAACATCAATGACTAGCATTAATGTCATTTATGGTAATAATTTACATCAATAAAAATTCAATTGATACCCACTCTATCAGAAGACTAAGTGAAATATATTGCCTTTCTGAATTAGGAAAATTCTGTCACTTTTAACAGAGGTGCTGGCATTGCAACTCCTCATTAAAGGACAAATAGAGGACTCATTTCTAAAGACCATGGGTATTTCAGATTGAGGATATAGTTTGAACAGAGACTTGGCTTAGAAAAGCTCTTGTCATGTTCAGGGACCATGGATGAAGAAGAAGGGACAAATGACCATTTTGAAGTGATTTCATAATGATAGAGAAGAGGATCTGCTTCACAGTGTCTTCCCATCATGGAAAAAGTTTGAAGAGTTGTCCATTGGTTTGTGCCTCTCAAACTAGGAGAAAAGTAATAGTAAAAGAGAATCTGGAAAACTATAGTATCTACCAGTCACATTATCTCAAAGAAGTAATTTTACTTCATGGTGAATAATTGAAAACACTATTTCCAAATGAAAAATAATGTTTTGGGAAAAAAATACAAACTTTTGTGAGCTGCCATTGCAGTGTGAATGAAATGCCAAAGTATTGTTGGAAATATTGTGAATCAATTTAAGCTTTAGCCTGAGAAATGCTGACCCAAATTCTTCCCCTATCACTTGGGAGATTTTGATGAACATTATGGGAAGTTTGCCAGGAAAACAGGAGATGATGGAGGATTTAGAAATGAATCCATTTCTTTTAAAAAAGAAATGAATGCTGCATTATGGATTATCCGGGAGTGAAGGAATTTTATGGCAACATAAAGACAATATATAGGTGCTATAGAATCTATGCAGAGAGGCTGAGAGTCTAGATTGGGTCCCAGCAATTCAGGTAGAGAGAGGAGGCTGGAAGTGTAAGATAACACAGAGGTGGGATTCGTGAATTGACCAAACAGCTGGGGTAAGATACGGGGGATGAAAATGGCTTAGATGTGGCTAGACTGTATGGTTGGCAGACAGTTCATTGGGGTAAAAGAAGGTAAAAACAAAAAATGTTAATGAGCTCTAAGTAATCAAAACTACTAATTAGGGCAGTATCACTGAATGACAGGATAAGTAAATAATGGAAATTCAGAGTACAGCTAAAGTAATGTGCTTGACCCTATAAATGTAATAAGCTTGGCTCTGCTTTTGACCTTTGAACCTTCTTCAGTCTCAGTAGAACAGAAGCCCATGGTCTCATTTCGTTTTAATCTACCCTATTTTTCTCTATTATGGTTTAATTGTGAAGTGTCCCTCCAAAGCTCCTGTGTCAATGCAGAAATATTCAGAGGTAAAATGATTGGACTGTGAGAGCTGTAACCTATTCGGTTTATCCTAGTTTGAGTTAACTGACTGGGTGGGTCATGGTTGGAGGAGGTGGGTCCCCAGGGGTGTGCTCTGGAAGGGAGCATCTTCCCTGTGGCCCCTTGTGCCTTCCCTCTCTCTATCTCTGTTTTCTGATCCCTAGTGAGCTGAGCAACTTTCCTGTGCTGGACACTTGCCTCATGCTGTGCTGCCTCTCCTTGGGCCCAGAGCAATGGAGTCATCAGTCTATGGACTGAGACCTCTGAAAACATGAGCCCTAAAAAAATGTTCCCTCTAAGTTGTTCTTGTCAGGTAATTTGGTCTCAGCAACACCAATCCAACAAAAACACTTTCCAATTCAGGTTCTAGCTTGACCCTAAAAGAGACTGATTATGTTAATTTCCTTCCACAATGAAGCCAGCAGTGAGGCTACATGTTAGCAAGGAACATGTCTGCAGTTCCTTGCTTGTCAAATGGAAACCACTCTAACAGCCTCTACAGAACAACAATTTACCAGCATTGAACTATATCCAATCTTTGACACATTAGCTCCATTCACTTAAATGGTGATTACCCTATCTTTTCACAGAGTAAGACAGGCTAAGTATTTGGTTGAATTTAAATGGTTAGCAAGTTGCCCCAACAAAGTCTGGGGCAAATAATAGTGATTCAATAAATATAAACTGACTAAATGAATTAGGAAAGAAGACAGATGTGTACATGCATGTACATAAGTGAAATAAGACTAAAATTCAATTACATCCAACATAAACATTAAAATTTCCTATATCACATGACCTTCCTTTCAGAATTATTAAATGAATGGATCAATTAATAAAATTGCAAATATGCATTTCAGTTGCAAAAACCTTGACTTTGAAACCAAGTAGCCTATGTTTGCAATATTAGTGATGTCAGCAATTAGCTATGCGACTGTGTACAATTTATGTGAATTCTGAAAGTGTCACTTTGATAATAAATAATATAGGTTAATAATTCCTACTTGGAAGGGCATTTGTGAAAGTGACATGGGATTCTGGATGTCAAAACACTTCACATTTCCTGGCACACAGTAGGAGCCTAACTAATCTTCATTTCATCCCCTATCTTCTTCCAGCAGGACTGATACTTCATCCTTACCCAACTATGCTGCACATTTTCTGGGGGAAGTCCAGACAGCTTGATACATGGTGGACACACAAAGAAGTGGAGGAAAACCAGGAGATGGAGTCTCCCTTTGTCTTCTAATAACACATGTCTGTCTTTGACATTTTCTGGTGTCTCTACCAGACTGCAGATCCCTTTTGTTTCAGATGGGACAAGCATCATCCATGGCAATGGTGATGTGTGAGGTGTGGTATAGCAAACCTCTGAAGTAGCTTATATATTAATTTTTCAAAAGAAAAAACCAAGGACCTTGGAGCTGTTACTAAGTTATAGAAATCACACTAAACTAAATAAATGGTTGAGTTAGTATTTGAATCTAGCTCCACCCAACTCTTAATCTTGGGCTCTTCCACTTTAATTCACTGCCTTTACTAAAGTCATAAGGGTCCACCAAGAATAAAGCTCTGCCATCAACATCAACACCTTTCAGGACTTGTGAATCTCTTAATCTGGTGGGAAAGAGTCATCCTAGGGTAAGCTTCATTCCTGTGAACAGTGTTCCTCAGACCTGGATTTAGATAAAGGAGGAAGTTCTTAGTACTCAACATCTGTAACTACCAGATGTTAATTTTTTAGTATATTTCGATGAGTTGCCAAGTTGAAACATTGAGCACATGAGGAAACAGAAAGTTTAAGTGATTTGCCAAAGTCTGCATAATGTCACTGGTTTATAGTAAAGTCATGCTCAAGTATAAAATATTATACCATGTCTCATTCTTTGTCCCCAAATTTATGGAGAGTGTCTCACTGATTATACTAACAATAACAATAAAAGTAATAATGCTTATCACTTACAGATGAGGAACTCACTTTATCTTCATGGTAATCAAAAGTGTTAAATATTAATAATTCCCATTTAAATAGAAGCATATGGAAGATCTTAGAGGTTAAATACCTTGTCTAAGGTCAAACATTTGGTTTTCTTACTATCAACTCTAGATTTTACTTGCTAATTATTTAAGAGGAGACTCCTTCTCTGTTGCTAGTCATTCAATGATAGTCATGCTCTATAAATCAGTTGGCTCTTCCTCTGCACACTGGAGCAGTAGATTGAAAAAATGACCATAGTCCTCAATCCCCACCTGCAGCATGACCTTTGCAATAGGTCTTTTTGCAATAGGTCTCTTCACCTATCAAGAGGTGAAGTCTATTTCTCGTTTTCTGAGTCTGATTATGTGACTTGTTTTGACCAATGCAATACCATAAAATAATGTTGTGACTGTTGCAAGCCTGGGCCTCAAAAGGGCCTAGAGATTAGGCTTGGATACCTTTTCTGGAACTCTTCTCAGTTTCCTTGTGAACAAGGATGGGATAGTCTGCTGAAAGACTTCCCAAGGCATCTTACTAAGGGCATCTTAGGGTAGCTAATAACCAGTCAACATGGCAATGGATTGAGATTGCATGATTGCATCCAACCAAGCCCAGGGGAACCACCCAGATGAACTCAGCCCAAATTGCTCATCCATAGAAGGATTAGTGAAATGAAGAGGTGTAGTTTTAAACCAATAAGTTTTGGAGAGGCTCATTTTACATGAAATGTTAACTGATTTGCTAAGGTACTGCTTATTGACTCTTGGCTTTCTTGGTACCTCTATGTCCAATACCTCTCCCATCTTTCACTATAATCACTGAGAAAAATTCTGTGCTTTCACAGCTATCCATTAAAAAGGTGATCTTAGTTCAAATACATGCTCAAATCATCTCGTTAAAACAATTTTGGGAGATCCAAGATGGCGGATTAGAGGAAGCCGCACTTCAGGACAGTTCCGTAGAAAGAATCCAACAAAGCAGATAAATTGCCTTTCATTATATATATATGGACTGAAAATACCGATATCCTGGATGGTTTGATTACCACTACCAGAGAGAGAAAGAGACAAGCTGTCTGCAGCGGCTGGAGCCGCGAGGCTCCTGCAAAACCGCCTGGGCGGTGCACAGGCCGTGCGAAACAAGGTCAGTGTGAGGAGACCGGGCTACTGCTGCAACCCCAGCCAAACTCACTGCACACTAGCGTGAAACCGGCGATAAAAACCAGCGATAACAGCCGGCGGGATTGGTGCTGGGGAGCCACGGGAGACCGCGGGTCCACACACCAGTTCGAATCCACACTCCGCCTGATGCGACCCTCGGTGTGGCTTCCCGGTGCGATCGGCAAGGATACGGGAGTCTGGGAGTCTGCGGAGCTGCTGTTGACTGGAAGGAGAGCGCCGCCATCTTTGAAAGCTGCAGGGGCTGGTCCTGACAAAGGGGAGGAGACGGAGAGCGACTGCTGCATCCACCCAGGGACTCTCCAGCTCTCTGAAGACAACGCACAATTGGGTGAGACTTGGTTGGTCAGCAGGGGAAGGCGTTTCTGAGGCTGGCACAGCGGCCACAGGGGACTGCAACTGTGGGTGGGCTTGGGGAGGGGGTGCCTTCTGGAGGATCCCCCTTCCCGGCGCCATTCATCTGCTGACACACACAGTCCCCCTGGGCCACTCCTTCACTGAACCGTGCAGCCGCTGGCCTAGGATGCAGCCTTGATTTCACTGACAGGATCACAGACTGTGATCCAATAGCAATTGGTTTGAACTGGAAAGGAAAAAAAGAGGGGGGCTTCCCAGGGCCCGTTTTGTCTGAGACTTGGGGTTTGACTTTTTTTTTTTTTTTTTTTTTCCCTTTCTTTTTATTGGTCTGCTTGATTTTCTGGATTGCAGGGAGGGGTTTTTTTGTTGTTGTTGTTTGTATGTTTGTTTGTTTATTTTTCTTTTTCTTTTTTTTGGCTTTGTTTTGTTCTGCTTTTTTTTTTTTTTTTTCCTTCCGCATTGATTGTTAGTGTGTTTATCTGCTTCCGCTCCCTTTTTTCTTTCATTCTTTTACTCCTTCTCACCCTTGTATCTTTTCTTCCTCCTTCATCTTTCATGTTTACATCCTGCCAGTGCATACTAAACAGAGCCAAAAACAAGTTATACGCAAAACTTGGGATTTCTAGAACCGGCGCAATTGAACTGGGTAGCAAAGTGGTGTTATATATAGTTTACTCTCTATTTCCTTGATTCTCTCTCTCCTCTCTCTTACACCAATTCCTACTCTTTATCATTTTTTTTCTTTTCCAACTTACTATATATATAAATTGATCTTTTTACCTAATTGTCAACCCCATTCTCTTTCTTCCATCGTCTACTGATACTAAACCACTTCCACTAAACCATTTCAATAGATATCTCTTTTCATACTTTCCAAGAAAGAACAATTCAAGACACTTCCTTCTTCCTAAACATAACACCTCTGTATCCAATACTTGAAGCTATAAAACCCTATCAGAAACGTACAGAGTAAATTGGAAATAATATCTGGGATAACAAAATCTGTACATTGTGACCAAACTTGGATTTTCTGAATAGAAAGTGTTAGGTTTTAAAAGTATAAAGGAATTATAAGGTGATCTGATAGCATTGTACTACAGGAACAACATAAGGCTCTAAGGTAAAATCGAAACAGTCAAGGTCCCACAGTGCAGGAAGAATAGACACACAAGCAACATGAAAAAACAAGGAAAGAAAATGACACAAACAAATCAAGATACCTCATCGGCAGATGTCATGGCAAGCACAGTTGGTCAAATGCCAGAGATGGAATTTAGAAATTACATATGCCAAATGTTTATGGAACTTAAGAATGAACTCAAAAATGAGATGAGGGAGCAGGTACAGGAGGCAAAAGATCATTTTG
Source organism: Tamias sibiricus (assembly GCA_025594165.1). NCBI lineage: Eukaryota > Metazoa > Chordata > Mammalia > Rodentia > Sciuridae > Tamias > Tamias sibiricus. Next base: position 30,168,834 of record CM046673.1, on the reverse strand, counting down.
ACAAAGAACTCCAAAAACAAATACAGGAAGTAAAAGATTACTTCAATAGGGAAATAGAGGCTCTAAAGAGAATCCAAACAGAAATTCCAGAAATGAAAGAAGCAATAAACCAAAATAAAAGCTCAATTGAAAACATCTCCAACAGAATAGACCATCTGGAAGATAGAACCTCAGACAATGAAGACAAAATATATGTCTTAGAGAAGAATTTAAACCATACAGCAAAACTTGTTAATAATCATGAACATAACATCCAGGAATTATGGGACAGCATAAAAAGACCAAACTTAAGAGTGATTGGCGTAGAGGAAGGGGCAGAGTTTCAAGCCAAAGGAATGAGTAATCTATTTAATGAAATAATTACAGAAAATTTTCCAAGCTTGAGGAATGAAATGGAAAACCAAGTTCAAGAGGCATACCGAACACCAAACAAACAAAATCTCAACAGAGCCACACCTAGACACATTATAATGAAAATGCCTAATACACTGAGCAAGGAGAGAATACTAAAAGCCACAAGAGAAAGGAAGCAAATTACATATAGGGGGAAACCAATCAGATTATGTTCAGATTTTTCAACCCAGACCTTAAAAGCAAGAAGATCCTGGAATAGCATATTTCAAGCTCTGAAAGAAAAGGGATGTCAACCAAGAATCTTATATCCAGCAAAATTGAGCTTTAGATTCGAAGATGAAATAAAAACCTTCCACGACAAGCAAAAGTTAAAAGATTTCACAACTCGAAAGCAAGCACTTCTGAACATCCTGGGCAATATTTTTCATGAAGAAGAAGAGAAAGATGATAACGAAAATCAACAAAGGGAGATATTAAACTAAAGGAAATACCAACCAGAAGAGAAACCAAATCAAGCTAAAGACCATAAGTCAAATAAAAATGGATGGGAATAAAAATCACATCTCAATAATAACCCTGAATGTTAATGGCCTAAACTCGCCAATCAAAAGACACAGATTATCAGAATGGATTAAAAGAAATGACCCAACAATTTGCTGTCTCCAAGAAACACACCTCATAGAAAAAGACATCAACAGACTGAAAGTGAAAGGCTGGGAAAAGTCTTATCACTCACATGGCCGGCGGAAGCAAGCAGGGGTTTCCATTCTCATATCAAATAAGGTAGACTTCAAACCAAAATTAATCAAGAGGGACAAAGATGGATATTTCTTATTACTTAAGGGAACCATCCATCAACAGGATATAACAATCATAAATCTGTATGCCCCAAATAATGGAGCACCTACATTCATCAAACAAACGCTTCTTAAGTTCAAGAGTAAAATAGACCACAACACAGTTATTCTAGGGGACTTCAACACACCTCTCTCACCAATGGATAGATCATCCAAACAAAAGCTAAACAAAGAAACTTTAAGCCTCCTCAAAACAATTAATAATTTAGACCTAACAGACATATATAGAATATTTCATCCCTCAGTAAACGAATACACATTTTTTCTCAGCAGCACATGGCTCCTTCTCCAAAATAGACCATATATTATGTCACAAGGCAACTCTCAGCAAATATAAAAAAATAGAGATACTACCCTGCATGCTATCGGACCATAAAGGGATGAAATCGGAAATCAACGACAAAACAAGGAATAAGAAAAACTACTCCATCAACTGGAAGCTAAACAACATGCTACTGAATGAACAAGGGGTTGAAGAAGACATCAAAGAGGAGATCAAAAAATTCCTAGAGGTAAATGAGAACACAGAAACATCATATAGAAATCTCTGCGACACTATGAAGGCAGTAGTAAGAGGAAAATTCATTGCACTGAGTTCATTCCTTAAGAGGAAAAAAAAACCAACAAATAAATACTTAACAGCACACTGCAAAGCATTAGAAAAAGAAGAACAGACCAACACCAAGAGCAGTAGAAGACAGGAAATAATTAAAATCAGAGCAGAAATTAATGAAATTGAGACTAAGGAAACCATTCAAAGAATTGACAAAACTAAAAGTTGGTTCTTTGAAAAAATAAACAAAATTGACAGACCCTTAGCAATGCTAACGAAAAGCAGAAGAGAAAAAACTCAAATTACTAACATTCGTGATGAAAAAGGGAATATCACAACAAACACCTCAGATATACAGAATATAATTAGAAATTACTTTGAAAACTTGTACTCTAATAAAATAGAAAATACTGAATGCATTGACAGATTTCTAGAGTCATATGATTTGCCTAAACTGGATGTGGAGGCTATACATAATTTAAATAGATCAATTACAAGCGAAGAAATAGAAGATGTCATCAAAAAGCTACCAACAAGGAAAAGTCCAGGACCTGATGGGTTTACAGCCGAGTTCTATAAGACTTTCAAAGAAGAACTAATACCAATGCTCTTCAAACTATTTCAAGAAATAGAAAAAGAGGGAGCTCTTCCAGACTCTTTCTATGAGGCCAATATTACATTAATTCCAAAGCCAGGCAAAGACACATCCAAAAAAGAAAACTTCAGGCCCATATCTTTAATGAACATAGATGCAAAAATCCTCAACAAAATCCTGGCAAATCGGATACAAAAACATATCAAAAAGATAGTGCACCACGATCAAGTGGGGTTTATCCCAGGGATGCAAGGCTGGTTCAATATTCGGAAATCAATAAACATAATACATCACATCAATAGACTTAAAGACAAAAATCATATGATCATCTCAATTGACGCAGAAAAAGTATTTGACAAAATACAACACCCCTTTATGTTCAAAACACTAGAAAAACTAGGAATATCAGGAACATATCTTAACATAATAAAAGCTATTTATGCAAGGCCCCGAGCTAACATTATCTTAAATGGAGAAAAATTGAAAGCATTCCCTCTAAAAACTGGAACAAGACAGGGATGTCCCCTTTCACCACTGCTATTTAACATAGTACTGGAAACTCTGGCCAGAGCAATTAGACAGACGAAAGAAATTAAAGGGATCAAGATAGGAAAAGAAGAGCTCAAATTAGCACTATTTGCTGATGACATGATAATCTACCTAGAAGACCCAAAAAACTCTACCAGAAAACTTTTACAACTAGTAAACGAATTTGGCAAAGTTGCAGGATACAAAATCAATACACATAAGTCAAAGGCATTTGTGTACATCAGCGACAAAGACTCTGAAAGGGAAATGATGAAAAATACCCCATTTGCAATAGCATCAAAAAAAAATAAAATACCTGGGAATCAACCTAACGAAAGAGGTGAAAGACCTGTATAACGAAAATTATAGAACACTAAAGAAAGAAATTATAGATGAACTCAGAAGATGGAAAGACCTACCTTGCTCTTGGATAGGTAGAATTAATATTGTCAAAATGTCCATACTACCAAAAGCATTATACAGATTTAATGCAATTCCTATCAAAATCCCAATGTCATTCTTCAAAGAAATAGAAATAGCAGTCATGAAATTCATCTGGAAAAATAAGAGACCCAGAATAGCCAAAGCAATCCTGAGCAAGAAAAGTGAAGCAGGGGGCATCACCATACCAGACTTTAAATTATACTATAGAGCAATAGTAACAAAAACAGCATGGTATTGGCACCAAAACAGACTGGTGGACCAATGGTACAGAATTGAGGATACAGAGACTAATACATTTAATTACAGCTATCTTATATTAGACAAAGGTGCCAAAAATGTACAGTGGAGAAAGGATAGCCTCTTCAACAAATGGTGCTGGGAAAACTGGAAATCCATATGCAACAAAATGAAATTAAACCTTTATCTCTCACCATGCACAAAACTCAATTCAAAGTGGATCAAAGACCTAGGAATTAGATCAGAGACAAACACCTAATAGAAGAAAAAGTAAGCTCCATTTTCCAACATGTTGGATTAGGCCCCAAGTTCCTTAATAAGAATCCTGTAGCGCAAGAATTACTAGAATTAATGAATGGGATAGATTTAAACTAAAAAGCTTCTTTTCAGCAAAAGAAACAATCAGTGAGGTGAATAGAGAGCCAACTAATTGGGAACAAATATTTAATACATGCACATCAGATAGAGCACTAATCTCTAGAATATATAAAGAACTCAAAAAACTTTACACTAAAAAAACAAATAACCCAATCAATAAATGGGCTAAGGAATTGAGAAGACACCTCTCAGAAGAAGATACACGATTGATCAACAAATACATGAAAAAATGTTCAACATCGCTGACAATTAGAGAAATGCAAATCAAAACTACTCTAAGATTTCACTTCACTCCAGTCAGAATGGCAGCCATCAAGAACACAAGCAACAATAAATGTTGGAGAGGATGTGGGGGAAAAAGGCACACTCATACATTGCTGGTGGGACTGCAAAATGGTGCAACCGTTATGGAAAGCAGTATGGAGATTTCTTGGAAAACTGGGAATGGAACCATCCTATGACCCAGACATCCCACTCCTGGGTCTATTCCCAAAGGACTTAAAAACAGCATATTACAGTGACACAGCTATCTCAATGTTTGTAGCTGCGCAATTCACAATAGCTAGGTTGTGGAACCAACCTAGATGTCCCTCAGTAAATGAGTGGATTAAGAAAATGTGGTATATACGCACAATGGAATTTTACTCAGCAATAAAAGAAAACAAATTAATGGCATTTGCAGGTAAATGGATGAAGTTGGAAGACATAATGCTAAGTGAAGTTAGTCAATCTCAAAAATCCAAGTACCATATGTTCTCTCCTATATAAGGAGGCTATTTCAAAGTATTGTTGGATGGGGGTACATAGGAGGATTAGAGGAACACTAGAATGGTCAAGGGAAGGGAGGGTAAGGGAGGGAGCAAGAGGGGAGGGAGGGGGAGAAAAGAAAAAATAAAGGTGGTTGAATGAGATGGATATCATTTTCCTTAATGCATGATTGAAGACCTGAATTGTACGAATATACTTTGTATACAAACAGTTGTATGTAAAAAGATACTAAATATATGCACTATGAGTTGTACATATTAAAAATTATAAAAATAAAAAAAATAAAATTAAAAAAAAAACAATTTTGGAGCAGAGGTATGTGTAAGTCTTGCATTTTTTTTTAAAATTTGAAACTGCTTAGCCAAAGACAAGGCAGAAACCAATTCCTGAATTTGTTTTGCCAGCCATGTTACACTGAAGTGGCAAAGGGATATTTTTAAAGGCAGAGAGGCCATGAAGGAAGGCAACAGTGCCTCTAGTCTTACTGATTGTTTTTGGAAGTAATAGTATGTGATTACTACTTGTTTGTGCTGGTTGTTACTTAAGCTAGACAGATGATAGATTGATGGATGGACAGCCCAAGGGATGGGATGAAGAGATGACAAACAGATAAAACAGTGTAACTCCAATTGCTGTAGATTGCATTCTAATTGTCTTATGATCATGAACTGTACAATCATTAGCATTCTGACTATATTAAAATAATTCAGATTTTTATCCAATAGCAAATAACAGAGGAAGGTGATGTGATAAAAACCTCAGCAGTGCATTTCCATTTTTCTTTTGTTACTCCCAAATTGGATATTAAAATCATTGAAAGTGAGTGAGTATACACTTTACTTGATAATGCTCCTATCACTGAATCATGCCTGGCTCAAATAATAACATTCCAAAATAAATGCAAATTTCCTATGAAGGCATGTAAAAATTAGGAATGTCTGTTTTGTTTTACTTATTAGTTATTGACTTACTTATTTATTTGTTCACACATTTGTTAAATACATATATACTGAATACCTCTCCCATACTTTTAAGTACTGAGAAGACAAAGAGAAGTAAGATACAGTGCCCAATAGAAAGCCACTTAAGGAATAGTGTGAAATATAATGTTATATGTAGTAAATACAATAAAAAAACAGTCTAATATTATATGATTAAGATGTTAGCTGACTTTGAAAAGATATTATAATACAATATTGGATATAATATTTTAAATTGCCAACTCATCTTCAACTCTCTGATTCATTTATTGTTTATTCTGGCTTTATTAAAAAAATCACCATATGTTTATCTTTAGCTTTGAATAGAAACCATTTCCTCTGGAGCAATACTTCAGATTTGCAAAGTACTGTTACTCAACTGGCATTGAAATTGACTTTTTCATATTCCACTTCACCATTCTGTGAGGCAGGTTATTTCTGGAAGCTGGAGTATATTGAAGAAAAATATCCCATGGGAATCAGTCTTTCAAATGTCATTTAATCATAATTTTTTTAAAAATTTTGATTGAAAGTATCATTTTGCATGATATCAGTTAATGTTATAAGATTTTTGAATGGTCCCTGCATAAGCACATTTAGTAGATAAAAAGAATTTGACTCTAATATGTATCATTTAGAATAAGGACAAATGATTTTTCCTTCCATAATTGAAGAAATCCAATGTAGTTACCACTGGACAGATCTATACTTAGAGTACTGGTTTGGTCAGTGCATCCAATAAGAGTGGTAGGCAGATGAGCATTGGCAAAGGACAACCTTTTTACTTGCTTTTTTATTGTATGTGTAGTTGCTATCTCTGCTACTATGGCCACATTTTTATAAGGTCAGCGGGAAACTTGAGAGAGGAGGGCAACAGACAGACTCAGAGTAGACTTTCTTGTTAAATAAGACTCTCTTCATCAATGAGTTCTTGAGGCCAATTTACAAGCAATACATCTACATTCATCTTCCCCAAATCTCATCAGTCATCTTCCAATGTTGCTCCTTGCAGGGACATGACCATGGGATCGTAGATATATAGGGATCATTACTTCAGCATATTTTCCTCCAATCCAGTTGGAAAATGAGTTATAACAGTTAAACTTATGTCTACTAGGAAAAGTTCCCAGTCCTAAACTCTTTTGCATCCAGTCCATTGCTGCAGTGGATGTTACAGCTGTCCACTTTCACATGTTGTAGGGCTAACGTGCAGAATTTTCCATGAATTGATTTTATGCTCTTAAGTCATTATGAAAAGGTATAGCAACCTCAGCACAATTGATATTTTAGGTTGGATAAATCTATGTTGTAGGGGAATTTTTCTGTGCCTTTAGGATATTTGAAAGAGATCTAGACCTTCGCTGTCTAGATGTTCATAACATATCTCCTCCTACTTGTAACAACCAAAAAATGCCTCTGGACATTGCCAAATGCTTTTGGGGGAGTGGGAAACAATCACTCCCAGTTGAAAAAACACTGAATTGTTGGTAGGGTGACAATGCATACTGATTTGGCTAGGACAGTCCCATTATAGGCATATTATCCTAGCCTAGTTTCTAGCTCAAAATGTCTCTGCTTGTATGATAAATTATTGTTGCTCTAGTCATAAGGGACTCCCCATGAGATCAAAAGTGTGGGTTGATAGTGGGATGGTGGTGTGCCAAGAGAAAACATGCTGTGTGCGTGAGCCATCTGCTCATGCAACTTTCTTTTGCTTCAGGAGCCGCTTGGGCCCAGTCCCATATACCCTTACTCCATTTGATAAAGGTGTGCTGCTGTGTGCATCTGACTTTATGGCTTGGTGTTCCTAGGTAATTCCAGTCCATGACATCTAACTCAGTTTGAATAGGCACACAGATAAACAACAACCAGGATATAGGATGAGGCAAGAGCATTCTCCAAAATGATATTTACTTTGCGAAGAATGCACAGGCTCTTATCCATAAATCCTAAGAACTGTGATTTTTCCCATCAGGGTTGTCACAGGCTCCAGGCAGCATACTCATCCACCACAGATTTTAAGCATCATGGAATCAGCTGGGTTGTGAGAGCCAAGTGGCAGAACTGCTGGCACTGCAACCTGGACCAGCTGGGTAACTTCCTCTTGTTCTTGAACTCGCTTGAAGCTGAAAACATTTTTAATAACCTGATAAATAGATTGGAAAAACACAAGCAAATATGGTATAATTTGCCTGTAAAAATCCCAAAAGGCCACTTTGCATCTTTCTTAGGAAGAGAATGCAAGATCCAGGAATCTGTCTTTCACTTAGGAAAGGATATACGAACATGTTCCAGATTACAAGATCTCCAGAAATTGAAAGCAGTCTGTTTTTGTAAGGGATTTATATCCCAACCACTATCATGCAAATGTTTCCAAGGCATTTGGTGTATTTGCTGCTTTCAGGCTCCTAGTCTTACTAACATAATGAACCAGTATGATGCATTTGGGGATGGTCAGATCAAAGTCATTGATCACCAAATTGTAAAACAGAAACAGAAACACTAAGATGTGCTAAGTCTAAATGGTAAAGTTGTTTGGCTGTTTCTGTGAGGTGAAAGCAATGGGTTCTAGTGTCTCTTTTTGGGGGGATAAAGAAAACTACTTGATAAGATGAACAGTCATCACTTTCTGCCAATTGTATTAATTTCCTCTAGTAAACAGATAACATATAGCAAACCTGCTGCAAATGGAATCATTACCTGAAACATATGACCATTAATTGTCATTCTTGAGGACTCTTTCATCTTCTCTACCAGATTAACTGCTGAGTTAAATGGCCATTTGAGAAGAGTTAATGTGCTGCATCTCTTGAGTCTTGACAAGTGCACCTGATTCTGAAATTTCCACAGGAATGACCTTATATTTTGGTTCAGTGTTTTGGTGCAGAAATGGAGTCCTAGAAACTTTTTCAACCAAAGTAAAACTTACTCCATGGGACAGGTTGCAATTGTGATTGTGCTAGTTGCTGAGGATAGCTGGTCTAAAATATACTTGTGAACTGAGGAAATATACATGATATATGTTTAAGAACCAACTGGGACACTCTGAGAGAGACTCAAGACACAATCTATTCAATACTTGACCTCTATAAAACTCTCATTATTTTCTATACATCATGATGACATTCTAGGTCCCAAGGGATAAGCTTTCATTTAAATTTAACTTTTAATAACCTTGCAATGTCTGGATGAATCTATTTGTCCAGTGCCTATTTAGCCTGATAAATGACCACAAGTCCAATTGGGAAAGACAAGGAGATATATTCATGGCAAGCATCTGTGATAATATTGCTGAGGCATTCCTCAATGTTGTCTGCTTTTTCTTGGCTCAAAAGGGCCCGAATCTATCCTATCATGATGGCTGAGGTATTATCTCTGCTGGGCATAAAATGCTTGAGGTGATAAAGTTCAAGCAGAATCTTAGTAGGCTTTCCATTATTTCCTGTCATGTAAAACCCCCTTATCAGCTAGCAATAGCTATGTATTCCAATGCCTAGCCACATATTCCAATGGACCACCACTGTGATCAGCATTTGACTCTGATACTATCTATTTTAACCACATGCAATTTTTCTTAGACAGTTAAACATTGTTAAATGGTCATGCCATCCTGGTATACAATAGCCCCACTAAAAACCAAGTGGTGAATTTCAAATTCAGCATCTGTTACCAACAACTCCAAGAATATCCAGTAGTCATGTTGGTTCTCTCCAGTTTTCTGATACTTGATGAAGGGGCATTTCTTTTCATCCCTTTAGTAGAAAAGGGGATTTATATAGAATGCAGTTAGGAGTGAGTAGATAAAATGTATTCACTCCAGAAATCCTATATAACAAAATCTTTCCAATCATTGAATATCCAGATAATACATCAAAACTTGGGAAAATAGTTAGATGTCCCCTGCATTAACTTCCATACTCTATATTCCTTCTCTTTGTAGAATCTGTGAGAAGGCTAATGAAGCAGACATGAGGATGATGTAATGAAGTCAAAGCTCTACCACCATCCCTGAACAGGAATGCTCTGCTTACAAGGCCATGCTGGAGCATTTGCCCCTGGAGAGATGTCATCACTGATGGAAGCATCATAGGGACTTCCCTGGTTCCAGAATCCATGCCCTGGCTGTCTGGCTCTCAATCACATATGGCAGTGTAGGTGACTAATCACTAAAGGACCCTCTGTGCCTTTACATCCTATTCTGGAGATTCAGATTCACAGGCGAGAGCATTGGACAGGTCAGATTTAGACCCCATGTTCACACTTCAGACACTAGAGGTTGCTGAATAGGATATTAATTACATTTTCTGGGTAGGAGGACCTGCCTTGAATTTATCTTGAGATACTGGCTGCAAAGCCTCAGTAAGAAAATAACTGTTTTCCCTTCCTTTTCTCCAGAGTTGTAGAGTCAGACTCAGTATCCCCTCTGACCAGATGGAAGTGTGAAGAAAATTTAATAAGAGTGGGTGGCCATTTGTCCCTTTCTTTTGTGCTATAGCATAAGTGTGAGTGGAGAGGGTGTGGGATCATCATTCTTGAAATCCAAAGTATGTTTCAATATTAGAATTAGAGTATGGGTTTCAGTATTTGGTGACAGTTCCAGATTTCCTTCCTGGAAGAACCTGATACTATTGATGTCATCCTTATACCCTGAGAGGAAATGTTTTTGCTTCTAGTCATCCACACTCTCCAGGGGAAGTCACTGGCCAGGGCAGGTCTGAGATCAATGGCTGTGAACTGCCTGTGTGAAATTTGAAAAACTTATTGGCTTTAAGTTACTTTATTCTCACCAAAATGTTGATCTCCTTCTTGCAGCTGGACCCAGGAAGGGAAAAATCTGCACTGGCTTTGTCTCCTGCTCCTATTATACTCACCACTGAGGCAAATAAAGAAACAAAAATAGCCTTAGTGAGTCTAAGGGCTGTTTGACTTTAAACATTTTTTATTTTCTAATTGAATAAGAGTAAAAACAGTAGTTAAAATATACCCTTGGCTGTTGTCATGAAAATCACTGCAACAAATAAGACCCAAATAGCCAATTTTCTGTGGTTTCCAAGGATACAGCCACAATTAGAATTGTCATTTGCCAATCTTTTTTTTTTTTTTTTTTTTTCTTTTCTTCTTCTTTATTTCAAGGGACATTAAAACAAGACAATGGGATGGGAAGGGCCAGAGGGAAAGTTTTTCTTGCTAAAGTAAGGTTAGAGGGAAAGAGGAGGAGAGCTCTGAAAGAGATTCTGTTGATTCTTTTCAGATAGGTTTAAAGCAAATGGCTGAACTGACTCTGGCTCCTCTGAAGTGCATTAATTGAAAACAAAACAGGACGGGTCATGCTTCTGGTCTGAAAGGTCAGGATGGCCAAGTCTGTAAGCTGCCTGTTGTGGCCAGCCACGGTGCCGCGGGAAAATTCTCGGAGGCAGAGTTAAGCTTTTACTACTTTTACTTCTACTTTCTTAGAGCTTAGAGAGGGAAAGAAAGATTTTTCTTCTTAGCTTAGAGTAGAGTAGCTTAGAGTAAAGAAAGATAGAGCTTAGCTTTTCTTCTTAGCTTAGAGTAAAGATAGAGCTTAGCTTAGAGAAAGACTAGAGCTTCTTTCTTCTCTCTTCTTTCTTCCTTCTTCTGTCTTCTGTCTTCTGTCTTCTGTCTTCCTCGGGAGCCTCGGCCTTACTCTGACCAGTCATTACTTCTTCTATCTGGTTTCTTTTCTGTAACCGCTCTGCCTACGTTCTGGCCGCTCTGATTCTTCTGACCGACCGAGTGACTGCCCGGCTGACTGAATTCTCCGTTCTCCTAACTCGGACCGCTTTCACCCGGTTATATACCTTCAGGTTTGCGGGTGCCTACAGGTGCGTCACATACATATCAGGTGGAACCCATGGCTTCCAGCTAGCTACAACAGCCCTTCCTAATTAGGGCTCCTTCACAAGTCCTCTAACCATGAGATGGTAAGATCTTCCTACCTGCCTTGTTTGAATTTAGCTTTCGTTTACTAAGAGCTCTACAGAAAGTCTCTTATTTAATCTCCATAACAACCTTGTGAGGATGTGTGCTAGACACTTATTTTGGCCTACTAAATATCCATTCCACTGTTTTAATGTCAATAGAACTGTGATTTCCTTTTAGCAAATCACTTTTCCCCGTCTTACTGTGTTCAGTTAGACAGTAAATTAAGGTGCCCTACCCATGGTGGTGATATGAAACAAATCTCACCATTTAGAGTTAATTTGGGGTCAATAAATCTTGAACTGAGCTTTAAAATTGCTGAAAATCATTGCCACTTATTTGTTTTGCGAAAGTCCTGTATGAGACTACAATGATCCTGCTTGCCCACGCATTTTCTTGATTCTGTGTTTTGCTTCTTTGTTAATTCGGCAGATTGCTAAAATCCTTTTTAACAAATGACCGTTTTTGCTTATGCTAGCTAAATTCAAAAATAGTACCCAAAATAATACCCAGTATCATTCTTATTTTAAAATTTTTTTTTTTTTTTTTTTTTTTTTTTTTGCCATAATAGGTACTGAACTCAGGGGTGCTCTATCCCAAGGCTACAGCCCTAGACTTTTTATTTTTTGTTTTGAGATAGAGTCTAAATTGCCCAGGCTTGCCTTGAACTTTCAATCTCCCTACCTCAGTCTCCTGAGTTTCTGGGATTGCTGAGGTGCACTCCCACATCCAGCAATTCTCATTTTTTAATTTAAGAAAACTGAAATTCAGTTAAAAAGTAAATCCTTTGTTCAGCATTAGTCAGTAAATGATGGAAACTGGATTCAAATTCACACCTGTTTCCCACCCATCTCCGCCTCCACTATTTTCTTTTATGTGAATAAGTAAGTTGTCTTACTGGCTACACTCCAAGTCAGGGACTCCCTTTTCAACAGTGGAATCAAAGGTTGACTTTGGCAGAGAAAAATCTCATTGTTCACACTTCCCCTTTTGTGATGTGGTAAGTCTTTTCATACTTTTGATGATTTTTCTTTGTTTGTTTTTATTTCCTCCTGAGTAGGAGAGGGTGACAATAGCTGTCAAGAAATGGGATCAGATACTCTTTCTTTCAGAATGTACCCAAATCCCTCCCCATCTTCCCCTTCTCTTTTCTTCCTTTCTCCCAGTGTTCTTACTCAGGGTGTGATCCTCAGAAGAGAACTGAAATACAGATGCTTAAAAAGGTTATTAGAAAGAACTAGCTCTAAATCCTAGCACCACAAATTTTTAGCTTGTTATTGAGTGAGTTTTCTTTTCATTTGTGAAAATGGTAGATTGATGGTAATTCTTTTGTTGCCAGCTTAGAGATCCAGAAAGATAACTGCATTTGGAGGAAGGCAGCTGAACTGTCCAACTGCTACATCTGTCTGTTTTGACATCTCAGAGCTCCCTGTGTCCCTTACTGCCTTTCCAAATGTCCTCTATAACTTGGAAAAAGCCAAATTCCAAAGTGCAGCCTCTTTCCTGTCTCAGGTGGCCTGTGAATATACACAGAGAATACTGGAGTTTTTTTTGTTTGTTTGTTTTCCAAGTGAACCTTGACACCTAGATTAGAGGGTCCGAAGGATTCTAATTTACCAGAGTCACTTCTTTGTAGTTTCCAGGGTGCTGAGTCAGGAGTGTTAGTGTACATTTCTTGGGGTTCCATTATGCCCTATGTGCTCACTCATCTCCTCACCAGGGCCTAATGAAAGCCTGGCAGAGAGATTCCAATTCCCTTCTGCTTTTCATCTTAGCAGAAATTCACTTAGGCTTTAGGTGAGTGGATAATACTTTTTATTAATTCTGTAACAATATGCAATATATTGGATTTATTTCAGGGGTTTTGGGAGCTGTGAGTTAAAAATTCAAGTTGGCATCACTTGTACTGATGGTATGCTTCCTCACCCAGGGTTCTCCTGTCCTTGTTACTGAAGCTGCTCTCTTCAATTATACCAGTGGATAATATTATACACATTTGAAAGAAACCTCTCAATGAATCCTAGTTTTACTTTTTTTTTTCTTATTCAAGTGTCTTTCCGAATCCTTACTTCCTTCTTTGTTTTCCTCCTTTCCTGAAAAATATTTAGATACCTTTACTCTGAGTTATATCTGGTTTCACTTCTGATGAACTATGCTCTATTGATTAAAAAACAATTATAGTGTTTTAAAAACAGCATTGCTGAAGAATAATTCATTACAATAAGTTTAATCAATATTTAATATGTTGATGCTAATTCACAATAAGGCGGGGGGACACTAGAGAAAAATAGCATTAGATTAGGTAGAGGGAAGTAAAGGGAGGGGAAGGAGGGGATGGGATAGGAAAGATAGTAGAATGAAACAGACGTTATTACTGTATGTATATATGTGACTACATGACCAGTATGATTCTTCAACATGTACACTTTGAAAAATGAGAAATTATATCCCATTATTGTATGATATCATAGTGCATAAATACATTCTACTGTCATGTTTAACTAATTAAAATAAATTCAAAAAGTAATAAAAAAATTTAAATTGAATTAGATTTAACATATGCCTACATCCATGACATTATCACCCCATTCAAGATGGTGAATATATATGTGTGTATTCACTCCAGAACTTTCTTCCTGTCTCTTAGCAATAGCTCCCTGATGTTCTTCCATCCCCAGATGATCACTGAGGTGCTGTCACTGCTGATTAGTTTGAATTTAAAAAAAATTATATAAATACACAGTACAACCTTTACTGATAAAGGGTATCCACAACAAGCTACCATCCTTCTTAATTACATTTATCATCATACTGATATCTTTACTCTGATTCAACATTACACTGAAAGTTCTAGATTGTACAATAAATAAAGAAAATGAAGTAAAAGAGATACACTTGGAAATAAATAAATAAAACGATCTCTATTCTCAGAACATTATTTTCTGTGTACAAATGTCCAAAGCTCTGCAGAAAAGTTCCCAGAAGTAACAATTCTAGCAAAGTCATAAGATACACAGTCAGTACACAAAAATCAATAATTCTTGTATCTAATAGCAACAAACAAGTAGAAACTGAAATTTAAGAAGTAGTACTGTATATAATAGTTTTCTCCAGAACTGAAACATCTAGGCATAAACTTAATAAAATATGTACAGGATCTCTATGCTAAATTGTTAATGCTGAGGGAAAACAATCAGAGAATATAATAAACCAATAGAAAGATATACCATTCATGGATTATGAAATTCAATATTTTTAAGATGTCAATACTCTATAAATTGATTTGTAAATTCAATACAATCCAGATAAAAAAATAACAGCAGTATTTATAAAAGGATTCTAACATGTATACAGAGTGTAAAAGAAACTAGAATAGCCAAAATAAATTTATGAGAGAATTCTGAAAACTCATATTGTCTTCTATTAATATTTAATTTTAGTGTTGCTATAGCCAAATCATATTGTCAAAAAGTTGGTGCACAGACCAATGGACCAGGTTTTCACGTTCAGATATTGACTGAAAAATAAGTATCATTGATTTTTGACCAAGGTACAAAGGCAATTCAATGGATTTAGGATGGCATTTTCAACAAATGGTGATGGAATGATTAGATATCCTTATTAAAAAGAATAAATTTTGATCTATTCCTGATATCTTAGACAATAATTAAGTCAAAATGGATCATGGACTAAGTATATCCTAAAGATACAGAATTTTTAGGAAAAAAAATCTTCATGATTTTTAGGCAAAATGTTCTTAAACCTTACATCAAAAAGCACAGTCTCTACATTTTGATAAATTGGGCCACGTCAAAATTCAAAATATTTGCTCTAGGTAAGACACTGTTAATGAAACAAAAAGGCCAGATGCAGGTAGAAAAGGAATGCTCCCAAGTCAGTTACCTGAAATAGGACATGTTATATGATTAATTCTCAAAACTCTATAATAATAAATAAAATGAAAATCACAGGCAAACATTTTTACAGGCATTATAGCAAAGAAAAAATAGAAACATGGCACATAAATATATGAAAAGAAACTCTCCTTTTTAGTCATTAGGAATTGCAAATCAAAGACACAATGAGAGGCCACTGCACACTTAGTCAAAAGGCAAAAAGATATGAAGTAAGCAAAAACTGGAAAAGTGTCATGTTGTTGAAGATATAAATCAACTGGCACTTTCCTACGTTTCAGGTGGGAAAATAAAATGAGAAAGCCATAATGGAAAACTATTTTTTTAAAAAATTTATTAGTTCTAATCAGTTTTCATGACAGTAGAAAGCTTTTCCATTCATTGTACACAAATGGAGCAGAATTTTTCACTTCTCTGTTGTACATGAAGTGGAGTCACACCATTCGTACAATCATACATGTATCTAGTTAATCATGTACACCTCATTCCACTGTCTTTCCTACTCCTTTGCCCCTTCTCCCCTCCCCTTTGCCCCATCCAAAATTACTCCACTCATCCCATGCCCCACCCCCACATGGATTTGCCATCCACATATCTGAGAAAACATCTGGCCCCTGTTTTTCTGAGATTGGCTTGTTTTACTTAGCATGATATTCTCCAGCTCCATCCATTTACCTGCAAATGCCATAATTTTATTCTCTTTTAATGCTGAGTAATATTCCATTGTATATTTGTACCACAGTTTCTTTATCCATTCATCTATTGAAGGGCATTTAGGTTGCTTCCACAGTTTAGCAATTGTGAATTGTGCTGTTATAAACAATGAAGTGGCTGCATCACTGTAGTATGCTGTTTTTAAGTCTTTAGGGTATTTTATAAATTTTATGAAGTAAAATACATATTTACCCTATAATTCTACTTCTAGGTATTTATTGTAGAGACATAAATACTTGAATTTGTGCAAAAACATTTACACGAATTCACATTATAAAAATGATTGTTTAGAACTATGTTTCATAATCTTCCAAACTGAAAATAACCCGTGTTTCTTTCAGTGGGTGATAAGCCAAACATTCTATGGTACATGGCCTATTCATACAATAAGGACACTACTCAGCAAAACAAAACAAACAAACAAAACTGATATACACCACCACATAAATAAACCTCAAATACATTATGTCAACTCAAAGTTATATATTGCATAATTTTATTAAATGATACCTAAGAAAACCCAAAACTATCAGGGGATTAAAAAAAAAAAAACCACATTGGTTGTGTAATTGAGGTAGAGGGAAGGTATGACATCAAATGGGCATCCTGAAGAAATTTTGGTCTAAGAATTAGTCTGTTTCCTGATTGTGGAGGTGGTTACAAAATTGTGTGAATTCTGTATATTTGTTAAAACTCAGTACTGCACAACTACCACAACAAAATGAACGTAGCAGTATATCATTAAAACATTCTTAATTTTTTTTTTCAGAAATGGATCTTGTATAGTAGATTCCTTAAAGGGATTTTTTTTTTTTTTTAAGAGCAAGCTTCCACCTCATTGGATGTTAGAATGTTAGAAGTTATTACCCAGTGTGTTACATATTGTTTCCAACAGTCATGGGGGTCTCTATACATTCTAATTTCCTTCAGATGTAGACAAGACTCACCAACGTGATAATCAGAAAATTGATGCTTCTTTGTTAGAGAAGGATCTACCTCTTGAAAAATTATGGCCACAGTCTGCCCTTTCAGGCCATAAGCACAGTTTAGCAGGAGAATAATAGTTTATACTGAGAGATCAAGTAAGCTTAAATAACAGAAACCAACCTAATGTCCATAAACATGTCATAATCAGAGGACATTCAAGGAATAATGGGTGTAGCTGGGCATTTGGGACCTGCTGGCAACAGCACGTTGGGGCTATTAAATCTAGCTTTCCAGCCCTGATGGAGCTCATTAGCTGCTTTACTAGAGATTGGTATGTTTTATTTTTCCTAAAGCTATCAGAAATGTTCAGTCCAAAAGCTAATGTGTGTATTACTGTTTTGCTGGATTTCAAGCCCTTTCTCATTAGAAGCATTGATATGGATTAAAAGTTCTTTACCAAATATCAGGTTCCGTTGCCATGGAATAATTCTTGGCCTCTCTAATGGTAACTAGAGAGTCCAAGACTATCATTCAGATTAATTGGAATAACATGAAATGGAAAAGTTAATGGGGGAGCCAGGTTGTTTGAGGTATCAAAGTAAGATATTATCACCATTCTGTTTTTCTTCCTGACTCTTCTTCCCTCCAGAAAAGGCAGTGACTACAAGCAGAAGTAATAAATACTCCCTGAGGCTGGTTAGTGCAGAGCTGATTTCCATGAATCACGACCTCTGCCCACCACCACCTTATTTTTGAGCAGTGCTAGAAGAAAAGCGGCCAAATGTGCTCAAAGCTGGTGCTGCCAATGGTATTTTCAGTACACTGGCTCTGCTTCAGCCTAGATATGGCACAGCCTTTGCTGCCACTGAAATTGAACCCGAGATGTACTTTCTCCTCAAGGAGAGTTCTCGACAGTTGTTATTCTCTTTCACTGGCTTCTAATTTTCATCTATTTTGTGATTAGGGTTCAGTCCCACTATGTGCCCATCTGTCTTCTTTTGATGCCTAGCCCACCAATCCTATGTGATCTTAGAATCATTTTCTGTTTTTATCCAGTAAGACTTCTACTACTCTGTCTGCTATAGGGTTCTGCTGCTATAGGCTGCCTGCTACTTGGGGCAACATTTTTTTTGGTGGGGGGAAACTTGAAGAATCCCTAAACATGGTCTTTGGAGGAGGAGAGAGGGACATATGCCATTTCATTTACTTAAGTTGCCACGAGAATTATATTCAAGGACTTCCAAGGCTTTCAGTGGAGGACATTTTGATTTCTCATGGGGGACGTGATCTGGAAAAGTACCAAATCCCCTAAGCAGGAAAAGTACCAAATCCTCCAGCTGTGTGAATGTTGGCTGCTATTGACTCACAGCTCTTCTTTCTCTATAGAAAATTACTAATGGCAGATGGAAAGGTGCTTTACTGCTGAAGGTTGGCTGCTGCCCTTCAAAGCCAAGGCAGCTAGTGAGCAAGGACTGAGTGATAATGGGGGTGCACAAACCAAGTCTATTGATCTCAGGTTTGGGTAACTCTGTCTTGAGATATATGTTCCAGAACCCTCTGTGAATAAGATTTTTTATCTTAGAACACAGTGTCATGATCCATTTTACACGTCAATTTGTTAAACATTCTTTCTGGGTGTGTCTGTGGACCATTGGCAGAAGAGAATAGCATTTCAACTTGTAGATTTAGCAAAACAGATGTCCTTCCTCTTTATGGGTGAGCGTCATTCAAACTATTGAGCATCTGTACAAAACAAGAAGGTAGAGGAAGGTTGAGTTCACTGTTTACCTGGAATGGGTCATTGTCTTTTCCTGCCTTTGGCACTCCCAGTTCTCAGGCCTTGGATTGAAATCTATAACTTTGGCTCTTTGGTCTTCAATTCACACCACTTACTAGCTTTCTTGGATCTCTAGCTGGCAGATGGTAGATCAGGGGACCTCAGCCTCCATGAGCACATGAGCTAATAACATAATAAATTTCTAGACAGAGATAACATATGTATTTATATTTCCCTTTATCTTTTTATATTTCTATATAATTCTAATCTGTCATTTCTCTCTCTCCCTGTACACATGCACATGTACACACACACACACACACACACACACACACAAAACCCTTTTTGGTTCTGTTTATCTGGAGAACCCTAATAATTTTTTCCCATTTTTTTTCCTCTCATTGTTCTTCTTCTCTGATTTTATTACAGGGTTAGCCTGAAGAATACTCTCTTAGTAAATCGTGTACACTCAATTCTTTTTAAATCTCAAGCTCTGCTTTTTGAACAGCTTGTTACTAATCATCAACTTTTTGGAACTGTTGCTATTTATTGTATCTGGCTCTGATGCTCACCTCTTTTTTTCTAGCACAGTTTTTAACATTCCCTTACTCCGAGAGGTGGTCTGAGGGCTGTGGTCTCTTCAGAGGCTTTCATTTCTGTTAGATAGAGTCTGTTTAGGAGACATCTGACTTGGACTAACTCAAACTCATGTTAAGGCAATGTGCACAGGCAACATGGACTGTTCAGGAAAGAGATGAAGGAGGCATTCTGAGTTTGCATATTTTTATTTAAGACACACTTTAGTTATCATGTTTGGTTATCAATTCATGGTACATTTATCAGTAATGTATTAAAGAAGTGTACTGAATACTACTTAATGTAAAAGTAAATTTGCCAGAGTGTACCACTTTTCCTATTTGTAGACTCCAAATTACAGTTTTTAGCTATTATGAATAAAATGTTACTAAATGCTAAAAAAAAAGAAAAAGAAATGAGGCAAAATTTTATAAATAAATCCAGAGAACAATTAGTGCAAGTAGAAGCTGTCCTAGAATATTTCAGTTTTGAGAGTACAAGAGTCCAAAGTGATTTCCAGTGAAAGGCACTTTATAGGCAAGGATGATGTATAGATTTGTACAGAATTATATAAGAATTAATTTTACACAGGGTAGCCAAGGTAATTCTTTGGTTATTACTTATTGTGGATCCTATTAGATATCCACACATTAGCTCAGATGTTTGCAGATAGGCAAACATCTCTATTAGATTTTTATTTATTTATCACTCTCCTTTGTCTTTCTTTGCTTCAGAAAAAATAGGTGCTCATTTTTATCTTTTGCATCTTGACTGTCACATTTTAAGCCCTTTATACAATATATTTCAGTCCCATCTCCCCTGACCTTATATTTATTTGAACATTCTTGAATATGTTGTATTGACGAGCAGTATTCAAAAACTTTTGTGCTACTTTTAACTCAAAAGGTCATAGGGAATGTACTTAATGAATCATACATGTCAGTAAGAGCACCAGTTAGCCCAGAATTCATAGGCCTACGTTCATGATACCCTGTCTATTAGAGGACAGTGGGTAGAATAGGGTACAATTGTACCAGGAAAAGGTGCTATCTCTGGAGGGCAGTATATACATGGTACAGGAAAAGAAGGCAGAGGTTCAGATTCTGAAAGACTAGCAAGCAGCAATCAGGAAGATCTCTGTTGTTACTTAGCCCCGTGACCAATACCCAAGAACTAAAATAAATGCACTGTTCTAGGTTCTCTTTTTTCTAACTGCTGACTTGGTGTCTAGACCACATTTTATCATTTACCCTTCAGAGTCAACATGATTGTGGGTGTATAGATATAATTTTATGGTCATGAAGACTTCACAATACTTTTGAAAGAAATATTTTCTTCCCCCCATCCCAAGAAAAATTAGTCAGATCACATCAACTTTCAGAAGATTGACAAATGTCAGAGTGTTATTCCTGCAAAATGATTCAAAATAATTACATTATAGACTTATTAAACAGGTGTCCCAATTACAAAAGCACAGAAATGCTTAGGATGCAGTGTCAGACATCTCTGGGGCCCTTCCTAACTCTTGGAATCATCTCTGATTTCAGATGTCCTTCAGTGGATAGTCCTTTGGGACTGTGTGTGTGTTTGTGTGTGCATGCATGCACGCACATGAGCACGCATGTGCGTGCATTGGGGATTTAACCTAGGGCCTTGCTTTTGCTAGACAAGTGCTCTACCAGTAAGGTACACCCCAGCCCCTCCTTTTGGACTTTGATGAACTGCATTTGAGCATTTCATCCGTCAGCATAGGGGTGAAATGTCTTTCCCTTTGTGTTAGATTTCTCTAACACTTTCAGGAACCTGTGAGTTAAGTAAGCATGGGTGCATACTCTTGAAAAGAAGGGAGTTAGTGATCCTAGGGGCAGACCTCCACAAATAGGTAATGGAATGGGCTGATGTTTGAGTACTTCTGGTCAATCCTCATGGTGAAAATCATTACAGGTGAACTCTGTATGTTTCTTAGAAGGTTACAGAGAGAATCTTGCCCATTACTATCAGGTGTGGTCTTCAGAGTATCTCTTTATATTAAAGCATTCTCTTTCCCTCTGTCTCTTGGGTCCCTCACTCCTGCATCCCAGACTAACTCTAAAATTAAAAACCTGCTCACAGATCTTTGCCTCTGACTCTGCTTTTTTGGGGACCCCACATTAAGATAGCATCAGGTGTGGCCTTAGAAACTATATGCATACAATGGATTGAGCCCAGCTGCCCACAGCAGTGAACTAGATAACACAAACTTTTGTTGCCTATTCCTCTCTCCTTCACTCTCTCCTTTCTCCTCCTTCTTATATCACTTCCTGAGTAAATTCAAGATACTAGTTCTTGCTCAGGTCTTACCACTGGGTGAATCAAAACATAGACAGGATGGAGCAGAAGTGATAAGAGAAATGGCAAGAATGTTTTAAAGAAGCCAAAGGGTAGAGAAACTTCAAGAATAGGGATCAATGCCACTAAGAGCTGTAGAAAGGTCAAATAAAATGAAAATTGAAAAGCAAAGGGAAAAAAAAAGAAATTCAGTATTGGAAGGATATAGGCAACCTTGGAATAGAGTTGTCAATGCAATAAAGAACGTAGAGTTTCCCTATATTGTTGAAATTATTTCAAAACTCCTTTCTCTGGTTTTGAGCTTCAAACTTCATCTTCTTGAATCTCCAGGCTATAAACTTTAACCTTTCCAATCTACAAGGAGAAATAATCTGTGCTAAAACATACAATTTAGCACTATCCCTTTTGTCTCTCCCAATTTGCTTTGCATTATATTTTTATGACAAAAAATTATACCACTTCCTTTGGATCTGCACCAGTCCAATTTGCTAACCTTTTCTTGTATTTCTTCCCTGCCGTTTTCATTTGTCTGTCACTGCCTAATTGTTTGGTTTCCCTAATTTACATGATTGTCAATGACTCACTTCCTTCTTCATCAAAATTGGTCTTGATGCCTTTAGACTTGTGAATCAGCCTCATCTTTAAAGTCTTATCATTAAGAGTTTCTAAGCTCTGGAATTTGCTGTGTATGTTAGAGGGGTATTAAAGAAAAATACATTGTTAAGGGTTTTTGGCTCTTTTTTGATATGAAGTAAGGAGAATGAGAAGATTCTTGCTATTCATTAAAGAAGAAGATTCAGAAATGGCACATTTAGTGATAATGAAAACTATCTTGCAGAGCTGAGGAAAGCAGTTTCTTCAGAATTTTATTTTAATCTTTAATTTGATAGTTTCTTTTCTCTCAATGTTTCATGCATTTTTGTCAATATCTAATTCATCTATACTTCCCTACTATGCACTGTACACCATCCTTTGTGTGCACGAAATCAATTCTACTGGCAACATGAGTAATTATTCTGATTATTGTAAGTGGATATGCTTAATCGGCAATTATGCAGCACTGAAAATTTTCTGTGCACACTGGGAACAAAAAAGCAAAGAAATTCTGCAAGAAACCCATGCATAGGGTCTCTAAGGTCAGGATAATCTTTAACCTTGCAGAAGTGGATGATTGGGAATGAAAAGAGGGAATTTCTGGTGTCATGTTAATGTTCTGTTTCCTGATGTGGATGTTGGCTACACAGGTGTATTCAATTTAGAAAATTCAATCAGTTTAACACTTATGGTTTACATAAGTTTATGTATATATTTTATACTTCAATAAAAACTTCCAAAACAAACACAAAAATGAAACCACAAAGTTATTAGATGTGAACATAGGATAATTATTTTATAACTTCAGAATGGCAAAGTCCTCTCTATCTATGACTCATAAATCAAAAATCAACACAGAAATGACTCACTAAATTGACTATAAAAGAGGAAACATACCAAACAAGGTCAAATGATAAATGTCAAATTAGGAAATATATTTGCAGCTTTGTGCATTACCACAAAGGGCTAAATCTCCTCGTATACAAACAGCTTCTAGAAATCAGTAAGTAAAAGAACTACCTAATTGAAAATGCATTTGAATAAATCTTTCATATTACCCAAATGAGATAGAAATGGCTCTTAAATATAGGCTAAGATGCTCAGCATCTGTTACAGTAAGAGAAATGCAAATGAAAACTCCAAGAAAATATCACTTTTAACTCATTATATCAGAAAAGATGTTTGAAGAAGTTCGGTAACTGTATAAAAACAGATGATCCTAACTATTGCTTGTGAAATTACCTTTCTTGTACATGTATCAATTGACTTAGGTACAAGGGTATTGAGGGAAGAAGTGCTTGTAATAGCAAAAATATTGTAAATAGAGGTAAATTTGTTTTGTTTCTATGTGTATAAACATTTTTCAAGATGTACACACAATCTGAAAGAGTTCAATGAGAATTAGATGGCTAGAGGATGAAGGGAGAGACTTCACTTGTCTACATTAAAGTTTAGTTGAAAATTTCTCAATGGAAAATTAATAAATAGATGAGTTAAACTAAACAAGAACAAGAAGAAAACAAAACTGAAGTCTAATGTAAATTACATTAAATGGCAGATAATACTGTTGTGAATATATTCATTAATATGGTAAATATCACTAATTCCAGGGGGGCATGGCAATAGTTATAAAATTATAAAAATATAATATATAAAGTAGAAAAACAGAAGAATGTAAAAAATAGGATACCACTATACGTTGTCTATCTTTGGCAGGAGTTTAGGAAAACGTCTATTCTAATGTACCATGCTTGTCAGTCTGTGAATTGACACAAAATTGAAAATTTGGCTATAGGCATCAACATATGAAGTTATTCTACTTTTAAGCAATTTATCTCTAGACTATAATGGAAAAGTCACACACTAGTATGAACAACACTGTTACATGTTATTTTTAATAACAATATTAGTATCAAACAATGAGCAATCAATAAGGAACTGAAAATAAATTAGCATATATTTTTAAAAAAATATTTATTTATTTGCTTTAGTTGTACACAAAGCCTTTATTTGTATGTGGTGCTGAGGATCAAATCCAGGCTGCACACGTGCTAGGCGAGCGCTCTACTGCTGAGCCACAACCCCAGCCCAAATTAGCATATATTTATATAATGAACTAAACAAAGTTATTGACAAAAACCCTGCTCATAGAAGCTACTTAAAGGCATGAAAATATGCTTAAATATATGTTAAGTAATTAAGATATGAAGTATTGCATCATCTAATCACAATTTGGTAAACTTTTGTAGAAAGTTCTGGAAGCAAATATCTTTAATTGGTGGAAAGATAAGTAATTTTCATTTTCTTTAAATATTTAAAAAATGTTGCATATTAGGCATATTTTACTTTGTAATCAGGACGATGAACAAGACAAACAAGGAATACTTCAAGGTCTGGAAAGACCACAGTCATTCCACAGCCATTCGATGCCTTTTTGTGGTGCTGTTTTCCTGCAGGTAGTATGCGGACCATTTTGGATGGACAGCTTTGTTCCATTCTGAAGGGTCCCTGGTAGCCATTTTCATGGAGAGAAATGTTGAAAGATTTATTTCAGAAAAAGCTTTTTTGTCATCTGTCCAGTGGAGCACTTAGATAGATTCTTGGCTCAGTTTCCAGGAGGGCAGAAGCAAATTGCCTCTTCTGATATTTCCCAAACTTACCCACAAGTGCAGTTGGTAAAAACAGCTGGTCTCAGGAATGCAGTGAGTTACTTGCTGCCCTAGGTAATGTTGGCTGAACAGAGCCCACTCTGGCATTTGGCATTCCGGGCCCTTCCTTCAAGCTGATCCCAAGAGAGGTGTGTAGTGATTCCTCCCGTGAGTCAAATGCTGTGATAGACATCTCCCAGAAAATGGCCTAGTTTAATTTGCAGAAAATTGTGTAGAGTTTCAACAAAGTACCTATATGTATCCACTAGTGGACTGAAATAGGAATGATGTAATAGCAAAAATATTGTAAATAGAGGTAAATTTGTTTTGTTTCTATGTGTATAAACATTTTTCAATGTTTTTGTTTCAAAATGTTTTTTTTCAACATTTTCAATAAAAAGAGGAAAAACTTTGAAGTTAGAAAGGCCTGTAAGTGAATTCTTATTCTGTGCCTTGCTCATTATTCAACCTAGTTCACCTTTCTTATATTTTCTTTTCTTTTCTTTCCCCCACCCTCTTATTTCTTTCTTTTTGCTGGGGTACTAGGGATTGAACTCAGGGACAGTTGGCCACTGAGCCACATCCCCAGCCATATTTTTCTATTTTATTTAGAGACAGGGTCTCACTGAGTTGCTTAGTGCCTTGCTTTTGCTGAGGCTGGTTTTGAACTCATGATCCTCCTGCCCCAGCCTCCTGAGCTGCTGGGATTACAAGTGTGCGCCACTGTGCCTGGCCCTAGTTCATCTTTCTGAGCCTCAGTTTCTTCATCTATAAAAACAGATCATCAATATCTAGTATGCTGGGCTGAAGGCTTATACAAAGAAATGTAGAGGAAAACCTCAGACTCTTCACAAGGTGACCCTGCCCCATGCCAGGCTCTTATCTGGAGGGGGTTACATGTCTTCCTTCCTTCCTGCCTTCCTTCCTGTACTGGGAATTGAATGCAGGGTTGGTCTATCTCTGAGATACATCCCCAGCCCATTTTTTAATTTTTACCTTTTATTTTGAGACAGGGTCTTGCTAAGTTGCCAAGGCTGGCCTTGAACCCTCCTGCTTTAGCCTCCTGAGTCATCGGGATTACAGGCATGTGCTACCATGCCCAATTGGTTCATATTTTTTCTTAAATTTGATAATCACTTCCCAAACATCTCCTATTTCACTGCATCTTAATTTTAGACATTAATTTTTCTAAACTAAACATATCAATTTGATGAAAAATTGATTTGTATTTGTAGAAAAAGATGAGAATAAAATCCTGAAGGTATGTGTTGACAAGCTAAGACATAATTTAGTAATACTACATTAAAATTCAAAATTCAGTAACTAACTGAAAACCACTTTTGAAATGACATAAAATATGTCTATATTTCAGTACTACTTTTAAGTTAACTTATAGAAAAAATAACTTTTGGTGTAGAGTTCTATGAACAGTTTAAACATACAAATATTTGAATAACCCCATAATCAGGGTTGCAGGATGGTTTCATTTTACTCAAACAATTCCCTGATCTGTTCTTTTGGAGTCAAATTGTCTCCACACCCTTAACCTGTGGTAACCATCAATCTATTCTACATCACTATGTAACCATGGTTTGGGCTTTTTCAAGAACATCATATAAGTGGAATTGTACAGTATGCAACATCTTGAGACTGGCTACTACAAGATCCATCTAAATTGTTGCAATGGTTTCTTATTTAATGTTGAATCGTATTCCAATGTGTGCTTGTATGATGGTTTGTTTAGTCACTTATCTGTTAAGGAGCATCAAGACTGTATACAGGTTTGGGCACTTATGAATAGAGCTGCAATAAACATTCATGATTAGGTTTTAATCTGACAATATGCTACTTTTTAAAGTACATGCCTAGGATTGGGATTGCTGGATCACATACTAAGTGTATATTTAATTTTAAATAAAACTTCCAAACTATTTCCTAGAGTGGCTGTCTCATTTTTCATTGCTGTCAGCAATAGGAAAGATGTGATTGTTTCTCATCCTTACCTACACCCAGTATTGGTATTTTTTTTCTCTTTTGTCTTTGTGTTTACAAACATACAAAGACAATTCAACAGAGAGGGAAGATTTTTTTTAAAGGTCCATATACTTTTAGGGTTGTTATAGTTTTGTGGTGAATTAATACTTTTATCATTATGTAATACATATCTTTATTCCTGGGAAATTTTTTGCTCTGATACTTCCTGGTCTGAGATTGATATAGCCATTCCAGCTTTGTTTGAATGCTTTTTTCATTCTTATTTTCATCCTATCTATGTATTTGAACTGTGTTTTTTTTTTTTTTTTTTTTTTTTTTAAGAGATCAGATACTTGAGGGCTGTCTTTCTTACTCTCTCTGGCAATCTTTCATTTTTGTGTTAGACCATGTATATTTACTATATTTATTAATATTTATATTTAGAGTGACCATTTTGTTCTTTGATTTCTGCATATGACAATTTTTATGCCTCTGCCTCCCCCCGTTTTTTTTATTATTAGAACAACACTTTTTGTTAATAAATTTTCATTCATCTATTGTATTTATGTCCATGTCTTTTGCTTTTTGATTTTTTTTCTTGCTAGCTCTAAGAATTATAAAATACACACTTAATTTTACACAGTCTACTTAGAATCAATATACGTTACTTCAGGTGGAGTGTAGAAATTGTACAACCACATAGTCCTTTCACCTTTCACTTTTTAGAGTTTTAAAACCCTGTAAGTGCCATTAAAAAAAAAAATCTCAACTGTCATATATCTTTCAAAGAACCACAAGAGAGTTGTTTACTACATTTACTCAGATACTTGCCATTTTATTACTGATGTTCCTAGCCTCCTTCAGATGTCATTTCCCTTCTATTTCAAGAAATACCTTTAGTCTTTCCTTTAGGCTATATCTGCAGCAATAGGTTATGTTGTTTTTTTCCCCTTCATCTAAGACTGTATTTTTATGAATTTGATTCCTGAATGATATTTTTCTATCATATAGAACTATGGATTGATAGTTCTTCTTTTTACCACCTTAAAATATTATTTAACTGTGTTCTTGACTCCATCATTTAATGAGAATTCTGCTGTAACTTGAATAAATGTTCCTCTATAACTAAGACATAATTTTTTTTTCTGGCATGTTTCTAGACTTTTTCATTGTCTCAGGTATTTGTTTATGATGTGTCTGTGTTTGGATTTCTTTTTATTTTTCCTATTTAAAATTTGCTAAGCTTCTTGAATCTGTAGGTTTATATCTTCCAAAAATTGGGAGATTTTAGTCATTATTTCTTCAAATAGCCCCTTCTGGGCTAACAGTGATATGAACGCTTAATCAATGAATAAAGTTTTCTAAGAATCTGTTCAGTTTTTTCAAACTTTGTTTTTCTCGTTTATTCATATAGAATAACTCTTTTTTTTTACATATCTTCAACTTTACTGATTCTTTCCTCTGTTATTTCTTTTATGCTATTGAGTCCATTCTGTAAGTGTCTATTTTAGGTCATGGTTTTACTTTATAATTTCTAAAATTTCAATTTCATCATGCTTTATGCATTTTATTTCTGGGATTTTCTAAATTTCTATTTGTTTAAAGAGAATTTACTGATGTTTATTTGGGAATTTTTATGATAGATGTTTTGATGTGTTTGTTGAATAATTTCAACCTCTAGTCATTCAACATCTAGTCTTGATTGACTTTTCCCAAATAAGTTAATATTTTTTCTTCTGATTCTTCCCATGGAAAATCATTTTGAACTGTATTCTGGACCTTTGGAATATTGTATTGTAAAACTAAGAGTCAAATTGAAATCTTTGAAAAAAAAATTGTGTATATTTTTTAAGAGGTAATTTACCTGGCTGGATTCAAACAACAAATTTCAATCAAACTTCTGTGAATGCAATTTCAATATTAGTTCCCTTTTCAAAGTCTTTTGTAGAGAGCTCCTTGGATCTACCCCCATATCTGTGCCCCTAGCTGCCAGTCTGGAACATAGCTGGCAACGGCTATCTTGGTTCAGTTTTCAAAGTCTTTGGTTTGTTTCTTTAGAATTAGATCCATACATGTGTAGTTTGGAAGTGGGTCCAAGAGTTTTTAACACCATGTTTTGCTTTCTTAAGCTCCTGCCTTGCTGTGATCTTTTCCTGGGTGTTTTCTGGTCTTATGGGGCTCTGTTCTTCTGTTTTTTTCAGCCAGAAATCTGGATATACAGTTAACCTGCTGTGTCATGACTGGAACCACTTCCATGACCAGGAGGTGGGAGGTGAGAGAGAGGATGCGGGGGAAGCAATGGCTGTTTTCCTCATTTTCTTGAGATCACAGATTCTCCTATTGCCAAGGAAGTTTCCTCTCCTTGACAGTATTAGGTGCTTGCTGTCCCAACTGTGCCATGTCTTAAATCCTGGTTAAGTGTCATTGTTCTGCCTTACCTGGAATTGAAGTTAATCAATCAAACCTTTTTAGATTCTCTAAAATGGTATCCCATTTCCCTCATTGTGCCATAATTATTTCTTGAAAGCTTACCATGAACAAAGTTCTTTTTCCTTTTTTGTAAATGGATTACATACACATACTCTAAATTCTTAAAGTTGAATTTCCAAGGACTTGTCAAAATGTTCCAAAACACCAACTTTCAACTGTTCTTACACACGCTTAGAATCCATGAGACTCAAACTTTTTGGGATCCTATCACTTCTTTATTTAATACAGTCATGTAGAGGAAGAGAATCCTGTCTGAAGGGCTGCTCACTTACATGCCTTATCTCACAAAATTGTTCTTACCTGCTTACCTGAGCTGTGTCTATGGCTGAGAGAATGTCACAAGAGGCATATTATTAAGTGCTATAGGATAAAGAATCTCACCTTTATACACACTTAGTGAAGTTATCTTATGTAATATGGTGTGCTAAGGGATTTATTTAAGGGTTTCCAGAACCAAAATACAAGAACAAATTGGAGAAGAGAAAATCAACTTTCCCTACTTCATATTCAAACACAATTGTGATCAGCCCTCTTATAAATATAACCAAACACATAATTGAGTTTGTCTTCCTCTTCTGACTCACACATATTATAAACATAGTACAAATTCTTCATCTGCCCTTCATCTATGCCCTTTCTTAGTGACATTAAATCTCCTCACAAGATGGAGTCTGTTTCCCACTGTCTGAATCTGGACTGGCTCTGGGACTTGCTTTGGCCATTAGAATGTGGTAGATAGGATGCTGTGCATGGTCCAAAAGGCAAAGAAGCCTTTTGTGCTTCTGTTCACTCCCCAAGGCCACCAGGCACTAAGCTTAGGACAGTCGTGGGAGGATGGAAGACCATATGGACCACAGATGAGCCCTCTGAGTTAAGCCCAGTCTCTGCCCAAACCACTCTGTTTCTGCACAACAGAGTGCACCTAGTTCAGATATCTAAGCCAGACCCAGATCTGCAGATTTACCCAGTCACTCTACAGATAAAAGAGCACCGATAAAATATTGTTTGAAGCCAACACATTTTGAGCACTATGTTATGCATGAAAATCTGACACATGAAATAAAAATGATTTTATCTATTGAATGTAGAAACCCCACTCTTAAGTTCCTGATTAAATGAGTGATATTTCCGGCACCTTTAAAATCCTACCAGTCACCATCAGCATATCTCTAGGAAGGTGACAGTATATATATATATATATATATATATATATATATATATATATGTATTTTTCCCCCCAAACATTTCATGGCCCACATTTTGCCACTTCGGCCATCATTGCCATCAGAATGCCACAGTGCGTGGATCGCTATCTTTTGCATCTATTTTCATTCTGAGAAGCAAATGAGATTGACTTGCACAGAATGACTCTGTTGATTTGAAGGAGAAAAAGAAGGCTGTAATTGAGACTCTGCATACAGTGCCGTCCAGACTCACATTTTATATTCTCAGCTCTAATTAGCTCTTTTGGAGCAGATTGTTTGCAATGAGCTCCAGAAAATTGAGTATGATTTACTCAAGGCAAACAGGGTTCAGTTGTTAACCTTTCAGTATTTAATGAGGCAACATCTTAAGGATGAACAACAGTAAACAAGGAATCTCGTCAATAAGAATCAAGACTGTGCCAGAATCCAATTTTATACCAAAAAAAAAAATAAAAATAAAATAAAATAAATAAGTCTCTGGAGAAAAATAACTTCTCTGGCATGAAGTGATTCTGTGGGAAGTACTGTAAAAAACTATCATCCTAACTTTAATTTGGGGGGTGTCTACTATTCAGAGGCAAATATAAAGCAGGCAATGTTTTCATTCTGTGGTAGAAGTTGAAGAAAAAATGGTAAATAGAAAAAAAAGTGGAAATAAAGTTTGTGACTTCATAGAAATGTAACAGTGTTCTGCAAGAATGGGAGTTCTGTTTTTTTTTTTTTTTTTCTCTTACCACATTTTTAAATTTTGTACCAGAGATTGAACCCAGGGACACTTAACCACTGAGTCACATCACCATCCCTTTATATTTATTCACTTTTTATTTTGAGACAGTCTTACTAAGTTGCTTAGGGCCTTGCTAAGTTGCTAAAGCTGGCCTTGAACTTTCAATCCTCCTGCCTCAGCCTCCCGAGCTGCTGGAATTACAGACATATGCCATCTTACCTGGCTCTTTCCACATTTTTTATTGGTGCATTATATCTGTACATAATGATGGGATTTGTTGTTACATATTTACATATTTGTACATGTATAAAATATAACAATATAATTTAGCCAATATCACTCCCTAGCTCTTCTCAGGAATTATGAGTTTTAAATATAGCCTTAGGCATTAATAATGTCATTAATAAAACAGGGATCAGAGGGAGGTGTGGGAGCCTACTTGTATGCTTTTGCACATAGTGAGGGGATTCCCATGCTTTGGCCCATATAAGAATCTATATCCAACCCAATCTCCACAACTCCTTGCACTCTTCAAACTGAGCCCTACACAGAGGAAACTCACACTTTGCTGAGCATGCTTTGTTTTGCCCTCCTTCCTTTCTTTTATCATGCTGTCCTCTCTACCTGGACTAACTTTCCTGATGTTTGTAGCCTGGCAGGTTTCTGTTGATCTTTAAACTCCTGAACAAATCATGTCCTTATCAAAGGTGAAAAAATTCCTTCATTTGTGTTTCTTAGACATATTTTACATCTGGGCTTCCTAATAGACTCTGAACCACTAAAAAGCAAAAACGGAAGTCTTATTTCTATATCTTGAAATTCAAGGTCATGGTTGTTTGGAATAAATTAAGTGGATTGAACAACTTCTGTAAATCTCAGAACATTTTTTTACATTGGTACATAGACATTTTCACAGAGAACATGTAGACATACATGGTGAACAAGGAACAATAATGGGATTTTTATCACAGTTCTTAGGACATTTTGGATCCAGGGTGTAAGTTCAGTTTCTGCTTCTTAGTTCAGTTTCTGCTTCTTGATTGATAGAAATGGGTGGTAGATTGCTTGCAAAAATGACGAGGGTTACTTTTCTTCTATATCAACATCACTTTGTAATGTTATTTTTTCAGCTTCTCTTAGCAAGAGGTAAAGTCTGTTTCCTAATACTTTGAATGTGGGCTTACCTTGGAACTTGCTTCACCAAAAAAATGAAGAAGTCAGGTGGTGCCAGTCCTAAATTTTAAGAAGCCTTGAGCTGTTCTGCTTGTTCTTTTGGGAAGTCTCCCAGATATGTGAAATATCTTGTGCTACCCTTCTGGAAGATGAGAGATCACATGGAATAGAAATAAGTCATCATGGCTGGGATGACTTTAACCCAATTTGATCTGGCATCTGACCACAGATGCATGAATTAATGTCAATAAAATCAGAGAAACCATCTAGCTAAATCCAGTCCAAATTGCTAATCCACTGATTATGAACTAAATAAATGATTATTTTTAGTTGTCATGTTTTGAGAAGGCTTATATTCATGAAAAAAAATTAACTGATAAGATAGCTAAATGCACAAATATAGGTATGGTCCTACTAAAGATTGGCCCTGAAGATTTTTCTTCTCAATCCTTTGTCTATTCAAACATTCTCCCAGATCCTGGGCTTTCTAAAAATTTTTCTCTCATTCTTTCTCTCCCAGAGGACATTTGGTCTCTTAAGCCCCTCTGCTTCTTCTCCCCCTTCCTTCCTTCCACACCATTCATTTCTCCTTAGATCCAGCTTGGATCCTCCATTGTGTTTTGAATTATTGATTTTTTTTCTCCTATATATTGTCATTAAACACTTCTAATTTATTAGAATACAGGAGAGGGATAAATGAAAACTGCCTATACTAAACCAAAGAATCATGTGAGTATCTTTTCTACTACTGAGTATTTTATGCTAAAAACAAACAAAACCTTTAAAAAAAACAGAGTAAAATAACAAAAACAAACTTCTCAATTCTTGGTTTTCAGTTACATTGCAACTCTTACCCTGGCTTCATTTCTGTATTTTGCTCCATCAGGAATTTATAGAATATGCTTAGAATAAAGCAACAGGATGGTAATGAAGCAAAGGATAAACAAAAATTCTACCTGCAGCATTCCAACCCCAGTATAACATTCTGAGCCACTGAAAGAGAGTATTTTTCATTTAATAATATTCCTCTTCTTTGCTACCCTCAAAACCAACCGGTATGCTGGAAGAGGTTTTGTTGAACCACTGAACTTTCCATTCAGGGTTGTGCTTGGAATGGAAGTAGCCTGGTGTGTTTCAGGTTCTAAAAATCAATTGAATGTTTCTATTGTCATATGTGTCTGTTGCCATTTTAACCCTTTTACATGTATAGTTTAATGGCATTAGTATATTCAAAATGTTGTTCAACTATTATGATTATCTGTTTCCAAAAATTCTTACCAACCCAAAGAGAAACTGTAACCCTTAAGCAATAATCTCCATTCTTACCTCATCTTAGTCCCCAATAACCTCTTATCTACTTTTTATGATTTTCTATATTTTAGCTAATACATGTATGTGGATTATACAATATTTGGAAAACACAATTTGGAGTTGAGCATTTTTCACTTGGCATAACATTCTTAAGATTCCTTGATGTTGTAGCATGTATGACAACTTTACGTCTCAATAATATTCTGCAGTATGTATATATAAAATTTTGTTTGTTTATTGATGAACTCTTAGGTGTTTTGGTTTATATCTATTGTAAATAGCATTACAATGAATTCATATGCTGTTTGAATCTTTATTTTCAAATTTTGGGGTACATACCTGGGAGAGAAATTTCTGGATTATATGCTAATACTATGTTTAATGTTTTAAGAAATTACCGAACAATTTTCCACAGTAGTTGACCTATTTTGCTTTCCATTCAGCAATGTACACAGATTATAATTTCTCTGTATCCTAATCAAAATTTATTTTGTTTTTTTTTCCTCTTTTTTCTGATGTGTGTGTGTGTGTGTGTGTGTGTGTGTGTGTGTGTGTGTGTGAGTGTGCATAGTCATTCTAGTGGGTGTGAGTTGGTGTGTCATCATGGTTTGGATTTGTATTTCCCTAATGACTAATGATTTGGAACATCTTTTCATGTTCCATTTGTATAAGTTCTTTGGAGAAATATTTATTCATGTTCTTTACCTATTTTTAAATTGGTTTGTTTCATTGTCTTTTGTTATTGAGTTTTGTTTTGTTCTTTATATATTCTGAATAATAAGTTCCTACCAGATCTATGACTGGCAAATATTGTCTCTCAATCTATAGGTTGTTTTTCACTTTCTTGACAATATTCTTTGTGAGGAAAGTTTTAAATTTTGATGAAGTCTTAAATATGACTATCAGCTACCTATCTACCTTTGTTGTTTTTGCTTTTGGTGCTGTATTTAAGAATCCATTGCCAAATCCATGATGATTTAATCCTGTTTCTTCTAATTTAAACAAATTTTAATATTTAAATATTATATTTATATTTAAATTTTAATATTTAAATATTAAACTTGCGGAATCATTTTAAATAAATTTTATATATTGTATGAGATAAGGTTTCAACTTTATTATTTAACGTAGTTGCTCCCACATCCCACATCATTTGTCGAAAACCCTCTTCTTTTCCCATTCAAAATGCTTTGACACCTTTGCTGAAAATCAGTTAGCCGTTAAGTATATGAGTTTCTTACTAGACTCTTGATTTTTTTTTTTAAAACCAGGCTACATATATGTCCTTAATGGCAGTGCCATCCTGTTTTAACTGCTATAGCTTTGTAATGACTTTTGAAGTTGGGAAGTGTGAATCTCCCAACTTTGTTCTTCCTTTTTCAAGATTGCTTTAGATACTTTTGACCCCTAGCCATTTCATACAAATTTCACAGCTGATTTTTCCATTTCTGCAAAAAAAGACTATAGGAATTTTGATTGATATTTCATTGAATCAATAGATCACTTGGATAGTACTGGTTTCATATATTTTGGGGTTCTGTTGCTGGGTGTACTTGTGTTTATAATTGTCACATATTTTTTCAGTAATATCTAATATAGTTCTATCTTGCAGCAGTTTAGTTTATTTTGTGTGATATTAGTATAGTCATCCTATATTTTTTTATTACCACTTGTGTAAAATACCTTTTTCTACTTTTAATCTATTTATGTCTTTGTATATAAAGTCAGTCTCTTGTAGATAGCACATAGATGGATCTTTTAAAATACTTTTTTCCAATCTCTGCCTGTTGGCTGGGGAGTTTAATGCACTTATATTTAAATGATTGCTAGTAAGGAAGAATTTCTGCCATTTTTTAATTTCTTTTCTATTTCTTGTAATTTTTTGCTTTTAATTTCTTTGTCACTGCTTTATTTGTGTTTAATTGTTCTTAGTGAATTATTTTAAATGCATTCTATTTTTCTTTTGCATCTATTTTAAGTAGTTTTTCTTTCATGGTGATCATATGAGTTACATTTAATATGCTAAGTTTATACTCATCAGGTTTACATATACCAATGTAACTTCTATGCTATATGAGAGAACTGTTCCTATACAATTTGCCTCTTTTTTGATATGTTTTAGTTTCAAAAATTATATATTATTCACTGTGTGCCCAACATAATACATTTATCATTTTATTATTTAATTTAGAAAATAAAAGTAGGACTATAAAGTAAAATACAACAATACTGGCTTTTCTATGTTCCCCTTTAGTTACCATTTTTGGGGTTCTTTATTTCTTCATACCGAATCAAGTTATTTTCAAGAGTCCTTTCATTTGAATCTGAAGAATTACTTTCATAATTTCTCTTCCAGCTCTTGTTTATCTGGGAAGGTCTTTATTTCCCCCTTGTTTTTAAATAAAAACTTTAATTAAAACAGAATTCTTTATTGATTGCTTTCTGTTTCTTTTTGCACCTTAAACATGTCATCTTACTGCCTCTATATTCCATGATTTCTGCTGGGAAATCAACTTTTAATCTTATGGAGGATCCCTTGTATGTGACCAAGTAACTTCTCCCTTGCTGTTTTCAAGAATTTCTTTGTGTCTTGGTATGGATATCTTTAAGTTCATTACATTTAGAGTGGCTTGGATTTATAGATTCATGTATTTCATCAAAATCAGGACATTTGTGGCCATTCCTTCAAATATTCTTTCTGTGTCATTTTCCTTCTCTTCTATTTTGCAGCTATTAGTCTGCTTGGTGAATGCCCCATAGGTCTCTTCACTTTTCTTTTTTCTTTTCTCTTTTTGTTTCTTAGATGGGATCAATTAATTATCCCATTTTCAAGTTCATGATTATTTCTGTAGATTGCTCAAATCTACCTGTTTAACTTCTCTCATTTCAGTTGTAATAATTTTTGGTTACAACATTTCTCACTTTTCTTTTAATTGTTAGCTCCTTATTGATATTCTCATTTTAAATCCATCTTTTTTTCTGATTTCCTTTAGTTTTTGTCTGTATCCTTCCTACTCAGTTCTTTGGATGTAATTTAAGATAGTCACTTAAAAGTCTTTATGTATTAAGTTCAATATCTTGGTTTTCTCAGGGCCAATTCTTGTCCTTTGAATAGGTTATCACTCTCTGTTTCTTTATATAACTCGTGATCTTTTTGTTGTTGTTGTTTAAAACTGGACATTTGGCTATTATAATGTGGTAGCTTGGGAAACCATATGCTTTACCTTCTCCAAGGGTTGCAGTATGGGGATTTGTGATAGCTGTTGTCATTCATTTCTTTATTGGTTTTGCCAAATTTTTTATTTGCAGTTCTGTGGATCAAATGCAGGGGTCTTGTGCATACTCTGCGAATGCTCTACCACTGAGCTACATCCCCAACCCTACAAAACTATGTTTGTAAAGACCACATTCTTTGTCATTTGGAGATTACTGATGTCTCCATTATGTTAGCTAGTGTTTGCATAGTATTTTGACAGAGACATCCTTGATAAACAAATAGAAGTACTCCTAGTCTTTGTAGATTGACTGCACGGGACAGGACAGTCTTTCAAACTTATTCAGGCTTACACTGAACCTGTATAACAGCCATAGTTGAAAGCTTAGGGTTTTTCAGGTCATGAGGCTCATCCTGAATATATCTGTGACTTTTAAAAATTTCTCAGTGTACCCAGGTACTTTTCAATGCCTGAATGTTTCAAACCTTTCTTTTCATGTTTTTGGCAATCTATAGTTTGTCCCAACTATATCTTTTGCCCCAGGCCACTGCTACTTATTCATTAGCCCTACAGTGTTTCCAAACAATGCCCACTACTCTTCCTTTCAGAGGGACACCTTGGACAAAAAGAGATGATAACTTTGGACAGTTCTTTCTGTATCTCCCCAGATAAGTTTAGAACAGAAACAATAATCAAGTAGAATAAGGTCTTATCTGCTCTGACTGGAACCATGAATCAAGATTTCCCACTGGGAATGTGAGATCCAGTCTTCAAATCCACTGCTGAGCTGGGGAGGACATAGAGCAAGAACAAGTAAGAATTCCACAAAGTTTTCCTAATATTCTAAAAATGCATTTTACTTTATTTAGCATTTGATTGGTTGCTACAAACCTTTGTTTCATAGAGTTCTAACAAAGTTAATTCTGATAATGTGTTTGATTTTCAATGTTTCTTTGAGAGTTGGGAGCTTTGAGTTGCCTGCTCTGACGTGTTAATGTTAACTTTGGGTGTAGGTTTTCCCCCATTCATTTTGTCATTGTTGCTAGCCTATGGGGTCAAAAAATATTTTCTCTCTCTCTTTTAACTCTTTTCCCCTGATAATTTGTGAGTGAGTACCTATCTTAAATGTCTTAGGCACTTTGCCAGAGATTTAACTTTTTAAAATTTCTTATTATTATTTAGAATTTGATAGATAGGTAACAGATATCATCAGTAGGAACATGCAGGTAAGAGGTAATTCTATAATCTGGGCCGGCTGTGCTGAACCACACATACTTTCTTCTCAAGAACTATTTACCTGCATCCCTGCCTGGCTTAATTCAATAGGATATACTACATTCCTCAGCAAAAACCCTGTTATCTGTAGGAGAAATGCAGGTCCTAAAGGCTCCTCCTTGCCAATAAGAACACAAGTTATCCCAAAGTGGAGACTTTTGTGACCTTTATATGAACCAGATTCCTGAACTCAAGGAGACAGGATAACTAGAAGTAAAGCCCCCTAACCATAAAATCTATATGAAAAAGTTCCAATTTGAACTAGTCAGCATAGTTGCCTTAGATCTACAGCATGTCATTATGATAGTAAAATTTCTCCTTTATTGCATAAGACCATATGCAGTGGGGACTTAGAATTTATATGCAATCTTACTGTCAGTAAAAGAGGTAGACCTGGGTGGGACTGTCTGGAGACTTCCTTGGGACCCTCATAAAACTGGAGGACAGGAAAGACATGATGAACCCTCTGAGAGGGCTGACCCTCTACCTTGAGAGTGTTCCCTTTTCTCCTTCTCCTGCCCCTCCTAATAATCTCATGCCTGCTACTCAGAGTACCTTGTCTGAAATCTTTCTAGTAGGTCACAAGAACTGGTGACTGAGGACATCCATGGTCACTTCATCTCCATGGATGAACTTTCTCCATAATAAATTTCATTAGTCCTCATATAAATTGTTTTTAATTTATGTTGAAATTATTTTTCCCATATGCCATTTTTGTTTGTTTGTTTGTTTGTTTGTTACTAAGAATTGAACCCAGGGATGTCTAATCACAGAAACAGCCCATTTTTAATTTAAAAAAAATTTTTTTTTTAAATTTTTGAGACAGGATCTCATTAAGTTGTTCAAGGGCCTCACTAAGTTGTTTAGGCTGGCTTTGAGCTTGAGATCCTCCTGCTTCAGCCTCCCAAGCTGCTGGTGTTACAGGTGTGTGCTACTGTGCCTGGCCTGCCAATTCCATTTTAATACTGTTTATGGTGCCTGTGTTAGAAAGAAGCATATAATTTTGTGTAATTAAATGTAAGAATATTTTTCATTATGGCATTTTTGTTTTATGCTTTATTTAGTAAGGCATTTAAAATATTTTCTATAGTAAATCTATTGTCTGTGTATTAAATATTTATTTGTTATTAAATAGATATTATTTAAATAACATGCTTATTTTAAATACTTGAAAATTTTTTTAAAAAAGGTTTTATAACCATGCTTTGATTTTCTTTAATTACCATTTTGATTTTGATTTTTCTTCAGATGCTTTGGTTTTGTTTCAGTTTTCTTTCTGGGATTCTACTTCTCTCTATACACCATGGCTTGCTTGCAGTCATCATGGGGACAATGTAGGACAAGCTCGCCGGTGTGGTTCACAATGCCTAGTGTTGGAGGGAGCATGGTCTCTGTTCCTTCGGATGTCATCACCATTTTGATTTTTCTTATTTTCTCACCAAAATATAAAAGTTTTAATGGTGTGAATCTAATTCTACTAAGAGTCACTGTGATAGTTGTCAACATACCCTCCTAATTCTTGCATCTTTTGCATTTGGAGAACCCCTAGAAATGTTCCTGTTTTAAGCAGCTTTACTTCTCTTTATGTGCATTGATCTGTGGCCTCCTGCCAAGCTGATTATTTCTGTATTTCCTCCAATGGATTCTTCAAGTTTGATTCACTGAAGAGAATATTTCTTGTTTACTGCTAATGTTGTAATTTTGTTTTCTCTAACATAATTTTTTACATCTTCTCTAGGGAAGAAAAAGATGTAGGCACTTGTTGTCAGACTAATATCCTGATCTAATTTCTTATGTATGTTTTTATTCTTACCACACATTTTTGTAATAGAATTTGAGGCTCCTTGAAAGATTGCATTTAGTAAAATATGATAAAACATCCTTGAGGGAATGGGGAAACACAAATAGGTAAAAATGAAAAGAAAACAGCAAGACGTTAGTTTCTTTGGCAGCCTTCACACCTGTAGGAATTCAGACCTTCAGCAGATAATGGTGTCCTAGGAAATCTACTTTTGAATTGCCTAGAGGTACGTTTTCTGGGGTTGGTTTTTACAGTCAGTAGAATCTAGTGAGTAGGAAGGTGCTTAGCTAGAGTTTCCAGAACTTTATAAAATTAGCATTAGAAATAGAAAGTGATGACTCTGTCAGAACTTCATTCCACAAGGATGGAATCATTGACAGTAGGCATCGCGGTGAGGACTTTGGGAATCCTTGCAAACTTCTTTTCCAATTGGGAGTGTACATCAAGGTGTCCACATCAGTAGGTGTCTGTATCTTTTGCTGGCAAATAAGATGCATAGCCATGATGGTCTACTGTCATCTCTCAGTATTTCCACTACTGTCTCAAGATGAGAGAAGCTAAACCACTGGACATAAAACCCTCTGTCCTTTGCAACACATGAGCTGAAATTATTGAACTTGTTTTCCTATTAAGAAAAACAAGTCCCCTGATTATAAATGTAAGATATAAATAAACTAAAAATTCAGGCTTTGACATTTTCTGGTAAGCAAGCAAGCAAATGAACAAACAAATAAAAACTTGATGTTGTGGAGGCAAGATGCAACCCTGCAGATCATTTTTCTAGTTGCTAAGGTGTAAACACTTAGATTGTCTTCCTGTATCTCGGTCCTGAGTCATGCCTGGCATTTTTTGGCATGTCTGTACACTCATTCCATGTTGGTAGCTCTATAGGTAGAGTCTCTGTATAACTTCAGTTTCCACATCAGATGAAAGGTTTTGTGAGAGAAGAACATGTGGCAAACTTTCTGTCAATTATTTGGGACCAGACTATAATAATGCCTGTACTCAGGAACTGATCAATAAATAACCCCTGAATTTTCTTGCCAAAAAATGAGTGGTTGACTGTCATTTTTGTGAGCATTGTGGTGAGGTTTCCCAGCTGCCTATTTTTGTCCTGGGGCTTTGGACCTGGCCTTTTATAAAAGCAGACACATATAGTTTAACAG
Source organism: Tamias sibiricus (assembly GCA_025594165.1). Classification (NCBI taxonomy): domain Eukaryota; kingdom Metazoa; phylum Chordata; class Mammalia; order Rodentia; family Sciuridae; genus Tamias; species Tamias sibiricus. The sequence continues at coordinate 30,127,385 of CM046673.1, read as the reverse complement.
AAGCTCCAGAGGCCTGGAAGATGAAGAGAGAACAAGAAAAATGCCTACTCAGATTTGCAGTCTCTTCTTACTAAGGCATGATAAAATGCAACCATCGACCAAGGAATTAAAGAATCCTTCAATTAGGAATTATCAATTCTAATTGTAGCTTTAGTTATCCTCTGAATAGCTCCTGGAATTTAATTATGCTTTTATTTATTCATCTATAGAAGGCAGTGAAAGAAAACGCGAATGTTTCCTTTAATAGGGTTAAGAAGAGTTAAGGGAAAAATCAGAGGCTAAATGAAACTTTTGAAATGGCAATTAATTCAGATGCAATTCTTGACATATTCATGTTCATTTTAACAGTAGTTCACCCTGTTCCAATCTCAATCTACTTTCAAGTATGGCTCTGTTTCCAAGACTCAGTAGCTTTATCATTTATTATTTTTTTCTAAGTTCTAATCCACATCATATCCCTGAGTTATTTCTGAGTAACGTCTTTTCTATTCTGTACTTCAATAAATCCCACCACAGAATTGGGTTTGCAATAGAAACTGCTTGAAAGAAGAAATGAGTTCAAAACTTGAATTAAGTTTCCTCAGGTAAAAACAAGTTATTTCCTCCCCAAAGAACCTTGTTGAGCATGTGCCCACTCTTAAGGAAAATAGTTTGGACTTGAAAATAATTGACCAAGCTGTACATGAGGAAACGGCTAGCCCCAAGAGAGATATCAGTTGGTGGTTGTGTGAGGCTGTCATGTGGGGTGTGGAGGGGACTTCCTAAATCATGGTGGGAAATCAATTGTTTTTTGTTTATTCCTTTTAGTGCTGACTCTTTGGAGTACGTGCATTACATCGTGACTCTCCCTGAGCACAACTGATTGCTTCTCTGCCACATCTACCCAGAACTTTGTGTAGCCCTAATTTCAAACTTCTTGAGATTTGAAGAGATGCAGCCAATGGTACGAGCTTTGGAGACAGATGTGGTTTCAAGTATTGTCTGTTCACAATTAACTATATAACTTTAAAAAATGTTGTTTTCTATTTCTTCAGTAGAACAGTGATAATAAGAACCGTCTCTTAGGATTGGTGTGAAAATTAAATGTGATACCTAATGTAAATCTCTCAGTGAAGTGTCTGGCACCTGGTAGGCACATGAGCCATAGCAGGGGGGTATTTCTGCAGTAGGATGGAACAGAGACATATTGGGTCTCAACTTCCATCTGTGTAGACTAGAAGTTTTGGACAATAGTCATTATCATATTGCTGTAGTAGGCATAATCAAGCACATGGGATGGCACAGCCTTGCACACCAATCATTGAGAAGTGTAAGCCAGTGAAAGAGAAAGAATGCAAAATACCCAAGGCTTAACATGGCTTGGTGACACTCCTGATAATATTTCCACCCCATAAGCAATGCAAAGGGAAAGGAAGTGGGCAAGACAAAGCGTGACAAATGTTCATCAAATGCTCTAAGTAAGAAGTAGTTAAAATGAAGAAGATGTCAAGGAGGACAATCATCATATCTCTGAAAGTCTGAGCCAGAGCAGTTACATGGGAGAGAGGGAGAAAAAAAGAACTATAATAGTGAGAATGAAGGACATTAAATTATTGTTATTTGCAGATGATATGATTGTGTACCATTAGAACTCAGGAGAATTGTCTGAAAAACTATTAGAAATAAAAAAGAGAGTTCAGAAAATTCCCTGGTTGCAAAATTTATATCAAAATCATTAGTTTTCTTATATGCCAACTATAAACAGGAACTTTAATGAAGAAAACATCCCATTTGCTATAGCAAGAAAAAAAAAGATGTAACAAAAGCTAGCAAGAAGAAATATTCAGGGTTTATATGAAGTAAACTTTAAAACTCTTCTGAGGGTTATAAAAGAAGACTTGGAATAAAAGTCATAACTTTATCTTAGAAAGACTCAATATCATAAAGATGTTAGTTTTCAAAATTAATCTATGAAGCCTATGCCATCTAAATTAGAATACCAATGAGATGTTTGGGGAAAGTAGTACAGAAAATTTTCTGAAGAAATCATGTACAAAATAGCTATGATGATTCTGAAAAATAAGAAAAATATAGGTGCAATGGAACAAAAGTCTAGGCTCTAGAAAATGCTCATCCAGAAATATAGGAACATGTTGGTATTTTATTCAGTGTTGACAAGATTGTTAATTGAGATATGGCATTGTGACAATTGATATGTGTGAAATAAACTTTGATGGCTACAGCTACTTCTGTCTCAAATTGAATTTGAGATGTCTTAATTGTATAAATGCAAAAAAACAAAACCTTAAAAATATTACAAGAAAACAATAATAATACAAATTCACTGAGGTTACAAAAGAAATTTTGTTAAATTAAATACTTAAAATTTTAAAAAAATTAGAGTATGACAAAAGCACAGTAATAAATATGAAAAATAAACTGTATAAAATATTTGTAATATGTATGATCTTGTAAAATTATTAATTAACAAATACTCTATTCATAAAATGGTAGTTATTTTATAGAAAATAAGGCAAAATACTGATAAACATAAAAATCCTTGCTGCCACTATATTTTTATCCTCATTTTTATTGGTACATTATAGCTGTATATAATGATGGTATTTGTTGTTACATATTTGTACATGCATAGAGTATAACAATATAATTTGGCCAATATCACTCCCCTGTACTTCCTCCCTCCCTCCTTACATTTTACCCCTTGTTCTCTTTCTTCTACTGACCTGCCTTTGATTTTCATGAAATCCACCCTCTCCTTCCTTTTCCTTTATCTTTTCTAGCTTCTGCATATAAGAGAAAACATGTGACCCTTGACCTTTTGAGTTTAACTTATTTTGCCTAGCATAATGGTCTCTAGTTTCATCCATTTTCCTGAAAATCTCATAATTTCATTTTTATTAAGGCTGAATAAAATCCCATTGTGTATATATAACGTATTTTCTGTATTAATTTATCTTTTGATGGACACCTTGGTTAGTTCCATAGTTTGGCTATTGTGAATTGTGCTGCTGTAAACATGGGTATACATGTATCACTATAGTGTGATGACTTTAATTTTTCAGGGTAAGTACTGAGGAGTGGTATAGTTGGGTAATATGTCAGTTCCATGCCTAGTCTTTCGAGGAACCTCCATACTGTTGTACTAATTTACAATTCTACTAACAGTGTAAAAGTATTCCTTTCCCTCCACATCCTCTCCAGCATTTAGTATTGTTTGTATCCTTGATGACTGCCATTCTGATTGGTGTGAGATGAAATCTCAGTGTGGTTATGATTTGTATTTCCATAATTGCTAAAAATGTTGGACATTTTTTCATATATTTGTTGGTCATTTGTATTTCTTCTTTTGAGAAGTATTTGCTTAATTCATTTTCCCATTTATTAACTAGGTTATTTGCTTTTTTGGTATAAAAGTTTTTGAGTTCTTTATATATTCCAGATATTAATCCTCTGTTAGAAGAATAGTTAGCAAAGATTTTTCTCCTATCCTGTAGATTCTCTGTTCACATCCCTAATTGTTTCCTTTGCTATGCAGAAGATTTTTAATTTGATGCCAGCCCATATATTAACTCTTGGCATTATTTCCTGAGCTTTAGGTGTCCTATTGAGACACTAGATTTGAATGAACAAAAATAAGATGAGAAAACATTTCCACTCACCTAATTGGTAAAAGTTAATATAAATTAGAATACTAACTCAACATTCTTTTTTTTTTTTTTTTTTTTTTAAATGTGAACTCATGCTACTTTGAGGAAGAGTTTGTTACTATTTAACAAGAGTTCAAGTGCACACATACACTTTCACTTGACAATTCTATTACCAGGGGATTGTCCTGGCAGTATTCTTGAAAAACCACACAATAACATGGGATAAAACATTAATGTTTTAGAAAATCCTAGTAAATATAATGTATGGGGAGCTATATAAAACAGTATATGTTCCTCAAACAAAATTAGACGTAATTTTAAAAGGTGTGATATTTTGGTGTTTACTGTTTATAATATATTAAACCTACAAAATAAATTATGAAGGAATAAAAGCAAGACATAATAACTTAATCACATTGACTAATTCCTTTTGAATAATAAACTTAGTGTGCAGGTGTGTATATGTGTGTGTATCGTGTTACTTGCATATTTTAACCAGAAGAAGAGACAAAATTTTGATATTCTTTGTTACTGGAGATTGGATAAGAGATGAACTCCTTCAAAACTGCGGACTTTATCTTTTGAAGCAGTTTTAGGTTAACAGCAAAACACAGTGGATCATACAAAGGTGTCCCACATATTCTCTGCTCCCAAACATGCAGCTTCTTTCCTCATTATCACCCTGTATCAGAGTGATAGATTTGTTAAAATAATCCAAGGAATATTGACACATCATTCTCCACCAAAACTGTAGTTTATATTAAATTTCATTCTTGGTGTTTGATGTTATATTGGTTTTTAAAATGTATAATGACAGTTATCCAAACTTGTAGTATGATATAGAGTAATTTCAGTACCCTAAAAATAACTTGTTTCTTCCCTGTTCTTTTAATCTTCCCAAAGTCCTTGGTGACCTCTGATCTTTTTTTACTGTCTCCATAGTTTTGCATTTTCCAAAAGCCTATATTCCTGGAAAGGCACAACAGATAGCCTTTTAAAATGGATTTCTTTCACTTAACAATATGCATTTAAGTTCCTCCATGTCTTTTTATGGTCTTGATGCCGCATTTCTTTTAAGCAATGAGCAATGCTTCACTGCATAAAATTCCATAGTTTGTACATGCATCTATTAAAAAATGTCTTGGTTGCTGCCAAATTTTGACAATTTTGAATGAAGGTGCTATAAACACCTGTGTACTTGTTTTCATCTGGATATAAATTTTCAACTCATTTGGGTAAATAGCAAGAAGTAAAATTGCTCAATCATATAGTAGGAACATTTTTAGTTTGTGAGAAACTGCCAGACTGTCTTAAAATGTTAGCTGCACCATTTTCAGTTCCCAGCAGGAGTGAAGAAGAGTTTTTGTTGCTCTACTTCCTTGCTAGAATTTGCTGTTTTTAGTGTTTTTGATTTTAGTTATTCTAATAGGTATGTAGTGGCAACCTCTTGTTTAAACTTGTGATTCCCTAATGGTGTATGATGTTGAATGCATTTTAATATGCTTATTTGCTGTCTGTGCACCATTTTTGGTAGCATCAGTACAGATTTTTAGCTCACTTTAAAATCAAGTTCTTTATTTTCCTATTTTTGAGTTTAAGAGTTTTTAAATTCATGTTGGATAACAGTCCTTTATTAAATATGTCTTTTTCAAATACTTTTTTTCCCAATCTGTGGTTTTTCTCTGCATTTTCTAGACAGAGTCTATCAGAGAGCAGAACTTTTACATTTTATTTTATTTTTAATTTAAATTTATATTTATTTTTAACTTTAATAAAAATTATTTTAACTGATATATCAAAACATAAAATTGTGCACATTAATGGGATACCATATAACATTTTGACACATGATTGATTATATTGTGTAATGTTCAAATTAGGTTAAACTTATCTGTCTTCTCAAACACCATTTCCTTATGGTAAAAACTTTCAAAGAATTATTTCTTCCACCTTTTGGATTGTAAAAATTAATTATTGTTATCTATAGTAACCCTACTTTGTATTAACACACCAGCACTTTTTGTTCCTAACTGTATCTTAGTGCTCATTGATCGACCTTTCTCCTCTGCTCTCCTCAGCCTCTGGTAACCACCATTCTACTCTCAACTTCTGCGAGATCAACTTTTTTAGATTCTACATATAAGCAGTACTAACCTTTCTGTGCCTGGCTTATTTCACTTTATATAATGATCTCCAGTTTCATCCAAGTCATTGCAAATGGCAGGATTTCATTCCCTTTTATGGGTGATTAGCATTCCATGGTGCATCTGTACATTTTTTATCAGTTAATCAGGAGATGGACACTTAGATTGTTTCCATTTCTTGGTTAATGTGAATAATGGTGCAATAGACATGGGAGTACTGATGTCTCTTTGACATACTAATTTCAGTTCTTTGGCTTTGTACCCAGGAGTGGGATTGGGATCGTATGGTAGTTCCAGTTTTAATATTTTGAGGAATCTCCATACTGTTTTCCATAATTGGGACACTAATTTGTATTCCTAATAACAGCATATAAGTGTTCTTTTTTCTCCATATCCTCACCAATACTTGTTCTCTTTAGTTTTCTTGATAATTGCTATTCAGTCCTCATTCTGGGATGAAGTGATATCTCATTGTGGCTTTGATTAGTATTTCCCTGGTGACTAATGATATGAAGTTTTTTTTCCCCATATGCCTGTTGGCCATTTTTTTTCTTTTAAACATATTCGGATCTATTCCCCATTTAGTTTCCTTTTTTCTTCTTTTTGTTTTTCAGATGAGTTTTTGGAGTTCCTTATATATTCTGTATATTAGTCCCTTGTCAGAAGAATAGTTTGCAAGTATTTATCTCCCATTCCATAGGTTGTCTCTTCAATCTGTTATTTCTTTGCTATGCAGAAGCTTTTTTAGTTATGTAATCCCATTTGTTTGTTTTTGCATTTGAATATGGTAAATGTGTGTTACAGATCTTATAGATAAAACTTTCAGTTTCCCCTATTTAGTACAGTGTTAGCAGTTGGCTTACTACAGATGGCCTTCATTATGTTGAGATACAGTCCTCCTATATTTGTTCAGCATTTTTATCATGAAGTATGTTGAATTTTATCAGATGCCTTTTCTGCATCTGTTAAGATAATCACATGGCTTTTGTCCTTCATTCAGTTAATGAGGTGTATTGTATTTATTGTTTTGTGTATATGGGACCATTCTTGCATCCCTGGGATAAATCCCAATTGATCATGGTGAATAATCATTTTAATGTCCTATTAAATGTTTTGTTGAAGATTTTTGCATCTATGTCTGGCCTATAATTTTCTTTTTATGTTTTATCATTTTCTGGTTTTGGTATCAGGGTAATGTTGGTTTTGTAGAATGTGTTTGGAAGAATTCTTTCCTTTTTCTACATATTGGAATAGTTTAGGAGGAATTGGTATTAGATCTTCTTTAAATGTTTGGCAGAATTCAGCAGAGAAGCCATCTGGTCTTGGGCTTTTCATTGATAGGAGGCTTTTTCGAAGTTATCAAATTTGTTGGCATATTATTGTTTGGATTAATCTGTAATGATCTTTTGTATTTCTGTAATATCAGTTGTAATATCTCCTTTAGCTTCTGATTTTATTCATTTAATCTTCTCTCCTTTTCATAGTTAGTCTAGCTAAGAGTCTGTTTATGTTTATCATTTTGAAGGATCAGCTCTTTGTTGCATTGAACTTTTGTATTGTTTCTTAGTGTCTCATTTATTTCTGCTATAACCTTCTTATTTCCTTATTTCTACTAATTTTGTGTTTGATTTGTTCTTGTTTCTCCAGTTCTTTGAGATGCAGTGATAGATTATTTGTGGTCTTTCTGCTTTTTGATGCAGGGGTTAATTGCTGTGAACTTCACTCTTGGTTCTGCTTTTGCTGTGTCCCATAGGGTTTGGTATGCTTTGTTTCCATTAGGTCTTTCACTTTAATTAAATTCAACTTAAACATTTTTTTCTTTCATTTATCATAGTTTTGGTGTTGTATCTAAGAGGTCATTGCCAAAACCAAGGACAGCTAGAATCTCTTCTATTTATGTTCATAATTTTGCACTTTATATTTAAATTTATAATCTTGTTTTGGGTTAATTTTTGTAAAGGGAATAAAGTTTATCTCTAGATTAATTATTATTATTTTTGTATATGGATTTTCAGTTGTTCTAATATCTCCCCCCCCCCAAAGACTATATTTTCTGTTTTTGAACTTCCTTTGCTCTTTGATCAAAGATCATTTGATTATTTCTCTGTGTCTCTGTGTGGGGGTTATCTTCTTCTATTAATCTACCTGTGTATTCTTTTTCTTTTTTCAGTATCATACTGCTTTGATTTAATTTTTAAATATGTCTTGAAGTCAAGAAGAATCACTCCTCTGACTTTGTTTTCCTCCTTCAATATTTTGTAGGCTATTATATTCATTTGCTGTGGTTTCCATAATGAATTATGAGAGACTGGGCGGCTTATGTCATAGAAGCTTAATTTTTCCACAGCTCTGGGGAATGGAAGTTCAAGATCAAGGTGCTGAAAGAGTTGGCTTCACTGTGGTGCATTCCTCACATTGAAGATGATCGCCCTCTGGTTGCCTCTTCACGTGGTTTTTCCTCCACGCACACACATCCCTAGTATATCTAAGTACATTCTACTCTCTACTCATAAGGACACTAGTGAGATTTTATTAGGGACTATCCCTGGCCTATTTTAACATATACAGCTTGGTAAAGCTCTATCTCCAAGTATCATCACATTCTGAGGTACCAAAGGTTATTTCTGAGGTGCTGAGGGTTATGGCTTCTATATAAAAAAATCGGGGACAGTACAATTCATCTCATGAAGATATTCTGAGTCTTTTGCCTCTCCACAAACAGGTTAGAATCAGTTCATCAGTATCTACCAAATAACTTGCTGACTTTTTGTTTTGTTTTGTTTTTGAGATGTGTAAAATACCAAGTTGGGAAGAACTGACATCTGGACAATATTGAGACTTTCTTTCCACAAACATGGCACATCTATCCATTGTTTAGTTCATTTGGATTTATTTATTTTTGATTAACATACATTATTTGTACACATTAATGATGTTCAGTGTGATTTTTCCACACATGTACAGCATGCACTGATGAAATCCAATTTCTCTTTATCCATCCTTCCCACCCTTCTCAACCTCTATTAATCACTGTTTTATATTCAGGTCAACATTTTTTTAGCTTCTGCATATAAGAGAGGACACGCAATCCTTGTCTTTCTGAGTCTGGCTTATTTCACTTAACATTGTATTTTTCAGTTCCGCCCCTTTTGCTGCAAATGACAGGATTTCATTCTTTAATGGATGAACAGTATTTTATTGTATATTTATACCGCATTTTCTTTATTCATCTGTTTATGGGTAACTAGGCTGATTTCATAGGCTAGCTATTGTGAACAGTTTCACAATAAACAGCATGCAACTATCTCTCTCATATACTGATTTCAATTTCTTTACCTATATATGGAGGAGTGAGGTATCTGAATCATATGTTGGACCTTGTTTTAGGTTTCTGAGGATGCTCCATACTGTTTTCCATGTTGATGCACAGCAGCAACAGCTTTCCCAGGTTCTGCAATCATTGGAACAAAATTATACTGACATCCAGTACACTCCATTTAAAGGGGGTTGGGAGGTAAAAAAACAAAACATGAGAAAACATCAAAATTCTGTTACTGTTGTGATCCCTGGCACCATTTCTTTTATCAGCTTCTCAATCATCATCTGAAAATAAAACATTCCACTGCATTACCAATGTGATTCTACAATGTGTACAATCAGAAAAATGAGAAATTATACCCCATTTATATATGGTATGTCAAAGTGCCTAAATGCATTCTACTGTCATATATAACTAATTAGAACAAATAAAACAACTTTATAAAGATAAAAAAATAATTCTAGTGTAACATCACTAAAAACAGCTGTGATATAGAATGATACTATGTATCGTAAAGCAGGTACCAGAGGTTTTACATTCACAGTATATGATACAGTACTGTCCCACATCTATAATACTAGAGGATACAATTAAAACTCCATTATTTGAGACTTGATTCTACTTTTCCAGCAGGATGTCCAAAGGGTGGTATGATACAGCTCTGTAAAGAAATGTACTTCCTTATGATTTCCTTTCATTGGCAGCAGAGTTCCAAGTATGCACTCTCTTTATGAACATTAGCTAAAAACTGTAAAATTAAATAAATATATAAATACGAGGAGAAAAACAAAAAGCAAAACAACCACCTCTACTTGGTCATACAGAGGTGACCAAGTAGAGGCAAGCAAGATTCAACCTAAGTAGCATTTTAATAAATCTGTCATGTTTGAATGATGAGCACTCCATAGAAGAAAGGAGATGCCAAGTAGTTCTTCAAAGCTTCAGACCACAACTCAAACACACCTCATCATTTTAAACAGAAGCAGTTGCCAAACACTGCTCATGCAGATATGTTCAAGGATGCTGATATCAATATTTAATTATCTGCTCACTAATTCAGGAATAAGGGGAGATCAGTTGCTATTGTACTTTATGTTCGACTCAATGGAGACAGAGTCTTAACAGGGGTGCTTAATTGGAAATGAGATTGTTAGGATTGGACTCTAGTTCAATGTGACTGGTGTCCTTACATGAAGATGAAAACAGAATAAAGACTGTGAGGACACAGCCAGAAGGCAGCCCTCTGTGAGTCAAAGAAAGAGGTCTCAGAAGAAACCAAGCTCCTGACACCTTTATCTTGCACTTCCAGCCTCCAGAATTGGGAAAAACATTAATTTCTATTGTATTAATCCAAGAAATCTGTGGTATTTTGTTTAGAAAGTACTAGAAAACTAATAGACTTGAAATCTTACAACCTTGATGCAATTGCTTATTAATGTAGGAGGTTTTGGGTGATTGGGTGTGTGTGTGAAAGAAGTTTTTGAATTTTCTAATTTTTGCTTTGAATAGTGTCTGAATTACAAAATAAGAAAAATAATCTACTATATATTATAAAAATAGATGCATAGTAGACAATTATTTTGCTTTCCTGAATTTGTGATGTTTCCTTCTAGTAAGTGTGTTTATTTAGGCAGCATATGACTAGTCCAGTTCATGGAATGACACTGTGCATGCAGTATGTTTCATGAACACATGAGGATTCAAATAAACTGCTTGTTTCCATAGTTTTCTAACAAGTTTTTAGGAAAAATGGCCCTTATAGAGATACAAAATAATTGATGAGATATGAAGACAATGAAAGAATAAAAGCTCTTTCACAGAGCAGCCCGTCTTCTGCCAATTGATTCTGGAGAGGAGCGCCTCCGGGCCCTTCATCCCTTAGCTGAAAGGCCTCTGTTGTACTGGATGTAAAAATGGAGGCTCCACTTTAGGACCCCAGATTTACCTTCTTAATCCTCTCTTTCTCCAGTTTTCTAGTGTGTTCATAACCAGGGAGACTTCAGCTGAAGAGTGCAGGTGCCTGCAAGATTTCCTCTATGGTTAAAGAGGAAAATGAAACTGTATGTGGTGCATACAGAGTTAGAAGGTCATATTACAGGACTAACTCTTTTCTCACAGAGTTAGAAGGTCATATTAGAGGACTAACTCTTTCTAACTTTCTGTTAGAGCTAGATTATATAGATTCTTATGCTCAAAGACTAGTAGGTCATAGCAAAGTATGTGATACATAGTAGGTGATCAAAATGTATTCATGTATGTGAAAGTCAGTTGCCTAATGCACCAGGAATGCACAGTAGGTCTGGGCTTTTAAAAAAAAAATATTTTAAAGCTATTGTAGTTTTGTTGCCTCTAGGACTGAACTGTTTTAATCCACTGATGAAGCGGACATCTCATAGTTTGTCATGAATGACTAAAATAAATGTCTGCCTTAATAATAAAGAGAAATTATTTATATGGCTAAAAATAATCCATAAGCTATAAAATTACTTCCTGGTGAAGAAAGACCTTATGAATCATTGTTAATTTGAAGTGTCTTTATTATATAGCCCCTTCTCTACTTTTTGAGAGAAGAAGAAAATAAAAAAGAGTATGGCAGATTTAATGGCAGTCCTGAGCAAGTGGGCTGACAAATAGTGTTTCTGAAATATAATTCCCTACATTTTAAAGGTAATGCAAATAAAAAAGGAAGCTTGGTCGGAACTTTTCTTGATAAAGCAAATTGTAACCATACAAAAGGAACATACATTTGCAGAATACTGAAAATAACACCATTCACTCATGTAGCCCCAGACATCTAAGTACATGCTTTCTAAGAGGCCAGGCCCAGGTGAACTCTTTGAAGAGTTTGAGACTTTTTCCTCTGATCCATCCTCTTGTCTATCAGTGTAATGTGAATACACATTTGAAATTTCTTATTAATGAAACTGAGTGCTCATGAAGTACAAGTATCATTACTAGGTATTTCAAGGCTGAGAAAAATCAAGATAAAATGAGGCTTCCTTATCCCAAGAAACTTACAGTCTAATTGTAGACTTAATTTATTACACCTCTTTCTGGTAGCAGGTAGTAGAGGGAAGAACCTGTTCTTCAGGGGATGGTGAAATTCTCTGGAAGAATATAATGAGAAAATATTAAATTCCTATTGATATTTATTGCTGATTTTCAAATTTTCCCTTTTTAAAATAATGTGTTATATTAATATATTAGAAAATATTGATTATTTATAATAAGCATTAATGGGGGTATGGGTTTATTTTGTTGGGGAGTTGTTTCATTTGTAAAGGCACATGTTAAAATAATTTTGGAGACTACTGGAAAAGCTGATACTGTGTCTTATGCACCATTTTAATAAACTATCAGTGCTTAGTAGAGGGACTGGGCCAGTGTAATACTCTAAAAGGAAAGTAGATAGAGGAGCAATACTAGTAGAAAGATCTTGTTGAGGTTTGTTTCCAGAGATATTAGATAAAACTACCAAAATATGGTACTAATAGGAAAGTCAAATTTCAATCTACAATCACAATTCTACCTTTTTGACAGAAGTATCACATGCAAAGCATTCTTTAAATCTGACAACTGGATATACCTGCCTTTTCTCATTTACTTGGTTTTGCATTCAACTTTAGGAAGCTACTAGTGGGTCTATAATGTTTTGCTTGGAGTGTTTGTGATCTTTATTCTGATTATTAATATAAAGATTAATAAAATGTATCTTATGAATAAAAAAGAGATTGGGAGATATGGATACCAGCATTAATCTTGTAGCTCATCTATGATATTTCTTCAAATAACTGTCATTAGCAGCACTATTTTTCCTGGTGGATAACATACAACATTTGGGAAAATACAGCAATGTAATGTAGTGAAGTGAAAAAAAAAATCACCTTGATCTTATTTAAATAATTTCTAAAAGATGTATTCTTCTCTTCTTTGTGTAACTTAATGCCTGTGTCACTTGTTTATTCTTTCTCAAAATTCAGACCCTTTTCTATAAAACATAAAAATTGTGGTTGAGATACAGAGAAGATTAGCATGGCCCCTGCGCAAGGATGACACGCAAATTCGTGAAGCGTTCCATATTTTTTTGAATGAGATGGATATCACTATCCTATATGCATGATTAAAGATCTGAATGGTACTTATATACTTTGTATACAAGCAGTTGTATGTAAAAAGATGATATACTTGTGCATTATGAATAAGTAAATAAATAATCTAAAAAAAAATGTGGTTGAACTCTGTATCCTTGAGTTCTGGTGTGCTATACTTTTATGACGACACTTAGATATATGTTTCATATATATAAACAGTATTATTGTTAGTTCTATCATAATTTATATCTACTAAACTTTTAATTGAAAATATCTCTTAACTAGGCTTTCAATTTTTTTCAGATATTTATACAGTAGCAGCACCATCCTCCTACTCTAGATAGCATTTGACTGATAAAATCATTTTATTTATTTCAAAATAAAGAATTTTTAATTTTGTTTGAACATTAATAATTCATCAAACTCTGTAAGTCAGGCAGAACAAGAATTTATGTTAGCTTTGACTGCATGGTCTTATTGGAAATATGTGTTTGCTGATATCCTTAGTTCTGAAAAATCATATACTTGTGCCTGAACAGATGCTGAGATAATATGATCTATAACTGTTTTCAGTGACTTACCACAGTATTGAGGGACACTGGTTTATCTGAGTAGGTGTTGATGTGTGTCATAGTTGACGGATGATAAAATACTTCTCAGTACAATAAAACAGTTTTTATGTTTTTCCCCTGATGGACACATTTTCTCTCATATGCATTCCCATTATTTTAGGACTGGGATAAGAGCTGTTGGTGGGATTTGGAGATAACACCTGTTAGAACTCATGGGTCTGAATCTGTACCTTGTTTCTAGATGTGTTTCCATTTTGTATAGATGGGGGAGTTGGAGAATTGAGAATCAACCTTTCATATAATCTAATAGATTACCAAGCTCAAGTTCCTGTCACTGGTATTGCTATAGTAACTTCTTCACTCATTCCCTGACCCTGCTCTCCACTGGCATGTTGTTTTCCATATAACAACCAGGGAAATCTTTTAAAAATGTAAATCAATTAAGCCACTTTGATGCTTAAAAAGTTTGCAGAAACTCATCATTACACTTAGGATAGAATCCACCCTCTTATCGTTATTTTGGCTTTTCAGGATTTAATTCCTGCTTTCTTCTCAGATTTTATTTCTACCAGCCTATCCTTTTCTTACCAACTGTGCGCCAACCTCAAACTGTCTTAGCAGATGGTGTAAATTCCCCACCTAAATTCCCAATACCATTTCCTCACACCACATCTGGATTCTTAATCACTATCATGAGTATTTATTTGCCTGAAATATCTCTCTGGCCAGTGGAGACTGCTAAATTTGCAAAGGGGTGAGTTTGGAAGTTCTAGGGAATCAACACTCATTAGAAACAGACCTCATTGAAAAACTCGACAGGAATTCATATATATTTATATATACACATACATACATACACACACACTTCTAGCCAACAGGGGAGGGCGGGGAGAATGGGAGGTAAAAGGGGGAGATTGTGAACCAAAATCAAATCTTATGCATGTATGACTTCATTGGGATGAACCCAACTATTGTGTTAACATAAACCTCTGAAAACCAACCCCTCATAGGCCCCTCATCCTTCCAATAGGACAGGGATGTGACCTATACTGCCTGCCAGTGTTCCCCAGTAGGATTAAATTGCCATTGCCTACTGCAGTAAATTGCTAGATAATAAAATTCTTCACTATATCACTTCGACACTCCCTATATGTGTTTTTTAGATAATTCAATATAAAATACTTATATGTAAGTTTTTTTTTTTTTTTTTGGAGTTTGCTTCAAGAGGGTCCAAGATTTACTTCAAATTAGTTCATACCAAAATATTTCTTTCTGCCCAAATCTGGGTGACTTATCATTTTGCTTTATTGTAATTGTTATCTCTTTGGATAATGCCCCTATCTCTAATCTAAAATACTAGCTTAGTCATGGTATAATATCAGTATGTTTTAAGTTCTGCACAACACTTACTATTTTTATTTTCTTTACTTTCTTTATTTTTCTTATTTTTCAGTTTATCTTTTGTCTATCCAGGAGACCAAAAATACTGGGGAGCTGTTTTCTATTGATTACTACAGGATCACTGGGGTCTAGAGCAAGTCCAAGGAACAGATTGTGGGGTCCCAATACATAAATTTAGAATTAATTATTGCTTTCTAATTGCAAAGACTTAGTCAACTTCTAAAATTCTTCTTCTTCTTCTTTTGTCAAATACATTTGAGAAAACATCTTTCAATAAATGCACAAGGCAGATTATTTAGGAATATGTTTTCAAGTGAAATTTTAAAAATCAAATTATGTATCTTTGTGTTTCCTGAAAATGGGACAATTTGGGGGGTATTGATAATCATCAACCAAAATGATAAAATATCATATAAAACTGTATCTCTGAATGTTCTGAATTTTTTTAAATGAAAATCTCAATTGTCACAGGAATTTTGTGAGGCTTATCTCCATGTTATAGGTCAGAAAATTGAGTCTTTCTTCAAATACCAAAGATTTCCATTTTACAGTGCTATATATTTAGAATTAGTGTATCTGACAAAGGACTTATATCTACAATATATAAAGAACTCTAAAAACTGAACGTTAAATTACAAAACAAATTAGAAATGGGAAAAATACAGGAAGAAAGATTAAACCTATGGGCATGTATAAAGGCACATAATGGGCTGTTCAGAATCAAGAACCATTGAGGAAATACAAACTAAAACTGATGAGTTACCAGTCCACACCAATTAGATCAGCTAAAAAATAGTAATAATAGCAAATGTGAGTGAGGATGCAGAGACCCTAGATCATGCATGCATTTCTGTTCGCTATTTACAATAATACAGCCTTCCTGAAAAATAGTTTTGTCTTTTCTTATAAAGTAAACAAGCAAAACAAAACAAAAGACAAATAAGAAAAACCAAGATCAAGAATGACATTAATCAAAAAACTAAACATGCAAATACCATACGACCATCACAATTAACTTCTGGGTATTTATTCAAAAGAAATGAAAAGTCATGTCTGTGCAAAGATTTGTGTATGTTTGTTCAATCAACTATATTCATAATAGTCCTAATTGGAGATAATACAAGCATTTCTCTATAGGTGAGCATTTAAATAAACCATAATACATGTTACAATGAATAGGACTCAGGTATAAAAAGTACAAACACTTAGTACACACACAGCACGGACAGATCACAAAATACTATATGCTGCATTATTTCTCTTATATAAAATTTTCAAAATCACAAAATTTCAGAGATAGGAAAAAAATTAGGGGTCATCATCAGTGAGGGATGTGGGAAGGAGGGCTGGGTGTAACCAGGAAGGGGAACATATGGGAAATCTTTGTGGCAATGGGTCAACTGAGAGTCTTAGCTGGATAGTTACACAAACATAAGACACAGACCTCTACCACAAGGTTCCAGTTGTAGAACTCCTGGTTCTGATAATTGTAATATAATTGTGTAAGCTGTAACTATTGGCAACATGAGGGAGAAGGACATAAAACCTCTCTGCTCTATCTTTGCAACTTCCTATGATTGTATAGTCACTATAAAACAGTTGTTAAGTGTTTCAGTTTGGTTATTATTGTAGTAGCTGTTTTAGATGAGTTTCCTTTATATAATCAATGCCTGTGCTTTAAATAAGTTTATTCTGGATGTTCTACATAAGAGGAACTAGAAATAAACATCACTTTTTTTCATTTGTAAGCTAACAGTCTATATTTTATCTGTAAATGTCCATGTGATACCGCCAGTTGTGGGTGACGAGTTCTGCTTCTTCACATGTTGAAGTATAACATTAGAGAAGCACGCCAGGCAAGCATATAAAGCAGGGTTTATTTAAAAAGGGGTAACCCAGACTTCTGGGAGGGAGAAGGGGGCCATAGCTGGTCTCCCAAGAAGTGAGAGCATTCTGCCTTTTTATTTTTTTTTTATGTCCTAGGCTTCCTGTGTTCTCCTGCTGTCTTCCCCTTATCTCTGTGAATGCCTATATGTGAAGCTATAGCTTCATACACACTGCTACAAAAATTATGTTTTATGATATTATATAACTATATACTTAAAACCTATGGTCTAGAAATTTTGTGCACATATTTTCTGCAGACATATTAATGCACATACACATCTACATGTGAAGCCAGAATTAGACAGGCAGACAGTATAGATAGGTGAATTGGATGGGATTAAAGAAATGGAGGCCAGCTTGGGTCTGGGAGGTTGAAGAGGGATTGAAATGTTAATGTCTTCAGAGCCCTTCCTCCACCCTTATCAAGATAACCTGCCCCTGCTCCAACCTGTTGCTAAGGTAAGCTATTCCATGGATTGTCCCTCCCTACAGGGAGTTATAAGAGTTGTTAATTACTAGTAGATGTCACATAATTACTAGTTGATAACTGTTAGATGTGAGATGTTACACTATCTTAAATTCCATTTAATTTGTACAAATGCAAGTAAATTTAGGTACAAAAAACATTTTAAATATTAAAGAAATCAATCAGTAAATCTATAATAACACTGCATATATTAAATAGAATTAAACCTCCATTTTATCTTTTTAAAACTTTTAATTATGTTAAAATGCACATAACACCACATACCATCCTAACCATTTTAGAACCAGTTTAGAATAAACCTTTTAAAATCATTTTTATTGTATTAAGTATGCCATTGACTCCAAAAGTAACAAAGGATATCAGGTGCTGTGGTATGAAATGGATTTAAAGTCTTTCTAAAATTAAAGAATTTTTAAAGTGGATGTACAGGTGAAAAAGATGAAAAGAACGAGGGAGAATATTCTATAGATAGGGACAATTTTTTTCATCGCAATAGGAATGATTTGCATAAATTCAAAACACAAATGGTCAGATGAGCTAAGAAACAGAAGGTCTCTGGAAATAAACAACAAAAACAATTGCAACAAAGAATTGACCTGCTATTCTCTCACTCCAACAAAGTTTACATATTTAATCATTGTGCACTTTGACAAAACAAAACATATCCCTCATGCAGAAATACAATCAATTCATATAAAGTGTTCAAGATCTGTTACTTCATAGATATATTTTTTTCAATTTCCTTAAATGTAACGATTTTTTTTTTCTGTTTTCTAATTCTTTGTTGTAAAATATACCATTTAGATAGAGTCATTATAAGGGCTGGTTAAAAAAAAAACAACAACAGGGAGATAAGGCAATTCAATCAATCTACTGGTTTCCTTTGAAATTTGGTTCCCACATAGTTGTTTATCTCAGGGCTTAACATATTAACTTTGAATTGGTGACACCAGCTTTCATCTAGATGGTGAGCAAACCAAGATAATACACAGAGACAAAGGAAGTCATACCCCAGGGACAGACTTCAAAGTGTCCTCCTTTGCTAGCACCCCTTCCCTTCTTCTAGTGCTGTTTCCCTTCTCTAAGTACAGATCGACTGAGCAAAGCATGATATGGTAAGGGACCCTGAAGCTAATGTTAAGATGAGGAAAATAGAAACTCACAATCTTCTAAGCTGTGGTTGTTCACTGTGAGAATTATTTATGATAACTATTTTCCTCTTTCATCCACCCTTAAAATGCCTTCTGACCATTAAGAAGTCTGAAGTTGTCACTCAGACTCCATTTCCAACCATTAGTGGCTATGTAATTATTTATTGCTGGATAACAAATCATTAAAACATAGTGACTTAAAATAAAAAACATTGAGTTCGTGATTCAGGCAATTAAAACTGGGCTCATCTGGGAATTTCTTAAAGTCTCCACTGGGCACAGCTGATCTCTGCTGGACTTCTTTATGTATGATCACCCAGTGATCTACTGATTTACAATGGCCTTGGCTGAGATGGTTGAAGTGATGCGTGCCTCTATCCATGCCTCCAGCAGGCTTGTTTCAGGGGTCATAGTGTTCCAACTGCAGAACAGAAGGAAGTCACAATGCATAAGAGCTTCTCAAGTGGAACCCTGTATCACAATGGCTGAAGCAAATTCTATGATAAACCCAGAGAAAACGGATGGAGTAAAAGATGAAGGCAGAACTGTGAAAGGTGATAAAGTTATAAACAAGAAGACAACTTGGACAGCATCTACTTCATCCCAGAGTTTATATATGTTGGGGACATTAGTTCTCTTCAGCTACCCATCCCCTAGTCCCAGGTCCAGTAAATTATACTGGCCATCTCTAGAGTTGAGAACTCAGATCTCTGTCCTTCACTGGCAGAAGGCCGCTCTGTGTTAGATTCCAGGTGTTAGATTCCAGGCGGGGAGGCCACACTTCCCAGGTAGCCTAGGGAGGCCACACCTCCCAGGTGCCTCAGGCTGACCAGCTCTGCTGGCCAGCCCTCAGATGCCACCCCCGCTCTTGACCTCTGGCAGCCTATGGGGACACGGACTCGCTCCAGGGGTCCCGCTGGTCACTAGTGTCCTATTTAAGCCTGCTCCAGACTGAAACCACTCTCTTCTTGTTCTTCCCTTCCCTGCCTTTCCCTATCCCCCTTCCTTTCCACGTGGCCCCTAATAAACCCCTTTTATTGACACAGCGGCATGAGTTAACTTTGTCCAACAATTTTGGTGCCCAACCTGGGGCACGTCTCTAACCAAAGGACAAATTTCTCGGGAACTGCTTTTTCCTCCAACTCTTCGCAGCACACATCGCTGGTTGCCAGTCTCCAGATGGGTAAGACTCCCTCCGTTTCAAGGGCTCTTAACCCGTCGGTGCGCCTCTCCTCTAGCCCACCGGTACATTTGGACCCCCGGCGTTCTGGAGCTTCTCCGCCTGCCCTCTTGAACGCCAGCCCCCCGCCGAAGGCTGGGGCACCACGTGTCTCCGTGCAGAGGGCCTCCAGGCCTCCGTTCACATCACTGCGCCCTGCCTCAGGTGATTCCACAGGCTGCCAGGGATCCGGCCAAAGCAGCTGACCCTGGCCACTGGCAGCAGCCTGCCTGAGCCCTGCCTCACGGAGGCAGCCTCCCGGGCTCTGGGCCCACTTCCTCTTTGTCTCACCTGCTCGCGCCAGTGATAGACCCAACAACAGCCTGGGAATGTGGGGCTGCTGCTGCTGCCCCTGCAGCCACGTCCCTGGGAGCCGCTAAGCAGAAGCGTTTTATTAACACCACCCTCCCCTTTGCGCCCATCCGCGTGGCCTGCTGGTGTCTGCACGCATCCGTTCTGGTCCACGAGTCTGTGGTGAGTGGCAGCCCCACGACCTTGTCGCCGCTGTGGTGCACTCAGCCTGTCCACCCCGAGCGCTTCTTGCTCAGGAGCTGAGCACCGCCTGGCCCACCCGCCTGGCGCTACCCCGCTGGGCCCGCCCATGCCCCGCCGCAGCCCCACTCGGGAGTCTGGCAGCCCGCCTGCGCCCTGTTTTACACCCTGCCCCCCAAGCAGACGCGTTTTATTAGCTCGTGTGAACCGGTTTATTGTGGCAGTTAAATCCCAACCAGCCCACCCACCGTCTTCTTCCACCCCATCCTGCCTTTAATCCCGCCTCTTCCTTCCACGTGATCTCATGCCTTCGCCTTTTATACTCTGTTCTCCTGCCCCCTCACTTTGCCTCCTCCACTAAAAACTTTTAAGCCCAGTGCTCTCCTTGCAGCGGACTCACAAACCCCTCCCCACTCCACCTCCCACCTTCCAGACAAACGGAGAAGCCTGCAAGCTCCAGAGATGGCTCAGGCCCTAGAAGGAAAAAAAAAAAAAAAAAAAAAAAAAAAGTCCTAATTACCAGCGTTTTTCCCCTAAATTCAAATCTTAAACCAAGGTTCAATCTATGCAATAATATTTCACAATATCATGTTGTTTCTTTAGGAGCTGAACTTGATTGGTGTGGAAACATCAATGTAATACTAAATGTGTTCATATCTTTCAGGTTTTCAGGTATACAAGCCTTGATATTGTAAAACACAAAAGCATTTTGCTACTTTTCCATGAAAGATTAAAAGCTCTCAACTTTTCTTTAATCTGTTCCAAGTATAATATTGTGTTGGCTGATGTTCATGGGAACTCAAGCAGCAATATATGTAAACTCTGTGGAATTCTATTTGAGAAGCAGAGATCAACTTCAGAACTAAAACACCTGACCTAAGGTTCATAAAGAACCCCACCTTACCTGAGATAAGGCTCTTCCTTCCACCTTACTACATGCCAGATGGCTCCAAAGTAGGCCAAACTTCAATTCATTTACCATTATGGTCAAAAGAGTGATTCTTGTTGTTAAGACTAAATGTGTTTTTACTCTTGTTAATTTAACTGTCTAAAGTTTGTCTATTAATGTTTTGCAGAGGTATTGCTTCAAGAACACAACCAGAGTTAGTTTAAGCCATCACCTACAGGACAGATAGGGAGCACAGACCCCCAACTAATAAAAAGAGTAAATGAATGACTATAAGTTTATAATCATTAAAGTTAAAGCCCAGTGCTCTCAATTTAAGATTAGTGAGACTAATTGGCTAGATGTTTAAGATCAAGACTTTAAGTTAAATTAAAAGGGCCAAGAAAACCAATATTTGGCTCTTGCCCCCAGAGTCAGTCTGAATCCAGGGAACAGGGAACTTCTGTAAAGAGCTTTGCAACTCTGGGCCACATGGCCTTCCGAGCAGGGAGGCTATGAGACATCTGGAGAAAAGAAAGTCAATCAGTACACTTGCTATGAAAAGGAGGGTCCTGGAGAAGGAAGACATCCCTGGTGCTTCCAAGGGAAGCCACGAGGTCAAGCAAGACCTGGACCCATCTGAGTGCAAAAGGCACTGGCAGAACAGAAAAGCTGCTCTCAAGTTCCCCCAAGGGTTATTCCCATCAGAAATCAGCTGACTCTTAGCAATAGATAAAAGCAAAAGTCAATTTGACTTACTTCATCTTAAACACCTAGCAAAATAGTTGAAACTGAAACACAACCATTCCTGGGCATTTAAAAAATAATAGTAACTTAAGATATATGCTTGTATTAGCCCCAAGAACTGGTAAGACTGGAGGCTACAAAAGAGATTCTTAGGCAGGAATGCCTCATAACTATAAAAAGAAACAGTTTAACTATTAAGTGACTGCCAAGTCAAAGGTTTTTAGTGAGTTTAAGGCCTACAGATCTTCCTAACCTACACAGGTAGGCTTAATATTCACTAGTATGATTATCTAGCCCTAAGTAACAGAAATAAAGGGTTCTCTACTAGACACAGAGGTCATGCCAGTAAAATGATTTTATAGGATCAGAAGACATTAAGTAGCTTAACTACCATCTTATCTGGATAGACATCTGTAACATTAACTGTTGTGTTTACATTCTTGATAACTCTGTACATGTTAAAGATTTATATTCCCAAATAAAGGCCATGTCCACTCTGGCCTTATTATGGGGACAACTTCTCAGCCCTCACACTTCCTGGTGAGAAATTATCATCTTCATTGTTGCCGCCTGAAGCGCTTGGAGCAACGGAGCCGCGGGAAGAACTTCAGAAGCAAACTGGAGACAAACAGCTTTTTATTCTGGTAACTTTTCTCTCTGGTTTTAACAACAACTAACACACGCCAAACACACCACTAAAATGGTGCTGACCCGATCAGCAATTTCGGCCAAGTCACTCGAGATCCCGCAACAAATCCCGTGAGACTACAGGTGGCGACAATGGCCAAATCTCCACGGCTCATAGTCAACTGCAATTCAAGTCAATCCCCAAACAGGGCTCCTGCATTTCCCCCTTTTTGTTTTAAAAGAGGTAATGTTCTAGGACGTCTATGTGCAACCAACATTCTTACCCGTCATCGGATAATCAAGGCTGTGCCCTTGACTCTTGTCTTAGGTTGATATGTCGGCCACATGAGACTGTCCCGTGCGACTGTGCCTGTCTTAGGTTGTCCCCCTCTGGGGATCTTACCCGTCATTGGCTAACTAGCCATCCAATGGAGCCCTTTAGGATCGACTATATATGATGACTAACAGCCGTCCAATTGTGAGGAGATGTTGCGGCTTTAAGGCAACAAGCCTTTTGGTGATGAGCCAAATTGCATAGCATATCAAATTGTTTAAACAAATCAGCTGCCCTAAGTTCCATCAAGTAACACACTGAATTCTCTAGACAAATACCCGCAAGGCATTGTCTCGTAAAGTCCCAAACAATGAAAGATCAAAATGTCCATTTGTTATAACATGTTGATGTAGGAGGCCCCATGCATGTAGAGCAGAGGCCACACTGTTGGTGAGGTTGTTTGATGTTTGAGCAGCAGACGTCTTTTTTATGTTTAGACAATGCCACCGGCAAATCTTCAGGGCCCGCTACCTAGAAACTCAAGCATCAATTATTAAAGGAAAGGCAGTGCTATTGCAGCACTGAGTCAAGAGGCGAGTTGTCAAACTACAAAATAGAATAATTAGATTAGAAAATTAAAGTTGATTTTTGTTCACATACATCGCTGGTTGAGCTTCTACAAACATAAGTTGGAAAAATGTCATATTTAGAACAAAACAAAGAAAGACTGAGGGTAATTACTGCATTAAAGATAGATTAAAGAAAAGGTAAAGGCACTTGAGAGAAATAATTTGTTAGCTGGAACCCTTGAGTCTCTGTATACAGAGCAATTTTTTACCTGTTGAGATAATTGAAATTAATGAGCTATTAAACAAATGAAGTTAATAACAAATAAACAATCTTAAGTCAAAACACCAAAATATCAGGTTATATAGCACTTTACACAGACTTTTTCAGTCTGAGGGGGTTAAGCTAAAGGTGTTAAGGGACTCCAGCATACTCAACGTGAAAGGAGCTTGGGGCCCATAAGTCATTACTGCCTCTTTGAGATTTTTTATTGTTTTGAAATCTACTGACTGATGGACACTCTGTCCATTTTTCTTTTCAAATGTTGGCGGTTCCCAATGTATTTGTGAGTTGTCCTCGAGAGCGCATAAGCGATCAGAAAGACTTTTTATTTCTGTTTCTAGGGTATGCAAATGCCTAGTAATACCCTTCATATTTTCTGTAATGAATTCCACCCATGGGGGAGTAGAGGACACAAGTGACTCCTCTGCCTGACGGACCTTTTTCTCGGTCTTTTTAAATTTCTTTTTTTAAAATTTTTTCAGGATCACTTTTACTAGATTCCTCACCACTGCTAATTTCACTGATAGCAATATCCTGAGGCCCAGGTTCCAGTGAGAGCAAGTATCCTTCAGCTTTCGCCAATAACTCCCGAATAGCTTTAATAGCTTGGATTTTTGTCATTTTTGGGTCTCTTTTAATACTCTCTTTACTGGTCTCAGTTGGCCCAGTGGAATCTACACTTTTTTGATCACTTTCACTTTTGTCTATATACTCCTCACTGAGAACAGAGTCAGGTATATCAAGGAGTCTTTGCATAGCCTCTATCACTTGGGATTCAGTTATATTTGAACCCATCTTTAGAGACCTTTCAGTTCTTACCTGTCCGCTCCGAAGTTCCTCGTACGGGCCGCCACCTGTTGCCGCCTGAAGCGCTTGGAGCAACGGAGCCGCGGGAAGAACTTCAGAAGCAAACTGGAGACAAACAGCTTTTTATTCTGGTAACTTTTCTCTCTGGTTTTAACAACAACTAACACACGCCAAACACACCACTAAAATGGCGCTGACCCGATCAGCAATTTCGGCCAAGTCACTCGAGATCTCGCAACAAATCCCGTGAGACTACGGGTGGTGACAATGGCCAAATCTCCACGGCTCATAGTCAACTGCAATTCAAGTCAATCCCCAAACAGGGCTCCTGCACTTCATGGTATAAATTGACATGTTCCAGATGCTGCAACATTTATTCAGTACTCATTTTTTTTGTTTCTCTCATAGAAGCTCCCATCCCTGATGACTTTACAATCTTCCCCAGGCTTCAATCTGACCTGACTTCTATAAAGGGAATTCCAAACTACTTGTCCCCATCTCGTCGCCCCCACTCAGCTCAAAGAAGCCCGATTCGATTATTGTCCTGTTCTCTTACAGTAGTAAGGATTTCCTAAAATTAGAAGGGAAATAAAGCCAGAATCTCATAGGCAGTCAGCATATATAGGTAAATCAAGTGAGGTCGAAAGCCAATTTGAGTGAGCCAATTTTAGGAAGTTGGGAGACTGCCCCCTGAGGGATTGAAATGCTGATTCCCTCAGAGCCCTTCTTCCACCATTATCAAAAACCTTCCCCAACCTGTTGCCAAGGTAACCTGTCCCAGGAATTGCCCCTCCCTACAGGGAGCTATATAGTTTTTAATTCATGTGTCCTGGGATGCACCATCCTGCCCTTCCTGCCTCAGCCCATCTGCTTCCCACCTTTTGGCCACCCCACTGGGCCTGGTCACAGTACAGGCCTGGTCACTGTATGCAGGAAGGAGATATCTGCCTTGCTTCTTGGGATATGAGATAGCAGCAAAGACCCTCTGTTTTAGATAGAACTTTCTTTGTATGCTTGCCTCAGTGTTCTTCTCTAGTGTTTAAACTTCAACATTCAGGGGAGCAGAACTCATCATCGACAAAGGTTAAACAATTACAAGAACAGTTAGAAAGGAAAAATTACAACTGGCACCACAATCCCATTGGGACATGTTCACAAAACTCCTTCATCAGCTAGGTGCTCCCAATATTGGGACCTCTAGTTGGAGTTCTCCTATCCTATGCCTTCCTTCCCTGTGTTGTAAAATTTCTACAGGAACAACTAAGTAAAATCTCTAACCAAACTTTTAACCAGCTTCTCCTCAGGATTATCAACTGTAAAACCACAGATGATTTCTCATCACTTCAGGATGAATTTTCCAGACTCTAAAGAGATCTCCCATTGTCCTTCACACCAAAGTGGAGACTCTCCCTTAGTTCAGGGAAACATGAAGGCTGATAGGGCAGCAAAGGAAGCAGCACTATCTTCTCCTTCTCTTCTGGCTTCAGTCCACTATCAATCCTCTCCTACTCAGCCTTCACTCATCTTTTCGACCGAAGCATCATTGGATTTGGTGTCATTAATGTTCCAGCAACCTTTGCCTCTCAGCTGGGGGCGGTTAAAGAGGTTCCTTTCCGGCCCTTTGGCCTACTTTGAACTTGAGTCTCTCCTTCCCATTCACACGGGACACAGAAAACCCTTGCACAAGGTGGCTCATAGTATCTTGATAAGGACACTTCTCATGCATACCCCATGTCTGCCTGGCTCCAGTGATGACTGAGTCACAGAATTGGATCTCCCTCTAATACTTATTTTGAAAAGGACGCTTTTCAGAATATAGTATTAGTCTCTTCCTGTTCAGAACTTCTTGATCCATCCCGGCTGACCCCCCTCTAAAGTCCCTTAGATAACCAAAGTAATTGAGAGATTGTTTTTCAACTTCTACTAGCGGTCAAAAGAACGGGCAGAGATTTTTTTATATCCAAACTTTCTTCCTCCTCCAATCAAACCCAATTCATTTGTGCTCATTGCACTAGTCACCCAGAATATATCTACTTCCCTTAACATACCTTGGCGCTTTCACATCCCATATAACCCCAAGTCTTCAGGGAATGTAGAGAGGACCAATAGAACTCTTAAGAATATTTTGATTAAACTCTCCCTGGAGCTTCACTTGGACTGGGTCAAGCTACTTCCCCTCGCCCTCTTTAGGCTCCTAGTCCTCCCAAAGAAACCTTCCTCACTATCCCCTTTTGAGGTTATGTTTGGGCAGACAGCTCTTCCACCCAGAATTTCCCCAATTCAAGGACCCTTGCCCCAAAAATCTCTCTTATCCTCTCTTATCCTTCATCAGACATCAGCTATGGACATGCCAAGATTACTTCCTGCCTGACCCAAATAGACTCACTGCTTCATTTCCATTAACACCCCATTCTTGGGTATATTTCTCCCCTCCCCAGGACACGGGATCAGTCTCCCTTGCCCCAAAGTGGACAGGCCCCTTCCAGGTTGTCCTGTGTACACCCATGGCTGCTAAGCTTCGTGAAACCTCAGGGAACTTGCCATCTTGGATTCATATTTCCAGACTGAAACCAGCTGCTCAACCAACTGAAGAACCAAAAAAGGCTGATAAACAACTACCTCAATATACTTACTCTCCCCTTCCCACAAATCCCCTAAAAATTTGTTTCTCTCATGTCCCCGATACCGACTTAAAATAATCTTTTCTGTTTTTCTCGTTTTGAACCTTTAACCAGCTTTTTCTCAGGGATTATCAACTGTTGAAAAAAAAAAAATGGATGACTTTCCAACCAGAGATGACTTAGACTCTTTGTCAGCCTGCTACCCTATGCTCATTATGATGCGCCTCGTACTCTCCATTGGCCTCTTCACCGTAAGTCCCACCTGGTGGAACACAGGCCTACGGACAATAATCCATCTCACCTTCTTTCCCTTTGTTGCTTTCATAATAGAGTTACCTGTAAACTCACAAGGCCTACAATTTCTACATGCTTTTCGAGAGGATAGCTGGCTGACTCCCTTAGTAACTTTCTGTAGAAGCCTGGTTTGACACCCTCACTGATCTATGGCTTCAAGGAAACTTCATCCATCTCATATCTGGAGAGATTCATCTTTTCCGAGCCTACCTCCTGGGATTTTTTTTCTGCCCTCAAGCCTGACTTGCCTGCCTGCATCTCCTCCCCTCATAACACCCCATGTCGCCCCATTTCAGCTCGAAGCAGCCAGATTGAAACACGACACCCCTGCTTCCTAAGAAAACAAAAATCGGGGAATGTTAGATTCCAGGCAGGGAGGCCACACTTCCCAGGTAGCCTAGGGAGGCCACACCACCCAGGTGCCTCAGGCTGACCAGCTCTGCTGGCCAGCCCTCAGGTGCCACCGCCCTCTTGAACTCCAGCAGCCTATTGGGACACGGACTCACTCCAGGGGTCCCACTGGTCACGAGTGTCCTATTTAAGCCTGCTCTGGACTGAAACTGTGCTCTCCTTGTTCTTCCCTTCCTTGTCCTTCCCTTCCCTTTCCTGCCCTTCCACGCCTTTCCCTCTCCCCCTTCCCATCCATGTGGCCCCTAATAAACCCCTTTTATTGACACGGTGGCATGAGTTAACTTTGTCCAACACTCTGAATTTGGAATGAACAAGACACCTCAAAAGTTGGCCTAGATGACTAGCTGCAGAGGTGGTAGAACACTGATAACAGATTGGAACCGGCCAAGGCAGGCTGCTCCTGAGTTGGATCTTCTGTGCCAGGGCCTGGAATAAAACATGGTTCACTTTTTGGAAGCTATCATCTTTTCCTGGGCTGACTCCATCTGACAGAGACACAGGGAGCTGATAAGTTCAGGCACAATTCCCTTGCAGATGCAAACTAAGCCAGGTTTCCTTTCCTTCAAGGTCCCCCACAGAGTCCCACAATCTCTACTTTTAAGTACTTGATTCTAAAATACTACTGTCTTTCTCAGTGAAGAAAAAACAAACAAATTACCTTTTAAGAACTCAATACTCATTTCCCAAAAATTCTGGAGAAGAGAAATGGATACTTTACCTGGCATCTTTGAAATTTCTAAGCTTAACACAAAAATCTAATTATTCTTTATTCTCTCTCCTATGGAGCTCAATTACCTTAAAGGAAAATTACCTACCACAGAAATGCCAAAGAGTTCTGTTAAAAATGTATTTTATGTTAACATACAGTACATATATAGAAGAATGAGTAAAACATAAACATACAGATTCAAGAATTATTATATATCGGTGTATAGTAGCATATAGGTCAAGACAACAGAACAGAAACCTTTTCAGTGCTCATCATAATTGCAATTTTATCACCTAAATTGTCTGTTTCAAAATTGGCAGTTGCCAGAGCTGGGCGCGGTGGCACACACCTATAATCCCAGCACTTGGGAGGCTGAGGCAGGAGGATCGCGAGTTCAAAGCCAGCTTCAGCAATTAGAGGCACTTAGCAACTCAGTGAGACCCTGTCTTTAATAAAATACAAAAAAGGGCTGGAGATGAGGCCCAGTGGTTGAGTGCCCCTGAGTTCAATCCCCAGTACCAAAAAAAAAAAATAAAAAAAATTGGCAGTTGCCACCAGAGGAAGAGTCAGGGCTCCATACTCTAACCTGGGCAATGCTGTATTATCATGAGAAGGTGCTCAGATGTCATCAAACAGGTTTTGGTCCCATTTTTAAGCTGTTTGCAAGGGTGAATTTTGTCCAAATAATCTAGAACTTTGTTACTGAAATGAACCCCACACAAGTCTCTTCTTGCTGTTTGATCTTGGCATTTGATTCTTCTTCCCAAAGGTGATCAAGTTTTCTATCTCACTTTTGTTCTGCTAAGACAGTAAGAATAACACACAGTTTATGGGAGGGTTTTCTATCACCTGGAGAAGAGAAATCTTATGGCCAGAAAGATGTGATAATGTGTCTGTTTTTATAGAAACTTGTATTTTCTCATTTCTCCAAACTTCCAGACACTGTGAAAATAAATTAGAATTTGAAAAGTACGATGAAATTTCTGAAATAATTTAAATGGTGTTCTTAGACCAGCTTCAACTTCAGCTCTGTGGAAAAGTCTAAATGTACTGTTAGTCAGGCACATTAAGGATTTTTGCATTCCATTTCCTATTTGTGATAAGAACCCAGATAGGGGTTAGGGTAGGATGAAAGATGAGAGACTGAGTCATACAGGATTTCCCTGGATAAGCGTCTAAATAATATGAATTTTTTTGGGAAAAAAAGCAGTGTGTATTAGTCTGTTCTCCATTACTACAATTCAATACCTGAGGCTGGATACTTTATAAAGGAAAGAAGTTTGTTTAGTTCAGTTTTGTGGCCTGTAAGTCCAAAACCATAGCAGTAGCTATGTTGAGGACTCCTGGCTGTGTCACGCCTTAGCACATGACATCATGGTGGGGGTTTGTGCAAGAGGGAGATATCATAGAGTGAGATGGAAAGACAGAAATGGGAGGAATGAGGTTTGCACTTTTAGAACAACACTCTTACAAGAATGAACCAGGCCCCATGAGAATTGTATAATCCCTTCCATGGGCGATATCCACTATGAGCTAAAGACCTCCCACTGAGCTCCATCTCTTAATGGCCCTACCACTTCTTAACACTTCCACACTAAAGACCAAGTTTCTAACACAGGAACCCTTGGGGGACAAACTTGAACCATATTTGAGACATGGCACAATGTTTCTTCTTATAAGTGCTTCCTTCATGACTAAACTATTGGGGTTTGAAAGACTGGAAATTCCTTCTGAGCAGGCTGCTGAACTGTGGAGAAACTATAGGAAAAAGTTCCACACGTATGCCCCGAAGTTTAATACTGAACCCCAGGTAATACGGGGCATCCCTCTATGTTTTTAAAAATCTGGACAATAAAGAGCAAATGTCTCCATTCCTACTAAGAAATTTTCCATCGCCAACTTTGAGGTGAAGCAATATGGGCATGAGGAGATGTAAAAGTGCTACCATTTCGGTTTGCATAGTTTTCTCTCTTAATTATTTGAATGTTTGGTGATGGTCTCACTTGATCCACAGACAGGGTGGTGATGGGATTCAGGTCCAAGCAACACACCATTGCAAATGCAAAATCAACTGTAGCTAGCTTTATTCTGAGTTTGCTCTTTGTTGTCCCATCATGTTTACTCTTAAGTTTTTGACCCTAAAATGGGTAATCCAATCTTTTTCTCAGAATAAATACACAAGAAAAATTAGCTTTTAAAAGGCTTGACATAAGCAGTACAAAAACTCTAGAGGAGGTGGTTGAGAGGTCTGCAGTTTAGAGATGCACAGTGGTTCACACGCAATGGCCTAGAATATTGTTGCAGTGGGAAGAAAACTAAAGTCCCCCCCCCCCCCCCCCCCCCCCCCCCCCCCCCCCCCCCCCCCCCCCCCCCCCCCACCCCCCCCCCCCCCCCCCCCCCCCCCCCCCCCCCCCCCCCCTCGTATCTGGACAAGGGCTTTTAGGAGGGGTGGTGGACTGATGTGTTTTTTTCAAAGAACGAAAGCACATATACACAAATCATCTGTATCACATCTATAAATAACCTCAACACTGCAAAATCTGCCAAGTTGAAGCAGAGGCAAGGATCAACAGTGGGTATGACTACAGAAGACTTGAAAAAATTTAAACTTTGCTTTCACAAGGAACACAAGTAATTTTGCCACACAGATATATCAAGCTGAAAAAGAACATGACCCAATATTTAATTTTGCTTTGGTTAATGCAAAGCTTAATGCCAAAGTGTTGGGCAGCCCAATGTGGATATAATTAGACTCCTTCACCAAAGCTTCTGTCAGGCTGTGTTTTTATTATGTAGCCAAGGTCATAAACATCCTGATTCAGTGTATGTAGTCAAGGTCATAAACATTTGCTTGTGAGCAATAACAATGTAACCTATTGACAAGTGCTTTTTTGTCTGGCCTGCATATTAAAAAGGACTATGGAAATGGCTCAGGGGGTTAAATGGGGCTAAATGGAAATGGCTGAAGGCTGAAGCTGAAGCTAGAGCTTGGGGCTGGCTAAGGCCTTTTGCCACCTCCAAATAGAGCATGTGCCTGCTGGGATCCTGAATCTGTTTCCCTGGGTCTGAGTTCCCACTCAGATTAAAGATGATCTGCTGTGAACCATGTTAATGTCTTAGGACTTGCATATCTCTCTTATTCTCTTCTCCTCTTTTCTATTTGGGCATTTAAAATGTCCTAATTCTTATGCATGAAAATATATTGTTTTCTATAATCTGTACATCTCCTCACATATTTTAAAATTGATCATAGCATGGATAAATTAAAAACTCACAAGTTCACGCTTAAATGGCATAAGGGACAGGTTTTTAAAAATTAAGAAACACTGAAATACAATCTAAAATCTGAGATGGGGAAGTAAGAAGGAAAACTAGACAATTGTAAGGATTTTTACAGGTGCACCTTGGCATCTGAGCTGTAGTTTCATAAAAGGTGAGATAAGAGGGAGGAACTGGTGCTTTTGTAGGATTTATGGGGCAACAAAAGACCATATAGAGGAACCAGTAAAATTAGAGTTTTGGGGGGAGAAAGACTGCACTGTAGTTGGAGAACTATTTACCATATGGAGTAGAAAAGGGGAGATTTTTTTTGGAGAATTGCAGAAGTGAGAATCTCTGTCATATCCTGTAGAAGAACAGGACTCCTGAGCTTTAAAAGAGAAGCCACAGATCTAATTTGTGTTTAAGGAATGGTAAGAAAGCACTACAGGGAACTCTTAGGACTCAACGGTATTTCCACTCATGTATTATAGTCACAAGGTCATATTCTCTTAATATTGGAATTAAGAAACCCATGAGACAATTGTTTAATACTTTATATGATTTTAACCATTTTTTGTCCTATTTATAGATGTTTCCTTTTCCTTTTCAGCTTCTTATTCATTTGCTGCTCTCATTACTATGTATTGTTTTATGGCACACAGCTGGAATAATCGAAACATCTGTTTTGAGAAAATCTGTTGAAACAACCTAAATATTCACTCATTAGTTGATGTTTAAATAAATTAGGATGGATCATAAGGCAATTAGTATGATAAGAATTTGTATTTATACACACAAATGAGTTACTTATGTATGAAAAATATTCATATTAGAAATATTCATGCGTCCCATAGAAGCATACACATACATATCTGATCTATGTAGATATGCATATACATATAAATAGATGTACTTACGTAGACATAAAGAGTTTTGAATATTTAAATTTTGTTCAATTCACAAAGCATTCTCTGTTCACTGGGCAGGGAGTTATTTACCTACACCACCCACCTCAGCACCAACACCTTGACCTCCCTTTCTAGCTTTGTCCATTTTTCTCTTCAGTGCTTCACACCTGTTAGATGGTGTGAAGCACTGAAGAGAAAATAGAAAGATGTTTAATACGTTCCTTTGCAGTGTTATACAAGAGTAACTTCACTACAGGAAAATACCTTGGGCTGGACCTTGATCTGCCCAGCAACTAGTCTCCCTAGTTTTGCCCTTCCAGAATGTTCTAGGTATGGAATCACACAGTGATTTCTCAGACTGGCTTCCTTCCCTCAACATTATGCATTTAAAGTTTCTCCATGCCTTTTTTTTTTTTTTTTTTTTTTTGGATAGGTCTTTTTTTTTCCCCCTGCTGAATAATACTTCATTGTCTAGATGTACCACAGTTTATTCATTTACCACTAAAGGGCATCTTGGTTGCTTCTGAGCTTTGGTAAGTATAAAGAAAACTGCCATAAATCTCCATGATTTTTGTATGGACATATAGTTTCATCTCATTTGAGTAAATACCAACAAGTTTTATTGTTAGATTATATGGTAAGAGCATATTAAGTTTTATAAGAAGTTGCCAGACTGTTTCCCAAATGGGCTGACATATAATATACTCACAGCTTATATAGTATTATGTAAATTTCAAAATTGTTGTATTTATCCTTCCACTGATGGGTGATTAGGGGAGTCTCTAGTCCAATTTGTATTCTTGTATATATCTTTTGAATACTTTAAGATTGTTTTCTGAAGTATAGCCAAAGACGTGGAATTTGGGGGTAGTTAATAGTGTACATACCTAATCTGTGTGTGTGTGTGAGAGAGAAAAAAAATATATACACACACACACACACACACACACACACACACACACACACACTTCAGAGTGATCTCCAATATCCAAAGACATGCTACTTCACATGGACCCAGTCAATAAATGAAAGTTTTTAATTTTGTGAATTTTGGACCAGTACTTGATCTTGTCAGGCTTAATTTTTAAGTTCAAAGAATCATAAGCTGGAAATTCAATGTTATTTCATCTTGCATTTATCTGATTATGGAAAATTGAACATATTTTGATGTGTATTAGCCATTTGATGTTTATCTTTTGTGAGTTTCAGGTTTATATCCTTTGGCCATATTAAAATTGTGACTGTTCATTGTTTTGTTATTGCAAGAATTCTTTGTATATTCTGGGTAATATAATAATGGAAGTTAACCGCTGTTGAACTTTGTTCCTTATACTTTCCGAGAACCTCAGATATGCTCTATGAATATAAGACTTCCTCAAGAACCTTTTTAGCTAGGTAATATCTCCATTTCATAGAAGAGAACACTGGGGTACTAAACATTTACTTACTCAAGATCAGTTTTAAGTAGTAAATCCATAATTTTTAACCAGTCCAGTAGCTCCAGAAAGGTTAACACTGGAATAAACATTTATCTTTTGTATGTATAGCCATAATCAGCAGCTTTTCACTTCACTCATTTTATGGTATTTCATTGTATTCCTTTTTTCTTTATGATTACTTTCCATGTTTTGTTAAACTCTTCTTACAGGATATCACATGTAAAGGTAGTTTCTTATGTTGACTTCTAAAAGTTTTAAAGTTTAATAATGGAATTTAATCTCCTTCGGACTTATTTCTGTGTTCTATGTGAAGTATTTACTTTATTTTACTTTTCTTGTGGATATAGAATTATGTTAGCACAGCATACCAATGAGTTTACTTTTTTCATAATTTGCAAAGGTGGCTTTCATATATCCAGTTACCAAAGGTCTTATTATGGATTCTCTATCTTATGCTACTGATCGCTTTATTTATTTATGGACTTTTATTATCCTGAATTTTTATTATAGCATTGTAATACTCTTTATAGCTAGGATGAGAAGTTCCCTTCCCCTTATCTTTCTTCAAACATATCTTGGTTATTTATGATCTCATTTTTTTAAAATATGAACTTTAGGTTGAATTTCAGTTTCATGAAAACACCTTTGAAACACTTCTGGCCTTTCACCACCAGTAACCTACTTTGTGTCTCTATAGATTTGGTTATTCTGGACATTTCATATAAATGGAATCATATAATGTGGGGTCTTTTGTGACTGGTTTCCTTAGCATGATCAGATTTTAAGGAACATCTGTTTTGTTATTTATGTTGATATTTTGTTTTATTATCAAATAACTTTTCATTGCATGGATATATCACACTTAATTGTGCATTGATCAGCTGATGGACATTTGGTTTGTTTCTACTTTTTAATCAATTATAAACAATGATATGAACATTTGTAAGCAATTTTGCTTTTATTTTTCTTGGGCATATACATAGGAATGGAATTGGTGACTTCCATATGATAACACTTTGGGGAATCACAAAACTGTTTTCTAAAGCACCTATATCACAAAATACAGTCAGTCACACTTGCAATATGTAAGGCTTCCGATTTCTCCACATTCTTGCTAATATTTATTATTGTCTACATTGTATGCTCAGCAGGTGAAGTGACATTTTACAGTGGTTTTGATTTGCATTTTCCTGATGGTTAACAGTGTTGAGCCTCTCTTCCTATATCTATTGGCACTTTATGTTTTTCCTTTGGAGAGATGTCTATACAGATTCTTTCCCATTTTTATGTTTTATATTTTTGGTGCCAGGGTTTTTGAACCCATGTATGCTTAACCATTGAGCCACATCCCCAGCATTTTTATTTATTTATTTTTAAAAATTTTTTGAAACAGGATCTTGCTAAGTTACCCAGACTGTCCTTGAATTTGTGATCTTTCTTCCTCAGCCTTCTGAGTAGCTGAGATTACAGGCATGCACCATCACATGTGGAATCTTTTCACTTTTATGATGCATTATTTGAAACACAAGTGTGACATGTGAGCAAAAGTTTTCTGATGTGTGACCATAGGATTTCTTTTCATCTGTTTAGGTTATTTACTATTTTTCAATAAAGTTTTGTAATTTTTAACAAACAAGTATAATATTTTAACTCCTTTAATGTCCCCTTTCTTGTGTCTTTCCCTTGCTTTCCATACAGAAAGATATAAGAGGTATATAGATCTTATCAGAAGTTTATTATATACATCTTAGCAGAATCTACCTATGATCTATACTAACCTAATGTAATGAGATATGTAAACACTATATGTAGTTTTATACCGTTTTCTCTTTTATGCTATTTTGTACATATTACATTTATATATGTTATAAACCCAATGGCACATTCAAATAATTATCATTTTATAGTTTGATTAAAGTTGAAAGAAGAAAGAAGAGCAACTATATATTAATTGCATATTTTTTTTTATTTTTACAACTTCTAGTGTTTTAATTTGCTCCTATAGAATCAAGTTATCATCTAGTGTAATTTCCTTACTTCAATAGAGCTTTCCATATACTCACATCCAGGTTTCTGTTATTGTTAAATGTGTTGCCTTTATATGTGTTGTGGGTCCAGCACATATGATTTTATTCTATTTCTTTTTAAATAAGTTATTAAAAGAAAGGATAAGAAACCTGCATTTATACTATCTTTAAAATTTACACTATTTCCCCCCAATTCCTGCCCTTAGAGGATGTCTTCTTGTGGTTCATTGGTCTGTAACTGATCACATGGTGACCTTTGTCTAGAGGGAGCAGATTTAGCAATATTGGCTTCTTAAACAGATCATAATTCATCATTACCTGGTTCTGTGCATTTTGGCACCAGCAATACTCTCATGTCCCACAAGCTATACTTCTTTTCCCTAGGAAGAAAGAAACAGTGTACATTAAGTAGGAGGGAAGAGTGCTGGGTGTATTGCTGCTTATTCTTTCTGCATACACCCAGTACATGAACTTAGCACATAGGCAACTGTCTACCTTGCAAACTTAGCTTTACCTACAGAAACACAATTTCTAATCTTTTGCTATCCTACTAAATGAAGCTTACTTCTTCATATCCAGTAATTCTCGCTCAATTCATAGTCAATCACTTCGTTAACATTAATTCAAAGCATACCACTAGTTTTCTCTGTTAAAACACAACTACTATTTGGAGCTGCTTATTGAATTACTGAGAAAATTTTTGACCAGCATATGGGAGACCTATAGTGTGAGTGTACTTTTCTAAAGGAAGAGAAAAGAGATGGCTGTTGGTCTCGCTTGGGGTATTTTACATTCAAGGCATAGCAGGCTGGGATTTTCCTGAGCCTTATTTTTTAAGAGAAATAAAAGTGTAATATTTTCATAAAATTGGGGAAATGAGGATGTAAAAGATAAATTTTCATTAGTCTATTAGAGGTTTTATATCTAAAATGTTCATACAGAACATTGTGTCCCTGTACATGGCCATACTGACCCCAGTATTTTAATATTTGAATCCCTGAAGTTTGACTCTGTGAGAATTTGGATTCCATATTTGTGAATGCAATCATGGTTTATCATTAATATGTTCAGCAATAACTCCAATTTTTTTATTTTTGTGTCTATTCCCAGTGCAGTATGACTTCTTGCTCCCACCATTAAGAGGCAATGTCTCTTTTCTCACCTACTGAATCTGTCTTCGCCTGTCGACTTACATTGAACGAAGAAATGGAGCAGAAGTGACGATGTGTCAGTTTGAAGCTTGAACTTCCCTCCCTTGGGACTCTTGCAAAAACCATGTGAGCAAATCCAGGCCAGTCTGCTGCAGGACGGGAGACTGTAACATATCCCTCCCCCCTAACCAACAACCTGCCAATCCCCAGACATGTGAGAGTCCATCCTAGACCTGTTGCCCACCTGGTGGCCACAGGTACATCAGAGAGCCCTGTTGAGTTCAGCTGAATGCGGCCCGGACCAAAAGAACTACCCAGCTGACCCACAAAAATCTATGAATTAAACATGCTCCAATCTGTAAAACCACTGAGTGATTTAATGAGTGATTCAGAGTTTAAACTATCCTGTTTTGAACAAGCAAAGTAAACCAACTTTCTCTGAGTAGAACTCAAGATAAGACATAATTCAATAAAAAACATCTGCTGTAAGAGAAAGATTTGTTATGCAATTCAAGGTGAATGTACTGTTCTAAATAATCATTCCCTTTGGTTCAGGGAAAAACTTCTGTCTGCATTTCAAGTTCATCTAGTCAAATTCTCAATGTCAACAGTGTCTCAGAAATACTTGCAACTATTAACATTTTTATTTAATTGTTTTACTCATATCAGAAATCACTAAATTCCTATAAAAGTTAAAATTCGTGTGCTAATAATTTTCACTTTAAAGTAAAACTTACTGTTTTTAAAAGTATTATGTATTCATTAAAGAATAGAAATGGAAAGAAACTCTAAAGAAGAAATTTTTAAGATGAGCCTATAATCTCATCAACCCAGAAAGAATTGACATTTAAGCTGACTTAGAGTTTCCCTAAATGGTTTTGCAAATTCAGATGGGGTCCAACTGGGCTCCTGCAGATAGAAATATACTCTATATGCAAATGAGAAAACTTTTGAATATGGTCTAAAAATGTGGCTATGTGTTACACACACATATTTATCTTATCATAGGAGTTTCTTGCAGACTTTTTTTTTTTTTTTTTTTTTTTTTTTTTGGTGTGTGGGAGTCAGGTGTTTGTCAAATAAATCTGCACGTAAAACAGTAGCAATAAAAAGAAGGGCTATATCATTGTCACCAGAGTCTTCAGACAGAGGCCTGACTCCAGGGGTCCCAACAGACCAGATTTGGCCGCATGCTGCCTTGAAAAGTCCAATCAAAGAGACAAATGATGATAAAACAGGAAAGGGATTTATTTTCAGTGTGGACACATTGAGAAAACAGCAGGTCTAATGACCTCCTAAGAAAACTGCTTTAGAGATGCTAACAGTAACTCCAGGATGATATAGGGAAAGGACAAAAGCAGGGGTCAAGTGGTACGCATAGTAAAGAAGTCTTGGTCAAAGGGTGGTCTGGTTGATCATTATTTCAGATGCCTTCTGTGGGGTATTCTTGAAGGCACCAGGGGAGGTGATTGCTTGCAAGGTTCACTGTTCCCAGAACTTGAGATAAGGTAGAAAGGAGAAATGACTCAAAGAGAGAATAGGTTACAGGGACAAAATGGGGTTAGTTAGAATAATTATTGCGTCCTCCTTCCAGTCGAGTAGACCTCTAGGTACTGGTCTAGAAAGGTATGTTGCAATAGCTGTTAGTTGACCATCTGTCTATTATGGTTTCCCTGCAAATCTTGAAAATATCTTAGTTACTCTCATCTTGATGCCTTCAGCCTTCAAGGGGAAAGAGCGACATTGGGTAAATTTTGTATTCATCAGCCTTGTATTAGATGAACATTCCTTAAATGAACAACATATCTTTGTGCAGTGTTGAGTAGGAACCTGGCCCAAAGTTTAAGGTAGCAGGGGAGACAGATGAAATATGAAGGTGAAGATGCCAAGATTTTATTCTATTTTTAGTTATGCACATCCGTAGACCCAAGTGAAGTGTCAGTGGTTTACAGCAAAATAAAACTTTAGTCCCTCTTAGAATCTGATGAGATATGTGTGCCAGATATAATTTCCTCAACTCTTACATAATCATAACGTGTGGAATTTTTGTCACAAGCTGACCCACATGTTTTAGAATGAAATAATTTCAATAGCAATGGTATTTTTTCAGCGTGTAGTACATGCTAGGCCCTATGTCAAAGTCCTTACATTTTTTAAAAATTTACTTTATCCTTCTAAATAGCACTCTGAAGTAGAGAATATTTCCTGTTTATCTTAGAGGTAAAGAGGATGGACCTTAGTGAGCCTGAGACCCCAGTCCAGGTCTTATCATTGGTAAATATAGGAGCAGGTATGTAACCCATTGTAGCTCTTCACAAGTATCATTCTGGAATCCACACTGCTATGGAGCTTCCAAGTTCTGGTGATTCTAGAGGGGTATAATTGTTGACCTTTGTGTGATTCATTATAGCTAGGGATATGAGAATGATGCAGACTATTCCTTTTCAATCTTAGTAAGAAAAATCTCCTGATAGGTTAATGTAGCAATTAAATAATTTGTTCATAACAAGACTTAAAATTTTGTATTCTTATAAAATAACCATGTTTTGAAGCTTTATCTTAAAAAAAATAGTAGATGGGCTAGGTAGGGTGGCACACACTTATAATCCCAGTGGCTTGGAAGGCTGAGGCAGGAGGATTGCAAGTTCAAAGCCAAACTCTGTTGCTGCCTGAAGCGATTGCCGCTTGGAGCAACAAAACTGCGGGAATAAGTTCAGAGGCAGACTGGAAACGAACAGACTCTTTATTCTGCCAGCTTCTCTCTCCAGCTCCAACAACACCCCAACACGAAATCCATGCTCCTCCAACCACCACAAAATGGCACCAACCTTATCCACAATCCCCCGGGCCAAGTCTCGCGAGATCATGCAAATGGCGCCGACCCGATCCACAATATCCTGGGCCAAGTCTCATGAGACCATGGAAGGTGGTAATGCTTATGGCTCACAGCTAACCGCAATCTTAGCTATCTCCTTAATTAGGGCTCCTGCATTTTCCCCCTTTTAAAAGAGGGTGAAGGAGCCCTAATTAGGAAGGGCTGTTGTAGCTAGCTGGAAGCCATAAGTTCCACCTGATATGTATGTGACGCACCTGTAGGCACCAGATAGAAGAAGTAATGACTGGTCAGAGTTAGGCCGAGACTCCTGAGGAAGACAGAAGACAGAAGAAAGAAGAAGGAAGAAAGAAGAGAGAAGAAAGAAGCTCTAAGAAGACAAGAAGAAAAGCTCGCTTTAATCTTTCTCTCTAAAAATCTTTCTTTCCCTCTCTAAGCTCTAAGAAAGTAGAAGTAAAAGTAGTAAAAGCTTAACTCTGCCCCCGAGAGTTTTTATCCCGGTTTACGGTACCAGGCAGCTTACAAGAGGGGATGGTCTAGGATGTCCATGTGCAACCAACATTCTTACCCGTCATCAGATAATCAAGGCTGTGCCCTTGACTCCTGTCTTAGGTTGATATGTCGGCTACATGAGACTGTCCCGTGCAACTGTGCCTGTCTTAGATTGTCCCACTCTGGGGATCTTACCCATCATTGGCTACCAGCCATCCAATGGAGCCCTTCAGGATTGACTGTGTATGATGACTAACAGCAGTCCAATTGTGGGGAGATGCTGCGGCTTTAAGGTGATAAGCCATCTGCCGACAAGCCAAGTTGCATAAGCATATCAAATTCTTTAAACAAATCAGCTGCCCTGAGTTCTATCAAGTAACACACTGAGTTCTCTAGACAAATACCCGCAAGGCATTGTTCCGTAAAGTCCCAAACAATGAAAGATCAGAATGTCCACTTGTTATAACACGTTGATCTAGGAGGCCCCATGCATGCAGAGCAGAGGCCACACTGCTGGTGAGGTTGTTTGATGCTTGAGCAGCAGGGATGCTTGCAGCTGTAGCAGCAGCCGTCTTTTTTATGTCTAGACAATGCCACCGGCAAATCTTCAGGGCCCGCTACCTAGAAACTCAAGCATCAATTATTAAAGGAAAGGCAGTGCTATTCCAGCACTGAGGCAAGAGGCGAGTTGTCAAACTAAAAAATAAAATTATTAGATTAGAAGATTAAAGTTGATTTCAGCTCACACACATTGCTGCTTGAGCTCCCACAAACATAAGCTGGAAAAATAACATATATTCAGAACAAAACAAAGTAAGGGTATTTACTGCATTAAAGATAGATTAAAGAAAAGCTAAAGGCACTTTGGAAAAATAATTTGTTAGCTGGAATCCTCGAGTCTCTGCATACACAGCAATCCTTTACCTGTTGAAATAATTCAAATTAATCAGCTATTAAACAAATGAAGTTAATAACAAATAAACAATCCTATGTCAAAACACCAAAATATCAGGTTATACAGCACTAGTCATATTCTTCGCTAAAGAGAAGTCCCAGGGACACCTATAAATCAAAATTGAAAGTACCTTCACTTATGAAATTATTTACCTAAATTGAATACTCTTAAACTAAAATGAATTAAAGTTATTTGGATCCATATATATATATTTTTTCATAAGCGCTTTGTTATTTGTGACGTCACACTGGACGGACGCACAAACATACAAACATATATTTGTGACGTCACATTAACATGAAATGTAGACAAATGCACAGACATAAAGACATGTATAAAAAGAAAAAAAAATACAATTGTGTGCACACTAAAGAGAGATCTCCTCGTCCCGGCTGGGAGGAATGACACTTAAGTTGTGAAATATTTTGAAGGACTCTTTTAAGGGAATCATTCCATACCTTCATCTTGGTCCTCTTGATTTTGTACTTTTTTTTATTAATCTTGATTCCTCAACAACTTCATCTTGATCCTTTTGATGTGGTACCTGCTTTATTAATCTAGATGGTATCCATATTGGAGAGGATTTGTGCTTTGGAAAAACACAAACAGATCCTCTCCCCCAAATTAATACTGGATCTGGACCCTTCCATGTACCTGAAAGAACATTCTTCCGGTAAACCAAAGGTTTATGTTGTTGGTGTGGGTTCCAATGTCTGTCTCCAGCAGAATAACCATTAGAGTCTAAAGTTAAAAAAATTAATGTAAACAGGGCAACTGCCAATCTGTCCCTAGGACTTTTCCAATTTCCTTCTTTTTGTTTTAATAACATAATTTTCAGTGTGCGGTTTGCTCTTTCAATAATGCCCTGACCCTGAGGATTGTATGGGATACCTGTTTTATGGGATATATTGAATTGTGCGCAAAACTGTTTGAAAGATGAGGATGTATGTGCAGGGCCATTATCTGTTTTAAGCATTTTGGGGATGCCCAATGCAGCAAAAGCTTGCAAACAATGAGATGTAAAATCTCCAGAATGTAAGGAAGCAAAAATCATGCCTGAGCATGAATCTATGGTCACATGAATAAATCACAATTTTCCAAAACTTGGCTCATGAGTAACATCCATCTGCCACAAATGATTGGGCATTAATCCTCTAGGGTTAACACCATAATGAGGATTGGGCAAATGTGTCATACAAGATTTACAATCTTTTACAATTGTTCTGGCTTGCTCCTTTGTGATTTTAAACCTACGCTGCAAGGTGGTGCTATTGACGTGAAACTGGGAGTGAAATAAAGTAGCTTGCTGGAGCGCTGAAAGTATAAAGATTGTTTGGGTAAGGTCATCAGCCTTTTGATTACCTTCATGGAGGGGACCAGGCAAGTTGGTATGTGCTCTAATATGCCCTATGAATAGAGGTTCTTTTCTTGCCCACAAAAGTTTTTGTATTTGATAAAACAATTTAAAGGCTGGAGTATGAGGTGCTATTGGTCCTGCTAGCTCTAATTTTGGGACGGCATGTACAATATAGTGGCTATCTGAAAAAATGTTCATGGGAAGCTCTCTAAAATTTTCCAGAGCTCTTACCACAGCTTCCAGTTCCACTAATTGAGCTAATTAGTGTGCAGTTATGTAAGTCATATTTTCTTTTTTAGTGACTACTGCAGGAGTACCATTTGAGGACCCATCTGTGAATACATTTAATGCCTTAGGAATAGGTTGATTTTTTATTACCTGTGGAAATAGGATGATTGATACAAAAAGATAATATAGGAGACTTAGGAAGATGATTATCAAAATTTGCAGAAGTAGAGCATCTAGCTATAGCTCAATCATTATCATTGAAGCATAAATATTCAATCTGTGATGATGAATAGGGAGTAATAATAGTAGCAGGGTGAATGCCAAATATTTTAGTAGAAGTCTTAAGTCCTTGAAGAATAACTTTAGCCACCATGGAGGTATAAGACTCAATTAT
Source organism: Tamias sibiricus (assembly GCA_025594165.1). NCBI lineage: Eukaryota > Metazoa > Chordata > Mammalia > Rodentia > Sciuridae > Tamias > Tamias sibiricus. Next base: position 30,083,705 of record CM046673.1, on the reverse strand, counting down.
ACTTTTAGGAGAGACGGGCAAATGTATCCATATTAAAGGCCCTTGTTGCCAAAATACTCCTGTGGGTGTATATTGTGAAGAAATAATAATCAATATCAGCAGTTGAGTTAAATCAAATCTATCACAATGAGCTCCTTTGATGGCTTTTTCTACTAACTTTAAAGCTTTCCTAGCATCAGGAGTCAATGTTCACAGTGAAGATGGATCAGGGTCCCCGTGAAGGATGTCAAATAAAGGTTTTAGTTGGCCAGTAGTGAGGTTTAGTGTAGGGCGAAGCCAATTAATATCTCCCAGCAATTTTTGAAAGACATTGAGAGTGGCCAAATGCTCCTTATTAATTAATATTTTTGAAGCTTAATAAAAGTGTCCATAATTTGGAATCCTAGATATAATATTGGAGATCTAATTTGAACCTTTTCCTTAGCAATGTTTAGTCCATATCGTTTCAAGTTTTCTGATATATCACTAAATATGGTGAATAAGACTTCTTGATTAGGATGAGCAAGCAAAACATCATCCATATAATGGAGGCACATAAGCTCTGGGTATTTATTTTTGATAGGCTGAATAACTTTATCTACATAGAGTTGACACATAGTGGGGCTATTAGCCATTCCCTGTGGCAAAACTGCCATTGATATCTCTGATCAGGGCCATTATTGTTAATAGAAGGAACTGAAAAAGCAAACCTGGGGGTATCCAGAGGGTGTAGAGGAATAGAAAAGAAACAATCCTTTATATCAAGAGTAATAAGATGAAAAATTTTTTGAAATAGCTACAGGATTAGGAAGTCCAGGTTGAGTAGGGCCCATGATTTGCATGGTTTTATTAATTTCTCTAAGATCACGTAACAATCACCATTTTCCTGATTTTTTCTTGATCACAAATATGGGAGAATTCCAGGGAGAGGTGGAAGGTTCTATATGTCCTGCTTCTAGTTGTTCCTGAACTAGTAGGTGGGCCACTTGTAATTTCTCTTTAGATAGGGGCCACTGAGGGACCCACACTGGCTTATCAGAGAGCCATGGTATTTTCAAAATTATTTTCTCAGTGGCCCTGAAAAAAAAATGTCTTTTTCCTTTATGATAATGATTACTTTCAGGGTTAAGATTACTCTGTACTTTATGATGATGATTACTTTTAGGGTTAAGATTACCCTGTAGATTTTCACATTTAACACCTGCAGGCTTGGTTGCAAGGTGTACTCCCATTTGTTGTAAAATATCTCTTCCCCATAAAGTAACTGGTAGGTTAGGTAAAACATAAGGCTGAAATGTTCCTTTATGCCCTCCATCATCCTCCCATTTTAAACTTACCGCACTTTTCTCTGGGAGGTTATTATATCCCAAGCCTCTTAAACTGGTTGAAGCTTTTTGCAGAGGCCAGTGCTTGGGCCATTGCTGTAGATTAATGATGGAAGAGTCAGCTCCAGTATCTATCAGTCCTTCCATCTCTATTCCTTGGATTTTTATTTTACACATAGGCCTCCTTAAACAATCCCGAACCCAGCAAGCCATAGGTCCCGAGTCAGTTGAACAAAATCCTCTATTGTTCCTTTTTTAAGGCATACTCATTTTAAATGAATTATGTAAATTGGGAAGGAGAAGCAACTGGGCAATTCTATCTCCTTGATTAACAGAACTTATACTTTGGGGTGAGCTAAGCATTATTTTTATTTCTCCTTTGTAGTGTGAGTTTATTACACCTGGCGTCACTTGCAAACCTAATAAGCTTTTAGGACTTCGCCCGAGAGTAAATCCTATAGTCCCTGAGGGAAGAGGTCCCCTGACTCCTGTGGAAATCAGTTGAATCCCCATTTCAGGTGTTAACACTATTGGGGCGGTGGAATAGAGGTCTAATCCTGCATTTCCTCCTGTTCCTCTGGTGAGGGAGTGGATGGGTAGTAGGGATTGTGTCGGGGAGGCATCTGAGTGGATGCTTGAGGATACTCCTTCTGCAATGCCCCGTACATTTGTGGGCCCCGGGGTATTGGGCCCCGTGCCCCATTTTTTGAATTCCTGAACAAATGATTTCCATAGATGTCAAATTTTGAATGGCATTTATTGGCCCAATGATTTCCATTTTTACACCTGGGGCAGCGGCCTGGGGCACGGTATGAGCTTGGTCTTATTTCTCTCTGGGGATTTTGCCTAGAATAGCCTGATTGATTATTATAATTTTGCCTGGAATATCCTGATTGATTATAATGTCTAGGTTGAGCCCTTGTGAAATTTTGAGGGGAAGTACCTCTCATTGCGGCTGCAATCACATTTCCTGTGACAAAGGCGTCATTTATATCTTTACATAGTTGTATATATATGGAAAGACCCTTTTTATTTCTCCATGGCCTGATGGCTTCCTGCCAGTTTTTATTAGCATTTTCGTATGCTAATTGAACATCTAATGGCATAGCTTGATCAACATCTGAAAACACTCTACCTGCAATTCTCAAAAGTCGATCAGCAAAGTCAGCATATGGCTCATTAGGTCCTTGAATCACTTTTGACAAGCTACCTTGTAGATCCCCAGGTCCTTGTACAGTTTTCCATGCCTCTAAGGCAGCTGCGTTTATCTGAGCATATACACCTGGGTCATAATTTTTTTGAGCCTGTAAGTCTGCAAATTGCCCTTCTCCTGTGAGCATTTCTATATTATGGTCTTCAAACCCTGCAGCTGCATTTCTTTTAGCCGTTTCTATACAAAGTTCTTGAAATTGTGATCGCCAAACCAAGTATTGCCCCCTGCTTAATGCTGCTTTACATAGACTTTTCCAGTCTGAGGGGGTTAAGCTAAAGGTGTTAAGGGACTCCAGCATACTCAACGTGAAAGGAGCTTGGGGCCCATACATCATTACTGCCTCTTTGAGATTTTTTATTGTTTTGAAATATACTGACTGGTGGACCCTCTGTCCATTTTTCTTTTCAAATACTGGCAGTTCCCAATGTATCTGTGAGTTACCCTTGAGAGCACATAAGCGCTCAGAAAGACTTTTTATTTCTGTTTCTAGGGTATGCAAACGCCTAGTAATACCCTTCATATTTTCTGAAATGGATTCCACCCATGGGGGAGTAGAGGACACAAGTGGTTCCTCTACTTGACGGTCCTTTTTCTTGGTCTTTTTTAGTTTCTTTTTTTTCATTTTCTCAGGATCACTTTTACTAGATTCCTCATTACTGCTAATTTCACTGACAGCAATATCCTGAGTCCCAGGTTCCATGAAGAGCAAGTATTCTTCAGCTATCTCCAATAACTCCTGAATAGCTCTAACAGCTTGGATTTTTGTCATTTTTGGGACTCTTCTAATACTCTCTTTACTGGTCTTAGTTGACCCAGTGGAAGCTATGCTTTCTTGATCACTTTCACTTTTTTCTAAATCCTCCTCACTGACAACGGAGTCAGGTATATCAAGGATTCTTTCCATAGCCTCTATCACTTGGGATTTAGTTATATTCGAACCCATCTTTAGAGACCTTTCAGTTCTTACCTCTCCGCTCCGAAGTCCCCGTACGGGCCGCCACCTGTTGCTGCCTGAAGCGATTGTCACTTGGAGCAACAAAGCCACGGGAATAAGTTCAGAGGCAGACTGGAAACGAACAGGCTCTTTATTCTTCCAGCTTCTCTCTCCGGCTCCAACAAAACTCAACAACCTAGTAAGGCCCTGAGCAACTTAGCAAAACCCTGTTTCAAAACCCAAAACCCAAAACCCAAAAACCACTAAAACAAAAACAAAATGGTCTGGGGATGTGACTCAGTGGTTAATAGGACCTGGGTTCAATCTCTAGAACCCCCTCCCCCGCAAAAAAAAAAAAAAAAAAAAAAAAAACCAACAAAACCCAGCAGGTTAGTAGGTGAATCTTATCTGTATAATCTAAGACTCAATATGTAGTAGTGGAAATAATATTGAATATGTAATAACATGGACCTAGGCTAATTTTTAATTTCTACCATGCAATGAAACTTGTGCAAGTGAATTTATTAACTTTCATAGAGATGAGACCAAACAATATACACACACTGCTTTTAGGAACAATATACAGACACTGCTTTTAGGAACCTAGACAATAATGGTTAGATACAATATTATCTAAACCACAAATCACAGTCTAATTGGACAAAACCTCCAAACTGGTTGTTTCAGCATTTAACATTGGTACATTTGATGCTAAACAACAACAGGGAGGGAAAAAAATTAAGGATGAAAGAATGGAAGAAGGAAGGGAGAGAGAGGGAAAGAGAAAGAAAGGAAGGAGAGATGGTGGGAAGAAAGAAAGGAATGAGAGAGAGAGAGAGAGAGAGAGAAAAGAGAGAGAGAGAGAGACAGGAAGGGGAGGGATTGGGTTTCTTGAACACACATGAAAACTCCAGAGAGTTCATTTAAATCTCTGTGTGTCCAGGTTCTCTTTAAAAGCAAAACATCAAGCAACAAAATTCCTATGGCAAAATTAGGCTAGAAAAGAGGCCAGTTCCCTCTATTGGGCATGTGATCCTTATTTTGACACACTCCCCCCATCTCATCTCCCAGGCCCTAAGGTGGTGTCAAATGTTGTCTATTGCCTGTGTGTGTGTGTGTGTGTGTGTGTGTGTGTGTGTGTTGTTTAACACTTCTCCTTGTATTCCCAGCCTCATGGTTTTGTGAACTAAATCCTGGTTCTAATCCATTCTGAGTAAAGAAAGAGGTATTTAACTGTCTGATACCTGGTACTTTCTCTTTTCCTTGGAATTATTAATACCCATTATTATTAATAGAGATGATTAACCTTTTTTTTTCTTCTTCTATTTTTGCCAACTCCTCCTGATCCAGACCCACTACAGTACGAATTATATAAAATTTTCCTTAAGGACTGATTCTTGATTTCACAGAAGTACTGTCCATTCTAATAAAAATCCTCATTTAAACTACAAATGTGTTATTCTTTTCTTTAACTGATTCATTCTGTTCCGAGCTCATGCCATTGGACCACGGGGGAATACTATATTTTAGTCTAATCTAGTGAGCTAGGTCTGATACCATAGTTCAAACTCCCTAATGCTCATGCTTTCAGAATTAAAATCCTTCCCACCCTTTTCCTCCTAGATGTGGTGTTTGGGCCTTCAGGTGGAGGGTGTGGTTGGGACGTATCTGATTATTCTCTCCTAGCTCTTCTTCTCTCATTAGCAGTGCTTCTTGTCTTCCTGGTCCTCTAGGTTTTGGTCTCCACTACGTGCCCTTCCTGGCACAAGTTTCCACACTGTGATGTGCTACAGCCAAGCATGTACTGGCTCATGGCAGCAGGTTTTATATCTCTGTTCCCAATGCCATATTTTGTCATTTTGGCTTGTCACTTTGATAGATTTAAGTAGGCCTTAGTGGGAGTACTGATATCCTAGAATTAACAAATGCTACAAATCAGAGCTGTTTATCTTGAAGAATTGAATCTTAGCTATTTACTAACATACTAGGGTTTCCAGATAACAAAGGTGGAATTTACAGCAGGCATCCTCCCTTCCTACCTTGACAGTGGGATTGGTCATAAATAAGTTGCTTTGGCTGGGTTGATGTTAGTGAGTGTAATGCCAGCAGATTCTAACTAACCCCTGAACAAAGGGCTTAGTCCTCTATGGAATTTTGTGACCACCATGCAAGGAAGAAATGTGAGTGACATGGAAAACCCATGTGTAAGTGAACTAAAGAACAAAACTCGGAACTCAGATGACGCTTCAGACCTGCCGCTCCAGGACAGTCATCCAGCTGGCCCCCATCTCTTTAACACACCTCAGCAGAGATCCCAGACACTGTGGCATGGAGCTGTCCCCATTTCACATTTCCTGAATTTCTAACCCACAGACTGGTGAGAAAATAAGCTGCTAATTTTTCATGTGGTGTCCTAGACAATCATAAAATGCTTGGAAGAAAAGAAATTTCCAGTTTCTCAGCATTCTTAAAATCTTGTGGATGTCTGTACCTGACTCAGACTCACTTCCTATTTTGTTCATATGACATATGTGTCTGAGAATCTTCCATCGTTTCCATTTGGTACTGCCCTAGATGGGTTATTCTATTTCTGTGTCTCTGGCGTACTGACACTTAATTATTTGTCAATTCATCTCCAACAAAATCAGGAACACACCAGAGAAACTAACCTCTGGTCTTCTGAGATCTGATCGCTCTTACCTCCCGATTTCTTTGGTTGTTAATGTGGGAATGAACTAGAGGATGATCTGTTTCCTGCATCCCCAGAGCAATTTGGGTAAATGATTCCCTGCCCCAAATACCTCTTTTTCAAAATGAACAATATAATTTCTGGGCTGATTTGAAAAACTCCCATTGAATGACAAAATGCACAAGGAAAGATTAGGAAACTCTTATGACTTGAATATGGTTTTGAGTGTGTTTCCCAAGGATTCAGATGTTCAAAGCCAGGTCTCCAGGGTGTGATGGTCAGAGCCAGTGGGACCTTTAAGAGATGGAGCTCAGTGGGAGGTGGTTACTGGCCTTTCCCTCTTTCTGGCTTCCTGTCTCAGCGTGTACTCTGTCCCACTTGCACATTGTAATGCCAACTGCCATGAGGTGATATAGCAATGGGGTCCTCACCAGAGGTGATGTGATGCTTTTTGGACCTTCAGCTTCCAGAACTATGAGCTAAATAAAGTTTTTTTTTCTTTTTAAATAACTCTGATTTAGGTACTTCATTGTAGTAACAGAAAAACAGACTAATAAAGAAATCCATCATATTTCCAAATGCAAATATTGTTATCATAGTACATAAACATAATTTCTAGACTCTAATTGAGACTGATAACCTAATTTATTATGCTAATTATAAAGACAGGCATATTCTACACTACTTTGCATTTGGCATGTACTTCCTCTGCTCACTTGATAAATAATTTAGCTGTCAAACAGTTGGATCCATTATCTTATTTTGATACCAAGAATCAGATAATTATTAGCTCCACATGTAAAACCAGTTTTAACATAGATTTCATGGTGCTATTTTAAATTTAACATTTGAATTAGAATATTGGACATGATTTTTTTAATGCAAAGATTGAAATATAACCATATTTTCCCTATTCTTTGGATAATGATTTTAAAATGTTCTAGAAAGAAAAATTCAGAAAGAAGTATGAAGGAAGTCAGGTTTTCAAGTAAGCTTGGAGAGTCTTAGAAACATTTTTTTTATTGTTTTTTATTTTAGCCTTTTCTTGGTGACTATTTAATGATATCTTACTGTGGCTTAAGTTTGCTTTTTTCTGATGACTTGTAAAGTTTAGTATATTTTCACATATTTGTTGATGTACTACAAATATTTTTCTTTGGGTTTACCTTCTTTCTATCCTCATAATAGCTGTGGGTGAAAATGAAATCACATTGCTGACAGTAACATCCAATGTATGATGTTTTATGGTTTGTGGAGCTTTGTTCTGTTTGAAAAATCGTTGTATGGTACAAAGACTTAATGATATTCTCCCATTTTTTTCCCTAAAATGTTTTATTCTTTATCTTACATATTTACTTTTTTGATCAAATGTATATTCATTTGTTTTTTAAAATCATCCTTTTTATTTATTTTTCTAGATATATATGACAGTAGAGTGTATATTGATATATTATACATTCATAGAATAAGTATAACTTGTTCCAATTAGATCCCATTATTGTGGTTGTATACGATGTGAAGTTACATTGCTCATGTATTCACACAAAGGATAGGAAAGGTATCTACTGTCTTTTCTATTCCCATCTACCCTCCTTTCCCTTTATTCCCCTTTTTCTAGTACAATGAATTCCTAATCTTCCCATCCCTTGTTGTGGGATAGCATCCTCATATCAGAAAGAACATTCTGCCTTTGGATTTTTTGGGGACCGGTTTATTTCACTTAGCATCATATTCTCCAGTTACATCCTTTACTGGCAAATGTCATAATTTCATTATTCTTTATGGCTGAGTAATATTCCATTGTGTATAAATACAACATTTTCTTTACCCATTCACCTGTTGTAGGGCACCTAGGTTTGTTCCATAACTTGGCTACAGAATGGAAGACAATTTTTTAGCACCAGCACTTCAGATTGACCATTAATCTCTAGAATATATAAAGAACTCAAAAAAGTAACAACAAAAATGAAAACAAAACAAAAAATACAAATAACCCAATCAATAAATGGGCTAAAGAACTGAATGGGCACGTCACGGAAAAAGAAATACAATTGGTCAACAAATATATGAAAAAATGTTCAACATCTCTATTAATTAGAGAAGTATAAATTGTTAGATGGGCAGGATCCAATAGGCTTAAAGGTCGCCAAAAGTTTGCCCTGTTCCACAGGCAAAGGGTCAAAAGGTTGCTCTGTTCTCTGGGCAGGATGTTTCATCATCCCCTGGCAGGAGCCAATAGGCTTCAAGGCTGCCCTCACACCACGAGCAGGAGCCAATAGGCTTAAAGTTCGCTCTGGTACATCCCCCACCACTAATCCCTATATAAACTCCTGTCCATTCAAAGCTTGGGAGCCAGAGAGAGCCAGCAAGACAAAGAGTGAGAAAGCCAGACGAAGAGAGCCAGATGCCAATGGAGAGCCAGCGAGATAAAAAGCCAGAGAGAGGACAAGAAGAGAGAGACAACAAGACAGAAGATGACAGAGATGACAGCAGCTGCCCCAGCCCATAGCTCCAGAGACCGCAGCTGGGGTGACCAGACTCCCACCTTCTGTTCAGAGCTTGTACACTCTTCCACCAGAGCTTGCACACTTCCCTCTCCCTGATCCCTCTCCCCGTTCCTTTTCTACCCTTAACTAGCCATAAAGGTCAGTTAATAAATCCCTTGGCTGCATGACCCGGTGTGATTTTTGCCCTTCACAAATAAAAATACATTGAGATTGCATCTTACCTCAGTCAGAATGGCAATTACCAAGAATACAAGTAACACTAAATGTTGGAGAGGATGTGTGGAAAAGTGTTCACTTACACATTGCTGATGGGACTGCAAATTGGTGCAACCACTCTGGAAAACCAGTATGGAGATTCCTTAGAAAACTTGGAATGAAACAACCATTTGACCTAGTTATCCCACTCTTGGGTTTATAACCCAAAGGACTTAAAATCAGCATACCACAGTGATGCAGCCACATCAATGTTTATAGCAGCTCAATTCATAATACTATTCATATTTCTGACTGCAATCCATCTGAAAAGCTTTAATTTATAGTATGATGTAGGGATCAAGATGCATTTTTTTTTTGAGAAGGATATCCAATTTACTTAGTATCATTTATTGGAAAGGCCATGCTAATACCCACGTACTGCAGTATTCCCTGTGTCATTAACCAGTTGACCATATATGTTTGGCTTTCTAGGTTCCAATTTTTATTCCTGTACATCAACACCACACTTTCATGCTTCTACATAACAGGTCTTGGTATCTGGTTGCAGTTTCATCAGTTTTGCACATATATTTTAAAACTAATATTGCTAAAAAATTTTTAAGATATGATCCATAGAAATCCTTTGTTAGTGAATTATTTATTCCTTTCACTTTATACATGTCTATTATGGTACTTATATTCTTAGCAGTTTGTAAAAGTTTCTATTTAATAATCATATCATCCTTTTGGTTATCATGGGTGTACTGAATATTATGCATAGCTTGTGGTTTCCCTATTTACTTATATTATTTTATTTTTACATATAGTAAGTCATAAAGTTAATATATTTTTCCTGTTACATTTTATATTTAGTAATATATTTTATATTTGGAAAATTCTTCTCTACTATGTAATAAAGCAACACATCTTTTAGTTTTTCCTGACAATTATTTTATAAACTGCATGAAATAGAAAGCTAAATTATTTTTTTCTAAATGGATAAACATCTAATTTCATATTATTATTTTATAATAACTTTTTTCTTTATCCTTTGACTAATGTTAGATGTGCTAAGCAACTCAGTGAGACCTTGTCTCAACTAAATACAAAAATAGGGCTGAGGATGTGGCTCAGTGGCCAACTGAGTTCAATACCAGGTATCAAAAAAAAAATGACTATTTCTGGGCTTTGCATTCTGGTCTATATGTCAGTCACTATGTTTCTCTATTATGTATATGTCACTTTATTTATTAGAGCTTGTTGGTATGGTTAAATATTTAGTTTGGCAACATTATCATTGTTATAAGCTGAATTCTGTCCCCTTGTATCCATAGGTTGAAGTCCTAATTCCCATTCCTCAGACTGTGTTTGAAGATGGAGTGTTTACAGAGATAATTAAGTTAAAATTAGGCCATCAGTGTGGACATGAATCCAATATAACTAATATTCTTAACAGAAGAGATCAGGCCACAGAAGACACAAGGAGAATGTGGTCACTTGCAGGCTAAAGGGTAGGGGCTTCCCAAGACAGCCCTATGGACACTTTGATCTCCAGAACCCCAAGGTAATAAATTTCTGTTGTGTGAGCCTCTCAAGTTGTGGGATCTTATTACTACAGCTCTAAGGAAGTAATACCATCATTATTTTCTTGTTCAATTGCTTCCCTAGAAATGTATTTTTCTAAAATAATTATCTTTAACTTCTTAAAATATTGGCGTCATATTTTTGTTACTATGTTATTGACTTATCATTTCATTTTATTAATTCACCTTTATTCAGGGAGTCAGTTTCAAGTATTCAGTGAGAATTTTAACACAACCTATTAAGAAAAGGGTATAATTAGAGAGGAAAGGGGAACAAAAGGAAGAAGTTTGGGAAGAGGAGAACAAAGATATGAGTTTTTAAGGCCACGAATACTGAAATGGCAGAGAACATTAGCAGCTCAGGTGACCTTGCATAGGAATCAAACAGCTGTAACTGCACTTCTCAAACTGTAATGCACATTTTCATCACTTGGGGATATGGTTACATGTAGATTGATCCTGAATTAGTAGCTCTGGGTGGGTTTAGGATTTGGCGTATGTAACATGTTTCCAGGTGATGCTGCCACTAGTCAATGGATTTCATCCTGACTTGTAAGAGACTGGAGTTGTTAGTGCCTTCATACTTTCCTTACTTCTGGGTGTGCTCTGGTGTGGACCTGTTCCCAACACCTGCCTCACACTCACAAATTCACTTCTGTATGTCTTACTGGTAGACTCTCCCTGTGTAGTTGAAATTACTCTGCATTTTGCCCTCATCTTATTGGCTTGAACTATAATTGATATACTATTTTATCTTTTTCTAACCTAAATGAAATTGTTTTGCAACCCAAGCCGGTTTGATGCTATATTCCATGGTGCCAGTCTTCTTCAATGAAATCAGAAATCACTTTTTGTTTATTTCCAAGAAAATTGAGCTGTACTTAATAGAAATTGCATTTTAAAGAGGTTCACCTATTTTTTTATTTTTTAAAGGTAGAAGTCTATAAATACAGATGTGAACTTAAAGGAGAATTTGAACTTATAGAAAAAAACTCGAAGTTTGGGGCTGGTTTTGTGGCTCAGTGGTAGAGCGCTCGCCTAGCATGTGCGCAACCTGGGTTTGATCCTCAGCACCACATAAAAATAAAATGGCATTGTGTACAACTAAAACAAACAAACAAATATTTTTTTAAAAAAGAAAATACTCAAAGTTCTTAGAAAACAAAAACATTTAGATACTCAAGTAGAACTAAACAATTTCACTATCATTTAACAATGAGCCCCCTAGTTTTCCTGTTGCCATAAAAGTGATTATTGTACAATATTTTCCTAATATTTTAGTTATCTATCATAAAAACTTGCTAAAAAATTCATTGAATTGATATTTTTAAGCAGAAGTTTAGATTTCTTTTAATGAAAGTAAGAATATCTTTCAAAATTAATGCTTATTGATACACATCATCAACTCTGAACTTTTGTGTTACCTGAGTCTTTATTGCAGATTAAAAATAAAAATAGTAACTGACATTTTAACTAACTAGTTATTATTGTTTTAAATTTTTTTGCATAAAACAGGAAATTAATTTTGATACCAGCTTGCTTTATCAGAGAGAATATTTTTGACCATTAAGAAGTTCAGACCATTTTGACACAGATAAAACCATGTGTTCAATCTGATAACTTTTATTTCAAACTTGGTGAAAATGGATTGTGATAAGGAGACTAAGTATGGTAGCTATTTAATAGAATAAACCAGATAATAGAGCTGGGTGTGGTGGCGCACGCCTGTAATCCCAGCACTTGGGAGGCTGAGGCAGGAAGATCACGAGTTCAAAGCCAGCCTCAGCAATGGCGCGGCACTTAGCAACTCAGTGAGACCCTGTCTCTAATAAAATACTAAAAAGGGCTGGGGATGTGGCCCAGTGGCCAAGTGCCCCTGAGTTCAATCCACAGTAAAAAAAAAAAAAAAAAAAAAAAAAAAAAAAAGAAAAGATAATTTTTTTTCGAGTCAGAGCACTATCTCTATCAGAATTAGAGCAAGGGGACTCAAAGAGAGATGTGCCAGCAGCCTAAATGGTATCTGAGTTGGAAGATGTAGAACAATCACTATAAGGGCCAGTGAAAAAGTAAGTCACGAGAGCTGAGTGAACTTGTCCCTATTTGCTTCTTGTGAATCATTTCATGAACATGCATGGACTGCACAGACATTGACTATGTGAGAGAGGCTGAGTAGATGGTCATTTCCTTCTGAGGGCCAGAAGTTCAATTAAGTTCACCTTGCAGGTGCAGCTGAGGTTCTGATAGCAGATTCATCTAATGCACAGCTCTACAATTGTTATTTTTGCAGAAATCCTTCTTGCAGAAGCTGCGTTTAGGAATCGATTCCTCTTCTATAGGGAAGACCAACTACATAATTTGCAGGATCCAGCATGAAATGAAAACATAGGGCTCCTTGTTATGAAGACATTAAGAATTATTAGACAACGATAGAAGAGTATTAAACCAAACTTGGCCCCTTCTGAACACAGGGCAGAAGTTTATGTTCATGTAACCAGCCAGTCCTCTTTATGGATACTTCTTTCGGTTCAAATCATATTGAACAGATTTAAATTTTCTAATAATCTGCAAATAAACCTCAAGATGACTCAGTTTGTATTATGAACTGAATGTTTATGTTCTAAAATGTGTATGTTGAACCTATAACTCCCAAAGTGAAGGTAGTGGAGGTGGGGCTTTTTGGTAGGTAATTAGATTTAGATGTAGTTATCAGGGTAGGGCCTCCTTGATGAGATCAGTGTCCTTACGGAGAAGAGACCAGAGCAAGCTCTTTCTCTCTCTCAAGGTCCCTCTCTTTTGCTTTCTCACTTTGCCATGTCATACATGCAGTCTGCAGGCCAGAAGAGATCCTCACCAAGAACCAAGTCTACTACTGCCTCCTTGATCTTGGAATTCCAGGCTCCAAAACTGTGAAAATAAGTATCTTTTGTGTAAGCCATGCAATCTATGGTCCACTAGTCTCCTCTTATCTACAGGGTTTATGTTCCAAGACCCTCCAGTGGATGCCTGAATGTGATATATTCTGATCTTTTATCTTTTTAAACTCTACAAGCATCCCTATAATATTTTTTTTCATGTTTTTACTTAAAGGAAGCAATTTATGGCTTCTATTTGGCACATCTGAATTGCCAGCATCACTACTCTTGCACTTTGGGGCCATTATTGAATAAAATAGGATTGATTTATTACAAGAACAGTGATACTACAACAATCAATCTGATAACTGCGATGGATTCTGGATGACTAACAGATAGGTGGCAGATATGGCACGGATATGCAGGACAAAGGGACGATTCACAGCCCAGGTGGGATGGAGCAAGGAAGCACATGATTTCATTGTGTTGCTCAGAATGGCATGCAGTTTTAAACTTATGTGTGATTTATTTCTCGGATTTTCCATTTGATATTTTCAGGCCACAGTTGACTGTAGGTCAATGAAACCATGGAGAGCAAAACAATGTTATAACAAATTTTGTTATATCAGCTTTAGCTGACTAACACAAATTGGTACCAGGCATGAGGTGTTGCTGTAACAAATACCTAGAACTTTAGGAACATTTTTGGAACTGAGTAATGGAGATAGGCTGAAATAGTTTTGAGGTGCATGCTAGAAATACAGTAAATTTCCATAAGGACAGATCTTGTGGGAGCACAGAAAAGAAAAGAGCTGTAGAAAATGCCTACATCTTCTTAGAGAAGACATAAATTATCACAAACAAAATATTGTTAGAAATATCAATAATAAAGACCATTCTGGTGAGGTCTCACATGGAAATGAGGAAGATTTTATTGGAAAATTGATAAAAGGCAATCCTTGTTATAAACTAGCAGGGAACTTGGCTAAATTGTTTTTGTGCTCTAGTGCTTTACAGGAAGTAGAACTTTCAAGCAAAGAAATTGGTATTTAGCTGAGGAGATTTCTAACCAAAGCATTAAAGGAGTGACTTGTTTCTTTCTGAGTGCTTAGAGTAAACACAAGGAGAGGAAAAAAAATAGTTAAAGAAGATTTTTAAACAAAAAAGAACCAGATTTTAAAGATTTGGAAAATTCTCAGCCTGTCTGATTTGCAAAAATGAGAAAGCATGGTCAGAAAAAAATGTCAAAGGTGTGGCTGACAAACTATTTGATAAGGAAATTAGTGTAATGTGAACAATGAACTTATTTAGCTATCTCAACAGAAACTGGGAAAAGGGCCTTTTCCAGAATCCAATTATGCTGGCTGGAACCCTGATCTATGAGAAAAATATATTTCTGTTATTTAAGCTACCGAATGTGTGGTATTTTGTTATGGCGGCTCATGCTAATGAAGATGGTTTTACTTTTGTGTTGTTGGCTAATTCCTGGTTTCTGTGAAGGGAGTGGGAAACATTCTGAGATGGCTTTTCACAGGACTGTGCATGACTCTCTAGTCAGGTTCTTCCCTAGAAAGAAACATTTTCTAAAAGGTTGCAAAGCTTCAAGACTTTTTGGTTGTATCTTTGAGGAAATTTGGCTTTTTTTTTTTTTTTTTCTTCACTTCATAATGTTTGCAATACATTTTTTTTTTTTTTTTTTGTATTTTATGGGTATTCTGGAGATCCCAAGATATTCAAGCTTTGATAATCTCATAAATATATAATGGTAAGACAGAATTTTCAGTAATCCTCTCCCTAATTTCAAAAAGAATCCTTGCTCCTTCAACATGAAGACTAAAGTTGCTTTCTTTCACCATTGTTTTGAAGTGTGCACACAGAGATCAGTGCAATATTTTCTTCTAACTGGCTCCATTCAATGTTGTCAGTTTTCAGCAAGCAACAATAATTGCTTTTCAGTGAGCAATGTGTCAGTGCCCCTCCAATTATTACTGCATATTAATTTTGATTAGACAGAGGGGGCTCTGTGAGTCTTGACTTCCTGCCAGTACAATCAAATGTGAGATGTGGGAATGGAAAATAAATGTTACTTTCAGTACCCTGATGAGAAATGTATTACTTATAAATTATTTAAAAAATTAGTTATATTTTAGTTTAAAAGATTACAAATGTCTTAAGTGGATTGAGGGCCTGAAGTGGACACCCAATTAACATTCTACTCCTTCCTGGTCCAGGTACAACACAATTTCGAAATTTAATTTTTTTAACAGCTTCATTGATCTAGACTGAATTGCTACTACCTTGAAATTAATTTTGAAGCCTTAACCCCCCCCCAATATAACTCTAGATGGAAATAGGGCCTTTTATGAGTTAGTTAACATTAACTTAGGTCATAAAGTGGGGTCCTAATCCAACAGAAATAATATCCTTATAAGAAGAGGAATAGACAGGGAGAGCTGTCTCTTTCTTTGTGCACATACAAGAAATCCAACAATAGAGTATGTTCCATGGAACCTGAATAATTTAGAGGGACCATCATGACATATGTTATAACTTGTCACTATATTATACCAATATTCATACTGAAAACATCTTGAGTAGTAAATCTTCAAAAATTATCTTACCAAAGGTTGGATAATTTACATATGCTCCATCCATGTTCAAATAATAAATCCTTGTTGTTTGGATAATATTGGCTTCATATCAAACAATTTAGCCTGCCAAGTAAAATCCCTGTCATTCAAGATCCCAAGTTCATCCCCAAATATTTATATATTGTTGGTGGTTCATGAAATAAACATCAGTTGTAGGGGTTTCTATCTCTGCTTCTCCTTGCTATCTGTCTGTCTGTCTCTGCCTTTCTGGATCTTTCTTTTAAACAGACAACTCTGAAGAGGCTGTCAAAGGAAATGATTCCACTTCCTGTAGCCAGAAGAGTATTCTATTGCTATGTTAGCTGCAAATTATATTAGGACTAGGACATCAACAGGAATCCATCTTTTTTTTCTTCTTTACTCTGTGACTGTAATGTATGATAAATCTTTGCATTTTTCTTTTTGCTCCAATGAAATAAATGCTTAGGCTTGTGAGGGACTCCCCTTCATCCTATAAAGATGTAGTATTTTTAGTTCTGTTTCAAATAAGAGATGGCAGTTATAAATTTTTGATAAGGGAAATGTTGACTTTAGTATTAGATGATATTAAATTTTTTGTCTATCTGCAATGTCTTTTGTGGAATACAACAGTGAAGTAATGGTCTAAAGAGGCACTATGGTAGGTTTTTGTTATATATGGGAAATCATTTAATCCTTGTACCCAGCATGGCAAATTGGGTGTGATCATCTCTGTTTCACAGACAAGAGACTAACTCTGAAGGAAGTATGCACATAGTTACCCAGGCAGAAAATGAGAGAGCTGGTGTTACTATGTAGGACTCTCTAGCATCCTTTTCAATTCAAATACATGAAGGAAGTATTTCAAAAGGATGCAATGAAATGTCATTGCTGTATTAGATGTAATAATAATTAGATTTTCAATGAAATGGTACCCACTTTGCTAAATCCTACTTAAAATTTGAGGAGTTTGCATGGATCACTGTCATAAATTGGCCACTGGCATAATATAGTGGCAAGTTATAACATATGTCATGATGGCCCCTCTAAATTATTCAGGTTCCATGGAACATGCTCTATTGTTGGATTTCTTGTATGTACACAAAGAAAGAGAGAGCTCTCCCTGTCTATTCCTCTTCTTATAAATGACTACATTTTTTTGTGTCAGGCAAATGAGTTAAGCACTTCATATGCATTAGTTTGTGTGATTCTCTGAAGAAATAATATAAAGGATATTATCTGTATTTTAAAGATGAGGTAAGTACAACTCAGAGAATTTCATTAATTCTCTGAGATTTAAGATAATTTAATTTCCTTAGTTCACATAGATTTAGGTAGCAAAGTTAGGAGTCAAATCAGGTCTTAGATTTCAGATCCACATTCTTAACCACACCCTCTTCTGTCTTACAGGTACAGACTCTACTTCCAGACAAGCTTTTATAGGTTTAATCAGGGAGTAGGATCAGCCCTGGGAATGGAGATCATGTGGGAATGGGTCTAAGGGTAAGTCTGAGACAATCTTGTGTTTCCACTAAACATGCAAAATGGCAAGAATCTCCAAACACAATCTTGGCAGGAGTATGTATCCACAATGAACAGAAGCCTTCAAGCATTTATGCTCAATTTTGTGTGCAATTAGTGTGGATTGGGAAGCCTGTTTCCATGGGGGCATGCATGCAGTCGCAGGACTGGTAAAATATAGGGCTCTATGGCCTATTGAAATCCATTTTGTGGCTGAGTAGACAGCAAATTCCAAAACATAGGCCTCATCCTCATTCTTGCTTTTGGAGAGAACTATACTTGTTCTGCATTCCAGAAGCACAAGATCATTTTTCATATTTTAAAATTTATTTTATGGGGTCACATTAACATTTTACAATGTCACATCAACATTTCTTTTTCAATGTTCTGTAATTAACCTGGTATCTTTATAGAGGCACTTATCAAGGGCAAATTCTGCTTTATCACTGAACTCTTGTCCTCGTGAAGGCTTTCTTGGGTGACATCACTATCTTCCCCTATTGAATCCTCCCTCAACCATCACTATCATAATGATTTTACTTACAGCCCAGGAGTCACCTTGGTTCCTTTAAATCTAAATTTTAGAGTAAAACTGTCTAATATAGCAACTGCTACTAAAATGTCTCTCTTAAAATTTAAACTAATTTAAATTATATGAAATTAAAAATTCAGTTTTTCGGTTTACTATCCATGTTTAATGTCTACAATAGTCATATGTGGCTATTTGCTATAATATTGGACATTGCCAATTTGAAACATTTCCATCACTGCTGAAAGTATTATTATCACTACTATAGAGCTTAGATTTCCTTGAGAATGTATCACTTAATATTGTCGGAGATTGTATTAAATTTCATCATGTACCTTTTCCCCTGAATTGCATATGTACCTAAGAGGTACTCAGAATATGGTGCTATTCCTTGCGAGAGGATTATATATACATTTGCTGTACTGCCATCAAACTTGAACATATGACTTGTTTAATGAATTGTGAGCACAATCGATTAACTATTAAGAGGGAACATAAATGGCTAGTGTGCACCTCGCCATGATGTCTTTTCCTTTTGTCATAAGACCAGCAGTGTTTGAAACTGAGACTGCTTCTGGATTGCTAAATGCCAGTGACATGGAGCAAAGCTGAATACATCCATAATCAATATTTAAGGTAAAGGAAAATACCATTTTATTGTTGCAATTATTACCTTTAGTATCATTTTTGATCACATGACAACTTGACCTAAGTGGATGGATACAAATTCTTTTTCATATTCTAGAAATACAACCAGGGCTACCAAGTTATTTTCATCAGTGGTATTTTGCACAGGACTGGGCTGGAAGCCAAGATAACAAGAACAGACCATAAAGATGACACAATTGACAATCAGGTTCACATATCATCCAGAGAACAAAAGGTTTGCCCTGGGTGAAGTGGTTAAACCATGTAATAGACAAGAGCTGGTATTTTTGGATTTCATTCTATTATTGAGTGCCTAGAATCTGAGTGGTTTTATCCCTAGGGTGTGAACAGCCCTCAGATGAAGAGCCCTCTGTGTGAAAGGATGTGCTTTCTGCAGTCAAGTGACTCTTTCCATTTATACTAATAATCTCTTTGATGACAGCATGAGCAAGTTTTCTCTTTTCATTTCTAGATTATTTTTCTTCCATTCAAACACTACCTTTATGATTTTCCATCTTCGTAGAGTCATAATAAATAGGAACGTGCAACAAGAAATTGAAAAGTTGAAGATAAAGTGTGTAATCAATTATGATTTGTTCCACCTGAGGATATGTGGGAGACAAAGGGGAATGAGGTCCTCGGGTTGGAATTTTAGTTTTTTTTTATACTTTGATCCTTTATTTACTAAAATAATAAAAAGTGAAAATCATCATTTCCTTGCAGGATGGAACCTTACTACTCAGGTGATGTTCAATGAAAGAAAGAAGCATTGTAGAGGCATTTAAATCTCTTGCATATCCTGGGGAGAATTTTGAGATAAGCAGTGATAAATCTCTATATAGTGAATCCTGGAACTAAAATACTAAAATTAAATGACAGGTGATTGAAGGGTCACTGTGCCAAGCATAAGATGTCCTAGCACTGATACTAAGAGCATGTGAAGATGGGCAGATTCTTCCATCTGGCCTCTGCTGTATTAACTAGAAAATTAATGCTTTGCCTAAATGAGCTTAGTGGTTCTAACTTTTGGGTGAATTTTAACAAAATCATCTACACAGGTTTAAAAACATACATCATGTGCTTAGGTTTGAAGGAAAAATATGTGTAATTTTTTATTCAGAAATTCTAAATGTTCATTAATATATTGGGGAAAACTGTATACTAGTGAAATTATGATAGTATTAGTCTGAAGCAGAATTTTAGATTTCATTGCTTCTTTCATCCCCCAGGAAAGTGCTCAGAAAACAACTCACAAATATAGTGAAAGAAAAAGCAAAGAAAATTAAAATGGGATCCTAGAAAATGCCTATCACAAAAGATGGCAATAATGCAGAAATAGAGGGGAAAAGACATAATATATGTAGAAAACAAATAGCAAAATGGCAGAGGTAAGTACTGTCTTATAATTACATTTATGTTTCCCTCAAATGTAAGTTGATCAAACATTGTCAAAATGTAGGAATTGGAAAGATAGAGACAGACATATTCCAAATATGTACTGCTTATAGGAGACATACTATTTTCAAAGACACAAATGGATTTGAAAGTAAATGGATGGAAAATGTTTACCATGCAAACAGCAATCTAAAGAGAGACACTAGTACCAGACAAAATCAATTTTAAGACAAAGACACTATTAGAAAAAAAATGTGATACTTATGATGATTAAAGTGTCAGGCAAAAAAGGAAGATGTCAAGATCATATATATATATATATATATATACATATATATGTGTGTGTGTATATGTATATACATATATATGTATATGTGTGTGTATGTATATGTATATACATATACATACACACACACACACACACACACACACACACACACCAAGCCCTAATTTTATGAAGTAAAATTGAAAGAATTAAAGGAAGGAAAAGACAAATCAACAATAGTAGCTGTTCAATGTTCTTTTAATATTTTGATTTATTATTTTTCCCACACTTTTATTATTGCATACTAGTTGTACATATTAAATGATATTTGTTGTTACATATTTACACATGTATACAATATAACAATATAACTTGACCAATATGAGCCCTCAGCATTTTCCACATGGAGTAGGATAAGTAGACAGAAAACCAGCAGGGAAATAAGAGATTTGAATAGCAGTATAAACCACCTAGACCTAATGTGTATCTATAGATCATTCCACCCAGGAACAGCAGAATAGGCATTTTTTCTGTGTGAGAGAAGATGAGATCAGTTACTAGTTCTATCAAAAGCACATAGACATTCTGCTGGATAGTCCATAGGCTAGGCCATGAGAAAGCCTCAATCAATTTAAAGTAATTTGAAATCTAAACACTAAGTATTTTCTCTGACCACATGGAATTAAATTATCAGTCAATAACAGACAAATTTTGGATTTGGATTCAGATAAATAAGGAACTCATTGCAGGTGTTATTCTTATGGTCAACAGTCTCCTATTTCATTCTGACAACCTCTTAACTTATATATTATCTATATATGTATACACACACATATAATTTGTTGATTGGCTTTACTAATGAGCTCAGATCATAAGTCATGTGTTTAAGGCATTTCAAAGAAGCATTTCCACAATTTTCATTTTCTGGGTTTTAAATGACTTCTCTGGCTAATGTTCTACTGAGTTTTAAATGGACTCTTTGGCTAATGTTCTACTTAATGTTGATCATTAGCTATAACAACTGGATACCAAATGCTCTCCTAACAGTCAGAGGCAGAAGGAAAGACAACTTGTTCAAAATAGCTGTATAGAGTTAGCACAGTTATGAACTAAGGAAAAGAGTGAGAAAATAAAGCAATAAAGCACAATTAAAACAGTAGTCAAGAGTAAAATAAATTATTTTGGGTTAGGGCCATGAATAAAATAAAGATAAGCATTTTGGGGGATAGGAAGGGAGTATTCAGAATTTATTTTTTCCAGAGGAAGGTACTGGATCCAGTGATTATCATGTTGTGCAACAGACCTGCTTTATCTACAGGAATGAGGACGGGGGACTGGATTGGACATTTTACATCACTTCTCTTTAGTCCTTTCTTCTCATTATCATTAATGAGAGAACACTCATAGTTGGAGGCGAAGGTTTGTTACCGAGTCTTTACTTCTAGGCTTATTCTTTGATCCTCTTAATAGTTCCTGTATACTTTACGAATTCAAATTAGAAGTAGAGGGAATTGAATTCCTTCTGTGACCTTTTACATAATGAAGTGTCCCCAACTTCTGTGCCAGTGTTTTTAGTCTAAGAAAAATCCTAACCACACTTAGTGTTCATTCTTGCACCCATCACATTTCCCCAGAATATATTTAGGGGAGATTTTCAATAGTTTCTTTAAACTCAAGAATACAATTCATTCCTGGAGTCTTGGCACACTGAAGCCATGGTATTACAGAATGCTCTCTTTCAAATTTGTGAAGTAAACATTTCTCCTTCCCCCTTTATATTCTTGAGGTTATTGTAGAAAATAAAAGTGGAATGTAGCCTAGAAATAAAAATAAGTGTTAAGGCAACCTAAAGAGAGATACTAATGCCAGACAAAATCAATTTTAAGACAAAAATATTATTAGAAAAAATATGATACTTATGATGATAAGAGTCATATATACATAAATTCATATGACTCATATATGTATGAATATATATATATGTATACATACATATATTGTAATTTTATTTAGAGCACATGACTTCTGATCCAGTTAACCCTTAGATTTACCATATGCTCCCTTACAGGTTTTTCATTTCTACTCCAGATTTATTATAATTAATACTTTTTGGGTGTCTGTCTTATGGCACTTTTCACATTTTATTTCTAATCACTCCCAGAGTCCTGCTATTTGTCTATTACGGTCTTTACTCAACACATGGGAAAATGTTGACTCTGAAATCTTAGCTAGTTGGTGGAAGTGATATAGTGGAGAGTCATCCCTGGGCTGGACAAAAGTGCTGGTGTCTTCTCCCACTCCTTGTAGCATGGTGCCCTCACTTCCAGGTTCTCTGGATAGATGATTTCCAATCTAATGAATGTGTCATTAAAAATCTCCCTTCTCAATGAATTTTATTTTTTAAATTGCCAATGTGTTCCTTACATTCCTTCCTCTACACAATCTTGATTTTTGTTTTGTGTTTTTCAACTAGATTGAACACATCTAAAAATTAAGTGTGTTTTAGAATTTACTAAGAGTCTGAGATGAAGCTTTGTATATATAAATTTTGTAGTAAGCGTCCTTAAGAGAGTAAGAGAGCTGAATGTCAGAGGGAGAAGATAAACAGGCCTCAGGTGATGATGGAGGAATCTCCAAAGATAGGATAAATATTCAGTTTTGCATGCAATTGTTGCCAAAGATGCAACTGTGATACACATCTGATATAGAAGGTGGGGAATGGATGTGGAGTCCTAAAGAGAGATGTGAATGGAACACCAGGGTATCGTGCAGGAAGCGTTTAATAAAGTAAACATTTTGGAGTATGATTATGTTCCAGAAACTTCTTTATGTTTCTGAATCTTAGCCATTTTCTCATGAAGTCTACAGCCTCAAAGGGGAAGAGACAAGTCACATGGGATATGGAGTGATCAGTTCCTAAGAGAAGTTTGCTCAGTATTCCATGAAATATCTGGAGCAGAAGTAATCCCAGCCTGAGCAGAGAAGACAATACCACTGATGTGTTGATGCCTGAACAGAGTCATGGTAGATAAGTAGCAATATGCTGAGCAAAAGCCCCTAGAATGATATCTGGAATGAAGAAAAAGTTGGAATACAAAAAACATATTTCTGAAATTTTGTACTTGAAAGAATTTAACTTTGCACAAGCTAGTTTCTCAAATAAGAATTTTTGTGTAATATACACATTGCACATAGTAAATGCTCAATAAAACTTTCTAGAATAAATGTGAGAAATGAGATTGACATGAGAATGTTAATAATTGTGAAACTAGACTCCTTCAGCATGAAGTAAACAGGAATATAAAATCTGGGGCTCAGTAAATACTGTGGATTGGATGTTGTATATCCCCCAAAGTCTCATGTGTTGAGTGGCAATGTTGGGAGGGGGGTTGGTGGGATCTAGTAGGAAATCCTTAGGTCAATTGTAGGTGTGCCCCCCATTTACATGTGCTTCTTCTATTACCATCAACCACTGTAAGGTGAAGCAGCCAAAGCGGGGCCTTGCCAGAATCTGTGTCTTGCTGTTTGGACTTTTAGCATCCAAAACTATGAGCTAAATAGTTCTTTTTTCTTTATAAAGTTAGCCTATCTTTATATTTTGTTACAGTAATAAAAATTGACCAATATATTAAGAATCATGTATATTTTCCACTAACATTTCATATAAATCTAATTACAGGACGTATATTGTGATTCAGCTAGTTTTTTTTTTTTTTTTTTTTTTTAAAGGAACTATTGTACACTTTTTTTTTTTTTTTTTTTTTTTTTTTTTTGAGACAGGATCTCACTAAGTTGTTTAGGTCCTTGCTAAATTGTTGAGACTGGCCTTGAACTTGCAATCATCCTGAGTCTCTGGGATTACAAGAGTGCACCACCATGTCTGGCTATAGATTATTCTTGTTAACCTGAATAAAACCAACACATACTCAGTGCCTTTCATGTCTCTATGTCTCAATAATAAAATAATCCACAAGAGGCTTTAAAAATAACAAGTTGTTCTGTTTAGATTGTTTTTATTTTTTGTGACATATTTACAAAGTATATGTACTTTTATTATGCTCAAAGCATAATAAAAGAATATGCATTTTTTACCCTTAGGAACTTACCCATCTTAAATATGATCAACTTTAGTAAAATAAATATTTTGGCAAAGTTATGTATTAAACAAGCTGTGGAATTGAGTAGGAATGAGAATAGAATGGTTGGGAGGAAACCCAGGATAATGGGGTAACTCATAAAGCAAAGGAGTATTGAGTTGCACAAAAGAGATGATAGTTGGCAAAATCAGTATTTGCAAAAAATGTTAACTCCATTAGATTTGCCTGCTAGGAGTTACATGTGTCATGACCCATTTGTTTAGGATTGTTCCAGTTGATGTTGAATTACTAACAGTGCCTTTTTTTTCACTTGCAAAAGCATCCTCATTTGAATGATCAGCTGTATGGTCACCTTAATGATAGGAATCTTTGGCAAAGATAGATTCACTGGTGGATGAAATCAGTTTGCAGTAGGTTGAGAAGTTAATGGGTGAGAAAGTAAGGAGGAAGATTCTTCATAAGCCTACCTGTGAAGAGAAGAGGTAGTTTAGGACTGGGGGGGGGGGGGTTCTGTTTGTTTGCTGTTTTTACTTTCAAGTTAGGAGAAACATGAAGATGTTTTCTGTTGAGAAAGAAAGAAAACTGTAGATAGAGAAACCTGTCAGAATTCCTGGTAATAAAGAGTTCCTAGATTAGTTGTGAGACAATATGATTAAATATCACTACCTCATCTCCTTTATTAGTCATGGAGCCTCCTGACTGCCACTCAGGGTCACAGATATTTCAAGTTTTAGGTTTTTACAACGAGTGATAACTTATGAAAAACAAGGGCTGTATTTTAGCAAGGGAAGCCATATTTGTGGTATTGCAAAGGACTTGCATCTTTTTCAATTTCAATGTGTTTAAATGCTTTGCCATTATTTTTACACACCCTGTAATCAAATCATGGTCTATGATGCTAACACATTTCATTTAATACCTGAAGTATACTGAGAAGCCTGTTTATTAACAAAACATCTTTTTTTTATTTCTCTTGGGGATTATAATCACTGCTTTGTGTTTTGGTGCATATTAATACCCTCAGAGGTCTGTAAATCTTCACAATTCACAATGTAGAAGTAAAGAATCACCTATCCACATAATGCTTCTAAATAATCAATATTAACTGTACTACATATATAAAAAGGGTCAGAATTAAAATGGTAAGATAAAGCCAGACTCATCACAATTAGGATTCTTATCTACTTGGAAGCATGAGGAAATATCACCTTCAATATCATTCAATCATGCATCTCTAATTGGATATTTCGTTTAGCAGAGAACTTTATTGCAATAAGAACTATTTTTAATGAAAGAAATCCTTCTATCATGAAAAAAAAAAAAACGAAACTACTCTGAAACAAATTAAATTTTTGTTTAAAGTTTGAAATAGTAATGCTGATCGAATTGGTGACAGGCTTATGGGCAAAGCTGGCACTAGCTCAGTGGTTCATGTGTAATTGCCGTCCAGGAGACTTAACTGGAAAGTTGAAGTTGAGGTCTCATTATAAGAAAGAACTTGCTGCTATTGAAGATCTGTGCCACTAGAGTTAACATTCAGCCCAAGAGAAGCCATTTTTCAGAGAAATGTCAATGGTAATTGTGAGTTTTTTTTTCCCAGAGAAGTAACGTTCTATATAAATGACCATGTCTCATTCCCACTTTGAGCCTGCCATATTAAATGTCTTGTAGTTCAGGAGCTGTGTGAGCCATTTACTTCAACAGGGAGCCAACACTCGCCTTGAAGTTTGCTGACTTTTTCCTCGGGTCTCTGAAGATTTAGACGTGTTGGAGAATATTTATCCATTTTCTCATGGACATGAGCAAAACATTAGAATGGAGAGATAGCCTTAGAAAAACTAACAGTAAATAGCATTGGGTAAGGTGCAAAAGGTTGAATTAAGTAGGTAAGAATATGTAAGTTAGCATATTCAGGGCGTCACTCTTGGCTATGCTGAAATGATGAATTAAACAAGGAAATCTATAATAAGAAAAACAACTACTCCACCTTATTAGAAGAGTTGGAGTTAGGATTGCAGGGTGTTTGAGTGCAGCACCAGATTCAGTGTGAAAATGGTGGGGCTCTGTTTAACCTCAGGCCTTATTGTGAGTGGGTAGTACCTTATGAATCCTTTGTTTCTAGAATCTGCATTTAAGCCAACTTGGTATTTCCATTACATTTGTTTTTTTCTCAGTCTAGTCCATCTCACTGATTACCTATATTCCAAGGAAAAAACCCAGAAGTCATTCTTAATTTCTCTCTGCTTCTTTATGTTTTATAGCCAACCAATACCCAAATCAGGTAAATTCCATTTCTATGGGTATTTTAGATCTATGCCCATCTTACCTTTATTGCTATAACTACAATCCAATCTATGATCTATATTATCCCTTAACTGGACCTCTGTAATTCTTCTTCACTTTAACTACTGTCATCTACAAAACATTCTCTGCATATTGTTTACTCACTATACAACAGAGAAATATTTGAGCAATACAAATATAATCATGTAAACTCCCATCCTAAAATTCTTTGTTTCCTATTTTAGTTTTCACAAAATGTTCTTACGTTCTTAATTACATGGACTTTCTGTGTTCTCTCTCTCTCTCTCTCTCTCTCTCTCTCTCCTCTGGAACATTTTCCCTGCTCTATGCAATGCTATTACCCAATTTATCATCACTTTTCTGGCTTTAATTTAAATGCCACATATAGAGGGGAAGTGTTTCCTGATGTCATTCAAGCTAAATAAGAACATTATATTTAATATTTTTATAATATCCTGTATATAGCATACATTATGTTGTAATTAACTGTGTGTTTATTTGTGTAATAATTGGATCAGTGCTTCTCTTCTGTCAGAGTATACAATCTATGAAGACAGGGAATATGCAACGTTGGATTTCCCCTTAACTACATTCTTGGATCTTGGTAGCCAGTCATTATTAAAAGACTAAAAAATTTAATACTTAAAGAAATTAAAATTAATATGTCTTTGTTATCTTGAAATTTGTTTACACAACAAGAATCACTTTAACAAGGATTCAAGATTAATCTTATTTATACTTTAAAATTGTCCTTCAGTCGTTCTGTTCTGGTGGATTTCCTAACTGATCAGCATGAAATTGCATATTTCCCTGTCTTCACTCTTTTCTTGACTCTTGGTTAACTTGCTTGCTCACATGTTAGTCAGTGTGTGTGTGAATGCTAATGGTGGTTTTATTGTATTTCCCTGGGGTTCTGTCTTTGGATATAAAGATATTTTAGAAGAGACAGACCAGGGGAGCATCTCTTCAAATCCAATCACTTTCCATTTGAGAAATTACTTGCTCAAAGCCATAAAAGACAGTGAATTATAGGCAAGACTTACTTCTCCAAACCCAGTGAGTGCTCTCTATGGTAACATCCAGACCTTCTCAGTACTGTCTCATGAATATGGATACATACAGATGTTGTAGATGCATGGGGTAATAATCTTGATAGCCAGAGAAAAGTCAAGTGGTGACAGCTTCAGAAACCATGGTACATTGCAAAATCTCTTAGCAAATTATCTTGTTAAAATGGAAAGGACTGTAGGCTTAACATTTAGAACAAACTGGGCTCATATCCTGAATTGACCACTTGCTTTACTTTTTCTCTATTTTTAGGACTCAGGTACAGAGAAGTGTTTCTCATTCTTCTTATTTCATATCACATCAATACTCCTTGTCAAGATTCCTTTTTTAGAGGCTAAGTGGTAGTGTGTCTTTTCTGTCTCCTCTGGGCTCCTCTCTCTCTCTCTCTCTCTCTCTCTCTCTCTCTCTCTCACACACACACACACACACACACACACGGTTCCTTTTTTTTTTTTTTTTTAGTTCTTTTAACTTTTTCACCTCCATTCCTAATCCCCACCAAATTATCAACTCCAACTTATTTGATATTTGTTCTTGAATATGGACACATCTCAAGATGGGCATTGTTTTGTGCTTTTTCTGATAAGATAGTATACAGTGATATTATACTATAAATCATCATTGATATAGTTTCTTAGTCAAGAACAGGTTCCTAAAACAAAAAGTTGTTAGTGCTGTGGTTGATAAGTCCTTACCCAGAACATAATTAAAATTATACATAACATGCAATGTGATTTTAAATATAGTCTATGCCTTACTAGTATTGTAACCTTGGGAGATATATTTCTCCTTTATGATTATCAGTTTGCACAGAATGGGAGCTCATACTGCTTACTCCAAAGGATAAGAAATAATAAATCAAAAGTGATGCAAAGTGACTGTTAAGGGAAAGGTACCTGTCCATGCTTTGCTCTTTGGTCTTTCAAGAAATATATAGAAAACAGTCATACAAAAAAATTTGCATATTCTTTGGCCATAGAGTGGAGTACAGTGTCTATCATGTCACTTTTATCTATATTTATGTAAGTTTTCATATAATGAATTTTTTCATAAAATTGGGGGATTTCAATCTGACCTTAAGAATTTTCTACTACTGAGATTTTTCATTAATAGTAACCTGTTAATAAGTTCCTACTATAATAATTCTGCTTGGATTTGTCTCCCTTATCCTTTTAACCTGGTAGGGTTAAAAATATTGAATTAATTTTTTAAACAGACTTCTTTATTTCATTTGCTCTATCATTTCATAGCTTTTAAGTTGTATCTTGTCTAGGCATACTACTATCCTTTATTGTAACTTACCTGATCATTTTTCTACTTTCTACTGAAGTATGTGAGTTCATTGAGTTATTCCTTTTTGCTTCCCTGGCAATTAGCACATGGAGGGAGACATATTCAATACTACAGGGAAAGGTTTAGATGGTATGTTTAGGGATGGAGGCATAGGTGTGTTTGAAAGTAATAGAGATCTTCTGTAGGGAACTTGTGGAATATAATACTGGGAAAGTTAGTTGTCCACAGATAACAAAGGTACATGAATGTCAGGTAGATTAAAGAGTCTGAAATATACCTGATCAGTTAGTGAATTAATAATGAGTCTGAGCAAGGGATAGACGTGGTAGAAAAGTAGACATTTAGAAAGACTAAAGTTTTGCTATATGAAATCTAGGAAGGGGAAGAAATGGAAAGGTAGAAAACAATGAAATTCTAGTATAAGTCACAGAGAAGGTTGTGAATTCAGGGAAGACTCAGGACAATGAAAGATGTAATAGGACATGGTAACTTCTTATATGGCAAAGGGAGAAATTAGATTACCTGTATTTATGTCTTTTCTATAGGACTTTATAGTTTTATTTCTGAGAATAGTGATGCTGATGACAGATAAAGGGGTAAAGATAGTTTTGATATAGAGGTTAAAAAATGAACTAAAATCTATTAATTGAATGAATATACTGCTATGTCCTATGTTTTAGGCACTGGAGGAAGGAATTTACATAATATACTTTGACCTAGAAAGATTTTCTATTTTAGAAATTTTGAATTTCAAGTATTGAAAAGTTATCTATGTGAAAATTTATAGAAGACATATAGAAATGTGGTCTGGACAATAAGTGTGGGTCTGAATCACTCAACACAGAAATGACAGCTAAAGCCTTGGGGACAGATAAGATGTTCCATGTAGAAAGCAAGAAAAAAATCACCATAATTACACTGGACATTGAGAAAGTCCACAATTGAAAGGGGCAGGTAGATTTTATTAAATATTTATTCTGTGTAAAACATTGAACTTGAATCTTATATTATCACTTTTAATGTGCCTCAACATAGAATAAATATTTCTTTTAATGAATTAATGAATTTACATAACAATATTGGAAGTTGGTATTATTTTTGCTACATTATTGATAGATATTCTGAGACTAAAGATGTTTATATAGCTTCATCTTCACATAAATAGTAACCATTGTTTTAGGCTTTATTTGAAGTCATATCTGTTTGGGTTTAAAAAAGTGAGGTTTTTTCTATCATGCTATATTTTCACCCTGAATAGCACTATACCTAACTAGGAGAATATGACCACATACGTGAAATGGTAAAGACAGATGAAAAAAAGTTAATAGAGGAGGGACAAAATGCCTATGTATTTGATAGTTAAGTGCTAGTCCCTTTTAACTATAGTATCATTGGCTTCAAAACAACCAAACGTGGCTCAAGATTAGACAGGGACTCCGATACCAGGACTTGGACAAGGTCTGCTTAGGGTCATCGCCTCCCTGTCTCTCACCCCTCCTTCTGTGTTTCATCTTTCTGTTAAAATACATTTTTCATCATTTCTTTCTTCAGTTTTATTCTGTGAATGGTGATTTTTCATTTGTCCTTGAACCACAGCTTAGCTGATTGCAAAATTCTTGGTTAAGCCTTATCCACCCACAGAATACTTGCTTCAGACATTCCCCGTTGCTGGTGATGGTCTGCTTTCAATCAATCTATTTATTGCTTCTTTGCTTTAGTCTGTCCCTTCTGTTTTTCTCTTTTGTTTTGGGGTCAGTGTGTGTGTGTGTTGGGAATCTATCCAAGGGACCCACACCTGCTAAGAAAGTGCCCTACATTTTAACTGTATCCCCAGCCCTGTGTCGTCTTCTTCTTTTTTTTTTTTTTTTTTTGAATCTTAAGGTTTTTCTCTGTAACATGACTCAGGCAGTCTCATTATGTTTTTGGATGTAGATTTATTTTTTTGATGTGTATGTATATGACAGTTTTTTATTTAAAATCTTGTTTTTCCTCAATTATAGGAAATTATTTATCAATTTTCTGGTTTTCTTTCCTTGTTTTCTATTCTTTTAGAATTCCCATTATATAAATTGGAACTTCCCCATATATCTATCACACCTTTTAACTCTATTTTCATATTTTTTTAATCTCTAGGTCTTACTACAATACATACATATTTCACTATGCTAAATGGATTTAAATTGATGCCTAGAAAGAATTTTCTGTGTTGGAGAATTTTATATGTTCTGTAATGATATGGTTCACCTATAACATTTGTATTAATTTTCTTATTTATTTATACATCCTTATTGATGCAAGCTACTTCTTTACTTCTCTTTAAGTACCTGATATATAATTTCTAGTAAAGCATTTGTCTGATAATTTAATCAATTACATCCAAATTGATTTTATATTTAGATTAATCATTTATTTATTCTTGTTTTTTAGTTTTTTAATGTGTTTTAGAATTTTTAGTTCAAGCCATCGTGAATAGTCTCACAGGAACTTTTTGTGTGTTTTTCATTTATTTGTTTGTTTGTTTTTCATTCTCACTCTATACCTGTTCTCCCAGTACATCATTTTTTTGGTATAGCTAACCATCAACTCAGACCCATAATCCAGAAGAAAAAGTATAATTGTTATTCAGAATTTTTGTTGTTAACATTAATACAAGGGTCACCACAGACAAAGTACTAGAACTAACAAGAGTGTTCAAGAACAATGATGCATTATTTGTGTACAAAATTATTAGCATTTATAACTGGAGAGAAATTACAATGGATAGTAACCACTCTTTTCAGAGCAATAAGAAGTAATATAATCTCTGTAATACTTAAAACATTACTCAAAGACTTCTAGAAAAATAATAAAGCTTTATTGAAGAGCATAAAACATGCCTGAGTATGTAGAGACTTAAATTATGTTTATGCATGCAAAGTCTTAATATCAAAACTGTCTTTAGAAAAATCCACACATTCAATGTAGTTATGCTTGAATATCTGAGGTGACTTTTTCAGAGGGAAGGGGGAGAACTGCAAATAGTAGCTTGTATATTTTGAAGTAAAATTCATAAAAATATAAGACTTATTTCTACTAGGTACTGACATGTTTGTTGTATATTAATTAATAGATTATTTATAAGTGGTCAAATGAAATAGGACCAGAGACCTAGTCACATGTGGAGGTTTAATATATGGCAGAGGTGGCAGTACACAGGATGGACTGAATACTTTTTAAATTGTGTAAGAACATTTACTATTCATATCATTTATATGCACATCTTCCCCTTATTCTAGACAGCAAAATAAATTCCAGTGAAAGATTTAATTGGCAAAACTACAGGAGAATATTGTTATAATCCTGATGTACAAAAGGTTTTGCTAACGCACATGCATACAAATCACCACTGAGAAGGATCAATATGTCCTATTACCTAAAATTTGTATCAAAAAGACATCATAAAGTTCATCAGGAAGTCAACAATCTTTGCAGCACATGTAACCAAAAGAATTATTTAGTATCTTTCATTTTAAAAGAACTTCCAAGATTTAATTTGGAAAAGCAAATGGTCCACTCAAACATGGACATTAGTCGTGAACAAAGCACAGAAAAACACTCAGGAATGTTTTGTATTTGGAACAGAGAATACTCTTAAAAGCATGATATTTGTGTGATTTTGACTGGAACTTTTCCAAATAGAGTCAACAAGAAAACAAATAGCACAGATGGCTATTACTGATGGAATCATAATTGTCCCCCATCACAGAGAGGAGCAAAAGCTGAAGAAAGCAAACTCAGAAAAGGCAGAAGCAAAGAACATTTTTCTTCTCCTTTGTTCTCTGAGAAGATTGCTTTGGAAACATGAAAAAACAAAACAAACAAACAAAGAGTAGAAGTTTTTTGGAGTTATACTTGTTTGGAAAAAATCAGAAGAGAGAATATGGAGTTTTGAGAACAAACCAGGAAGACTGTGTGGGAGCCTGTCTGGACTGCTGGCTAGTGGGTCCAGCTGCTTGTTGCTGTCCCATCCTGTGAAGAACAGGGAGGTGAAGATGCATGACTAATGGAAATATAGAGGAGTTAAGGGTTGACATTATTGGATCAGTTTCCTGGAATGATAGCCAAGTCACCAATGCAATTATCTATATTTTGTAAGAAGAGAATTTTTTGGATGCCACCCTTCAAGACATGTCAGCTTGAAAAGAGTGTCACAATTAAACTCTTCATGGGGGATTTCTCTTAAATGATGGCTAGGTTCCTAAGTAATGACTGGACAAGAAACACAGGACCTTGTAGAAAGAAAAACATGAGTCCTTTTATCTTCTTCTTTGATGTCCTTTCTTCTTCCTAGCATACATTGAGCATTTGCTCTGTGGCTGGTGATGCTGTCCCTGTCAAAGTTTCTAAATTAGGTTTTGAGTAATGGAATCAGGCATCCTGTTGAGTATGGGGTGATGGGGGAGAAGTAGGTATTGGGAAAGCTGATGGAAAAATTTCTTTGGAAACTATAATAGACCAGGGTTTCTTCTCTGAGATTCAAAATGAGCCTGAGAATTTTGACAATTCTAAATCACATGTGTCAAACAGACATGAATTTCAGAATGATTCTGCAGTTAACTTTCTTTCTACCCCATAGAAGAATTTAAGAAATATTAGCACTCTGTTGGACATTTGGGGAGATAGTCTTCTAAATGATAACACTATTATTGTTCAGGAACTATTGATTATATTTTTAAATTGGATTAAGCCCTGTGATAATTTTATTTGTTCTGGGCAATGATTTAACATAAGAATGGGTGAACCAGAAATTAGTATTGCAATAACTCAATGGATCATTGGAAGAATGTAGAATATGGGGATGAAGTAGCCCATTTGAGTGAGGTTAAGGGAGCACTGTTAAGTTCAGAGGAAAACTGACCCCACTTTCTGAAAAAGAGACTTATGATCTGAGGCACTGAGTGAGTACAAACTGGCTTGGATGAGGTAAGAAAAGTAGAGGTGTTCTGTACATAGAGAACAGTGTTACTCCTCTGACTGAATGATGAATCAATTTGCAGTAAAACAGACCTTCCTGGGTTAAAGATTAAAAGATTAAAGATTAAAATCTTTAAAGATTTGATGGCCAAATCAATTCCTTTTCATTTTAATGATATTGTTTCATTGTTGCATATGCAGATAATAACACAAAACCAAATTTGAGGCAGAAAATGGAATAAAAAGTGATTTAATTTTTTTTTGACCTAGTGTAGAGTGTGAGCACGTACTAAATCCACTAGGTGATACATCCTCATTCATTTTACAAGTGTTTGGAATCAACATCAAAGTGGTGTATGTGAACTTAGTGAGGACTTGCAATATCCATCTCATTGGTCTTATGTAGATACACAGGGACACTGCAAAGGATGTGACAATTATTTTAATGAAGATATACTTGCATTTCATGATAACATGAGAACATTTGCCTTTCCCAGAAATAGCCTCAATTCTTGCTAATCACTGTAGTCAATCTACATTATCAGGAAAATGAACCCCAAACTGGGGGATATGAATGACACCTCTTCCATTCCCTTGGTCCACATCCCATGAAGGAGACTTGGTTAAGATCAAGGCCACAGATGTTGTTGAATTATGCTTTATTTTCATTTGGATATGGAATGTCCCCCAAATTCTCATGTGTTAAAAGATTTGGAGCCCAGATGGTGGCATTATTGAGAGGTGGTAGAAACTTTAGGAGGTAGGACCTCATTGGAGGAAGTTGGTCACTGGGGGTTTGTCCTTGAAGTGCTATCTTCCTCTCTCTCCCCCTTCTTCTTTATCTTTCTTTGCTTCCTGGCAGAGAAAGATGAACAGTTTTGCTCTACCACATGCTCTGTCTCACTGTAAGCCCACAGCCAAGATAACGATGGATGGAAACCTCTGAAACTGTGAGTTCAGATAATAAATGATAAGTCTTTCTTCCTTTCAGTGTTTTTCTCAGGTATTTTTTCACGGCAACAGGAAGCTGATTAACATGCTTCTTATGCATGTGGCCTATGAAGTCACATAGGACCCTTTCTTAAAAGAGTCCATTCTTGGCTTAATGCTCTTCTGTTGCCATCTTGAAATTCTTAAATCGGTTTTGAACAGGGGCCTCTGTAGTTTCATTTTGTTTTGGACCTAGAAAATTATGTCATTGTTCCTGATCATAATATGACAAATGCATATTTCTCCAAGTCTCAGGCTTTTAGAAGCTCTTGGGACTTCCTTGAGCCTTATTTTTGGATATTCTTTATTGAAGATTAGGAACTTGATTTTAGCAAACCCTCCTACATGACAGAAAAAACTAGAGGAAGGGAAGAAAATCTTTGGAAGATGGATAGAACAGACTTGGTTTACAGTTTATGGGGAATTGAGAACCAGTATTTTTAAGAAATAATAAGGTGAGATTATCTGAATTCTTCAACCATGTCTCTGAGGATACATAAGAAAATAGTACAAGTAGCCTACCTTTTAAGTACTCTTCTGTCTTTAAATTCAAAACCCGGTGCAGACCTCTTGCAATGGTGTCAAACAACTGGAAAGCTATACCAAACCCCCTCCCCCAGACCCAGACTCAATCACTTTGAAGGACCTACACATTTATGAGCATTAAGAGAATAGTTATTCTGTAATTCACTCATGAATGTGGTTTGATCAGTATTTTGTATTCTGACCAATAATATTAGCAGGCCTTCTTGGCTGTAGGTTAATTAGGTACCTTGAAGGAAGAGAGAATGTTCTTGAATCTTCCCCCTGGAGGCCAGAAATCTCCTTTTCAAAGATACATAATTTTTAAAAGCTCCAGTTGTTACTGATAATAAAAATTTTATAGGCGACTGCATTTCTTTTCTCTCCCAGTCTAGTAGCTGTAGTCCAGAAGTTGGAGCAAGTTCCCCCAAGGGCTAAAACTGTTAGGATCACCAAACAAGAAAGTTCAACGTGAAATGCAGTGAGCTCCAACAATTTACAGCTTTCTTACTGCCTTTCCATAAATGGCACTTCATTGCTACTCAATAGGCTGGGGGAAATGGGCTTACTGCATTCATTTTAAGAAATATTCTTTCACCTCTTCTGTAGGCTTCCCTACAATTTCAGTTATATTTCATCTTCTTGGAAGTTTGCTAAATGTAGCTTCAAGCAGCTCACTCTGGTAGGTGTGCTTGAGCCATTATCATCCATTTTTCAATAAAGCTGTGGGTGAAAGTGTCATTGATTCTTTTTCACCAGGAAAGAATATTAGCTTTTTATCCTCATCATATTATCTCTCTGCTTGACTGATAAAACTGTCATGCTAAAGGAAAGGTCAGGAATTATTGAGTGGTTGTTCATTTAATTCATCTCTCACCCCCTTCCTCCAACAAATGTATTGGGAATGTAACAAAAAATTTGTGTTTATGTGATGAGAATAGAAGAGAGAGATAAATGGATGAAGTCCTCATGGATTAATGACTTCGTTTTGCTACCTAGAAATATGTGTGAGCTTTAAAGTGTCTTTGTTTATAACTTGCAGTTTCTCCTTATTTCATTTGCTTATTTTGATAGAAAGAGTTCTCAAATGACATTTAGATGAGCAGTAAGGTTTCTTTCATGGGTTAAAGATTCTGGGCCCTGGGAAAGGGAGGGAGAATAGGAGAGGGCAGATGGCTCACATGGCAGGGAAAAGATGATACCACTGTCATTATTCAATATATTCTATGAAGTCATAATTAGCGTGAATTACTTCTAATTATATTTTATTTTCTGAGGAACATTGATTAATGCTGTGATGAGTGACTGAGGATGAAGACCGAAACAGAAAATACGTGTTGGCCCACCCTGGGTAATTCAGAGGAAAGCAAACATTAAACCATGAGTAACAAAAGTAATAGGCCAGCTCCAGGGAGCTCTTCATCTATCTGACTTTTTGTGATTTTTATCTTGCCCTGCATCCTTCAAATGGTCTGAGGAGGTTGGTAGATTAGGACTTTTTCTATAGGTTGCTTCTACTCCCTAATGCTAGGAGAGTGATCTCACCAAACACCAAGGAGAGAGCATGGATTTAGATGGTGAGATCTAGACTGAATCACAAATTGGTCACTGAATAGTTACATAACATTAGGCAACATAATTAACTTCTCAACATCTAATTGTTCCCATAATCAGGGAGGTGGAAGGAGTGAGAGGTGATTGAAGTATCCCCTTGTCCCTTAAGTTAGAAACTAACAAGTCACCCTAGGCTTTCCTTCCTTCCTATCTAATTGGTCAGTGAGACATTTCCAATTCTATTCACTATTTGGTGAGTCTTATCTGCTGATTATTTTTATTTTAATGCCATTACCTTAGGCTAGAATATTAACATCTGGAGTATTTAAATGACTTGCTAGTTGATTTCCTTTCCTCTATCTAGCCTTGCACCCTTTTCAATTCATTTCTTATGTACTCAAGATTGTATTTTTTCCATATGCTTAAATAATCTGATTTGTAAACCCCCATTATAATTGCAAAAGTTACATTAAAATATAGATGGCTTTTTATGATATGCAAAATTTTTACACAATCTAGCTGCTGTACGCAACTCTAAATTTCCCCGTTTTTCTTCATTTAATTAACTTTATTGGGGTCACTAATTCTTCAATACAGGCTTGTCCCTAGGCTAGGGAGTTGCTCTATAAGACTTCACTCTTGTGATAAGCAGAGGTGACTCCATTATAGATTAACCCACCCTTAAACCATCTCCACCTGAGGGAGTATTAACCCTGTGCTTTATAAACCCTGACCTTCCTACCAGTGGGCGCCATCTTCTACCACCCTGCCTCATGCTGGTAGGTCTGAGTTGGTGGCCCAGGCCGGCCGGAATAAAGGCTTCTTTGGCTGTTACGTGAGTGGCTTGTGAGACTTTTTTTTCCCTGCGAATTGGTTACAACACTCGTTCACTTGGTTTGGTTACTTTCTATTTGTTAATTGACACTGGTTGACTATCTTCCCTTTTTAACCTTTCTTCCTTCTTTAATAATCTTTATAATTTAATGTTCTTCTCTTGTTACATTTATTGTGTGATATTGATTTGTTTTATTTGTGACTTTTTAAGAGTATATTCCATAGATGAAAATGATTTCTATAAAGACTTTGTACTTTTTTTTTGTCTAGGACAGTACCAGGTATAGGCCATGAATGAATGAATTAAAATTAAGAGCATTTTACAAGACCAATTATGTAAAACCTTCAGGATCAAAGTCCATATTGAATGCTTAGTAATGTTAGTTTCAATTTCTTCTTCCTTTTCCTTTTTCCCCAATATCAGTGTCCCTAAAAAAAAAAAAAAAAAAAAAAAAAAAAAAAAAAAAAGTTGTGGAAATTCTGGAAGATCAGCTGTGAGAAACACTTGCTTTAGAGAAGCTAAGTTACAGATAATTTTCCATGGCAAACAACAACAGATGAGGCCCATGGAGGCCAACAAAATTGGAGTGAATAATACTGAGTTGATTTATTTACATTAACCTTCCATTGTTTTGAGTCTTGGTGGGAGAACTAGACTCCATCCTCTGTCTCTGTATTTTACCAAGCTCTTTGGAAGTTCATTGAAAGCACCTTTCTGCAAGCTGCTTTCTCCTTCAGCAATCTTTTAAATGGATTAGCTTTTTTCTTTTTTCAGCCAGCTGCCTTCAATATGAACTATGGATTACAGTTCCCCTCTTCTGGGAAGCAACCTAAACATGCCAGGGCTTGTTTAGTTACCTCCCCTCTGTGCTTTCTGCTTTTCTACAGGCTCATGATCCTCTGCATATGCATTATTCTCCATGTGACTTTGGGCTTCCACAAGGCAGGGTTGGTGGTTCATTGATCCTTGTGTTTCCAGCCTTACACATTGTAGACCTTCACTAAATACTCGGATGGATTAGTGAACAAATGAACATGTCACCTGCGGATGGCTTTGCCTGCTGTTGTTTCATGTGTGTCCTTTTCTAGAATAAATCCCCCTAGGTGGCAGAGATGATTACATCCAACCTTAATATTCTGTGCATAGAACAGTTCTTCACAAATTATTCAAGACTGATTAGAGGTAAGATCATTAGTGCCAGGAATATTCAGCCCCATCTCTTCCCATCCAAATAGAAGATATAAAAGGCTTGATCTGGAAGGACTCAGAGCTATGAGCCCACACTGACAATTTTGACATCTACCTGCAATCCTATGCATTGTCCTTCTCTTTTTGTCCTCTCATTAAAATTTGCAAGGATTATGGGAACTTAAACCATACTTGGCTGGCGATACCTTTCTGTGCTTGTTTAAATGTGTGAGTTCTAATTATTGGTTGCCCTCATGTGGGTCAGAGTTCACCTCTCTGCTGGGAACAGCCTGTCCACTGATTCCCCCAGATACCCCACTCATGCCTTTCTTCTTGTGTTTTGAGAATGCCACAACACTTAGGGAAAACTTCTCCTGATTAAAAGGTTTAAAGGGAGTCAAGATGGCAGGCTAAAAATATTGGAAATGCCCCTGCTGTCCCAGTTATTAAATGATGGCCTGGCTCTTAAAACCTGCAGGCAATGCCTCAGGCAGACAGAGCCCAGCACCTCATCATTATCCTTCTGGAAATCCTTGGGTCGGCTGACTCTGCAGCTATTAGCTAGAATAGAAAGGTTTTGACCTGTCATTTAAACAAGAAAAGTCACCAAGCCAAGTTCTTCATTACAGGGAAATTTTCTTTAGTGTTCTAAGAAATCACAGCCTCTTTAATTTGTAAAGAAATAATAGGGAGCATCTTAGGGCTCCCTTGATGAGCTGCCTTCCACTTGTGCCAGTACCAGTCTGTTTGAGGTCGGTGTTCCTCTTGTACCTTTGAAATCACCTCCACATTCTCAGTGTCGCAGCTGTCTCTGTTGTGGGAGGTACCTCAAAGTGGTGGTTGGAAAGGTACCATCTGGAGTCCAGGGGCCCAAGAGAGGAGGTTAGCCCTGACTCTTCCAGCTGTGTAGTCTTGAACCAGCTGCTTTACCATTTTTGTGCTTCAGTTTACTTACCACTAAATTGGAAGTAAGTAGTCTACCTCATGGGTTGTCATGAAAAAAACTAAATGAGATGACACATGCAAAGCACCTTTTCAAGGGCAAGAACCACACCGGGACTGCCTTGTAGAAAAAGGGGGGGTTTATTAAGGGAAGGGGAGAAAGGGGGAAGGGGGAATGGGAGAAAGGGGAATGGGGAAGGGGAGAGCTGGTGAGAAGATGACGGCGAAAACAGAGAGTTCTGGACAAGCTGGGGGCTTAAGTACAGAGGGGTGGGAGCATGACTTGTATGGTCCAGATTGGCTCAGAAAGGGAGAGCCCGCCCTGGGTTGAATTCCCGCAAGAGGCGAAGAGAGTATTCCCTGCATCAGGAAGGGTGGAGACTCAGAGCCCGCCAAAGGTGAATTCTCTGGAGAGTTGGGCACTTCCGGGAAGGTGCCTGGGGTTATGGCCTGCCAGCCTGAATCTTATCCAACATCTTTAATTGTACCTAGTAGAATGTAAATGCTCAGTATGTGTTAATGGCTATTATTATTGAAATGTTATTTGTATAATCATTATAACCTTTCCTCTTTTTGCATGCCTGCCTTTCTCACTGGTCTTTAAATATCCTAAGGAGAGTGACTCCATCTTTCAGCTCTGAGTCTTTAGGA
Organism: Tamias sibiricus; assembly: GCA_025594165.1. Taxonomy (NCBI): domain Eukaryota; kingdom Metazoa; phylum Chordata; class Mammalia; order Rodentia; family Sciuridae; genus Tamias; species Tamias sibiricus. The sequence goes on along the minus strand of CM046673.1, from coordinate 30,043,064 downwards.
GACTATAGTACCTGGATCTTTTCTCAGTAGAAGTACATCAAATCAATATTTGGGTACATAAAAAGACTTAATTCGACACCTCTGTTTGGGAGAAAAGAAAAAGGAGGCCACATAGAGAGAGATACATAGAGAGAGATCCTCATCCAGAGCTGTAACTGATTCCCTGGGCCCTGTCCTGTGTGCTCTCCTGGGTATAACTGGGACACCTGAGCACAGAGAGTAGAAGGATGACGGGGGCTTCACTCTCTGGGGAATTGGCCAGTGATGGAATTTGAGGAAAGACAAGGACTTGAAAGTTATACCTATGAAGTGTGTCACCTGTTATCAAAATTTCCAAAGATTTCTGGAGAATCAAATGAAAACTGATGTCTACGTGTACCCATGACCACAACAATAATTAATTGACTAAGGTTGGATAAATAAGTGAAAAGGCTAAGTCAGCACAAGTTTCAGTATCAGAAGACTCTTAATTCCTAATCATACAAGTTATCAACTACTGAATAACTACTACATGACATATATTGTGTTAGATGATTTATGTTAATAATATTGCCTATTTTTAAAAACCATCCACCTTTTTGGCTGAGAAGCCTAAAGCTTACAGAGGGAAAGTAACTTCCAAGATCATAGAGAGTGTTGGAAATGAGCACCAGAGTGCCCCAGGTCACTCACTCCCACATCTCGCACACCATCCTTGCTTAGAGACTCTATTTCTTTTACTAGAAGAAACAATGACTTCCATAATAATCATAACCAAATTCAATCACTGGCAATCCATGTTAGTGTGCTTATTTTTAAGTGGTTTTAGTTTTCTGGTTTGGGCCAAGATGGAGCAATGGAACTGGTTCTCCTGTATAAAACAACCAATAAAACAATAAAATATGTATTTTCAGATGCTGAATATTAAGCAATGGAAGACAGTGATCACTGAGAGGCAAAATAAATACTTCCAACAAACTAAAAGATAAATGGGAACTTCTTCAACTGGGGAAAGAATATCTATGAAAAACCCACAGCTATTATTACACTCAACAGTGAGAAACAAAACAATGTCCCCCAAGGGCAGGACCAGCATGAGGCCACCTCCTCTCAACATTTTTATTCAATATTGTACTGCAGGTTTTAGCCAGTGTTGTACAGCATGAAAAGGAATTAAAAGCATTCCAATGAGAAAGGAAGAATTAAAACTTTTTATTTGCAGATGACATGATTTCTGTGTAGAATATCCAACAAAATACGTTGAAAACCTATTATAAGTAATAAGTTTAACAATATTTTGAAATGCAAGATCAATATAAAAATTAATTCTAATGATGTACACTAGAAGCCTAGCTTGAAATTTAAACAAAGACAGCATAATTTACAACAGCATCAAAAATATGAAGTTGTTAAGCATGAATCTGACAAAAGATGTAAAACACTTATACACTGAAAATTATAAAATGTTCCAGAAAGAAATTACAGAGGATCTATATGTCCTTTGTTTTAGTCAACTTTTTCACTGCTGTGACCAAAAGACCTGATGTGGTTACTGTGGAGGAAAAAAAAAGTTTATTTGGGACTCCTGGTTTCAGATGTTTCAGTCCATAGATGGCCAACTCCATTGCTCTGAGCCCAAGGTGGGACACAACATCAAGGCAGAGGGGCATGGTAGAGGAAAGCAGCTCAGAGGTGGCAACAAGGAAGCAAAGTGAGACTACTTCACTCACAAGGGACAAAATATAAACCCTATGAGCATGTACCCTAGGACCTATTTCCTCCAACCCTATCCTACCTGCCTACAGTTACCACCCATTTAATCCATTCAAGTGGATTAATGCACTGATTAGGTTAAAGCTCTCATAATCCAATTATTTCACCTCTGTACTTTCTTCCAGTGTCTCACACAGGAGCTTTGGGGGACATCTCATATATAAAACATAATTTCCTGGTTTTGTTTTTCTTCATTTATTTGTAACTAATTATATGGCAGACTAATATGTGATGGCCACAGTGCTGCTTATTATTGGCTTAAGGATACACATCTATAATGATGACTTCAGCCTGATGACTGGGGAGACTTTCAGGTAAACCAGGAACAGAAGGGTTGGTGGCTTCTGGTCAAGCATGCACTGTGTTTGGCTTGGAAGACCCCTGATTCCCTTGAGGATTAAGATACACACTTGTCTGCCTTTCAGAGGATGGTTCAGGTGAAAAGGTCCACAGCCTAAATCTACATGTGCACCACGGCTTGCCTTCTGGCACAGTTATGATGTGGAAAGCAGACGTCAAAGCCAGAGAAGCACAACCTACCTCCCCACGCAATTGCCAGAGCTTGAGACACACACTCTCACTTGATTGCCAACAATTTTCCCTCTTGGAGGGATAGCATCCTTTGAACTTTTCGGTAGTATTGAGGCTTAACAGAATCCAATGCAGATACCAAGTTCCAGGATGGAGAATAGAGCTGGTTGAGAAAGACGGGCAACAGGCAACTGAGATGAAAATGTCACCTTTATCAAACTTAGGTAGGATGATATGGAACCTGGAGAGATGGCTTTATTTCAAATGAAGCTAAGAACTATGCCTTAGGATAGCATAAAAATACCCAGTTTTTATAAGAATCTTAAGATCCTTTTTCCTTTCGCATTAGAACCTTCTCATTATAGGATACAACTTACTTAGAAGTAACAAATTTAACTTTCTACAGAATTGACTCCAGTGTTCTGAGGAGCACAGAACAGGGACTTGCACATGCCTGTCTGATCCATTTTTCCACTGGAGTTCTGTAACAAAAAGCAGCTGCTCAGCTCTTCCTCTCTTTCCCCTGCTCCTGCCTATGTCTGCTGTTACCTTCATCCCCTTTCCTCTGAGGGCTCTCTGACCTTTCTTTGTTTATTGATTGTGAAATTCTACTAGCTGCCACGCTCCTTTGCTCCTCAGAGATTAGAAAGGGTGAAAATCTGTGAATGCTTAGCCTCTGATATTTTCTTTCATCCTTGTTTCTTCACAGTGATAAATGCCCCTATCTCAGAGAGCATTTCCTGGCTACTTTTAAATTCTGCAAATCCCCAACCCCTAACATGAATTTTTTTCATTTCCTGATTTTTCTCCCTAGTACTTACAATATTTATCTTACCTGCACATTATATTTTGTAATTATATTTATCATCTGTTGTCACTCCCAACCCCAACTAGAAATGTAAGACTAAAGAGGACAAAGATTTGTGTCTGTTTGGTCCATTTCTGGATTTCAAAAACCTTGTCTTGAAGTTAGCATATAGACTGGCACTCAACACCTATTTGCAGAATGGATAAATGTAGTTCTTGCAAGAACAGTCTCTTTGATCGTTTTGCTTTACAGAGTTGTTCTGTGAATGTTAGGGACCCCCATAATGCTCTAATTGGGAACACTTTCTCCATTTTCTCCAACAATTTCTTGATTTCTCCAGTTTAAGAATGTGGTTGGTAGCATTAGGGAGGTTCCTAACTGATACCTGATGCCACAAATAAACTTTCTCCAGAAAGTTACACATCCCACCAGGGACAATGAACACAGAATCTGGGAGCTTTGGTTCTATGGACACCTGTAGCTTTGGCATTAGGAATCAGAACTTGTTTTAAAAGTTAGGCTAACATAAGCTTTGAGAGAGACCAGTATTGGTTCAAAACTGGACTCTGCCACTTACATATTATGTGATCAAATCCCTCACCTGTTTGGACATCAGGTTTTTTTGTTTTTGTTTTTGTTTCTCATTTAAAAAACAGAATGTACCAATTGGACTTGATAAGGCAGACGTTCAATACAATAATATATGTAAAGTGCCATTCCATGGCACATCACATCATAGGGACTCAATAGGTTGCCCAAATTCATAAAATGTATGAAAAATTGAAGACACTTGTATATTTAAAAAGCAGAATTCACAGAGAAGAGACAAGTTTGGATTTAAGATTAAGAGTAATATTGATTCCATTATATGTGTGAAATAACAGAGTGACTCTTCTTTGATTAATTCTGATTCCCATAATGATGTCTTCAGAAAGGCTACCTGACATGGAAAGATAAAAAGCAAGAAGTGTGCTGGGTATCAAGGACATTCTGTGTGCTAGTTCTGGTCCCCCTAAAGTAGATGTCCAGATGGGATTATGTACACAAGACATGCATTAAGGAATGCCTGTGAGAGTCAAAGAAGTGAGGGCCAGGAGAGGTGGACCGTGCCTCAGGCCATGATGCAGTCTGATCCAGAATGGAAAAGAAAGGAAAGGAAAGCAGGAAGACTGAGAGGATGTCTCTTAGACTTCTCTGTAGCAGAGGATTCTTGAAACAACCAACATCAATATGAAGGAATCCCACACTTCCCGGGAAGGGCCACCTTAGGATCCCTGCACTCAACCATTGGTTTGGAGAAGCCCATAGGAAGAGTGACTTTGTGCAAACCCAGTGATGCATTTAAGAGCTGGGACTCTTGTTCAAGGACATTCCCCAGAGGTGGGAGTATAAGGGGAGACCTCCTGATGCTGCCACACATAGCACTCTCCTTCCTAAAGCCTTCTTGCCCACCAACCCAGAATCCCTGAGGAGGAACAAACATTTTCAATGTCGCATCATGAAACCTCAATCAGTGGCTTTATTCTCAAGAAAGTTAAATATCTTCAAATGTTTTTTATTGCGCTGACTAATACTAGATTCTAGTTTGTGGAATTATAAAAGAAGAGGAAGAGATCAAATGAAATTTTATAGAACAAAACCTGCTTCCAGGCCCTGTGGAAAGACTTTTCGAAACAGGATACAATGCATTTTATCCTTAGCACGTAGCCTACTTCAGAGGAAGACTAGAGAGGAAGCAAACACAGATCCAGTGTTCTGACACCCTCCTGAGAGTATCCTGAGGAGTCCAACTGTAGCCTGTGTCTTCTGGGTAAGAGATTGAGCTAAAAAGTCAATATTTCCAGAGGGCCTGGCTGTTCTCAACAATCCATGCTACCAAGCATGTTGACCTTTAACTAGAATCATTATTTGGGATTTAATTGCACTTTGGCACTAATCAACTACAAAGTGAGGAAAGAGAATGCTAATATTTCTTAATTGGGTGCATTTTGGCAAAAACTGGACCAAGAATGAGAGACTATTTCCTAATGCTACAACTACGTTGGACTTCAGTTAATTAATAAATTGAGCATGTACTGTATGCTGCACACTACTGTATTGGGTGCTGACAAAAATAGGAAAAAATAAGACATGGGTTGGGCATTTGGACCTTGTAAACGTTACTACAGTAAGTGTCTTCTGTCATTCACACCACCGCAGCTCATTCGTTAAGGGATGGCATTCTTCATATCTGCACCAGAGCCTTCACACTGGTAGCCAAACATCTGCTTCCTAGGATCCATACACATTTCCATTCCTTTCCCAGCAACACACACATCATTTGGCCCTGCAGTCAAATCCCAACTTTCCAAGTGTATGCGCTAGGTCATCAGGAAACTTGGAAAAAGATCTCTACTTTGCTGAGATGTCTCAATATTCAAGATCATATATGAAAACGCTATTGTTGTAGCTGTTGGCATGTTTCAGGGGCTCTTAGCATTGTCATAGATACTTTTGTTCTTATATTATTGAATGTGCCTGAATATATGCCTGTTAATATGACATGGGGTTAACAGTCTACTCATCACAAATAAAATTCTTGCTTTTAAGTAATTCCCCAATGAAGTCACATGTCCCTCCTGGGAGAATCAAACACTGTAGATATCAGGCCCATGAATTTTAGATGTGGAGCATGTACTCAATCACATTACTTTAGTCAACTCTATGTGAGGATCATTTGAACAACAGAAATATTCAAATATTTCTGTGTTTGTTTCACACCCTGAATGTTACAAGTATCCAAGGAAAACCTTTAAATAAACTATCTCGATCAACTCATTTTCTCTCTATTGTTGAACCAATATCCTAATTGGTTTATACACTGGATACATTTAAATTATGATTTACCTCACCTACTTCTGTATTATTTAACATTTTATGAAGAATTATATCTGTTTTAAAACCTTTTCTTGCATCTCTGACAGTTTAGAGATGTCATCTCTGTGATGACTTCTTTTCTGTCCATTTCTGAAATATCTGGGACTTGTAGGATCCAGTCAAACCACTTTCTGTTTGCGCTCTCTGTAGAAAATATAATTAGAGTCCTTGTTGTTCATTATCACCTACATATTGACAAATCCAAAAATCTGTATATTTACTTGAGCCCGCTCTCTTGAGTTCCTTATCCACATATTCTAAACTTTATCAAGAATCTCCAATCAGATGTTTTTATTGATGCCTGTCCAACAAATAGACATGGCAATGAGAAATATAACTAGAGTCAAACAGATTTATTTAGCCTGCTTGCTGTCTCCTGTGAAATGCACACTTGCCCCCCTGGGCATGGGGTCTGGACTGTTTGTTCTTTAGAAGTGAAATCAATGATTTGTATCATGGTAATTTTTACCTAGGCAGTAGGATCATTGATATGAAGACAGAATCACCATGGGTAAAGAAGAGTGGCCACTCCTGTCAGTGGTACAAGGTGGACGCTTAGCTAATTTTGTGTTTGTAGAATAATCTTGACTATGCTTCATTTAGACATTGTCCTGAAGTGGTCTTATCTGATTATTGTACATATGGCATGAACATAAGTTATCCTTGCATGGGTAACTATGGCCTAGAGTTATTTTCACCATCTGATTCTATGGGAGCCTCAAAAGCTCCTGTCTCTGTTTCTCCAGTGACTGAATTCACATAGTCACCTCTGTGATCTTCTTGGACTTACCTTCCCACTCATCCAAATCAATAAAAAGGAAGTCATTCCTCTCAGTCCTTCTCTCTGACAACTTTAGACTTGGTTTAGACACTTGACACTTGGCACTTGTTCTTGTGATAGTTAAACAATCAATGTTTTACATATTATTCCTATATTGTTTTGTTTGTCACCTCAATCCACTTAATTTATTTGTATACTGCTAATATAATGAAACTTCTAAATATAAATCTTAACATGCCAAACAGTTTGTTCAACAATATTCACTGGGTTACCTGGCACCTAAGGGATAAACCTCATTTGTATATTGGATTCTAAGATTTTTCTAGATCTAGTGTTTGCTAGTCTGCTTTGGAAACACAGAGAGAATGCTGCCCAACCCAAGCTGTCAGGTCTGCAGGTCACAGAGAAGTTTCTTCTCCCCACAGATGAGCTTGTTCCAGCATGTCCATCAAGTTAGGAGTACCCCACTGATGAAAGAAAGCTTTGATGAAAAGACAGATGGATAGAAGTACATATAATGGAATTTATATTTGGACTGAGAGAGTAAGAGGTGAGAAAAATAGAAAAAAAATAGGTTTGAGAATTTGAAGGAGGAGAAAGTAAGAGAGGATTTGAGAAAAGAAGAACATAAAGATATGAGAAAGTTAAAAAAAAAAAAAAAAAAAGGCAGGCCCATTTGTGTCCTATGTGTGCGATCTTTGTGATCATCTGACTAACTGCCTGTGGCAGACAAGCATTGGTTACATTCCCACTATGTTGGTAGCAAGCAGATGTCAGTATTCACCACAGTGTGTGATTCAGGGTCTGGAGTGGGCCTTTTGACAACCAAGCTATTTAATATAATGGGATTCATTTTCATTTGATGGATAGTACTTGCTATACATATTCTCTGTAGTAATTCACACTGAAAAATTAAAAAGTAAGAAGATGTACTGTGCTATGAAATTCAGTCAGTGGGTCTATTCTATTGGGTGGCTGGCTTACAAAAATAGCCCCAAAATGGTTCACATAAAATGGCACTCTACAGGTAATATGTAGGCTTTGAACAGAGAAATCATTTTTCTTAATATCTAAAAAAAAAATGAAGTTCTAGGTTACAACTAAACATGCTAATTCCTGGAACATTTGACATTCTATCAGATTCTTGAAACATTTTTGAGAGGTACTTCAGAGAATGAAGACTGTAATACCATTCAGATTTTCAAACCTGTGATGTACAACTAGTTTCAAAAATAAGTTAATTCTTCAAATAATCCAAATTAACATGGGATATAATAATTTTACCTTCTTGATATCCTAAATTAATATTGTGAACAGAAAAAAAAAAACTAATTGTTGAAAATTATACAACATAATTTTCTCTGAGAAGTGTACTTCTTGGGAAACTACCATTATCATTATAATCAAACACATTTAAATAAATAAATCAAATTGGTGAATAAATACTGCCATGCTTTCAGTGGTTTGTTGTGGAAAAGTTTGGTCCCATTCATTTCAACACATTTGATCTGAACATTTTGTATGGAATGCAAAGTCACATTCTGAGTTGGGGGAATACAGAGCTCTTCTGAGGAATTTGTTAACTATCAGAGGAATATGCAAGCTTTATAAACAGCCACAGTTGAGTAAGTACAGAACACAAGAGACACACACACTGGGCACTGTGGGATTTCAGAAGGAAACTCTGGTTCTTCTCAGGCAAACTCTGAATGTAGAGATGAGGTTGTAGGACATTCGAGGAGAAAGGTAGAGAGTGGGCAAAACCATGATTTTAGGATCATTTTCAAGCATCTGTGGCTTTGCTTATATCACTCATCTTGACTGATTGCAGGGAGTTGCTATGATATTTTAAACTGAACTCTTTGAAGGAAACCTCACAAATTAAAATGAAACTAGCCCTGGCCAGGAACATAGCATGGCTGTTAAGTTGAAATGAATCAATGCATGGAAACATCTAGCACATGAACAGACAAGTGTGGCTTATCAAAGGCAAAGGTTCTTCTCAATAGTATGGGCTATCTCTTATTGCTTTGTATCTCATGCTATTAGAATTGCCATGATATTGTAAGCAACCATCTTGTGAAGGTATGAAGTAAAAATACCCATGCACTTGGAACTCTCTTGCACAGTTCACCATCTTTTATCTTCTTGCCAGCCCTACATAATTCAGACTGTCCATATTCCACCACTTCTTCTACAATGCTCATTGCATTTAAATTTTAGTTCATCCCTCTGCCATGACCATTTTGTCCTGGGCCATAGTTGCTGCTATGGTTTAGATGTGAGGTGTCCCCCAAAAGCTTATGCATAAGACAATGCAAGAAAGTTCATGATTGAACAGATTGGGTTATGGAAGCCTAAAACCTAATCAATGCCTTAATCCATTGATGGAGATTAACTAACTGCAGGTAGGTGGGTTGTGCCTGGAAGAAGTAGGTTACTGGGAGCATGTGTCTGGCATTTATATTTTTTCTCTGTTGAGCAGAGATCACTCATTCTGCTACCTATTGCCAAGTCCTGAGCTGCTTTTCCCTGCCATGTCCTTTGCCATCATGTTCTGCATCACCTTGGGCCCAGAGCCATGCAGTCTATGGACTGAGACCTCTGAAACCATGAGCCCCAGATAAACTTTTCCTTCTCTATATTGTTCTTCTCAGTTCTTTTTTTTTTTTATCACAGCAATGAAAAGTAACTAAAACAGTTGCTTTATATAACATTGTTGTATACAACATCCCTTTAAAACACCAATCCCATTTCTTCTCTTTTTCTGATTCTACCTGTTGCCTATCTTCTGGGAGAATCCTCCTGTGATATTTCTCTGTGTATTACACCAGATTAGTAGTTCTTAGAGTGTAGTGCAAGAGCAATACCCAGGGACTTGTGGAAAATGTAATATTGAGTCAGGAACCAGGGGTTGGCCCTCCAGATGAATCTGATGCTGGTAAAGCTTAAGAACCACTGCTCTAGATCTTGGTCCTTTGCTCTAGGTCCTATGGTGTACTCTTTGCCTATCATCTTAAGCCATTTATCAGAACCTCTAATGAAGGGTTTGCCCAATTTAATATGCCCTTCCTTCAGTCTTTTCTATTATCATCCCATCTGCATCCACATACACTCCTGTTCTAATAATGATATTCTGACAATAATAGTCAGCCTCATAGTACTTTTGTTAGACAGTCCTGTATTTGGTCTAGAAAAAAATCTTTGGAGATAAACGGCAAATGATGAGGCTGGAAATGCATATGAAGGTCACATCAGGAAAGATTACATAAACCACGTTAAAAGCCATGAGTGTTATAAAAATCTTGGGTAACCACTGAAGTGTTTTAAGCAGGAAAATAATCAAGGCTGGATATACATTTTAGAAATACTCCTCCCAGATGCTATGTGAATCACTGAAAAGGGGAATGATTGATAATTAATTAGAAGATCCTGGAAAGAACTCCTGTGAAGAATGTGATTTCAAGTCAACATGAGATTTTTGTTTGTTTGTTTGTTTGGGTGCTTGTTGCAGATTGAACCCAGAACCTCACACATGCTAAGCAAGCACTCTACCATTGCACTGCATCCTAGAGCTTTTTGTTTCCTTTTATTTTCTTGGTGGAGGTGGGGTGGCAGTGATTGAATCAGGGGTGCTTTACCACTGAGCTACATCCTCAACACTTTTTATTTTTATTTTTTATTTTGAAAAAAAATGTCTCCCTGACTAGCTGAGGCTAGCCTTAAATTTGTAATCTTCCTGCCTCAGTCTCCTGAGTAACCCAAATTACAGGACTGCTTTAAGGTTAATGTGAAATTGTGATCGGTAAAATTTTCAGACACAGGCACCGCAAGGGCCATAAGAAGAACCTTTATCTTCAAATTCCTATCTCCTATTAGTTATTGATTGTCCATAGAGTTCTAACGCTCTTCTTTTGGGGAGATAATCTGGATCCTGGAGCAACTCAGAAGTATTTGTTTTCTTGTGATTTCATGTGGCTCTTCTTCTAATGTTCTTCAACTATCAATGTTTTCAGATCCTGGGTCCTGAACTCTCAGACAGATGCTTCTTTTCCTCATGCACTCCTCACGATGAACAGCACAGTAAAGGAGATACCAGCATCCAATCCTTGCTGTCACAAGCTCTCCTCTACTTTAGAGTGCTGTTCTGGAACTAAATCAGACAGAATTTCTTCCTGTTCCAATCTCTCCTAAGCCCTTTACTATGCGTATGTTTGATTTGTTTCCAGCATTCATCATTATTCTTAATCATAGTAATTTTGCCTTAGATTTTCATGTCTTTTTCTAATATTTTACCCTACAATCTCTCACTCTTTCTCTCTGCTTTTCTCATTCTTATCTCATTTTTATGTGTCTATTTTCAATAAGACTATTTTATTCTATATAAAATAGTTTGGAAGGTCCATTCCAGGGCATATAAAAATTTTTGTTCTCAGACTACTTAGTTGCATGGAAGTATCATAACTTATGATACCATTTTCCTAGGAGTAAAATTGCTTTGTCCCATGAGCCTTTCATATGTAGTACAAAATTTCTTACCAAGTTTTTATCTTGCTAACCATATAGAACTCTCTTATTTCCCCCATGCCCTTGCAAACACATTTAAAACATCTTTTCAGGTGTCTGGGGATGTAGCTCAGCTTGCCTAGCATGCAATGAGGTTTTGGTTTTGATCCCTAGCATCACCAAAATAAATACATAAACAAAATCTTGTCCATGGGTTTGTCAATGAAAGTAGGTTCAGTTGCATACAACAAAAATGCCAAGAGTATTGGTCAAAACAACACAAATTTTATTTCTGTCTGAAGTATAAAAGATTTTGAAATAGTCCACTGTTATGTTTAAGTGTCCCCATGCCCTGTCATCACCTTCACAGTTCCAGTACATGGCTGCCACACTTCAAGGTATGGTACACGAAATGCTACTAGAATTCTAGCCATCACTTCCTCATTGCAAATTGGAAGGGGGAAAAATAGAGGATCAGAATAGAGCCCCCTTTAGCTGATTTGACTTTTTAAATGAGTACTTTCAGAAATTCTATATTAAAACTCAATTTATATCTCATTGATTGGAATATCATATGAATATGCTCAGTTGCAAGTGGAACTAGGAAATGCATATTTTTCTTGATAGCACAATACTCAAAAGCAAGATTTTATTGGTAGTGAGGAAGACTGGAATAAAATGTGGGGTGGGTAACTTGTAGACTCCATTACAGTAGCATAATAATAATAATAATATAATGTTATTAAAATTTATAGTTGATAGTATTTGAGTGATAAGAAGTTTTTTTTCCCATATTTGGTAGACATTTAAAATTCTTTTATGTATTACTCAGACATATCTTTGGGTCATTTTATTGAACAAGAACAAGATAATTCTGTGAAAAGAACTTGGGAACAAAAGATACTTAAGTTGTATATGGAAGGTGAAAACATGGGGACAAGACTGACAGTGAGCATTGAATTGATTTAAATATAGAACAAAGAATAGCTTTATTTTGGGAACATGGGTACAGGAAGTGAATATTCGGAACTCTGACAATATGAACATAAAAATGACAAGGAATCTGGAGGTACATGATCAAGGAAATTGTGAGGAAGGATGTGCATAGTTTCTTACCATTTTTGTTAAGTCAACCAATACCTTCTGCCTAATTTATATATTCCTATTTCTCCAGCTTCCTGCTATGGCTGAGATCGCAGCTGCCTTGAAGAGTTGGTTCTGCACAGTCAGGTAGGGTCTGCAGAGCCAACCTGGAGCTGAAGCTATGGTGTTGAAAAGCTTTCTGCTCAAGAGCATGGTCTTGGTTTCTGCTATTTGCAATTCTATGCTGGCAGATGAAGACATCATAAATATAATCAACCATACTTATGTGTCAGAGGATAAAAGAACATACTATCGTCTACATATATTTTAAAACAGTATTTCTTAAGAAAATTCCTATATGTGAACAATATTCACAGGAAGAGAAAATAAAATAAATGCAAATTGTATATTAACCATCAAATATATATTTATAGATGTAGCAATTTTTATATATAGTTAAGAAGCAATAGGCAAATATATGTGAAAAAAACAAAAAATTAACTTAAGTACATACACACATATTCATATACTACTAGGTTTAATTAAATAAAAAGCCATTGTTCTTGCAGAAGACTAATCATCATTTATTAATCTTATTACTTAAAGTTCTCCTGAGTTTTCTGATTGTTTGCAGTAATATTTTTATAATTGGACTTCTGCCTTTCTTCTTACATGAAGAATAAAACAAAACAATTTAAAACTTGCATTTAGAGCAAATTTTAACATAAAAATAATCCACCAAATATTAAAATTAAATGTGACTGAATTTACACATCATCTTTTTTAAATTAAATTTTTATTTGTTTTAATTAGCTATATATGACAGTAGAATGCATTTATGCACTGTGATATATCATACATAGATGGGATATAATTTCTCATTTTTCTAAGTGTACATGTTGCAGAATCATATTGGTCATGTAGTCACATGTATGCATAAAGTAATAATGTCCATTTCATTCTACTAACTTTCCTGTCCCCTCCCCTCCTATCACTTCCCTCTACCTAATCAAATTTACATATCATCTTGAAGTAGACAAAGCATCATATATAGGATGCAGAATCAGTAAAATGTGATTTAAAAAACCAATAAATGCGCTCACATAAAAACTTTAAATTTCTCATGTTAACATCACATATAAAACAGAAATGAGAAACTGGAGAATAACTAACTATGCAACATATGCTAAGAGTCAATAAATGTATGAAAAAATTAGTAAGTACAATAAATAAATGAAAAAGTACCTTAAATGCTTTGCAACTAAGAAAGTACAAAAAATAAAGAAATAAAAAATATGCTTAACTATTTGCCTAAAGATATTTAGGTGAAAGCAGAATTTAGGTAACTCTTTTTATCTGTTCAAGTAGCAAAAAATTTAAATTTGCTAACAGTATTGGAAAGTTGTACATTTTTATTTCTTTTCAGAGGAAAATAAAATCATCCTTATGTTAAGCTATTCTAGTCTCTCGATTTATACCTAAACATGTTGACCAAGTTTCTTGAATTAAAATGAACATCAGAGATTTGTTTATGATAAAAAAGAAAACAAATAGTGCATTTCTCACTAAATAACAGTTCAATAAAATATATTTTAAAAGCTAAATACATATTACATTGAATGATTTTGTAAACATTCACATATATGAAGAAAATTTATATGCTAGTATGGAGAGATTGCTAATATATATTATTAAGTACAATAAACAAAGATCAGGAGACATTTTACACTATGATCCATTGTATAAATACAAATGATTATCTTTGTATTCATATACAAGTATGCTCTGAGAATTGCACAAAAATTTGTCTGGAAGGAATTTCACAAACCTGTTTATCTTAGTCCCTTTGGACTACAGGACTATAATACAGGGAAGGACATTTTGCTTCAGTACCTCTCATTTTTCTATATTTGAATTTTCCAAATTTTTCCCTGAAATGTTTTTTACTAGAATATATGTCCACACCAAATAATATGTGAGATAACAGATATTTTGCTATCATTTTCATTCTATGCATAATTCAAGGAACCTAATAAATATGTACAGAGGGTAGGAAGTACCTAACACTTTTTTGAGAATTTTCTAGGTGACCATGAGTCCAGTTTCCATAGATTCTCTCTTTAATTTTGTGCCACAATGATGTGAATCACATAGGACTGTCACCCCATGTGGCACAGACTCAGAGACATCAACAGAACTAATGCCACATACAAGGGAGGATGATAAGTGAAGATTTCAACATGTATATTCTATTATCAAATTGCGCTCCTTCCTCATGTCCCCCTATTAACCACAGGAGAAATATGCATGTTTCCTTTAAACAATGCATTTCCAATATTAAAAGTATTTTAATTTCAAATGTGATGAATACTCAATGCTCAATGTTCCATCTTTCTCCATGAATAAAAATGGAAGATAATATGCTGAGATGACACTGCCTCAATTAAGAATGATAATCCATTATTACAGCATACGTAGGTGTGTGATATCTCCTCATTAATGACTTGCTATGCATAAGTACCAGGAGATGAACTTGACATTTGATACTTATACAACTGTAAAGAGAAGACCGTGTATTGTGGCTTATTATAGCTTCCTTAAGGTGTGAAGAGCTTTGTTTTCCAAAAATGGAAATGTGGGATTGATCCTAGTCAAATCTTGGAAGTCAATAGCACTTTTATATCCTGCTTTTCCCCCTTCCCTCTCCAATGATCCCCCCTTCTATATTTCTAATGCTCTGTGCCTTTTTGTTTTCAATCAGTTTTCCCCATTTCTACAACATCAGGGTCTTTGAAAATGGCACTGGCCAACACTGGTCTATAGAAGGATTAGGAGCTCCTACACATGGAATTAAAATGATGCTTTAATTTGAACCTACATCAGAATTATGTGGTAGGGATTATTTGTATTTTAAAACATGTTTGCATTCCTCATCAAAAGAATTTTAGGAAAGGGGTGAGGTTGAGGGGAACTGGAACAAAGCAATACAAATAGGGCAGGGGGTTTCAGAACTTAGAAGCTACTTTTGTCTAATGAGCAATTGCTTCCATTTCAGTCTTCTAGTAGCCTCCACCTAGATGTTGAAAGATAAAACCAGCCTTGGCCAATGCTTTAGTCAGCTTTGCATTGCTGTGACCAAAAGACCTGACAAGAACAACTTAGAACTGAGCACAGTGGTGCCTGCCTGTAATCCCAGCTGCTCAGGAGGCTATGGCAGGAAGATTGCTAGTTCAAAGGGAGTCTCAGCAACTTCAGAAGGCCCTAAGCAACTTGGCAAGACCCTGTCTCAAAATGAAAAATAAAAAGGGTCAGGGATGTCATTCAGTAATTAAGGATCCCTGGGTTAAATCTCTGATATAAAACAAATAAACAAACAAAAAAACAAAAACAAAACAAAACAAAAACCCAAAAACCAGTTTATAAGAGGAATAGTTTATTTTGGGTTATGGTTTCAGAGGTTCAGTCCATGGTTGGCCAGCTCTGGGCCCCTGGTGAGGCAGAACATTGTGATGGAAAGGCATGGCAGAGGAAGGTATCTCAGGACATGACAAGCAAAAACCAGAGAGGGAGAGCTTTGTTCACCAGGGACAAAATATATACTCCAAAGGCATGCCCCCAGTGACCTACTTCTTCCAGCCATATACTACCTGTCTACAATTACCACCCATCAATCCATTCAAATTATTAATCCATCAAATGGATTAATCCACTAATCAGGTTATAGCTTTAATAGTCGATTCATTTACCTGTGAACATTCCTGTATTGTCTCACACATGAGCTTTCAGGAGACACCTCATATCTCAACCATAACAGCCAAAGACTATGCACAGATGGAGACTGAATAGACTGAATATATCTTACTCTATTTTTCTCTTTTCCCCTTAGTCTCAAGTTCATCTTTTCTCTTCACCAAAGCACTCTCTCAAATGCCATCTCTTACAACAGATCCTCACCTCACCAGCCAAGAGCAGAACAAGGAATCAGGAACTCCTCTCAGCAAGCATCTTTTTAGTGACCTTCACAAGGGAAGGCTTTTCCTGAGATGTTTTGCTCACAGCCCTCCAGTGCCTCTTGCAGCCCCTGACTCACCACTAGGATAGTCCAGACCCTCTCCTTTTGGGCTACCCCAGTCTTTTCAGCATTGTGTCCCTTTGATATGGAAAAAGCATTTGCAGAAATGTAGAATCCCCTAAAACCTAAGTGGATAAAAAGTTCTCCTCTTCTCACACAAGTCCTACAGGGCAACTTCTTTTATTTTTCCTTAAATTAATTAAATTGATTCTATAGATTTATAGTATGAGTCATTGTCCATCACTTAGTGGTAAAATATAATCTCTCTTTGAGAAGCTTCAGTCCAATTTCTCTATGGTGATTAATATTGCATTTATCACTGTAGACTATGTCCTGTGGTCACGGGCGTATATGCCATTTTTTTTTCACTGTACTTCACATTTCTTGAAGGCATGTCTCTATTTGATTTATGTCTAAATTGATCCACCCCCACCTCTCTGAGGCCTTGCACCTCACTAAAGAAATTATTTCTTTAGTGGAGGTGACGCATAGAAAATGGAGTTCCTCTTTGTGCTTACCTAGGGTCTCATCAGGAACTTCTGCATACAGAGAATGTAAAGACCTAGAAGTGGAGATTTTTCTCAATTTTGTGATATGACTACATGGTATGTCATGACTTTTGGATTAAAATTATGGTTACATTAGTGCACAGCATTTCTCTTCATAGGAAACATTGTTTGACACAAAAGTATGTTTTCTGTTCTGAACTTGTAATAAAATTAATCTTTTCCTAAATTATACTTGATTCGTGTTTGTTTTAGGAGACACACAAGTATGCACATACACACAAACATGCACACACAAACACAAATTTTGATATCAGCGATGTCATCAATGAAAAATGCTTTGAAACAAACCCAACCTTTTCCTTGAATATCTCAAAGCCCCTCTGCTGTCATGACCTCATCACCATTTCTGTTGCAGAGATTTACCTCAATACCTAGGGAACATAACTCTCCAACTTCCAGCATAAGATTCTCCGAGCCAGGGAGAAAAAGAAGGCCAAGATGTCTTGAATTAATGACAACAGTCTCATTGAAAGATTTTTCTAAAGGCAAACATCTACAGAATCTAGGATGGAATGGAAAGAATATTTTTCTCCCAAATCTCAAAACTCTGAGCGTAATGAGGTTAAACACTTGCTACAAATCAATGCCTGAAAAACAAAACACATTCTGCTAAATATGGAAGAGAGTATGTTCTAATATTCATCTTTCCCCTCTCCCAAATCCTCTTCCCTTTGTTCTTCCTGTCACCTAGCTCCTGCTGTCCTATGATCATCCACTTCTGCTCCTCCTTTACAGAACTGCAGCAGTGAAGCCACACACTTTTTAAAAGCAGCATTTGGGGCTTGACACAGAGGAAGGGATCCAGCTAACTCTGCAGAGAGAATCTAATTAGGTAGATGAGATTTGAGAAGCTGGAGTTTTTCTGGGACACCTGGCTCACCCTTCTGTGTAATGGAAGTTGTCACTAGCCTTTTGCTGGCAGCTGAGGCATCAGGATGTGGGTGTCACTTCTCATCTGAATTAAATGCTGCCTCCAGCATGACATCTCAGGCAAACAGGAACTGCTGGATATTCCCGCATAGGAATTTTTTTTACCTGAGGTCCCTTTCAATTCAGAGACACTAATTTTGCACAGCACTGTCAGCTCAGGATAAGAACAAAACTTCCTAAAAATCAGAACCACCAATCACCAGATAGATTGTTTTGCTGAGTAATGGGGTCCCCACTACGGGCCAAATTAAAACAGAGAGGTGACTCCCTGAGAGGACGAAAGGCAGGTCAGCCTCAAAGCCATAGAATTTGCTAGTTTAATTTAAAATAATAAGCCTCAGTTTCACCCATAACCAGATAGACACTACATAAATTCATTGATGTATTTAATAAATATATATTGGAAATCTATAGAACACCAGGCATGCTTCTATGCATGGGAATACAATTCTCTTAAGATACACAATTCTGGCCCTCAAGGAACTTGCATATTAGTGAGAAAAGATGGGAAACAAGCAAATTAATAGCTTGCTGCCATGCAGTAACAGTATTATAAGGGCATTTGGAGAATGATGATGGAAATGCTGCCAAACCAGCAGAATTAAACAAAATTTAATAAATTTATTGAAAGTAAAATGAGATGATAATTATTACACATTTGCTAGGTTCTTGGCACCTTGCAAAACTCCTTGCTGTAGCAAAACCTCTTAGCCATGAGAGCTGGTACTCTCATTTTACACATGCTGCAATCCAGGCTTTAAGTAGCTATGCAATTTGTTAAGTAATCCCAGTTACTTGAAGTGAAACTGGCAATGGAATTGAGGTATGAGCAGCTGGCTCATAGCAGGCACCCAATTAATGATGTTGTTGTTGATGTAATTTGTAGATATTATAACACGATTGAGCCATTATGAAGGTGACATGAAGTTACAGACTTAACATTTAACAAATATTGCATATGGCACAGTGATAGAGCCTATGATATATGTGGGGAAATAGAGGACACTACCTTTGATCTCCTCTAGCTTTCCATTGAGACTCGGGAGCTGTCTCAAGAAAACATCATTTAGTAACAATGACTTCTGATGTTTGAATCACATGCTTTAAGTTGAAGTTAAGTTTTATTTTAAAGTTATAATGGGAAGGATAAGTGAAGAAATGTAGCAATGGAGTTCTTTGTGGTCATAAAAGACATCTGGACTTGAGTGAAGTCTTGAGAGGGATAATATGCAAGGGACTTGTGGGCAGGAGAAAGAGGGTAACACAGATGTGGTATCTTGTTTGCAAAAATTAATGAACCTTTCACAATACCAGGAAACAACCCAAATGTCCATCAACAGAATAATGACTAAACCAATGGAAGTATTCTTGCCCAGTGGGATACTATTCAGTGATAAAAAGGAATATTTACTGGCATGTGTAACAGCATTGGTGAATTTCTAAAGCATTCTGTTGAGTAGAAGGAGCTATACATACAAAAGAACATGTTATGGTTTGGATACCAGGTATCCCCCCAAAGCTCCTGTGTCAATGCAAGAATGTTCAGAGGTGAAATTGTTAGGTTATGAGATATGTAACCTAATCAGAGGATTGATCCATTTGATGGATTAAAAATTTGAAAGGTCTATTGGATGGTGACAGTAGGAAGGTTGGGCATGGTTAGAGGAAGCAGATTTCTGGGGGAATGCTGTTGGGGGTTATTGCCCCCTCACTCCTCCCTCTCTTTCTCTGTTTCCTGGCTATATTGAGCTGAGCAGATTTTCTTCACTACACCGTTTTACCATGTAGTTTTGCCTTACCTCGGGTTCAGAGCAATGGAGTCGGCTAATTATGGACTGAAACCCTGACACCATGATCTCCAAATAAACTTTTCTTCCTCTGAGTTGTTCTGATCAGGTGTTTTAGTCACAGCAGTGGACAAATACTAACAACATATATGTAGGATTACTCTACCTGTGTGAAATTCAAAATTTAGACAAAATTAATCTTGAGGATAGAAGTCCGAAAATTAACTCCCTTGTTGGGTGTGGAAGGACTTAACTGAATATGGATATAAAGAAACATATTTTAGGATGCTGGAAACATCTTAATCTATATCTTTGGGTGGTAGGTACATAGGTGTATTCATTTATAAGATGCCATTGAGCTTTACACGTGAGAGTGCACATTTTAATGTAAGTAAATCAAACCTTAATAGATCAAGCACGATAAAGAAAAGAAGAATCAGAGCGGAAATACTCCAGAGGGCAGAGTCACCTGATATATAGTATATAACATATGTTATAGGCATATAATTATTTTTGTGGGTCTGTAAACTAAATTTTAACAAATGTGTCATAGCTTGACTTCTTTCATGTAAGAGTGTATATATATTGGAGATTATTCCCCATGAAAATATATAAATGAAACTTCATCAGTTGTGATAGCTGGATAACATCCCTTAATAGGAATATGCCTTAATTTATTAGGCAGTTATCCTGCTTATTTGTTGCTATTATAAAAATATCTGTATGGAACATCCTCTGAATATATATTTGTATTTTTCTTGGAACAATTCTAAGAAAAAGATTTACTAGATTACAGCAAAAATTATAATATAGGTCCTCACATTTCTCTCAAACATTGTTTGACTACTCTTGATACTCAATGGCAGCATATAGAAGTGCCTGGCACACATCACAAGTATCCTGTTATATAATTCTGAGAGTCTGTGTTCTTTGGTTAGAAAAAAACATAAATATCTCTGTATTAATAATTACTGGATTAGTAGTTAGAAGAAATAATGCTTGTCCTACAGGAGCTTACACTCAACATCTCAGTGTTTGGCAGGAAAATAAAGGAGATAATCAAGAAATAAAGAAGATAATAATGAACTTTCTTTTAAAAAGGGATTGATCATTTTCAATGACTTTCTGACATTGATTGAAGCTTCCATTCTCTGGCCATAAAGTCTGTAGAAATGAGTTGTTTCATGTGAGGGTTATATGACCAAGGATTCCTACCATCTATTCAGATCACTATGGATTTCTTTTGGTTGCTTGCAGAAAAACTGTACTGTAAGCAGCACTGAATAACAAAAACACCATTTTTCACTGATGTATCTGCTGGTTCCAGCATTTCCATTAATCAGTTGGCCCTCCAGTCATGGAATTCTCATTTGAGAAAGTGGGAACCCTAGGAATTTCTTATAGATGTAGAATCATACTACCTTAACAGCCAATCCAGAATATGTTTGAATATTTAAAGTTTAGCACAAACTTCATCATGCATCAGATTCATGGCAAGGTGTTTTAAAACACAAATTGCTGAAGGCTCATCATCAGAGATTGGGCCGAGTTCTGAAAATTTATCTCTCTCCACAGTTGCTAGGTGATACTGATGCTGCTGGTCTTGGGAACACACTTTGAGAACTACTGTTCTAGCATGTACCCCAGAAGCAAAGGTATGCAAGTTGAAGCAAGCTTGGGAGAGAGTTTACTGTTAAGGACTTCTAAATGGCAGTGTGATAGCCTTGGGAGACAAGATAAAACTGCCTTGTGTTTTCAAATAGGTTTATAGAAACTACAAGAGAGAAGGGCTGAGTGAGGAAGAGGGAAGCCATCCAATTAGAGGTGTTTGCTGTAATTCAAGGGACACATGAGCAGAATTTGGATCAGGATGACATTGAAGGAAAAAATAAAACAGATCAACTCAGCATAACTCAGGAGCTAGAGGATCTGGGATTGTGTGTTGAGGATGAGCCTAGGGAGGAGACACTGGGGCCTCACAAATTTCAGATTTGGGGAATAAAGTGAATACCAGGATCATCTTAATTATGAATCAGGGTGACGGCATTCTAAGAACTTTGGGGAAGATATGCATAACTACCACAAAGAGGAGCATGTCCCACGTATCAGCACAAGGACCAGAAATCCAACAGGAATGAATTCCCTTCAATGGAGAGCAATTCTGAAGGAACTGAAATGGAATGTTGAAGTCAGAGAGGAGGGTGTTCAGGAGTGGGATTAATTCTA
Source organism: Tamias sibiricus (assembly GCA_025594165.1). Classification (NCBI taxonomy): domain Eukaryota; kingdom Metazoa; phylum Chordata; class Mammalia; order Rodentia; family Sciuridae; genus Tamias; species Tamias sibiricus. Next base: position 30,021,103 of record CM046673.1, on the reverse strand, counting down.
CTTTCAAATTATATGGCCTTTTAAAAGGATTTTGAGAAATACTTTGGAACTAGTGTAAATAAATAATGGCAAAGATTGGAGCATCTAATAAAAGTCCTAAAAAGGCAAGAGTGGTAGCAGCAAAACCTCACAAGGAAAAATTAAGAGTCATGGACAAGTTGGAAGCACACACATGCATACCTGAGATAGAGCAGGAGAGAGGGTGGCTGAGCTCTTGAAATAATCTTCTTAGCTTGTCTCTTAGATTAAAAAAAAAAATAATATGAATATACATATTATTAATTAAATAGATAAAAGACTTAAAAGAAACATGTTAGTACATAAACAGTACCTGGGCATTAGGTTTATAGCTTAATTTAATTTTCCTATATAAATAGTTTTCTCAATTTTGTATGATTCACATAGTTATAAAATGTTATTTAAATTATTTTAAAAACTTGTTTTTGAATAGTGGAAGAATAAAACACCATGGAATTCTTTAGAGAACAGATTAGTGTTAGGATTTCTGGTTCCATTCTCTCTGCATCCCAAGACAGAGCTAAGCAGTCCCCCAAAGAATAGTCTAGATCTCTCTTTTCTGAGTGATTGGCAGGCTAGAGCCCCTGGGAGCTGCCGGCTCACAGGCTGTTGGATCCATTCTCATTAGGAAGCCTGGGGCTAGAAGGGAATATTTAGAGTAACACTTAATGTTGAAACCAATTTAAAATACTAAGAAAAATTGTTAGTGAGGCAGAAAAACTATAGCTACAACTCACCACATCAGCAGTCCCTGAGAGACCAGGACAGATGGAGGTACTTGGGAAAAATTCTCTTGGGACCTCTGACTCACTTCACTTCCCAGGAATCAGGGCAAAAGGGTTTAAATGGCTAAAATCAACACCAGCGGATGCCAATAATAAAAGTGGAAAATTTAAACAAGAAACAAGACAATTCCCTGCTTTGATCCTTGCCAAGAAGTAAAATAGGTACATCTATTCTTTTAAGATCCATTCTTTATATGAGACAGACCATTTGCAAAAAAGAAGCATAAAAAGGCAGATTTTCCCCCCACCTCACATCAATCCCTGTCTTTTATTTCCATTTACCATTTTGCTTCTCACTTAGTTCTGATTCTGATTCTTTGAGCACATACGTGTGCAAAGTTACATGCAATACCTTCCCTTACTCATCCATGACTTCTCCCTTTCTCCTCTTTGGAAGGACCAAAGCCATGAACTTGGCTCTAGAGAACAAGAAGTTATTTGTTTTCTACACACATTTACATACAAACCTCTCCTTCCGTCTCTTTCTCTCTCATATGTTCTCCTGAAAATGAACCACAGTATATTTTAAAATCTTCATCTGCATTAGATGGTTCTCACTTAGGTTGACATGGATGTCACCTTCAGCTTCTACTTAAACCTTTTCATTTCCATATATTTTATATTTCATAGAGAATATGCAGTGGTCCACTTCTATTTCTCCTTCAGCATGATGGTACTAAGCATGAAAAGGCTGTGATCCTGTGTTTTAGTCAACTTTTTCACTGCTGTCACCAAACCCATGACAAGAACAATTTTAGAGAAGGAAAAATTAATTTTGGGGCTCCTGGGTTTGGAGGTTTAGTCCACAGGAAGCCAACTCCATTACTCTGAGCCCAAGATGAGGCAGAATGTCATGGTAGAAGAGTGTGATGGCGGAATGAAGCCCAGGAAACGGCTACCAGGAAGCAGAGAGAGACTAAGCTTAGCTCACAAAATATATACCCGAAAGGCATGCTCCTAATGACCAACCTCCTCCAGCCACACCCACCTGCCTTCAGTTATCACCCAGTTAATCGCTATCAGAGGATTCATGCAATGATTAGGTTAAGGCTCTCATAAGCAAATCATTTCACATCTAAACTTTCTTGCATTGTCTCACACATAAGCCTTTGGAGGACACCTCATATCTAAACCATAATACCCTCCAACATGAAATTAATGTGGGGGGTTTCTTATCTGCTACTCTGCAAGCATAAAATATTCCTAAATTTCTCTGGGGCTCAAGCTTGGCTTTTAGAAAAACTTATTTATGTTCTTAAATCCCAGTAGTTATCTGTGTTTAGGCAGGCTAAAGGCTGGGGACAGAATTTTTTCCAGAATGGAAAGCTATAGCTATAGCCTTTGTGGATGGTAGAACAGTGATACTACTGAACTCAGTGCAATAGGAAGGAGCCAGAAGAACAAAGACCCCGGCCTCTCCTTCCTCCATCTAACCTCCAAGTAGGGCCTCCCACTGGCCCCATCCAGAATCTGGAGGAATTCACTGCATATTTATGCTCATATGCCTGAAAGTACATGTGCATTTCCTTCTACATAATGTTAGTCCACATAAATATGGTCATTACATTTTGTTTTCTGAAATTTGCATTTTCATCTTAATAATAGGTGAAAAAATCCCCATGATTGCTACGGAATGGAATAGAACCAAGAAATACTGATAACCAATCTATGTCAAAAGGTTTTATTTCTGTAATATTACAAGGATCAATCATTAGGATAAAACTGAGATCAGATTCTCTTAGGTTGTGCTTTGCTCGATATTATAAATTCAGATAAATACAAGAAGATTTTAGATCATAAGAGTGTTGGAGAATATTTTAGTTATTCTGCAACTCAGACCATTTTACCAGGTTAAGTAAAGAAAGGGAAACTTTTCTGGCTAGATAGGTCATTACTCATAGGAGCTAGTTACAGAAAACAGGGGAAAAATATATTTCTGAGCTGACTCAGATAGCTGAGTAATTTCGGCAATGGCCACTTTAGCCAGCAAAGGAAGTTATCTTTATCCAAAAGTAATTTGAAAGAAGTCATGATTTTAAACTTTTGGGAGGTAGAGTAGAATCACATTTTAAATATTTTGTAACTTTTCATATTTTCCACTTCAGTGTCTTTTCTTAGTATCACAGTGTTTGTTATTCCATATTAGCTATGCACCATAAATTTATTCATCACTAACATATTGAAGGACATTTACTTTTGTTCTATTTTTTAAAATTATAAATTGAACCAAACATCCTTTTAAAATTTCATTGTGTCAATACAAAATGTATACAGAGTTCAGTAAATTGTTATTAAGTAGCTTTATCTTAATGAACACAATATTGAGGATCCCAGAAGCATCCTCAAACTCCTACCAAAACATTCTTCTCTTCTTACTCTCCAAACTTTGCAAACACATGGTATTTTTCTATTTAAAATTTTTTTATTAATTAATTTATGTTAATTAGGTATATATGACAGCAGAATGCATATTGATTCATTGTACACGGTTGCAGCACAACTTTTCATTTCTCTGGTTGTACACGATGTAGTGTCACGTCATATGTGCAATCATACATGTTGCACCATCCCCACCCTACCTGCCCTCCCTCCCCCTTGCCCAACCACAGTTCCTTTATTTTTCCCATGCCTCCCTCATCCCTGTTATGGATCAGCATCCACTTATCGGAGAGAACATTCTGCTTATGGTGTTTGGGACTGGATTACTTCACTTAGCATGATATTCTCTAACTCCATCCATTTACCTGCAAATTCCATAATTTTATTCTCTTTTAATGTTGAGTAATATTCCATTGTGTATATATACCACAGTTTCTTCATTATGTAAATAGAACAATGCAGTAAGTAGTCTCATATGTTTGTATTATTTGATTCAAAATCATATTTGGATTAATCCTTTAACATTTAATGGTAGTTTAATATTTTCATTATTATTTCATGTTCCATTATATTTATCAATGGATAGATATTTGTGTTGTTACTAGTTTGTTGCTATTATGATCAGTAATCTATAAATATTCTTATTCATGCATATTCTTGTGCATATATGTACATAGGTAGGTACATGTAATGATGATAGTTTCTTCACATATATGCCCATGTGTATGTATAAATATATACTTATGTATTTATGTACATACATGATATATATTTCTGTCCATTTATTTATGTGTACATCATATCTATTTATATATGAATAAAATTTTCATTATTGAAAAGCAACCCATTGTTCCAAATTTGTACCAAATTTAAATTATCAAAATTTTTAGACATTTTGGCAAATGTAATGTGGCATTATATTATTGTTTTTTCACTTGTTTTTTTGTGGGGGGTGGGTACCAGTGATTGAAGTGGCACTCGACCACTGAGCCACATCCCCAGCCCTATTTTGTATTTTATTTAGAGAAAGGGTTTCACTGAGTTGCTTTTGCTAAGGCTGACTTTGAACTTGCAATCCTCCTGCCTCAGCCTCCCGGGCCACTGGGATTACAGGTAAGTGCCATCATGCCCAGCCTGTTTTTTTTTTTTTTTTACATCTTACTCATATTATTTATTATTTACTTCATATAATTATTGTCTCATTTTTATATTCTGTTTTTGTGAAGTACCTTTACAAATGAATACACTTTTTAATTATTTTACTGGTTGTGGCCACACCAATGTTTATAGCAGTTCAATTCACAATAGCTAAGCAATGGAACCAACGTAGGTGTCCTTCAACAAATGAATGGAGAAAGAAAATATGATTTGAGAGTCTTCTTTAAACTGTCAACGGGTCTCCATAGAGAAAGGTATTCAGCGATCACAGTCCTGAAAAGTCATTGCCCCAAAACTAAAAACTATTTTTTCATATATTGTGTTTACTTTTCTTTTTCTATGAAGTAGGAGTGTAACTCTGGTCCTTGGTACTCCAGCATGGCTGAGAGTGAGTCACAATAACCTCCTTTTAATAAAAGGATCCTGTTGAAACCTCACATTACACTCAGATGCCCTCTCTAATCTCCTTCAATACAGAACAATTCTCAGTGTTTCTTTGCCTTTACAACCTTGATGTTTTTCAAGATTAAGGTCAGTCATTTTGTAAACATTTTCTCAATTTGGAGAATTTAAAAATTCTAAAATTTTAAATGGCATCAATTTACTTCTAAGTGTACCCACATTCTGCATTTTGGGGCCAGAGTGTTAAAGAGTCGATGCCATGTTCTCCTGACTTCTCTTGGGGGCTGTGCAGAATTGGCTTGCCTGTTACTGATGGTGCCTTGATCAAGGCTTAGGTGGTTTCTGCTAGATTTCTCCATTTTGCAGCTACTCCCCTCCCTTTCAAACCAGTGCATTTTTTGAGAAGAGGTACTTTAACACTATGTAAGAACTTTCTTCCTTATGTTAATTTCCCCCACAATGGTGCTTCTTGCCTTCATTTATTACAACAATTGTAGTTACCAAGTGTTGATTTTATAATTCATTTCTTCCTTCTAACATTTATTATGTGAAATTCTAGTTGTATATTTATTATTTGAAATTCCACTATTTATCTATTTTTATGAGTGAAGACTGATGGATTCTCATTTTATTCAATGGGTCATAATCCATGAATCTCATAAATCATTGTTTTGATACTGACATTCCCTGAGATTTGGCCAGGAACACTTGATCAGACTCTTGTTCTTTTGACATGTCCCCAATCATACTTTGTGCCTACTTTTAGACACAGGAGATTCAAAATTCATCTTTTATGTAAGATCTCTGCCTGAGATCTGAAATTAGCCATTTCTCCATGAGGCCCTAATTCCTTTAGTTCCTAGTTTATGTATATATAATTATGTGTATATGCACAGAGATATCACATAGATACATATAAATACATTATGTTTATGAATTATGCATCATGCATTTGAGTGTATATGTGTGTTTATATATATCTACATTTATTTATATATTTACCCATATATTTTGAAAACCATAAGTTTATATTCATGCCTCAAACTGAAAACAAGACCACAATGTTTATTCTAGCTTCCCATATTTCCATGTTTGTACATTTTTCTCTGACATAGGAATTCCGGCCTCCTTTATCCTAAATATATTGATTTGTTTGCTCATTACCTATGTTTATAACAAATCTCCTAACCTCCTGGGCTGCTTCCCATCTCAGAGGTCCTCATTATATGAGCTTTGGCCAGCTTTTGCCCCTTTCTTGGACATTCCCTAGCTTTGGCACCTTTCTTGGACATGCCCCAGCTTCTGCCACTCTGCCCTCTTCCTTTGCTCCATTTCCCATCTGGGTGCAGCCAGAAAAGAAAGAAGGCAAACCACTGATAATACTGATGATTGTAAACTTTGAATTTGTACCGGTTTTATCTGTTACCATATCATTGTTTTAAAGAAAATTTTTATTTTAGAGTATTTTTTATTTTATATATTTACGGAGAAGTTACAAAGTTGATAGAGTGTTCCTGTACCTCATTCATCCCCCATCTCAGTTTTCCCTAATTTTATCTTCTTAAATTTCAAGCTACACTTGTCACAACTAAGGAACTAACATTGGGTATTGTAAGCTACCTGGTACCGAAAACCGGGAGGAAAAACTCTCGGAGGCAGAGTTAAGCTTTTACTACTTTTACTTCTACTTTCTTAGAGAGAGCTTAGAGAGGGAAAGAAAGATTTTTAGAGAGAAAGATTAAAGCGAGCTTTTCTTCTTGTCTTCTTAGCTTAGAGTCTTAGAGAGAAAGAAAGATAGAGCTTAGCTTAGCTTCTTAGAGAGAAAGAAAGATAGAGCTTAGCTTAGAGAAAGATTAGAGCTTCTTTCTTCTCTCTTCTTACTTCCTTCTTCTTTCTTCTGTCTTCTGTCTTCTGTCTTCCTCAGGAGTCTCGGCCTAACTCTGACCAGTCATTACTTCTTCTATCTGGTTTCTCTTCTGTCTTCTATCTGGTTTCTCTTCTGTAACCGCTCTGCCTACGTTCTGGCCGCTCTGATTCTTCTGACCGACCGAGTGACTGCCCGGCTGACTGAATTCTCCGTTCTCCTAACTCGGACTGCTTTCACCCGGTTATATACCTTCAGCTTTGCGGGTGCCTACAGGTGCGTCACATACATATCAGGTGGAACTTATGGCTTCCAGCTAGCTACAACAGCCCTTCCTAATTAGGGCTCCTTCAGGGTATTTTACTTTTAATTAAGCCACACAGTCTATTTGGGTTTCACAACTTTTCACCCAACATTCTTCTGCTGTTCCAGGACCCCATTCAGGAGACCCATTACATGTAGTCATTCAGGAGACCCATTACATTTGCTTAGGCTCCTCTGGACTGTGACCGTTTTTGCTGACTATGATGGTTTTGAAGAGTACCCAAGATGTACTTTTTAGAATATCCTTCATTTTGGCTTTATGTCATGTTTTTTCTCAAGGTTTTTTGGGAAGTAAAGGGTATATCTTAGTGATGTGACTTATTGATGAACTTGATCAACTTACCAAAGGTATTCACCAGTTTCCCCCACTATAAAATGACTTTTCCTCTCTTTTTTTCAACATGTACTTCCTTTTTCCTTTGTTTATCTTCTCTTTTCTTTCCCTCTTTCTTTCTTTCTTTCTTTTTTTCTTCCTTTTCCTTCCTTCCTTCCTTCCTTCCTTCCTTCCTTCCTTCCTTCCTTTTGGTGCATTATAGTTGTACAAAATAGTTGGGTTCATTTAGACATAATCATACATAATGGAAATTACTTTACTCCATTTCAGTCCCTGATATCTCCCTTTCCCTCCCCTCTTCCTTCACCCTGTTCCCCTTCTTCTACTCTACAGTTCTGCCCTCCACTCATTTAAATATTTTAAATTTGTGTTTTATAGATATATACAAAGGTGGAATTCATCGTGGTATATTTATACATGCACATAATTTCTTTCCCTTTTTGGTCCCTCGTTCATCTCCCCATCTCCTTCTATTCCAATGATCTTCCCTCTATCTTTATGATATCTGATCCACCAGTTTCTTACCCATACTTTGTTCTAGTTTCCACATATGAGAGAACATATCTGACCCTTGACTGTCTGAGTCTGGCTTATTTCAATTAGCATGATCTATTGTTCCATCCATTTACTGGCAACTGCCATAATTTTATTCTTTTTTTATGACTGAGTAACCCTCCATCATGTGCATATACCACATTTTATTTATTCATTTATCTATTGACAGGCTCCAGGACTGGTTCCATATCTTGGCTATTGTGAATTGTGCTGTTATAAATATTGATGTGGCTCTATCACTGTAGTCTGTTGATTTAAGGTCTTTTGGATAAATTTCAAGGAGGGGGATAGCTGGATCATATGATGGTTCCATTCCTAGTTTTTGAGGAATCTCCATTATGCTTTCCAGAGTACCAACCTGTTTTGAAGCAAACTAAACCCAGGTCACACTAGGACAGACTTTCCTTCAGTTTTATGTTGGCTCATTTGCTTTTGTTCATGGCATTTTGCTTTTCGGTGTTTTGTAATATTTTTGCAAGTATATTATCAATGGAGTTTTATCTGTGGTCATCCTGTGTAGTGTGGCATGTAAACCATCACTTATGTTCCACTTCAAAGCTTCTCAGACCAAATAGCCTCCTTTTCTGATTGCTGCGATGGTGACCAGCTCTCCCATGACTCTTACTGACTTCACATAGGCACAGCCCAACATCACCTAGTCTCATCTTCACACTCCTTGTCTCTTGCTCCTTGCCTGCAACTTCCCTTTTGATTTCAGGGTGGAGAATATCACACACCTTGCTCAGCGAACACCAGAATGGTGGGGAGTTAATGCCTCATGGGGTAACCACTGGCAAAAGCAATAGGGAGCTAGAAGATAGGATGTCCCCTTGCTTCTTCTGGAAAGACGGCTGAGATGAGTGACACAGTTACATGGAGGAGGGTGCGAAGACAGTAAGCAACTACACAACCCAGCAACACATCATTGTGTTAGCAGCTCTCCTTCCATCCCAGTTTAACTCCTTTTGTCTCATACTTACTGTATAGAACAGTAGCCCCTGCATCCTTTGCCACAAGCTTAGCTTTCGTAAGAATCAGGCTATGACAAGGGTCTCTGCCTAGCCCTCCTGAGATATAACAAGCTTGGGACCACCTTTTGTCTAAATTTATCACCTTGGGGTTCCCTGGACCAAGTGGGTACTACACATTCCAGGCTTAAACCCTCACAATCACAGCATTATGTTTCTAAATTTTCAGGGGATTTCCCACTCTCCCATTCAGAATTCACTGCAAAATAGACAGTTTTTTTCTTAAATGTTTTGAATGCCATTAAATAAACTCTAGTCTATCTTATTACTAAATATAAAACATTTTTAGTATCATAGGGATATGGAGTTCTGTGTATTAGCTGAGAACCTTTTCTCCTACATACATAGGGCTGTTAAATTCTTTAGATCATTCAAGATTATCCCAAAGCAGCTGAGACCTCACTGCCTACCCATGACTGTTTTTAGTTGGTTTCTCATTTTTGGTTCCTTGATATTTACCTTATATTTTTGAGAGCCCTGCTTTGCATTCCATTCACATTTACTATTTTTCATCCAGTTTTTCTTTTCCTAGGTGTTTTTATTGGTAGGACTCTCATGATACATAGTCTTCTATTTTCCCAGGAATACAGATTCTGAATATTTGCAATTCTACCAAGCATGGTGATCTGGTTTACAAATACACATCAACTTGGAAGCAGGGATACAAGAGGAGCATTTTCTACAAGCAAACACATGCCTGCCCAGAGAAAGAATATAGAAGTAAAAAGTCAGGAAAGATAGGTATGAACAAAAGGGAATGCATTGCAATCTTACCATAGTTAGTGAAAAGACAATCAACTCTACCTATTTCTAAAAACCTGAAGGTTATCCAAGTCCTAGGGTGAAATTATTAATGCTGGTAATGTTGATATCGAATCACCAAGGAAATGCAACATTTAAAAAATATTCATGCCAAGGATGGGAACTCTAAATAACACATTTTAAAGTATTTGGGGGGATAACTTTAAATGTTGCTATTTAATAGAGTGAATAATAATCAGATAAAAATCATAATCTCTACCAATTATTGAGCTTCTAATAGGTGTCAGGCACTGCACTGTACATTTTAACTAATTCTTACAACATTAGCTTTAAATCTCACAATAAACCTGCATGATAACTATTATAAGCTTTGCTTTATAATAAATTAGCATTAAAGCTACACAATTAGTAAGTGGCTGAGCAAGAATTACAAATTTCTCTGCTTTTTTTCTATTTCACCATGTTGCTGTCATTTTCCATCTGGGAAAATTTCTTATCCTGTAACACATTCTCAGAATATCCCAAATAGCTGAGCCATTATCACACTTATTTGCCTGGGAGATTCCCTGACAACTCAGGAGAAGGCAGTATGTCCTCTGTGTCTATCCTTTGGCTTCTCTTTCTGACCCCTCTCTAGCAGGTTCTGAGGATGGTCAGATCTGCTCTCTGGAAGTGGCTGATGGAGCTATTTTGGCACACTTGCCTCATTTATGGCATTGAAACCAGCAGGGAGATGAGGGGGGGTGGGTGCTGGGTAGGGAGTCAAAAATGACAAAAACAGTAACAAACAGGAGGGACAAGTTTTCAAATATGATAATCCTGTCTGGACAGTTGACAAAGAACAAATGCTCCCTGGCTCCCTGTGGAAATGATAATTTTAAAAAGCGGACTGGGGAGCTTCAGATAATTATTTAGTCCTTTTAAATATTTATGAGTTCCAGTGTGCTACATACATTTTAAAAGACAGTTGACAACTGTAGCATATATCATCTTGTTCCCTCTGCACACTAAAAATAGTTTCTCTTTTTAATGTAAAAACAATACTTGCCGTGCGGTGTCCATGAAATAAAAGACCATAAAATACTAATTCAGAGGCATGATGGGGAAGAATGCTATAAGAAGTTTTTCTTGTAAACTTTCAGATGAATAATCTGGTCTGCCACTTCTGCTGAGAGAAAGGCTATCTATTGGGGCCACTCTTGATTAGTAGCCAGAATTGGAATGAGGGTCTGGGAGCCTGAGGTCAAGGTTACTCATCTCTACTCAGGGCATGCAGGAAGCTTAAGGAATGAGCCCAGTCATAGCCTGGGGGAGGAAACTTAGAATTGATTCAGAAATGAGAACCAAGTGTGGGATTAAAGAGGCAAAACATTGGCAGGAGCAGGAGAAAAAGAACAGAAGGAAAGGAAACTGCCAGGAAGCCAGGCAGGGGCCATTGTTTCAAGCAGGGCTTATGTTTTCACTCTTCGTTAGGTGTAGGGGGAGCAGATGCAGGCATATAGATGAATCTGGCAGGTTTCATTGGACAATTATGCATCTTCCAGTCTCTCCTATCTTCCATGCAGGTAGAAGCATCCTGGATACCGTCAGTGCCCCTTTTGGATTCAGTTTGGCAGCAGGTACGCCCATTCTCCAGCTGCAGAGGTTATTGACTGTTGTCATCTCTCAGACACTGCTTTTTATGAAGACTTGCTCTTGATCGATTGATTACCTACTTCTTGAGCCAACCACGTGCCTCTTCCACATGGGACCAACTCTACAGTGCTGCAGAGCAACCTGTGGGGCAGCTGGAGGTCCTCTTCAGTTGAGACCACATCCTTGCTTAGCTCCTCCTGCCTCATCCTGCTGTCTTTCTTAATGAGACTTTCTTAATGAGACTCCCCATCTCTGGTCCTCCTTGGAGACCCAGAAAGTCAGAAGGAAAAGAAAGATACTTATCCTCTAGCCAGATGGAGGTACTGAGTCTCTAAAAGGGGAAGTGGCTTCTTTCATACCATACAAAATGCAATTGACATCTTTGACTTTTGCTAACCAAACATGAGTGATGGGACCCCCCAGAATACCACAGGAGCTCCATGAACTGAGCTATTCTCCATGCCTAAAATATGCTTCTCCAGAATATTCACCTCTTGCTTTCGAACCCAGTCACTCTCTGTGAACAGTTCCTTCTTGTCCTGCCCCTATTCCTCAGCCCTGGGCTGTCCATTTTCTCTTTCACTCAGGTCTCTGTAATGGTTTGTATTGCTTTTAGTTTTTTGACATATCACAGCATAGCATGAGATTGGCTCTAAACATTTACTGAGCCCCGTACATGCCCTAACTTTTCTCAGCTACAGAAGATGAGGCAGGGTAATATTCTACATTTGAAGTTATTCTGGTCAGGGTGGCAGTTTCTTTGCACCCCCTTCTGCCTACCAAAGGCACCAACTTCTCCACCCATTTCCTATTTCACACTGACTGAGGGTGTCAGGAATACCCAAGTGCTCACAGCCATGCTATTTGTCTGTATGGAAGTGGTGTTTCCAAGAGCCTATCGGAGGAAAGTATATATGAACCCAATGTCTCCTCCAGCAAAATTGAAGAGGTAGGTTGGTTCCAGGCCAGCCTCATGAACATCAAGCATCTTGACTAAATTCCGGGTTAACATAAACAAGCCTTTTAAAAACATCAACAACAGTAGCAACGAGGATGTTTTCTTATAATTGAACTGGTAATAAAATTGCTAGAGAGATTGTCTCGGTAACACCACCTATAAAAGCTTCCATGCCTGAGAATTCCTGAGCCACAGGCCAAACTGCTGTAGCTGAGATGGTTGGGTAGACTGCCAAGGGGCACTAGCCCCCACAGTTTCAGAGCTTAGAACTTTGAGACCCTAATGAGCAATAGCTGGCACAGTCCCTTGAGTACCACTGTACCCTGAGACAGTCTACATACAATGGGAGACACAATACACAAAAGCATAGGCAGGGGTGCGTATGCACTCAGAAGCAGAGGAATTTTGCCTTCAGGTCAGAGCTGAGACATTAGTCCCTGGGTCTTCTGTACTGAGCAGTGGGGAAGAAGCGCCTGGGGAGGGGATAGCATCAGCCTGACTTAAAGGAGTTTCTTTTCACTGACAAGGTGGAGGTCCTGAAACTGTAGCTTATCCTCACTTTCACATATAGATCTGGAAACTGTTACTAAAAGGCCTTGTCTTAAAGTAGCCGAAGAGTTTTAGGTACATATCAGGAGTCTGGTGGGTAGACCACATATGATAAGAAGAGTCAGGATCACCCCAGGAATATTACTTCAGGCAGAGGGTAGGATGTGATGGGTGTAGACAAGTCTGGGAGAATCCTACACATTCGATGAAGTAGTCATGCTTAGCCTCAACTAGCTAGGGGCTCAGACACAGTACTCCTGCAGTTGACAGAATAAGGAAGAGAAGAGAAGGACCTGTTTGATAAGGGTTTGAAAAGAAGCCCAGAGAGAAAATTCTTCACATGATCTAGAAACAAAAAGCAATCTATCTGGTCCACCTGGTATCTTCAAGAACTCAGATCTTCTTCTCGCCAGGAGTTAAGGTTAAGAGTGTCTCCTGAAGGATCGCGAGTTCAAAGCCAGCCTCAGCAATGGCGAGGCACTTAGCAACTCAGTGAGACCCTGTCTCTAATAAAAACCCCAAAAAGGGCTGGGGATGTGGCCCAGTGGTCGAGTGGCCCTGAGTTCAATCCCTGGTACCACAAAAAAAAAAAAAAAAAAAAAAGAGTGTCTCCTGAAAATAGTGTTCTCTCTCTTTCACAGGTAACGTGAAATCCATGCAGTGACGTTCTATAGTCACAACCAGCAATGCAGAAATTAATAATCTCAGGGCATACAGGTTTGATAAAGTGCTGCAGAAATTGTTTGGTGGGGTCTGGCTCTGTGTGGAGAAATGAATGCAGAGGTGGAATCATACCATGATAGGTTCAACCCTTCTGCAAGCCTCGGTTTCCAAATCAGTGTCCATGTATTTCTGATAAAATTGGAAAGATGTTGGGTTTGTAAACAGAAGACGGAGTGTGAATCTCATTAATAAGACTATGTATTATTAATTGTCATGTTTTAAACAAGTAAACGTGAGCCTGTTTTCTCATCTACAGAAAGGGTATGATAATGCCCATGTCTCAAGGTTATTGTGAAAAATAAATGAGATTACTTATGGAAATGTGTTTAGTATTCTGCCAACTATGGAGTTAAAAATTGAAACTGTTTAATGAAAATCTATTATCTGCTAAATTCTCCATTAAGCTCATTAATGGTGATTAAAAAGATGAATATGACAAAGAGCTCACAATCTTGTTCAGGAGAGATGACTAAGACATCTGCAGGTGAACAGATCACAGGTGGATTAGGGTATGATATTTAAGACCCTACCAAAGCAATCTCTAATATAATTTAAGCACAGAAGCTCTATTTCCTTTTGGTTCATATCAATAGAATTAACACAGAGTTAATTTTCTTACTTGTTGAAGGGAAGAATGAACAAATGCATACATGAATGAGTTGCACTCTGCTTAGTTGCTTACACCTTTGTTTACCTTCCTCTGTTGCAAGCCCATTAAAGCATGAGGGCTACATCTTACTCATTTATATATACGATGTCTAGCTGAAGACAAAAATAATTGTTGAATTTTATTGTTGTTGAATGAATCCATGCATAAAATGTTCTGCCAATTTTGCCAAGCCAACGACTAATTTAGGAAGGATAGATAAATTAGGGAAGGAAAGAAAGCTGTTTGAAATGAGAGGGTATGCACTGATAAAATCAGCAAAATCAAAAGTAACATGTGACCAAAGATATAAAAGTTGAAGCTTGTCATCATGCGCAAAATAAGAATTACTTAGATAGTCACTGGTTACCAAGCTCTGTTTTAAATTTTTATATTGCTTAATCAGCATCATAATTTTATGAGGCTCAAAGTATGATTTTTTTTGGGGGAGGGGTGGTGCTAGGGATTGAACTAAGGGCACTCAACCACTGAGCCACATCCCTAGCCCTATTTTGTATTTTATTTACAGACAGGGTCTCACCGAGTTGCTTAGCACCTCACTGTTGCTGAGGTGGGGTTTGAACTTGCGATCCTCTTGTCTCAGCCTCCCAAGCCACAGGGATTACAGCCATGCACCATCACACCTGGCCTCAAATTACTGTTTTTTGACAAATGGGGAAACTGAGTCTTGGAGCAGTCAAGGGACTTATTCATATTTATTGAAGTAGTCACTTTGGAAAACTGGGATTCAACTCAGATCCATGTAAGTCCAATTCAGGCTTTTTGACTATCAGCACAAAGGTGATTCTACTAAAGCACACATTTTTGTTTTTTCCATCAATACTAAAGCAAGTCATTCTGGTTTCAGAGTCTAAATGAAAGTGTTGTAGTTGACCCTCTGGGAACCAACTATTAGACCAACTACCTTTCTCCCAAAGCATCAGAATGTATTTTTCAAAACCCCAATTAGAGTTATTTTATTACAGCCTAATGCCAAGGCACAGATTTCTAATAGATTTTTCCTTTATCATCTTGGAGCAAACTAATTTGATAAGTTCACAATGTAATTTCTTTCCTCAAGAGAAAAGATAAGAACATTGCACATGAAAAACCAACTCCTGGGTTTGGGAAAAGGTGATTTCTCAACAGTGGAATAGCCATTCCAGCTACTTCTTTGGAAGTTGGGGGGCTGCCCTGATGGAAATGTGCTGTAGGATGTCATGTTTCATCAGACATCACTTTTGGAGGTAGAGAAGTTACAAGTTCAAAGCAAATGAACCATACTTGCAGCAGACTTCACTTGCCAAGGTTGACTAACTGGACAGTGCTATTTACCCCAAATAAGAAGTTATCTGCTGTGTCCTAGATGTCACCACTCATTCCTGAGAGGTTGCCCAGAGATAGAAAAGAGGGAGCATTATGATTAAAGGAAGAATAACATTGAAAACTGATAAGAACAATTCAGCCATATGGAAGGCTGTTGAATACTGTGACACCATTGTCATTCATGTGTTATTTTTGTTTATGTTGGTTAAGAAAAACAAACATTTCTCCACATTGCAGCATTATGTCAATGCAAAAACATGCTGGGAAGCATAATCCATTTGCTCACCGCATGTTCATACTACTGATCCAAGCCATTTGAAGAGAACATTTAGCTCAGCTCAGAGTGACTGTATTAATTACTGATTCTAACCCCCAATGCCAACATCTATTAAGCTTCTACTCTGAGCCAAAAACTGTCAATGTGAGGAAAGACATAACTTTCCATTTTGAGGGGGAGCTTGCAACTTAAATGAAAAATTTTATGACATGCACATATTGAACATTTTATCTTTATTCATTCACTCAGCAAATATTTATTAAGAACCTAAGAGTTTAGAAGGTGAAGATCAATATTGAACCTAAGGTAGACAATTGCTGCTCAATTTCTAATGAAGGAAGTCTAACTGTAAACAAAGAAATAAGTAAACTATATAATGTGATAGGTCCAGCTTGGAGGCTGAGGCAGGAAGATCTCGAGATCAAAGCCAGCCTCAGCAAAAAGCGAGGCACTAAAGCAACTCTGTCTCTAAATTAAAGTACAAAATAGGGCTGGGGATGTGGCTTAGTAGTTGAGGGCCCCTGAGTTCAATCCCTGGTAACCCTCCCAAAATAATGTGACAGGTCCTATGAATAATAAAGGGAGAAGAGAGGAATGTAGAGTAACAGGATGGGTTTGGTGGTGCTACTTTATGAGAATGGGAGACATTTGAGACATTCAAAGGAAAATACTAAGAAAGCCATGCAGCTATGATGGAAAAGGTGTTTGAGGCAGAAAATAATTGAACAGGCACTGAGAAGGAAGTGCTCCTGATTCTAACAGTTAAGGACCATCAGGGAGGTTGGTGTGGCTGGAGAGAAGTGATAGAATGGGAGGAGAGACATTTACAGAAGAGAACAGCCAGATCAAGTGGAGTCTTGAAGCATTATTGGGATGTCAGCTGCTTCTCTGAGTGCATTGGAAGCATTCGGGGGTTTCCCAGAGGAGTGACATCATCTAATTTAAATTTGAAAAAAGATTATGCAGGGTCCTTTTGAACAGTAAATGGTAGGGCAAAAAAACAGGCAGTGAGGTTAGATAGGAAACTATTGGCAATAATCTGGATGAGAGACTATGGTGACTAGAATCAGGACAATAACAAGGGGAGAGATTGGATTATGGATGCATTGTTTTCAGATGGAGACAACTGGATTTGTTGATGCATTTGCCCAGGACTTAAGTGAAAGAAATTGAGAATGACTCAAAGTATTAGAGGCTAGGACAAATGTAAGCATGCACCTGTCATTCAGGGGACAGTGAAAACCATAAAAGGAGTAGTTTTACTGTAGGGGTTATGCTTTTAGTTATTATGGAGTTTAAGATGTCTTGCACGTTAGTTTGGGACCCAAGAGAGAGATCTGTGCTCTAGATGTAAATTTGGGAAACTTTGACATAAAATTATTTTGTTTTGTTTGTCACTAAGAGATGAGATTGCCCAAAGGGTCAGTTAGTAGAATTGAGAAAAGTCAGTGGTGAGCTCTGAGAAGTGCCAAGGCTTAGAGACTGGGAACAGAAGAATAAATTAGCAAAGGAGAAGAAAAAGGAGAGCTGGGCAGCAGGGGCAGAACTGATAGAGGAGGTGATGTCATAGAATCCAAGGAAAGAAAGTGTTCCACCCACCCAGGAACAGAATGACCAAGAGTTGTGTATGTGCATCATGAATGCCAAAAGCCTGAAACCGACCTTATGCTCTCCAGAAGTTAAGAAGAAAGAGTGATACTTAAGATTGGAATATAGTAGAGGCAATTTCATGGCGAGGATCTGATTCATTATAGGGTTTGTATGAACAACATTAAAAAACATTCTGTATAAGAGATAGTTCATATTTCAAATGTTAAAATGTGCTTAGCATGTGCCAAGCACTGTTCTAAGAAATCTCCATATTCTTATGATTATATTTGAGGTGTTCCCCAAAAGCTCACGTGTGAAATAATGCAAGAATGTTCAAAGGTGAAATGATCAGATTATGAGAGGTGTAACCTAGTCAGTAGATAAATCCACTGATATGGGTTAACTGGGTAGTAACTGATGGCTATTAGGATGTGCCTGGAGGAAGTAGGTAACCAGGGATGTGCCTTTGGGGTTAATATTTTGTCATTGGTGAGTAGAGTTCTCTCTCTCTCTGCTTCCTAGTTTCCATGTCCTGAGCTGTTTCCCTCTGCCATGCCCTTCTGCCGTGATATTCTGCATCACCTTGGACCCAGAGCTATGGAATTGACTGTCTATGGACCGAGACCTCTGAAACTGTGAACCAAAATAAACTTTTCCACCTCTAAGTGGTTTTTCTTTCAGGTCTTTTGGTCACAGTGACACCAAGCTGATTAAAACACGTTTGTATAAAAATGATTTAAATATCTAATCTTAAAAATCAATGCTAAAGATACCATTGTTCTTTTGTTATAAATGAAGAAATAGTCTTAGAGGTGGAAAAAAATGAGCAAACAAAAACCAAACCCTTGCTTGAGAATACAGAGATTGTATATACTGGTAATATGATTGTAGAGTGAGTCTTATCAATGTCTTTATTCTGCTATGATTTTCACAGGTAAAGATGGGATTTAAGAAAGGACTTTACTGGATGGATAGACCATGAATAGACTAGCATGGCTGGAGGGGAAGATTTGTTTTAAAGGAGCAAGTGAGTTCAAAAGCAAGGTTAGGGCTCCTATCATATAGGGTAGGCAAATTTTGAGGAATGTGGATTTTATATTATAAGCTGTAGGAAGTCATTCACATTTATAGCTGGTTAAGTTGAGTTCAAATGTCCCCATTTTCTAAAGGACACACAATAATTTTTCAATCACAAATTGATAGAATCTTGACTTCAAGTCATCATTGGAAATTTTAAAGTGAAGAAATTGAGCCAGGATATGTGAATCAATTCTCCAAGTTACCACAAGCATTTTCAAGGCCAGTAGCAGGAGCAGAACCCGAGTCTCCTTCCTTTACCCTCACTATTTTATCAAATTTATCCCATTAATGCTTAGGCAATAATTAACTTAGAATTGGCCTTGATATGGTGATTCATGTCTAGTGTTAAATTTATATAATTTAGTTTTATAAAATTGATTGATTGATTGCATTATTGGGGTATCTGGAGATTAAACCTAAGTGGGGCTTACCACTGAGCTGCATCCTAACACTTTTTATTTTGAGACAGGGTCTTTCTAAGTTACCCTGGCTGGTGTCAAACCTATTATCCTCCTGCCTCAGCCTCCTGAGTCACTGGAATTACAGGTGTGCACCACTTCACTTAACTAGTTTATTTTATTGTGAAATATTTCAACATAAAATTCTTAAGATAATTTAATAGTCACTCCAGCTTCAATTTTAAACTTAGGTCTAAAACCTTTAAGAACCTAAGCAATCCAAGGAAAATCACCTGTAAAATGTTTAGAATATAAAACAGATGCAGATTGTGATCTGCCCACAAATCCATGCACACAAATCCAGTTTTTAGTGGTCACCCCTACAGTTTGGGCTACCCTTGAGATTCCAGAACCTACTTTGCCTATGCACTTGGTGAGTTAGACCAGTGAGATAATATCTCCCAGAGGAAGCCCATAAGCAATGACTGTTGGGTGTGAGATCTGGACATTGTAGCTTCCTCCTTCCTTAGGCATGATAACTAATTTCCTTATATGATTAAGCTTCCGAGCCTCACTGTGATAACTGATTCAATGATGCACTCTTTATAGATAACATTTCCTTCCCTTCATGTTTTCCTCATATTCATATCCATGTGTTATGGGCTGTGTTAATCAAGTTTTCATCACTGTGATAAAATGCCTGAGGAAAAACAACTAAGAAGGGAAAATATTTATTTTGGCTCACAGTTTCAGAAGTTTCAGGCCGTGGGTGACTGACTTCTTTGTTTCTAGGCCTTTTGTGAGGCAATTCATCATAGCAGAAGGATATGGGAGAGCCAAGCTACTGACCGCATGGTGGCTAGGAAGTGGGGTTTGGGGCAGGGGAAGGGGCTAGGGACAGTATATAATCTCCAAAGGACATGCTTTCAAGGACCCATCCCCTTCAACTGGGTTTCTACCACCTCCCAATAGTCCATTTAACTAACCATCCATGGATGATATCAGACCTTCATGATCCAGTCACTTTAACAAAATTTCACCTCTGAACACAGTTGCACTGGGGACACTGGAGACCAAGACTTCAGCACATGAACCTTTGAGGCACATTCCAAATCCAAACCATAGTATGAGCTGAGTTGTGTCAATTTACCCTCCAAATTCATATGTTGAAACCCTAATTCCTAGTACTTCAGAACAAGATCATATTGAAAGATAGGGCCTTTAGAGGCGGTTAAGTTAAAATGAGGCCATTACGATTCACCTAGTATCCTTATTAGAAGAGGAAATTTGGATGCACAGAGATACCAGGGGCATGCTCCTACAGGGGAAAGCCCAGGTAAGGATGCAGTGAGAAGGTGCCCAACTATGAGCTAAGGACAGAGGCCTCAGAAGAAACTAAACCTGCTGAGAAAATAAATTTCTGTTGCTTAAATCCCCCAGGGTATAGTATTTTTTTGAGGGGGAGGGGGAGTAGTTCTAGCACACTAATACATAATGTGACTTTCACCTCCTCTGTAAACTTTCTGAATAATGTGATTTCAGCATTTGTTTCTAGAATAACCTATACTAAGACAGTAGAGATAACTTATAATGTAGATTAGACCATTTCTGGTGCCCTTTTATATAAATAGAAGTTCTGGTTTTTGCTGATGATTGCAGCGTTGCCCTGTGTAGTTGTGCAGAATATGTCAGCTCTAATTTTTAATTTGCATTTCCTGTCACCCAGAAGATGAATGCAGGTCTTGCCTTTCTGCACACCTCCAGGAAAAGTCACTGATTTGCGTTCCTTTGTCATCGCGTTTCAGCCGCAAGGGCTCAGGTCACTGGGCCTGATGGGGGCACAGCTATTGTTAGCAAGGGGCAACAATGCAATTTCACTTTCTTCTTTATTCAGGAGCTAGCATACTAGAATCAGCTAGGTAACTCTCTTCGGTTTTCATTTAAAGAGCATTCTTGTCTTTGGCCAAATTTTTTTGCAGCCACCTCCTTGGAATTAGTAATAATGTGTTGATTTGCTTAGTTCTTCTCTGGATGAATCTTATTGTTCCTAGGTGGTCCCTAACATTGATATCAAACACTGATAGAAGTCCTCTTTGAGAGAAGGAGATGAGCATGTCTCTGAGACAAGGGCTACCTTAAGAAAGTTCAGGGACAGTATTTTCACCCCTGATTGTTGGAGTCTAACAGGAAATGACTGAGGAAATACATGTTTGAGGAAGGGGATTCATGTTTTTTTAAGCACTTGCTGTAAATCATGCGTAGCTCCAAGCTCTTTCACATACATTATCTTATATAATCAGCACTTATAATTTACCACGTTAAAAAAAAAAAAAAGGCTCAGGGAGGGTAAGAAACTTCCTTGCCCAAAGTAATGACCAAAATAGTGGCAGTCGATATCGAAATTCTTTCTGATTTAAGACTGTGCTTTTATAACGACATCATCCTGTTAATAAAAGTAGAGAGTAGACGGAGAGAAATGCCCTATCAATTTTTTTCTTGTATTCTAGAAAGTGGAGAAGATATACTCAGAATAGAGGATGAGGACTAACAGCCAAATGAGAAAACAATGGAGTGTTTTTGGCTTTCTCATATTTGGTGTACATTCAGGGATCAGACATGATGTTTTCTAAAAACTACTTTCAATAATGAAGATATGAGGCTGGTCCCTCTGGCATGGGAATGAGAGTAACACAAACCAAAAGACCAATGTGACCACAATTAGAGGAGGACGACTATATCAGAACTTGGAATCTCCCAGATCTCTGGAAACACAGGTCATTCCCTTGAATTCTGTGCAATCAGTGCTGATTGTCTACTCAAAACCTCTGGAAAGCCAGGGAAAGTGCTCAGCCTCTGTTTTAGGTAATTTCTAACACAAGAGGAAACCATCACAAAATTTACTAGTATACCACATAGTCTTTAATTACTGCAACTGTAGAGTAAGTCTAGAAGTTATTCTCTAACTTTATCATTCTTTTTCCAGAATGGTTGTAACAATTCTAGTTCTTTTCTTCTCTTTTTCTGATCCAATTTTAATTCAATATTGAAATATAATAACATTTTTGTGTAATTTTTTATTTGTTTTAATGAATTATACATGACAGTAGAATGCTAGTTCTTATTAAAATGACTATTTGTTTCTTTTGCCCACTTTTTAATAGTTACTTCTTTTTTGATATTAAGTTGTATGAGTATCTTAAGTGTTTTGGATATTATTCTCTTACTAGATACATGGCTTGCAAATACTCTCTCTCTTTCTGTAGATTGATTACCTTTTCATTGTGTTGATATTTCACTTTCTGCATAGAAACTTTTTCGTTTGATGTGCTTTCACTTGTTTCTTTCTGCCTTTGTTGCTTGTGTTTTTAGTGTCTATCCAAAAAAAAAAAAAAAAAAAAATCATTCCAAGATCTATGTTTTCTTTGAGGTGTTTTATATTTTCAAGTTTATGTTTAGATCTTTTTTTTTTTTTTTTTTTTTGGTACCAGGGATTGAACTCAGGGGCACTCGACCACTGGGCCACATCCCCAGCCCTTTTTTTTATATTTTATCAGAGACAGGGTCTCACTGAGTTGCTAAGTGCCTCGCCATTGCTGAGGCTGGCTTTGAACTCGCGATCCTCCTGCCTCAGCCTCCCAAAGTGCTGGGATTACAGGCGTGCGCCACCGCGCCCGGCTTATGTTTAGATCTTTAGTCCATTTCAAGTTGATGCTGTGTATGGTGTAAGACATGGGTCTTACTCTGTTCTTTTGTATGTGGATATGCATTGCCGGTGGGAATGTAAAATGGCACGCCCACTTTGAAAGACAACTTGGCAATTTCTTACAAGTATAGTTCTTACTATGCAAGCAGGAATCACACTTTTGGTATTTACCTAAATTGGTTAAAAACTTATGTTTGCACAAAGTCCTCCACATGAATGTTTATAACAGCTTTAGTTTTAATTGACAAATCTTGTAAACAACTAGATTGCCTTCAATAGGTGAATGCATAAATAAACCAAGGTATTAGTTTGAAATATTACGGTCAAATTATATATTTTCTCTTTTCATAGTTTTGCCTTTTCCAAAATGTCTTAAACATTCATGCATAGGAAGTATTATAAAATAAATATGAAATATCACAGTATTTTCTGCAATATATAAATAAGTAATTTAAGAATGTATGACAAGCAATTAAAATTTGGCTATTCCAAAAGGAAGACATAATTTCATGCTAGTGATAAAAATAATATGAGCACATATAACATGGCCAAAGTACCCCTTACAGTCTTTCAGGCTGTTATTCTCTAGGGTGAGGAAAAGGTTTCATTGCTTCTACTATTGCAGAAGAAATGGAATGATAATTAATTTCAAGTACTTTTTAGAATGAATTTGGATTTTTTAAAAGTTTCTGAGCTCTATTTTTTTTTCCACTTATGGAACGTCCAAGTTCTCCCACGCTATGTCTGTCAGTGACTGGGAGTAATTAGAAACAAAATTTGAGATTCTTGGAACTTCCTTTGCAAAAGTAAATTCCAAACTCTTCTGTTTCCTGTTGATTCATCTACTTCTCAAAACACCGTGTTTTGAGTTTAATGTGCAGCCTACATATTTCTGCAGAAGCTGGGGAAGCTCATTCCAGGGGAGAAGTGACCAACCTCACCAGTGATGTAGAATGACGCTCATGCCGAAGGACACCCCCACACCCAGAACACACCTACAAGAGGCTGTCAAGTGCTCAGCCAACTCCTGTTTCTGAGTTTCAAAGTATTGTGTGTTAAATGCTCTCTTTGTATTAGACAGTGTGCTGTGCATTCTACATGCTACTAAATTGAGGTTCAGACTCAATTTTTCCTACTTTGATATAAATATTATAATCAATCATCTTTTTTACATGGAAAACTGGTGCTTAGAGTAGGTGATGACTTGCAGAAGGGCACAATGATAATAACAAAATTATGAATCCAATTCAGTTCTCTCTGGTTCTAAGGTCCACCACTTAACCACAAAGTCACATGGTTTCTCCATATAATTTCAAGTGACCAATGGTGAGACCAGGATTCTGGGAACCAGAAATCGACTCCATGGCTTTTGGAAACTTAACCATTAACGTGAAAGTTTTGACACTGAATTTGAGCATTGCAAATATGACAAGACTGGAAAAATTGCATACTTTTCTAAGAATGCTCAAACATGGCATTTTAGTAGCACAGTTTGAAAGAAGTTCCAGAAGAAGAAAATATATATATTTGTTTTCAGTAGGTAGTGTTAGATTAGATACCTTCACATGATATGATGTGTTCTTATTCTGAGCCTGCATTAACTAGTGCTGATTTACTTCTTGGAGATGCTAGATTTAGACACTTAAAACAAAACAAAAAATTCATCTTGCGACTCTTGATTACTGTATCCCCTTGGCTTAAGCCAGTACTAGACCACATATATTTATTTGTGGCACAATTTGCAGTGCTGGGGACTGAACCTATGGCCTTGTGCATGCTAGAAAGTCCTCTACCACTAAGCTACACCACAATATAGAAGAAAACATTTTTGTTTCAAACCAATGAGGGCTAATATTTTTGAAATTAGTAACTCCAAAATGTCTGAAGCTTAGCCGTGCCTTTCTAAGAATATATATTACTTGAAAATCTATTCTGCTGCAATTATGAGGACATCTACATTGTGAGGAAGAAAATCATTAAAACAACAAAGCATGAATTATCATGGACTGATTGTCTTGACTCCAATCATCTGCATTTATGTGGGGGTTTGAAAACTGCCTCTTTGCCCAAAGATCCATTGACAATGGAGATTGTATGATAGGCGGTGCTTTGGAAAGAGGAGGAAAAGAAAATTACAGAGATTTAGGAGGTAAAAAGATTTGTAGTATTGTGCATATTCATAATTGCTTCATTTATTGTTGATATGTTCAGTCACCATTAGGCAATATGGATCAAATGATTTTGAGATTCATGCAGTATTTTCTGGACAACTCTTCCATGTCTATGGTGTGGCTGCTTCTTCTATGAGGTTCAGTTTTCTCATTTAAAAATGGATTTTTCATTTGAATCAATTCTTTTATTATTATGAAATGACGTGCTTTATCCCTGGTCCTGTATGTGTCTTGAGATCTGCACTGGTGATGTTAATGTTGCTGCACCTGCTTCCTTATGCTTAAAGTTCACACAGTATACATTTCCATCATTTTATTTTCAATTAGTCTATTGGATTATATTTATATTTATCTTTCCTTCCTCCCTTTCTTCCTTCTTCCCTTCCTTCCTTCCTTCCTGATAGGGTCTTGCTATTTTATTCACCCTGGTCTAAAACTGACAGTCTCAAGCGATCCTCCTGCCTTAGCCTCCTAAGTAGCTAGGACTAAATGTGTATATCACCACACCCAGATTTATATTTAAGAGGTATCTCTTGTAAGCACTGGATTGTTCTGGCCTCTTATCTATTCTGAAAATATTCGTATTTTAATTTGAGTATTTAGACTGATCATATGTAGTGTCATTATTATATGGTTGGAGTTAAGTCTAACATCACAATCTTTGCTTTCTATTAGCTACTGCATTCCTGTCTTCTTTTGGGTTCACCAAGTATTTTTTTTTTTTTAATAATCTCTTCTATCCATTCTATTGGCTTTTTAGGGCATATGAGATTTTTTTTGGTGCTTGGCTTAGTGCTGGGAACTCAAATTATGATAGGTATTTCTTAATCACAAATTGTACATACAACATAGTGAATCATCTACTATTGCTCACATAACATGAAGTCCAGGAGGAAGGAAGATTGTTTTTTTCCCTAAAAGGGACTTATAAAATACCACATCAAAATGAAAACGTATACAAGTGTGTTCAAGAAAGCATTGAAATAGGTTAGGTTGAATTTGGAGAGGACTTATGAAAAAGAGATTTTCAAGTAAGATATTGAGAAGTCTGGTTTATTTGCAAATGTTCATGTAGACATAGAGAATGGTCATATTAGCAAATTTGAATGACTACAACAAGGTTGACATGCAGTATGTATATGTAGATGTGCAGAGGACATAGACCATAAAAGTGGACAGATTATAGATTATGAGATAGTCTAAGGTCAATATGGGGAATCTGAACCTCAATTTAGTGGCAATGAGGAGTTACTGAAGGATCTTAATTCACTAAAGTGAAAGGATCTGATATATATTTTCAAATATCACAATGGTTGTTGTAAGATGTTCATTGGTGAGAGAGAAACCTGGGACAGAGAAGCCATACTTCAGCTTGAAGATTAAAAAAAATGGGACTCTAAGATTTATTTAAGTGATAGAATATTAAAAGGGGGACATGGCATAGGGTATTCTAATTTGTAACATATTTTAATATGATTGTCTTCATATGGTAATTTAAAAAATTTTATATTATGTCCTCACACAATTGCTTTTGATGGTATTAAATGTAATAATATAATATGATTATTTTATAATGAAGATATATTGATATTTGTAGTCAAAATTATACTAACCTGAGTGTGAAATATGTGAATATATGTATCTACATAATTCTAAAGGGACGAGGAAAGAATTGTGCATCATCTAAGTTTTCTAGTGGCTATTTCAAGAGCACAAACTTTCTGTTCCAAACTTACCTAAGTATAACACATTTTTAACCTGTTTCGTGAATAGATTCCGTGCACACTGTGTCAGCCAACTCATTTTAGTTGCTTTTTACCCTCTCTTACATCTTAAGCTAGATGGATATGATTGACTAGAGACCATATTTGATTGACAGACATAACAATTTAAATATAAACAGTGTGTTAACCCTGCAAGAGCATCTTAATAAAAGAACATGATGGAGACAGACATACAAAGTAGATGTGATGATTTTGAAACCAATTGCATTATAGCTTAATGCAACAGAGGCAAGGACTCAAATGGAGAGCAGAGTGAAGTAGTTCCAAAGACATTTCCCTCACACTATTTGAATCAGCAGCTTCAAGGAGGCAAGCCGCCCTAAAGGATTATGCAGAAGCTTAATGCTCTCTTTCTCCTTTTAGGGTTTGAACTTAGATTCTAAATTCTCTGGCTGAGTCATTTATTTATTTGCTGATCTGAGGTGGCTCCAAGAGATTATACATCTTCACTGTGTCCTTTGACCCTGACTGCACTTTGACAATCCTACAAAAGAGATAAATAATTACTCACAAGTCTTGAGTAATTATTTCTGGATGAGTCAATGGATTAGAAAAAGTAATTAAATGTATAATTAGTACTTAAAAGTAAGCACCAACCATGAAGCAGGTTATGTATTAAATGATTTAAATGTATTTAACTCTCTAATATTTGCAAAAACCATGAGTAATACTATAAGGTATGGGTATTACAATGCCTTTATTTTATAGATGAGAAAATCACACATCTAAGAATTCATGCAATTTGTCTAAGGGAAAATATCCAGGAAGTAGTACCCAGAATGAGGACCTAGGGAATCTGCTGAAGATACCCAGTGTTTAAATGTTAGGCTTCTACCATGTATTGGTCACCGTGATTGGAACAATATTTCAAAATGCAAGTCCTGCTCGTTGGCGGTGGGAAATGACTTTCACAGTCGCCATCTTGCAAAGTTGTATCTATATGGTGGATCCAAATCTAATTCAATATATCAACTGAATTATTTTTTTCTAATAATCATACAAAAGAGATATGTTTTCTGTTACATAGATAGGGTAAACAGAAAACAAACCATCTCTGAAGAGACTGAAGATTTCAAAATTATGCCTGGGAGAAGTAGAGTTGGCTTTTGGAATAAGTTAGATTTGGGTTCAAATCTAGGATGTACCATTGCAGGCCAGGGGATTAAATTCAGTGTGGTGAATTTTTCTTACCTATAAAATACATTTTCTCTTTAGATAAATATTTTACTCAATACAGTGCCTTCTATTTGTTATATACACAATAAATATTTGGTCTTTCATTTGTCCTGTCAATGGAAACTTTATATCCAATAATTTATAGAACTAGAAGAGAATAAAAGGTATGTTAAAATCCTTAGCAAGACCATATTTTCATAGACAAATATTCAAAATAGGATTTTTAATCTGGAAAATTCAAAGGTATTTGAGACTGATCATTTAATAAGTATTGCTGTCCTTCATGGGCCTGAAGTAGACCCACACATCTTAACTTTTTTCTTTTGGCTTCAGATCATAAACAAATAAAACAAACAAACAAATAAATAAATTAATAAATAAATAAATATCATTGAGAAAAGGACTTCTGTTTCTAGGAAGATGAAGTAGGCATACCTTTATTTTCTCTATTGTTCCTGCAAAATACAGCTAAATACCTTTGATATAATATAATAACAATAAACAATTTAAGGAGAACTTGAAAGGAGAGACACAGAAAAGATAGGGAACTTGGGCATGAAGAACATTATTATAATCTGGGGTTCTTTTACCCTCATCTATCCCAGGCTTAGACCTAAACAAGTAAGCAAACTGGAAATGCCAATAGACACAGGCAACAAACAAACAAACAAAACAACAAAATCCTGTTCTTTTTAAGCAAAGGATCAGATAAGGGGAAGCCTAGCAAGACAGAAAACTCTTTAGATAATAATCACTCTGCTCTAGAAAACACCACAGGAAAATCTGTGGTTCCTACTCCCACCCACGCCAACAGGGGCTGAGAAGGAGGACTGGATCTCTGATGGGTTGTTATCAGTGAATGCAAGAAGAGAACAAGGACTTTCATCTCAATGGACTGGTAATGAGTTCACTTCTGCCCCAGGACCCTGCATCTCACACTCTCACAGTTATAATGTGGTATCCCTCCATTCTCTGGTGTGGTGTCAAAGGAGGAGCAAGAGAGAATCAGGACTTTCATTATCACCCAGTGGTAATGGGACCAAAAACAGGGCACTGTCCATGGAGACCACATGGAAAACCAGGATTCCTACCCCAGCCAGGTCAGTGCTTGAAGTCTTTCTGACCCCAGGAAGGCTCCAGCCAGCTGTCTCTCCCACTTTCTCTCTGACAAACTGGCCCAGCTTGCAGTTTAGCATGTATCTCCAATGAAAGATCCATTTGTAGAGATTTATTTATCTCTACAAATCTCTGTTCCCAATAGTTTTTAGATACAAATCCACCGTTTTGAAGAGTGTTCTTAGGCGGGATCTTTTCCACACTCTGTTGCAAATGAAGTCAGATCTTTGGGGAGGGATTTGGAACTCTCTTTTATGGCCTCTTTATCTCAGGAAATATCTCTGAATCAGAGCTCTGTTCCTGGAGTTGGGGAAAATGGCAGAGTTTGTTCTGAGTGACAACCCCAGTCAAGGTGCTGAGCACCCAGTGGATGGAGGAGTCAACAGTATGAGGTGAGCCAGGGCAATCAGTGCCCAGAATTCCTGGCGTTGTTTCATGAAAGTAGAGTTCTATCTCAGGAGTGGGGTCTGGGCAGAAAAAGGAATCCCGTAACTCTTAGCAATACTCACCTGGAATTTAGTTTCAAAGACAGATAGCTGGGGCTGATTGAAAAAAGTTGACATTCTGCCCCTCCCAGGAAGATGGCCATCAGCCTGGGAGCTGGGGGAAGAGGGTCCCCATGCTCTCCCACTTTGGAGTGGAGTTTCTGCCTTGCTGGGTAGGGGTAGAGAAGGAGGAAACAGGTTTTGGTTCACATGCCACAAATTCTCATAGTTCATACAGAGATTTAGTAGATTTTCTTGAAATTTTTTCCTTCTGTGTTATATGCCCATAGAGTCATTCAAGATAATTTAAAAATATATATTTATCATCAGTTTCACTGGGGAGCAACTCCATTGAGAATCACAGGCTTTTGGGCCTGAGGTAAAACTTCTCCCTGTATTATTTCTTACATCTGCAATCTACAATGATGCTAACATTTTTAAGTTTGATAAAAAATAGATTGAAATGATATCTTCAATTGGTTTTGAAACAGATATTTATGTGCAAGTGATTTTTTTGAGGATGAGCTTTCAGGAGAAGGGGGAGAGGAAAGAAGAAGGGGCAGGAAGAAGAAGAGAAGCCGGAAAGCACCAGCTTTGGGTGGGGCTCATGAAACTCTGGAACATGAATCATTCCATAGATTTGTCCTCATCTTGAGACAGGTCACTCATTCACCTGATTCAGACGGTCCCTGGGGAGTGGTTGCCTCTTTGGCCACATGGTTCATTGATGTGAAGGACAATGACTTGGAGACAAATAAGCAACTGACTCAGAACAGGTGGGGAGTGGGTACCACTCGCTGCCAGGGATGGGATGTGAGTAGTGCACCAACAGCTTCTGTTACTTCCAGCCACTTATTTCTTCTGTTATTCATTTCCTGAGTTGAACACTGTTTCAGTGGCTGGAGATATCAAGATAAATGAGAATCAACCTGTGCCTTCAGTATGGCATGAAAGTGATAGAAATAACAGATTATGGTAACTGGGACAAGTCAGGCTAACGGAACAATCACTTTTATCCATGATATAAAACAATACAGCTGAAATGACAGTACCTGTGGCATTGAAATAACTTGTCCCACATCTCACATGCTGTTTTCTTATTTATTTTTAACCAAGAGCTGTTGAGCACCTTGCTAGGCACTCCTGTTGCAAGAAAAATCACCCAAACCCTAAGCGTAAGGAGCTAACTGTGCACTGGGGAACACTGAGACACACTCAGGGAATGAACAACAGACTGGGAGGTGCTGTGATAAAGGTTAATCTAGAGGTGTAGTAGTTTCCCAGGGACAGCTTTGCTCCCTGGTTGAGAATCTGCCCACCTCCATTGATTTCTAATTCAGTGTTCATACTAAACTACAGTGAGAAACGTTGGAGCAGAAAGGGTTCTTGAGGAATTCCCCAGGGTTTACATTGACTCATAATTATGTTAAATGTATCAGCCATCATATTATGCACTGCTAAAGTAAACTCACTATTAAAATTTACCATGGTTATAAATAAAAATAGTGTTGTTTTTGCTTCCATAAATTTAACTACGTGTTCTGAGATAAATATAATTACCTTTATTGGCACACTTAGAATGGGTACCTTGTGAAAATTATTCCTAAGTGTTAAAAGGCAGACAGCAGAGGAAAGAGACTAAAGGGAGGAATACACAGGGTATTATCATAACAATTGGGAAATTATTTTTATACTTATGAGAAAAACACCATGATATCACGTTCTCAAAAATCTTTCTTCACAGCATTTTGGTAATATTACTTAGACACCTGAATCCCTCCTAAGTATTATTTTTATATCAATTTAAATCAGACAAAATATTGCAAAAATGTAAATACATTCAGCACAAAATAAGAAAAATGTTGATGCTGCACTATTATCTATTTTTGGTGAGTGTATGCAAGTACACATTTAAAAATGATATCTTAGACATTTAAAATGTCTCCCCATTTTTCATGTTTGCTGATTTTAAAACAACTTTTTGGTCATTTAGGAAATTTTGAAAATGTAAAAAATATGTAAATATTATGGTCATATGTTTCTAGTGTTTCATTTATATTATGTAGGCTATTCATGTGATTTATTCTTCATTGGAGTAGGAGAATATCTTTCTCCTTCTAGTTTATGAAATGCATTGTGCTGTTTTATGTTTATTAAATATATTTGAATTAATTGACTTTAGATAATTTTTTTCTGTCATTTGATGGCAGCATATGAATGGATATAGTTTAGATAGGTAAGAAGATGTGATAATACAATGTATCATATTTCTAGGTTTGCTAAAATTACTCTTTTGTTACCTTATTTTTAATGCCATGTGAACTACAGTAGAATGCATTAATGGCCCCAGGCCCACATTCTCCACTCCTTTCCCCCGCCATTGCCTTTGCCATGTGGTTTTGTGGTGCCCTTCATTGAAGTGGCATCATATATTTCCCTATCTCTTGACTTTAGGCTTAGGCATAAACCTTGCTTGTGCCAGTGGAGGTTGAAGTACAGTGTTTCATTTCCATGCCCAATCTCTCAGAGGCTAGCTATATTTCTACTTTTGTTCTTGTACTTATGCCATTGCTATGAGAAGACATGCTTGGGTGAGTCCTCTACTTCTAGTAGGAGAATGAGTAAGATATGAAACTGAGATGGATCCCCTGAGCTGCCTCAGTTGGACCCTCCAACATCAATCAACTGCCTGTCAACCTGCAGTGCATGAGGAAGTCTAGCTGATAGGCAGAACCAATGAATGGATACAACCTCTGTCAACTCACCTTTAAACAAACCAGAAAAACATGGGCTAAATAAATGGTTAATGTTGCATGGCATTGAAATGTTATGGCTGTTCTACTGCATGATTGTGAAAATAGACAACTGACATATGGTCAGATAAAATCACCTCAACTAACACTATGTTGCATAGTGAAGAAATTTTCTTGTATAATATGTTAAAGCTTTTATAAATATGCAATATAACACTTGAAAACTGTCTACCATATATATATATATATATATATATATATATAATTTTTTTGTGGCATATGATCCTTAATATTTACAGGTCTTGTGGCAAGAGTACAGGTATTATTTACATATCAAATAAGTACATAAAGCTAGGAATGAAGTTCACAAATTATTTTTGTTGTCTATTACTGTGTAACAAACCACTCCTCAATTTAGTTACTTAAAACAACTATTTTCATTATGTCATGGTTTTGTGGTTTGGCTGGGCTCACCTGTGTGGTTCTTCTGCTGGTCTTACTTGGTGTCTTCCACATAATTGCAATTAGATGATACCTGCAGCTACAACATTCAAGATGGCCTTCTGGGGTTTCTTTATATAGCCCATCTCTATATATGGTGATTTTCTCTAGTAGCATAGCCTGAAATTCTTAGAATAATACCTCCAGGAGTCAGGAATTAGAATCTGTCAGTCATCATAAGGCCTGAGCTTACAAGTCCCAGTAAGTCACCACCACATTCTATTGCTTAATGCCAGACATAGCCTAGAATCCAGGAGGGGACATATTTATTATACTTTTTGTCTATATATATGCTAAAAGGTGGGAATGAGGTGTGACATGAGTTGTTGGGAATCACTCTTAAAAACTAGCTCCCATATAAGTTAAAACTAACAAACAAAAACCAAAGCAACACACCATGTATACCTGAAAACTGTCCTAGCAGGTCCAAATCTAGAGTCCTTGAAACATCAGAGTTCTATCAGAACTTGTAGCCCAGAGAGAGTCACCTGTACCCCCAGTTCTTGGTTCACTCTGTTTTCTTCTCACTCCTGGCTCAGTCCTGTAACACAGGGGACCTTGCTCATGTGTGCATGGATACCCAATCTAGAGGTCCTAGCTCCAGCCACATCCCTTGTAAATGGCCACAGTGTCCCCAGATTGCCAGACTTTATGCCTAAGTCTATAACTTTTGATAGAGGCTGTTCTCCAGGTAATGTCCCAAGGAAGAAGGCCATACAAACCTGGGAGTGGACTTGGGGCCATTTGAGTTTAGAATTCCTTGATCCTAGGTACCTGGGGTGTGGTTTAGAAGGGGACCATATTCCTTCCATCTTTGGACTCCTTATTCTTTAGGGACAGGACTAGATAGAGGAGAGAAGGAAAAAGAATCTCTCTGAAGTATGTCATGTGAGTCATGGCTCACTCTCCAAGATCTAATGGAGGTAACCATGCATTTGGTTTAATATGCCTATCAATATACTAACTATATTATACACATTCTATGTAAAAAACCCTATCCAACTGTGCTGAAATTTCTCTTTTATATTTTTACATCTTGCCTTTTTCTTTTGAAAAAAAATATAAATCCTATGACTTTGTATCTCATGTTTATAGCT
Source organism: Tamias sibiricus (assembly GCA_025594165.1). NCBI lineage: Eukaryota > Metazoa > Chordata > Mammalia > Rodentia > Sciuridae > Tamias > Tamias sibiricus. The sequence continues at coordinate 29,987,526 of CM046673.1, read as the reverse complement.
ATTTAATTTTATTATGAATTATAATAGGAAAAAGCATTCACTCCTCCACAGGTGTTGTTTTAGGTGAGAGAATAATGTATTATTTGTCACTACATTTTCTTTTCCACTTACAAAAACTCTCTATTGAGAAGAAAGTACAAGTGCATTGACCCTGACCTATATCTAAGGATGCATTCAAAATGCAGGTTTAAAAAGAAAACCTGTAATTTATTTTATTGGTAAATACTGTAAGTGGACTCAACATAAGCATTTTCCAGGGCTGCCACAACAAAAACCACACACTCAGTGGCGTCAAACAGGATAAATGTATTTCTTAGAGTTCCTTGGGCTACAATTGAGAATCAAAGTGTCTGTGAGGTATCTGAGGGAGATTTTGCTGCTGATGTCTATGATACAGTCTTTTTCTGTTCTGCACCCTGGATTCTAGATCCACCACTCCAATCTCTACCTTGCTCTTCACATAACATTCTCCCTGGGTCTCAGTCTTCACATGGTTATTTCCTGATAAGGATGTCAGTCATTTTCTATTCCAAGTTGACTTCATCTTGACCAGTTTCATCCACAAAAGCCCTACTTCTAAATAAGATTATACTCTGGGGTATGGGAGTTAGGACTTCAACACATCTTTTTTGGGGAACACAATTCAACCCATAGTATTCTGCCCTCTGACCCATAAAAATTCATGTCCTTCCCACACGCAAATCATATTCACTCCATCCCGATAAAATGCCAAAGCCTTAATTCATTCTAAGTAAGTTTATAATGAACTCTAAATTTCTTCTAAATATAATTAACTTTAAAAGTCCTAAATATAAAGTTTTAAATAAACTAAGTCAAGTATAGTATGACTCTGGCTATTGTCTATCCTGGAGCCAAATCCCTCTTACATATCAAATTAGGAAATCTAGAAAAAAAGATATTTGCTTATAAGATACAATAGCATGACAAACAATCGACTGGATAGATATTTCCATTCTAAAAGGGAGAAATAGGAGAGAAAAAAATCATCACTGGTCTAAAGTCAGTTTGCAACTTAGTAGGAACAAATTCTATTAGGTTCCATGGTATGGAACTAATCCTTTGTGACATGGTGCTCTCTCCTGAGTTGACAGATGTGGCCCCACCTTTTGGCCCTGGCCAGTGATCTTGTCCTCTTAGGTCTGTGTGGCAGTGCATATCTCATTCTCTGAAACAGAAAAAGTCCTTTCCACCCAGGTCTCTGCATCTGTGACTGTCCTGAGTCATTCTTCTTTCATTTCCTCCCAATTCTATTTCTTCCTATCCAGGTATGCAGTGTTTCTGTTCGTATAAAAATATGAAAAATCTTATGGGTCTTCTGTGGATATTAAGATATCCACAAAATGAGACGCAAGGACTCCCCACAAAATCTTCCTGGAAAACCACATCTCTATTCCTGGCTACTACTGAGATGACTGATTGGATATGTGACTCACATGCCTTTAGCAATATCTTCAGCAAGAATTGTCAAGCCAAACTTTCAGTTTCCAGAGCATGCAATCTGGGTAGGCTGAGAATATTCCAAATCATCAAGAGCATGTTAATTTTTGCTTATTAGCTCCTTCTTCAAAGTATATGTTGCCTTTTGCATTTTACTTGTTAGCAAAGGAGAAACCAGATCACTTTTTCTACTTTTGCTTGGAAACTTGCTCAACTAATTATCCAAGTTCATCACTGGCATGCTCAAATTTCAAACAAAAATAAAACAATAGCAACAACAACAAAACAACTGGTAAAATATAACTTAATTGCTTCATCCTTTTCAGGTGTCTGTTACAATAAAAACAAAATACCCCAAACTGGGTAGTTTAAGACAACAGAAATTTATTGTTTCATAGTTCTGGAAACAAGAGGTCTAAAACCAAAGTCTTGGCAGGGTTGGTTTCTTCTGGAGTCTCTGGGAGAGAGTTTATTCCATACCTCTCTCCTAGTTTATGAAAACATCCATCAATCCTTGGTGGTCCTTGACTTTTAATTTATTTTTATTTTTATTCATTCATTGTAGTCCTGAGGATTGAACTCAGCAGTGCTTTCTGACTGAGCTACACCCCCATCCCTTTTTCTCTTATGGGTCTTTTGAGATAGATTTTTGCAAATTGCTGAGGCTGGCCTCAAAGAGTAATCCTCCTGCCTCAGCTTCCCGAGTCCTGGGTTTGCAGGTGTGCACCACAGTACCTGGCTCCTTGACTTTTAGATAGATGTCTCACTTTAATCTCTATCTCCATCTTCCCAAAGTTCTTCCTGTGTCTCTGTGTCTTCATGTGGCCTATTCTTATAAGGTCAAAGTAGGACTGGATTAGGGGACCACCCTGCTCCCATATAGCATCATTTAAACTAATTACATCTTCAACAACCTATTTCTAAATAAAGTCACACTTTGAAGTATTAGGGGTTAGGATTTCAATATATACTTTCTTGTGGGGAGGGACCACAATTCAATAGTTTTAGAGAAAAGAAGAACATATTTTTTGTCACCACATTTTCTTTCCCACTTACAAATCTGTCTATGGAGAAGGAGGTACAGGCATAGTGACCTTGAACTATATCTAAAAATGTGTCCTGAAATCTGTTAAGGAGAACAACAGCAACTGTAATTCCTCTTCCTGCTACATGGTATAAATGGATTAACATGGGCATTTATTTCTCCACTTTTCTGAAATCTTGCAAAAATGACAGCAAAGGAATAAAATAGAATAGAAACAGTTCAGAGTAAAGAATATAGGGAAGGAGATGAGAGCCGTAAAATTCAGGAAGCAGGAGAGCAGATAGATGTATATAACTGATTTAACAGAACTGGAAAAGCTGAAACCTAAGTTAAGAGTGCAAAAAGTCTAGAGGCCTGTAGACTCATAATACAGAACCTTCCCCTATCAGAGGCTCCAAGACTTCTAACAGCAGGGAAGCAAATTGCACTAGAATTAGGGGCCCAACTGAAATGATATTGGTAAGACTTATGTACCCTCAGTTCCCTTCCCTCACCTTTTCCAACTGGGCAACCACCTGTCCCCCTCCCAGCAGTAGGCTAGAGGCTTATTTGCTGAAATATTTGAATCAGAGGAACTCTACATTTGGGGAATCCAACATACACTGGAGTATAAGACACACCATGAAAACAATGGAGGAATGGAAGTCAGGAAATGCCAGTGGATTTATATACCCAACAAAGGGAGGATTCCTCTCTGGCACAACTAACAAATCCAAGAAAAAAGGTATTGAGCTGTAGAAAGCTATGAAATCTTCCCTAAACTAGAAAAGCCAATCTAACATCCAGTGAAGCTACCTCCAGGGCAGCCAAGCAACTTCTTACAACATACACTCGAAGGCAGAGACCATAGAACAGTTGAGGAAACCTTAGCATTGGTGACCCGAACAATGAGAACAAGAAAGAGAAAACAGAGCTAATGCAGAGGTAAGGTGAAATTTACAAAAACGGGCTGGGGATGTGGCCCAGTGGTCGAGTGCCCCTGAGTTCAAAAAAATAGCAAGTTTCCTCAGGAAACAAAAAATATAAACCAAAGAAAAAAGAACATTCAGAATAAAGAATACCAATTGATGAAATTTTGATATTAAAAATATTAGAAATTAGAAGGCTTAGAAGGGAAAAATAGAATAAAATTCCAAAATTCTTTTTCAACTGGTTTTTAAAAATAAAAGATGATTCCCCAAGAATATCTGGAAAATAGAAAGATTAGAAAAAATAAATCCACCATTTGCCCCAGCTATCCCACTCCAGGTTTTATACCCAAAGGACTTAAAATCAGCATACTACAATGATGCAGCCATATCAATGTTTATAGCAGCTCAATTCACAATAGCTAAACTATGGAACCAACCTGGGTGCTCTTCAATAGATGAATGGATAAAGAAAATGTGATATATATATATATATATATATATATATATATATATATTCAATGGAATATTACTCAGCTTTAAAGAAGAATTAAATTATGGCATTTGCTGGCAAATGAATGGAGTTGGAGAATATTATGCTAAATGAAATAAGCCAATCCCAAAAAACCAAAGTCCAAATGTTTTCTCTGATATGTGGATGATAATTCACAATAAGGTGGGGGGAACATCTAGGAAAGAAGAGAGTCATTTTAGATTAGGTAGAGGGGAATGAAAGGAGGGGAGGGGATATGGGGATGGGAAAGATAGTAAAATAAAACAGACATTATCACCTTATATATGTATATGACTTCATGACCTATGTGATTCTATAACATGTATAAATGAGAAATTATACCACTTTTATGTATGATAAACAAAGGTGCATAAATGCATTCCATTGTCATGTTTAACTAATTAAAATAAATTTTAAAAAAATTTAAAAAGAAAAGATAAAACCACAGTCTTAAGTAAAAATATTCCCAAATTAAAGGATAAATTTGTTTAGATTCAAAGTTCTTTAACTGTCCCAACAAATGAAAAGACAAATATTTTATATTTTAAGTAACATTATTATAATGCACATTTGTTCTCTAGAATACATCAGGTAAAAGATACCAAAGTTCAAAGGGAAAATAAAATAGTAATATATGTGAACTAGGAATCAGATGACCAGAAATTTCTTAATGGCAGCACTGAAAGCAAAATTTCTAGCATTTTTAGTGATTAAAAAATATCCAACAGACTCCATAACCATCCAAATTCTGAATCGATTGAGAGAGCCACCTACTTATATTTATTTACCTTGGTGGATCACTAATTTATGATCTAGCCCTTTTGCTCGTGGAACTATATTCCTGTAATATTCTAACAAAAGGCTAGAAGGGAGATGTGAATAAGCTGGTCTATGCAGTGTTTATGAAAGTGGGATCTATGTGTTCATTTCTGTGAACCTGTGTAAAAAAATAAGTTGGATCTCTAGCAGTTAGCGTTAAGATATATCCTGCTGCTATAGTAACAGTGTTAGATTTTAAAAGGAAGGCGTTAAATACAAGTTAGAAACAAAATGATATGTAAAAGTCAATACACTTATAAATTAAAAATATAGATAAATAAATGGATGCATGTTGAACACATTGGAACACGTCAGTAAGGTAAGAGGGGGAAGAAAGAATTGTGGAAATAATTCATATATATATATAAAAAAATGTTTTATATATATATATATATATATATATATATATATATATATATGAAAAGCCAAATGATGCAAGAGAAAGTTCTTCCCTGGACTGGGCACCTTTTCTTACTCTCACCTCCCTCTTCCAGGTGAAAAACCTGCAAGATCTATATTTGCCTGGTTCCTGAGCCTGAGCTGCACCCTGGGTCTTCTACCTGGGAAGAGGAGAGCAAATGCTTCCTTCCATTCTCTAGACACACTATGGCACTGTTTCTCAGGAAAATAAAGAAGTTTTAAAGAACGTGATTACCAACAGAATCGAGAATGTTAAATTTTCATCTTTGTAACAGAATTCTATAAATCAAAATCTTAAAAAAAAATAAATGGAATGTGACACCTCTAGGCACATATGTAAATATTTTTATTTCCTGACTTATGTGAAGATAGTAATAGCTTTTGCTTTTAGGGTATTTGAAAATTGAATTGAAATTATACATGAAAAAATGCTCACCATAATACCTGGCCCTGGGTAAGCACTTAATAAATAGTGGCTACATTCAGTGAATTGGTTTGCAAAAAATGTGTTTTGAAGATAGTTGAAATTCTAAGTGACAGTATTAAAAGTGGTGTTGGCTAGATATCTAGGCTAAATTGGAAAGGCCTACTTAACCCTTAAATGATCTGAAGTATAAAATTAGAGTTCTTAACTGACATTGATAACTGACTAACATTTAGTTAGAGATGATTAAAGTACTGGGTAACCATCCTTCAGGGTTTGGACATGAGGTGTCTCCTATAAGCTTCTAGTATGAATGAACTGACTGGGTGGTAACTATAGGTGGGTGGGATGTCACTGGAGGAGGCCGGTCACTGAGACATGCTGTGAAAGGGTGCATCTTCCCTGTGCCCCACCTCACTATCTGCTTCCTGTGCTTTTCAACCCTGCCACGAGGGGACAGCAGCTTTCCTCCACGGGGCCTTTGCACCATGATGTACTTGCCTCACCTTGGGCCCTGAGTCAGCTGTCTATGGAATGAGTCCTCTGATTCCACGAACCTCAAATAAACTGTTCATTCAAGTTGTTCTTGTCAGGTATTTTGGCCACAGCAGCACCAAAGCTGACTAAAACACCATATAATCTCCAAAATATAAAAATGGGTTTGGAGCTCCAGGGAAGGTTTCAGATTCCAGGAAACATTTCATTGGTAGGTCTATGACTAAGTTATTCTCCAAGGATAGTCTGAGAACATGGTCTTCTATGGTTTAGTTTGTTACCAGTCCATGAGGAGATAAGAATATAATTGAAAGTGGACATTTTTTTTTAGAAATTGTTCTAGCACTTGGACAGAGCAATTTTATATCTTTTGAATTTAGTAATTTAAAAAATTCAGACTTGCGCTTGTATGCTATTTTCTGGTAATTTATTTATGTTTTGCAAAAAGTTTGATAATGGATCAGGGACAATATTAGCTTCACCTTACAGATGGATTACAGGTAGTTTCATAAGTGTGGATCCAAAGTAAATTCCTACACCCATAATGTCATAAGCTCAATATATTTTTGTAGAAATCATTATTATATAAATTATAAACATTTTTTGAATTTTTTATCTTGTCTCTCCTTTTAGTAGAGAGTGATTTTTAGGCGGTATCGTATCTTATCTGTCTTGTTCATTAACACCTAAAGCAGTACCTAATACACACTAGATGCTAAGTAAATTTTAGTTGAATGAATAAATGGGTCAAATTTTAGCTGCTCTTATCACAGAAATGGTTGTCATACAAATGGCAGAGATCACTGAGCAAAGCTCTAGATGTGGCTTCCAGCTGTGGTGAGAAGCTGAGGGCTCCTCCTGGATTTTCAAAATCTATGACTCCAGGACACCTTTGGGGTTTTATGAATAATCAACTTCTTTGAACAAAAAGGTTCTACTTTCTGACCAATTACCATGCTATGGATAACCTTAAAAAATACAAAAACTAATGATTTTTAATAGAGTCTATAAAACATTTGATTAAATACTCTATGTGCTTGTGGTAATACACTCTATTTAAAAAAACAAACAAACAAACATGTTTTTCACTCATTTTTCAGACCATTTTCTAATACACACCAACCTCCTTTGCCCTATTAGTGTGAATTACAAATTCTTCACTGTCATGTTTAAAAGGGAGTAAGTTAATTTAGATCCCTGGATGACTAAAGCTGGAATGATATTTTTAGTGACTCTAATAAAGACTGGATCTTGCGGTTTGCTGCATAGACATTATTAGAAGCTGCTGCTGAACTTAGAAAGGGGTGATGAAAAGGTATGTGTTGCACGGGTTTTGGAGGAGATGAGGGGGAGGAAGAAATAGGGAAAACTGCTTTCCAGTTACGTATAAGCGAATATCATACCTGTCCTCAAAGAAGGTCAGAAATCCAGCAACTGGAACTTTCACATAATAGACAATTTGATGATAGTAACTAAGAAAACACAAAAGGCATCTAATCACCCCCCTACTGATAAAGCTGTCTGAGGTAGATCAATTTAGTCATGGTTGTTGTTAGGAAATTGCTCTTGTTTGATGTTCCACAAGCAGATCATGTAGTTTCCTAGGAAACATCCTTTTTCACTTAAATGTAATTCTCCCACGTTGCGGGATCTGATGAGTCACTCAGCCTGACTCTTCTCTCACTTTCCTCTCCCTATTAAAAAGGACCTACCAGCTGGAAATCTACTAAATGAAATGAATTTATTAGCTCTTTTCACCTTGTTCTTCACTTAACTCTTGTGTTCCTCCTTATAAGTCTAACTGCTTCCCCGATGTGAAGGGCCAGAAATAATGAAGGCACTGACCGTGTGATGTGAGCAAGTGTCGAGCGTTGGGTTCTCTCAATTTCTCAGTTATTAAACTATATTTCAACTGCTGGTTTTAAATGGAAAACATTACTTGCATAGAGATGTTTTTTTTTTTTTTTTCCTGTAAGCAGTAGTGGAATTTGATGCCAGTTTCATTTAATTTTAGGTTCGAGTCACACTTTATCACTTTATAGTTTATGACATGGGAGCAGGGGGAGAGGAAGGGAGGACATAGATAAAAGAAAAAACAGGTAACAAAAATAATTCATGCAGATGTTTTAATTCTTATCTGAATTAATTGACAAAAACACTGCCACAAAAAAGAAAATCTAGGACCCAACTATAATCCAAATATAATTTTAATTTTTGTATGTGGTGTGCAGATATACAAGATATGTTTAAGAAATTAAAGCAGCATGTTTATTTCTAAATATGCTGAGTCCACAGTTAATGGAGCTTCCACATTCTAGCATAGTTGTCACTATGGTAACGTGGGCACCAACATGGGTGATAAAGTGAAGTCTGCTGAAATTTAATGTGAATGAGGGATTTTCAGAGCAAAACATCACTGGCCGTTTGCTCAGAAGGCAGCAGGGAAGACCCCCTGGGGAGGTCCAGGCTGCTGACTGAGGACTCCCTTGGCTGGTCCACGTGCAGAAAGAACCACACTATCCTCCCTATTTCTTGCCACATTTGTTGGGATCGTAATATGTGCCAGGAACTTGTTCACTGCTTTCCTTATGTCTTCTCATGTGTGACGAGTTCTGATATCATTAACCCATTTCATTGTTGAGAAGCGGGGTCCAGGTTGGTAAATGCTTTTCCCAAAGTCACACAGCTCAGAGCAGTTTCAGGGCTCATTCTCAGCTCTGAAGTCCTTGACCTCTGTCTTTGTTCCACATGCCTTCTCTCACAGGCACACATACTGCATTTCTTTAGAATGAGAGATGATAGAAGCTTATGAAAATGTCTGTAGCTAGGCCATCAGGCCAATGATTTCATACAAGCAACTATAAATATACTTTAAGATCAGATGGTTCTCACCTATGTGGCTCAAACAAAAGCATGACCATAAAACTTTCCTGAAAATCAGGTGTCTAGCTCCAAGAGGATTTAGTCCTCAATGAAGAACAGACCCTAAAACGTCAATGAAATGCAACAATAAACATGGCTGAAAAGTTGAGCTGATCCAGGCTTATTGGTTATGGATAAAGCCCAGGTCTGTGGCCATCTAGAGATCTAGGCACTGCTTGGTTAGGAAGACCTAAGCTCATGTGTCCCTCCAGTCTGCTCCTGGGTTTAGTGGGCTAGCACAGGCTCACTAAAGCTCACTGAGCTAGCACAGGCTCATGTTTCTTTCATGGGATTCTATATTACGTATTTTTGTCTCATTTTAGGGCCTCATATGCTACCATATTATAATTAAGACAATACAAGCAATTATATTCCAGTAGGCACAGATGTTGTTTGTTTCATTTGAGAACCAAAACCTTTATTGGTCCTAGTTTTAAGGTCCATTTCCCAGGAAACATTTCATGCACAGAACAATACAGGGCAGCAAATGGCATTATTAATATCTAAAGACTCATTAAATTCTACTCAGTATTAAAATGTTCCAAGCCCTCTGGAGAGTTCTGAATATAAATGTTCATTTAACATATCATCAAATTGCAGCATTTTAATAGAAGAAAGAGTCAAATTTTGGTCAGCAAATGTTATATAACAGCTGCTTCCAGAGAGTTGTTGTCTATCCTCTTTCTCTTTGGATGGTCAAATTTGTAATAAGACTGTAAATATGACTTACATAACTGCACACAAATCAGCTCAACTAGTGGAATTGGAAGCTGTGGTAAGAGCTCTGGAAAATTTTAGGGACCAGCCCGTAAACATTTTTTCAGATAGCCACTATATTGTACAAGCCGTCCCAAAATTAGAGTTAGCAGGACCAATAGCACCTCATACTCCAGCCTTTAAATTGTTTTATCAAATACAAAAACTTTTGTGGGCAAGAAATCTTTCTGGGGCCATAAGACACATACTAATTTGCCTGGTCCCCTCCATGAAGGTAATCAAAAGGCTGATGAACTTACAAAAAACAGTATTTATACTTTCAGCGCTACAACAAGCTACTTTATTTCACTCCCAGTTTCATGTCAACAGCACCACCTTGCAACGTAGGTTTAAAATGACAGGGAAAGATAGAAAAAATGTAAAAGATTGTAAATCTTGTATGACACATTTGCCCAATCCTCATTTCGGCGTTAACCCTAGAGGATTGATGCCCAATCATTTGTGGCAGATGGATGTTACTCATGAGCCAAGTTTTGGAAAATTGCGATTTATTCATGTGACCATAGATACATGTTCAGGCATGATTTTTGCTTCCTTACATTCTGGAGAAAAAGTTAAAGATGTTTACATCTCATTGCTTGCAAGCTTTTGCTGCATTGGGCATCCCCAAAATGCTTAAAACAGATAATGGCCCCGCATATACGTCCTCATCTTTCAAAGAGTTTTGCGCAAAATTCAATATATCCCATAAAACAGGCATCCCATACAATCCTCAGGGTCAGGGCATTATTGAAAGAGCAAACCGAACACTGAAAATTATGTTATTAAAAAAAAAGAAGGAAATTGGAAAAGTCCTAAGGACAGATTGGCAGTTGCCCTGTTTACCTTAAATTTTTTAACTTTAGACTCTAATGGTTATTCTGCTGGAGACAGACATTGGAATCCACACCAACAACATAAACCTTTGGTTTACTGGAACAGCAGGAAGAAGAAATCTTTCCTTGGTCATAAGACTGTATTTAAATTCTTTCTCTTCGGTCGTTTGACCTTGTATTTCAGTTACTGACTGGATATTATCCTCATTATCCTTTGTCATCTAAACTGAATTTTTCCAACTTATGTTTGTAGAAGCTCAACCAGCGATGTGTGTGAACAAAAATCAACTTTAATTTTCTAATCTAATTATTCTATTTTGTAGTTTGACAACTCGCCTCTTGACTCACTGCAGGAATAGCAATCTTTCCTTGGTCATAAGGAATCTCTAGGCTCAGACCTGATTCCTTCCTCCATTTGTGGGGACAGTCATTGTATAGACGTCTCTGTCTTAAACTGCAGAGGTAATGTCACAGACCCTTTTGGAATCCATCAGTGACAGCTTCTGTCACAGGTGACATGAAAAAGATTAAGTCAAAACAAGAAGCTTGTTGCATAGAAACTATCTAGGGCATCTTGTGACCTGGATGGACTTGAAGATGTTTTTTCTGAAGTTTAGTTACATATAAATAGGCTCTTATATACTCTCTAGTTTGACGCTGACTCTGGATGTGATATAGAAAGTGTGGTAACAGAAGAGTGTGGTTCACAAGGGCAAAGGGGCACCCACTCAGGGCCTTAGGAAAGTTGAGTATGGGGGAATTCATGAACCCAAATGTTGAATGGGTTCAATACTGTAATGGGAAGTAGAAACAGACTACATACGGATTCACAAATTGTACATGGTGAAACAAAATTGGAATCTGGCTCAAAAAAAAAGGCCAAAGCATATTGATTGATTTTTGATAAAAAGATCAAAACTGGATTAACAATATCATACACCAATGATACATAACATATATACACAATGACTTCAATTCCATGTCTATGACAGTACTCCCTGGATAGAATATAGCTTTGCACAGGTGTCTTCTCCATTTAACTCTACTTCTGGTGGACAATATTTAGCACCATCAAATCCCAATGCTAGGGCCAAACTGAAAAATTATCTATGGGCCTGTTTTTAACCTAATAATTACATGTATCTGGCATTGGGATTTCAAAGAGGATTTAATTAAATGACTCTTCATAGAGATAATTTGGGGGACCCCAAGGGGTGCTAAAACTCCCAGAGATTAGCAAAAGTAGAAAACTATTTTGACTCAGGCCTGAAGAAGTGAGATTAGGAAAAAAAAAAAAAAAAATCCTGGGGAGAGTTGAAACTGAGGAATTTGAACCATCTAAGTATTCTAGAAGTTCATGATTCCTAGGAGAACTAAACACTGAGCCATGGAGAGAGCTAGGAAGTTAACACTTTGACTTGTTTTGGTCCCAAAGTCCTTTTGGAGGCCCCTGCTGGCAAACCCAATCAGAACTCAGATAGGATAGAGATTATGGTGATGTAATGGGTCTGTGAAACCTTGGGGGCCGGAGCCTGGCAAAGAAGGTTGAGAACAGCTATGAGTGAGGACAAGTGAAAGAGGATGTAAAAAACCTGCCACATTCGAAGGCCCTTTGGTCTATCAGTTCTGACTTTTCTCCTTTGGATGAATTACATTATTGCCTCCAATCATCACCTATTTATCCAAACCAAGGTATTAGAAATGAAATATTTTACACATCATTCTAATGAATCCTTAGGTTGTTTTTAATATTTGTTTTTTAGCAACACAAACAACAAATTTGTAAGATCTAACACTATGTACCAACATGCATTATGATCTCCCTTTATTTCACCAAGAAGGAAGCTCAAAAAAGTTATAGAACTGAGGACTGTTCACTTCCCTACAGAGAAATCACTGAGATCTGATGCTAAGGTTATGGAATTTGCCATCTGCTAAGATACCTTGATGCTTCCATTAAATTTGATAAATGCCATGGGACCAATTATATTCTGCATTTGCTTCCATCCTTAATGTGTCCCAGGCTCTGTTTTGGGGTCTTGGGAGGGATATAGTGGCAAATAAGATACCATAGAATTAGAAAGTTTAATCCTATTAGTTTCTGTCTAAAAGTGCCTACAGTTGACATATTGTTAGTGTACCATGATGATATTTTGCCTGTTTTTGTAATATTGGAAAGACTAGAGTTTATTAATTTGCTTCAGTAATTTTCTCTCTCTTCTATATTTTTAGATCCTTCTCTGATTCATTTTAACTACTCTTTCTCTCTCTTTTTTTTTTCTTTCATCCCATCTGACTTCCTGCAGTTATGAGAGACAGGATTTTCAGAGAAAGCACTGCCCAACACAAGCTCAGGTATGATGTTTCCTAACACAGGGGACTTGAAGTATTCATTTTTCTCTTAGAGGCATTGGTCCTCTGGTTATAACACCACATAATGAATTATCAAGCATTTCTCAGAATCTGTATGGAAACAGATAAATTGCATACAAAATCTCCTTTAATTTGCTCCTACATGTGGACTTTATTTGTATATGTCAATTCTTTGTTTATATTACTGCTGTCATCAAAATGATTAATATGTCATGAAACTAACAAAGAGCAGATTATTATGAATTCTAACTTAGGTTAGCATTTAGTCTTGCTCTGGTCTGTTCAGGTCTATGTAATTCTCATTCATATTAAAATATGATAATCTGAGCATAAAATAAAATAAAAGTGGTTAAGTGAGGGGGGGTGAAATCCCTTGAAAAAGGAAAATAACATATCACATGGTGCATTCTAGACTAACCTTGAACAAGTTGTATGGAGACAAATAATAATGTTAGTGAGGCAGCAGATGAAGGGCTGTGGCTAAGCACTTAATATACTCCCACTCCATTAATCTTAAGTAGATCTCTGACAAGACAACATCCCTTTTCCCGTCTGGCTGGAACCATTTTCCCCTGTAAACATCTTTTTTTATTTCCATCACATTTTTCCTACACCCTTAACCAGTTGTAGCTTTGGTTTGGGTTTATTTTTAGAAACTATGGAGAAAGGTGCATTCCACTAAAGAAGTTTAGACATTTAGAGTCAGGAGGCAGTTTGGAAATCAACTAGATCAACTTCATTTTTCTCACCCATTAGGAGTCCACGGTCTGGCAACATAGAAATGGAAATATCTGTGATGATGAAATATTTTTTATATCTGCATTGTCCAATATAGTGGCCTCTAGCTGTGTGTAATTATTATATGTTTAAAATATAGTTATAGTGACTGAGGAACTTAATTTAAAATTTTTAACTTAATAGGCTGGAACAGCCACATCTGAATGTGGGCTATCATAAGGAAAGGGCAAGTCTAGAGAGTACCTGTGCTGTGCCCAGTGCCACAGAGCTTTGAAGTGAGAAAATTTGCCTGACTGCTCAGAGCTTCTGACTCAGGTTATAGAGTCTTATTGATGTACAGGTATTGGAGTATATCCACCAATGAAGCACAGGGCACATAATTAAAGTTTAAGAAGAGAAAAGCCAGCTACCTTGGCAATGACAAAGCAAAACAGGAGCTACCAGAAGCAGGCAATGGAAGAGCAAGATGAGTACACAAATATTATCTTCTTATAATGAGTATTCTATATATGGCACCCAAGTTAATGAAACAAAAACAAAACAAAAAAATGTTGGGTCTATTATTTAATTGAACAAAGACTGCTGAAATGGAGCTAAGATAGACATAGAACCGAATATTGGGCTGGGGGGGGGGGCAAGAAAAAAAGAATTGCTAAAAGAATGCTAAACTTATCTTGAACAAGAAGAAATACTTTCCTAAAATGTACAAATTAAAGAACAGTATAGGCATGTAGAGTCATAAAAACATCTATGAATAGAAAAGGTTAAAGCTCTTGTCTAAGTGCAGTGAAGCGGTGAGTGGGAAGAAATAGATAAACACAGAGGGAGTTAATACTTCTTTGCATTTTATTATTTTGGTCATGTTGGTGCTTTTCATTTTTTTTTCAGAAAATAAATAAGAGCAATTTCTATGAGTTTCATGGGCTTGAAATTAAAGCAGAAAATAAGTTTATCAGAAATAATTTTTTAAATGGAGAGTTTCTCAGAAATAACACTTAAGGATCAATTTAGTCCATCACTGCTCCCCATGTAGTTTGCAATACTTACCAAAGTATTTGCCCACAGATTCATTTGTATTTGTCTAATATATAAACCCAGTAATTTTTTCTGGCAATCTAGTTTTTTTTTTTTTTTTTTTTTTCTTGCATTGAGTTAGATCTTCTAAGTAATTATTCAATGCAATCAGCATAAGAAAAATCAGCCTGGATATTATACAAATTTAACACAGATCATAACACACTGAAGTCAAAGAGCAAAAAACATAAATGCAGAACTGGCATTGCCTACTAGGATACCCAAATGGCAGTGTATTCGTGTATATTGTCCAGGCTGGCTATTTGTCACACATGCTGAAATGAATGGATAGAGCCAAGTAGAAACTCATTTGTCAGAATTAGAGAAAACAAGGCAAACTGCTGAGGCAATTAGACCTTTTTGAAGTAGTGTTGAAAATCATAGACACTGGGCTGCAGATAAGGGTTGAAGATGGGCAGTTGACATGCTGCAGAGCTATAGCACAGATAACTGAAATGCCAGACTTGGTGTAGCAAGTCCACAGATCCTCAGAGATTCTTGGACTGACAAAAACAAAGGAAAAACTGAGTCCACCTCACCAGTGCACATATGGTTTCCCAGCACAATCATATCGGTTAAGTCCATCTCTGTCTGATCTGTAGGACCTCAGTCTCTGAGATTTTATTTGAGAAGGGATAAATGGGGTATAAATGGAGTACCATAATCCCCTGGACCAAAGTCAAGTAAGACTCTAAAGTGCAAAGCAGAATTTTTCTTCACATGCTTCTTATACTTAGCTTTACCATCTCCATTTTCAAGTCTTCTTCCCTAAAATTACTCCTGAGTCATTTCATCTTCTTGAATAAAATCCATACATTAAGCCTCCTTAACAGCCATTATACCTCTGTGGTCTAAAATGGTTGAAGAATTCTCTCTATCCAGGCTTTGCCAACACAAAGGAAACACACCTGCTCTTAGAAATCAATTCTGGGAGCAGTCTAGTCCATAGTCACTCTACATCTGATTAGTCTAGAGGACAGAGATGCCCATCTCCATATTTCATCTGTTATATCCAAATTGACTGCGGGTTTCCAATCTCACCAAACCAGTTGCAACACATTCACCAACCAGACATTGTTCTGGGTCTCTAACATCAAATATTTACCAAAAATTCCCAAGAAAACTGTAGCTATCCTTACATTGTTGGTGGAGGGAACAGGTTCAAACCTCCTCACTCTCTTTAGTTTTGTAGAGCTTTTCTAACAACTGTGGCTTTTCCTTCCAGAAATCCTCTCAATCTTATTCCAGGTCCATTGCTCTTGGATGATGCCAAGAATTATAGCAGGTATTCTAACTTCTTCCAAACTGATGGTAGATAATTTCCCATCTGCTATCTCAGTCTCTTTTGGGTTCCATAACAAAATACCATAGACTGGATGACTTATGCAACTAAGATTCATTTTCTCACAGTTTAGAGGCTGGGAAGTGCAATCTCAAGTTGCCAAGAGATTATGTTTCTGGTGAGGATGTTCTCCCTGGCTTGTAGATGACCACCATCACATGGCCTCTCCTCAGTGCATGCACACTGAAGGAAAGAAAGGCATCTCTCTATCTTTACTATATGACCACCAATCCCATCATGAGGACTCTACCTTCCTGTCCTAATCAAATCCCAACTACTGCCGGGCGCGGTGGTGCACCCCTGTAATCCCAGCACTTTGGGAGGCTGAGGCAGGATGACCATGAGTTCAAAGCCAGCCTCAGCAATGGCGAGGCACTTAGCAACTTAGTGAGGCCTTGTCTTTAAATAAAATACAAAAAAGGGCTGGGGATGTGACCCAGTGGTGGTCGAGTGCCCCTGAGTTCAATCCCCGGTACCACAAAAAAAAAAAAAAAAAAAAAAAAAAAAAAAAAAAAAAAGCTACTTTGTAAAGGACCCATCTCTAAATACCATAACCTTGAAGTTGAAGACTTTAGCCCTATGAATTTGAGAGGAAAACATAAATATTCAGTGGACAATTCAGCTGCTTTCTTTTCTAGCAGTGAACCTGTCAAACCAGAAAAGTTTGGGGCTTCCGAAATACAATGATGAGGCAGATGTAGGATAGATGTTTCCATTGGGAAAAGAAAGACGAGAAAGAGTGAGAGAAGAAGAGGGAGGAAAGAAAGAAAGAGGATGTCACCGCCTGAAGCAATTGCCGCTTGGAGCAACAAAGCCGCGGGAATAAGTTCAGAGGCAGACTGGGAACGAACAGGCTTTTTATTCTGCTAGCTTCTCTCTCTGGCTCCGACAACACCCCAACACGCAATTCACACTCCTCCAACCACCACAAAATGGCACCGTCCCAATCCACAATCTCCCGGGCCAAGTCTTGGGAGATCATGCGAATGGCGCCAACCCAATCCACAATGTCCCGGGCTGAGTGTCACGGGACCATGCAAATGGCGCCGACCCGATCCACAATGTCCCGGGCCAAGTCTCACGAGACCATGGAAGGTGGTAATGCTTATGGCTCACAGCTAAGTGCAATCTTAGCTATCTCCTTTAATTAGGGCTCCTGCAAGAGGAAGGAAAAAGAAAGAGAGAGAGGAGAGAGAGGGAGGGGGTAGAGAAAGAAAGTAAAGAAGAATGGGAGGGAGGGAAGCAGGGAGATGTATTAAGTAAGGTGAATACCTAAGCAAGGCAAATTTCATCAGATCTTAGATAATAATCTAAGATAATAATCCTTTCTGGTTTGAAGTTCTGCCCTCTGCTTCTGCCCCAGGGCGGATTTTGCACTGTGTAGACCCAACTTACTTGGAAGTTGGATTCTCAAAGTTCTGCTGGGTGGAGCTCTGACATTAAAGGTTTGGGTTGCATTACCCCCCAAAGTCCTGGTGGCCCCCTCAATTTTATGTAGGAAAAGTTTTTACTAGGATAATTCCATTTCTGTTGTAACTCATTAAGTTCATGAGTGACACCGATGATTTTTCTGTTAATCAATTTTTTTTCCCAGCAACATCCTTATTGTTCTTTTTGGAACAACCTATTTCATATTTTGCAATATAGATAGGCTGAGAATTTTCTATATTTCTAAGTTCTGGTTCCTTTTCACTTAACAACTCTGTTCACCTTTCCTTTTACATTTTGCTATAAGGAGTAAGGAGGTGCTAAGCTGTAGTTTCAACATTTTGCTTAGCAATCTCTTCTGTTAAATACCCAATTTCATTACTCACAAGCACCACCTTCCACAAAACAGTGCAACACATTTTAAAGAAGTAATGTTTCCTCCAGTTCCAAATAAAATATTCATCATTTCCATCTGAGTCAGTCCTTAACAGAATTGCCCTTGAGATCTATAGTTCTATCATTCACCTCAAATTTCTTCCAGCCTGTACCGATACTCAGTTCTGAAGCTGTTTCCACATTTTTAAGTATTTGTTACAGCAGCACCTTGCTTCTTTATATTAAACATCTTAGTCTTCCCAGCATGCCATAACTAAATGACATAGACTTAGTAGTTTAAACAACAGAAATTCATTTTATCACATTTCTGGTGGCTGGAAAGCACATGCAAATTAGGTGTTGGTGAATTCGGTTTCCAGTGGGGCCTTTCTGCCTTGAAGGCAGTCACCTTCTCACTATATTCTCACGTGATCTTTCCTGGATGAATGTATGTAGAAGGAGATCTCTCTCTCTCTCTCTCTCTCTCTCTCTCCCTCTTCCTCTTCCCATAAAGCCACCACTAATTTCATCATGAGGACCTTACTGTCATGACCTAACATAATCTTAACTAAGTCTTAGAGCTTGTGTTTCCAAATATGATCATGTTGAGGTTTAGGGTTTTAATACACGACTATGGGAATGAGAAGAAGATGCAAACGTTCAGTGAATAATATACATGTAAAATGAACTCAAATGTACTCTGTTCCTTGCTCATAGAACCGGCTTCCTGAAGAGGGCATTTTTTCCTTGATTTATTATCTAGCCCTCTGAGGAGGCTAATACATCCACCTTGATAGGCTTTCCTCCAGCCCCTCTTAGTGTGAGTGTTTGACCTTGGATTGCACCATCCATAGGAGCTGTGGCATGCATTGTGGTCCACACAACATGATTTATGAGTGTAATCATGCTGGTACCTTCTCTAGAGTGTCTTCCACCTCGAAATCCAGCATGCATATTTTGTCTTCCGTTTCAATGACATCTGTTGGCCAGTGTAGTGGTTTTCTTGGTTCACTGACAAGTACTACAGGGCCAGACAGAACTCAAGTGTATTTGACAGGTGCATGGCACTGCTGATAAAATGGTCCTGACAATGAAGTGGTCCTGGAGACAGCCAACTTCAGATTTCCTATTTTATCATCTCTGTTTAATGTAGTCTCTTGTGCTCTGTGTGGTTTGCTTAACGTCTACCATTCTGTCTTTAGTGATTTGACAATTTAAAGGTTAACTTGACCCAGGAACAAAGCAATCTGACAGTCTAAATTCTTTTATGCCACCTCAGGTTTTTTCTGAGTTGAAGCTGGAGGAAATTCAACGTTGAATTGTTTCTATAATTGTTGATGTGTTGAAGAACTGTGGTGTACATATTCAAAATTAGGTGAAAGAGGCTTCCAGCTGGCTAGTACTTCAATAGAAAAATCCACAGCTCAAGTTATGGCCCCATGACAAAAATAGATCCCATGCCTCTTTGATGACTAAAAAGAAATACCAGAGAGGAGTGATTTCTTAAAGATTTAGGTATGTAGGAAACAGAAGATGGAGGGAGAAAAAAATGATTGTAAAAATAGAAAGCAAATGTTTTTATACATAACCTTTTTCCTATTAATATTAGAGAAGATAGAGAGACTTGTTTTTTTTCTTTTGATATTTAATCTGCTTCTCATATTACTAATGAATCAAGATTAGTTATTAGCTACTGGTTGTGGACACTTCACCTTTGTTTTTAACATCAGCAAATTTGTGGTATGCTGAGATGGATTTGAAAGGACATATACAGTTTATGAGTTCTTACGGGGAGGTTTTCAAACACAGGATTAACTTGGAGTCAAGAAACTTTTGTTCTATTCTATCCCTTTATATATAAATCACTTAATCTCTCAGGACCTTCACATATACAAATTAATAGGTCTGGCTAAATAATACCTAAGGACTTGTATAAATTCTATTAGAAGTATTCTGTTCTATTGTGTTCTATTGTATTCTTTCGTGTTCTTAAAGTTGACTGTAGATGGGAAAATCATGTCATTTATCACCCAAACCAGTACACACTCTTGATAGCCTCCAAAGTCATAATAAAATATAGCTTTGTAGAACAGTTGACCTTTTAAATGTTTGGAAGATCACAAAGAGAGATGGGATGCAATTCTAATACATTTTCTTGTGGATTTCGGAAATAAAAAGTTTTGTTGTGTTTATAGAGTGTTTAGAGAGAAACTTTTATTTACATGTACATGAGCACATCTGACAGTTTAGCAAGCTGGACCTGGAGGTGGCATTGGGGGCTATTTTGCTAAGAATTCATCTTAGTCTGTTGCTCTTTCCCATGTACCCAGGGTGTAGGGAGACTCTGCTTAGGGCTCCCCCAGCACAAGTGTAAAACTTATCACAGTAGCCACTGAACTGTCTTTTAATGATATCCTGGCCTCTTTCCTCCATAAATATTGAGGACAGAATGTGGCTATTTGCCTTTCTTGCTCCAGTGTACAGATTGAAGGGCTGAGATAAGAAAAGCACCCATGTAAGAGCAGACTCAGCACCTGCATCAACCTGAGAGAGAATTCCTCCTCAAATTTTGCATTCTAGGTGTCCTTCTTGCCCCACCCTAATCCAGGCTCTGATGGGAAGAGTGCTTGGCACAGACCAGACCTCTAAGTAGTGCCAGTGACATGAAGGATTTGGGGGTCAGGCTTTGTTTTAAAATGCAGGTTTGATTACTATTTGGGTACCACGAGACCAACAGATCAGAAGACAATTGTTATCCAAGTTAACTTGCTACTCACAATTCTCATGAGGACAGGGAATGCTGTGCCACACAGATGCTACATGGGGAAGGATATGAGATAGGAGCAGTGTGGGCCAAAGGCTGAATTGTGGCTTCTACAGAAAGAAGTGGGTGAGGCAGGATAGAAAGGCTTAGTAATAACTAGACTGGGTAATTTCAGTTGGTTCAGGGGCTATAGGGCTGTTTCTAGTTAACTGGTCCCTGGCCTTGGGATATTAGGACAGGCAGGGGGCAGCTCTGAGAAAGCCTGGTAAAGAAGATAGTTGAGTTATGGGATCTGAATTGGTTGGTTTGCATATGAGAGGTACACTGGTAGATCAGTTCTTTACTCTCTCTAGGAATTGACTAGCCCTGAGAAGGCAAGCCCTAAGGTGTCAGCAAGTTCCGCAGATGTCAAAGCATCAGAATAAAAAGAACATGTATAATACAGACTCTCCTGAGTTTGAATTTGTGCTGTCATATATGAGCCTCATGACCTTAGGCACAACAGCCTCTCTCATAATGAAATAACCGTACCATGTTGCTGTGTGGATTGAAGCCAAGCACCTAGTATACAGTAGGTGCTCATTAGCAGACAGCTGTTAATGGTTGAAGTATGCAGAGTATCCATAACATGGATAATACCTGTTGCACACTTATTCATGTATGGCTAGACAAAGCTCATGAAATCCATCTCTCAATTTATGTAGAGGGAGGACTTCATGATTGTTTTGAAACTGATTTCCACTTTTGGGCATTTCTTTGAATAATCCTGCAAAATAGACTAGCTGCTTCAGGAAACTTGGATCTCCCTTGAGGCTTCCAAAACTCCTTGCTTTGAACAAGACTGGAAAAAACAAACAAACAAACAACAACAACAACAACCAAAAACCCACAAGAACTTCTTTCCCTGAGGATGATGGTGCCACAGACTTTACAGAAGAATTCAGGAGATATAGGGGACTATGTATGTGTATTCCCAAGAAACTTTCTGGAACTTTCCAAAGCTTCAAAGAAAAGTTCATTTTGACTGCCTTGCAAGTTTCAGAAGAAACTCTCTAGGCTTGTAGAGTGACAGCAGCAGCTTTTTCCATCAGGCAGAAAATTTTAATTAGCATTAGATTAAAGAGAGGCCCTAAATATGACATGTGGACAAAAGCTAAGCTTTGTCATTGAGCATCAGTGTCCTCTGGTCAATGCTTAAGGATTGTGTATGACATAGAACTATTAACTTCTGATCTCTCTCCCATACTGGGAGAAACATCAGTGGATTCACACAGAGAGAAATCACAAATGATGTGTTGTGTGAGCTGCAAAGAAGAGTTAGTGTGTTTGCGGCAGAGACAAACATAGCAGCTTTCTCCAGGGACTTTCTGCTATTCTCATGCTGTCATTCAGTGTAAAATAGGATCCTGATCAGGCGTCCTATGACAGTGAGAAGCTTTCCCCTGGGCCTCCTTCAGGGGTTGGAGTGGGTCTTTGCCAGGCAATGTTAGAGGCTGACACTGCTTAAACTAAGCCCAAATGTGTAAGAGATGGGAGTGCAGGCAGCATAAACATGCTCTCAATATCTCTCATTATAACAGTGGGAACATTTCTTGAGAATTTTCCGTTTCATTCCTTCTTGGACTAAGAAGCATTAATGTACTTTTGAATAATTACAGCAAGCTTAGGTATCATTGTGTCCCAGATACTCAAAAGCAACATTATTAAGCACTAAGTGATCTTTTTAATTTTAAAATTATTTTCATGTATTTTTAAAAAGAGACTGCTAAGGTAGCATTTAACATAACTCCTGCATCGTGGAATGTGTTGACAAAATATACAATAGGCAATAGCACTGACCTTTAGAGAATTACTTCCCTTATGAAATAATTCATAACCTGTAGAAAATATGAGGTTTCTTCATGTTTCTCTTTAATATTGTACTTTGTCACTGTTTCTTTTTTTTATTTATTTGTTCAAATCAGTTATACATGACAGCAGAATATTCTTTGATTCATTGTACACAAATGGAGCTCAATTTTTCACTTCTCTGGATGTACACAAAGTAGGGACACACCATTTGTGCAATCACGCATGTACCTAGGGTAATGATGTCCATCTCATTCCATTATCTTTTCTACCCCCATGTCCCCCTTTCCCTCCCTCCCCTTTGCTAAGTCCAATGTTCCTCCAACTCATCCCATGCCCCACACTTATGGACTAGCATCCACTAATCAGAGGAAACATTTGGCCTTTGATCTTTTGGGATTGGCTTACTTTGCTAAGCATGATATTCTCCAACTTCATCCATTTACCTGAAAATTCCACAATTTTATTCTCTTTTATTGCTAAGTAATATTCCATTGTGTATATATGCCACAGTCTCTTTATCCATTCATCTATTGAAGGGCATCTAGGTTGGTTCCACTGTTTGGCTATTGTGAATTGTGCTGCTATAAACATTGATGTGGCTGCATCACTGTAGTAAGCTGTTTTTTATAAATCCTTTGGGTATAGACCAAGGAGTTGGATAGCTGGGTCAAATGGTGGTTCCATTCCAAGTTTTTTAAGGAATCACCATACTGCTTTCCAGATTGATTGCACCAATTTGCAGACCCACCAGCAAAGTATGAGTGTGCCTTTTCCTTCTCTGTTTCTTTTTATTGAAGTAAGTAGATCACTCCATAGCTAAGCTTCCAGAAACAGCTGCATATTTTCTAAACAGCTTCTGATGGTTAGACTGAGATAGGATACAGAGCCGTGCCCACTATGGACACGATTAACCTGGTATTGCTCAGGGAAAGTTCTTAGTTAAGGTGAAGAAGAAAGAGTAGGAGGAGGTAAAATGATAACACTTCTTGTTTAAGTATTTACAGTATTGCCAGGTGTCTTGCTATGCTTTCTAGGTATTTTCACAATCTTCATATTGGCTCTGTGAAGCAGGTGTTAGAAACTCTATTTTATAGGTGAGGACACTGGATCACAGAGAAGTTAAGCAAATTATCCAACTATTGAGTCACCAAGAAATTGAACCTAGTTCTGAAGAAACTGTTCATTTATTTTCCTTTACCAGGTTATACACATCAATAGTTATTAAAATCAGTGGCACTAAAGGACTGAGAAAACTGCCTCCCCTCCCTTCCATCCTGTTCTACACAGGAATACATTTTTAACAGTTTTTATTAAACTTCCTCTTATTGTATACATGAATTTACTTTACTACACACCTAACCATTGCCAATCCCTCTCCCTCCTCTAAATCATATTTTTAATGTGGTTATTTCTATATAAATGATGTCTTCTACCAGAGTGATTCTTTTTTAATGCATTTTACATTTTCTTGGATTTAGCATTTGATTATTCATTCATTTAGTGATGTACCTCCTACAAGCTTGTTCTCAAATGTTCTGGTAAATCTGTCAAAACCCAAAATTCATCAAGTGGCCTAGAGGTTACATCTCCCTCCTCAGAGGTTACCCCCTTTAGTTTTGGTCCAAGAGAGACTGTTTTCCTTTAGGCCTGTTCTGTAACTATCATCTGAAGACTTCCCTTTGCCACAGAGTCCCCTCCTTTCTGCATCTATTTCTTTATCCTTCTATGTCTACTCACCTGAATGCAGTAGTCCACATCCTCCAGTAATTTCTTTTAAGAAGATATGAAAATAAAGGGCACTGAGTTGTAGGTGTTCCTTCTTTATTTTAGGTATTAGCATGTTAGTAACTATAAAATTCACAAACATCTTCCCTCCTTCCTGTAGTTGCCTTTTCACTCTAATGGTTGTTGTGAGCTTTGCTGTGCAGAAACTTTAGAGTTTGGTGTAGTCTCACATGTTTATCTTTGGGTTTGCAACTTGTGGAATTATTGCCAAGTACAGGATCATGAAGTGCCCCCCCCCACATATTTTCTTTAGAAAGGTAGTTGATGTAAGATTTCAACATTTAGGAAATTCTTTTTTTTTAATTAATACTTTTAAAGGTAGCATTTTACTCCTGTAAGTTCTCCTCATACCTTTCATGGGATAGAGTAGTTCTTATTTTCAATTTATTTTCACTTATCTAATTCATGCTCACTGCAGTTTCCTTATTTCTTTTAGTTCCTGGTTTGGGGTTTGTTTTGGTGTCTGTTTTTTATATTGAAATTTTTATTTAACTGTGCTCTTTACCTGTATGTCCATTTTGTTTTTCATGAAGGTGGAGCAGAATTGTTCAGTGAAAGCTGTGTGTGGGCACATGACTTATGATCTTTGGGGCTTCACTGTAAAATGATTAGGAAAAGAAGGAACTTTTAAAGGGGAAGTCAACAGTAAGTATTACTGTCTGGGATGTTTTCTAGGGGCTATTTTGTATTTGTAGAGACTAATCTTCTCTTTAGATGGGGCATGGGTTCGTGATGACATCAATTTTTAGCTTGCCGATTCTGCAGTCCAGAATCACATTGTTCAGATCCCTCCAAGAATCCTCCAGTTCCCACATGTTTTCATGTGAGGCACCTTTTCTCAGCGGTGTCTCCCTTTGCAGGGACATTATTTATACTTTCTTCACTCTGCCAACTTTACTTCCATCCTTCCATTTGCTTTCTAACTTTCAAAAATGTCGTTGAAATTTCTTCGTCATTTTCTTTTCTCCTTTTCCTTTCAACCTTCTTGGAATATCATATCCTGTTAAATTCTATTGTTGTTTAACTAAAGTTTACTTCAAAAAGAGAAGATGAACACACATGGCTCGTCTACCATGTTTAATAGTAATCTTTGCTCTTTTTCACTGTGTTTTTAATGTGTGTGAGATATATATATATATATATATATATATATATATAGTGCTATACTATATTATATTTAGAATTTCGTGTTTCACTTATAACTGTAACATTTTATATTTCTTTGACTCTTTGCAGTTTAAGAAATACTATCTTATTTGATTTATATAGCAACCCTTGGTATAAGTCATAGGTATACTATTCATACCTCACAGATGGAGCAAACTTCACCCTGGGAGTTTAATTAACATTAAACTGATCTTGAATCACAAGGTCAAGTTCTTTTTGAAGGTTTCCCCTTGTAGACTTTTGCCTCCCAATCCTTTCTTCTCAAGTCTTATTTGTAATGACTTTATGAAATAAAAAAAATATGTATTATATGAAAGGAGAGCAAAGAAATAAATGAATTTCAGACATCATGTTTAAACAATCATCTAAAAGAATTTGTGCATATTCAAAATTAATATGGGGAAAATTTTATAATTTTAATGTGTTATACGATTTGCAATCACTATCACATTGAACAGTTGAGATTCAACTGAAGTAACAGAAAAATCTATACCGTTTTGATGTCTGTAGAAACATTTAGAAAAGCAAAAATATGCTAAATGGTGAGGGAGAAGTCCAAAACTGAGGAGATGCCATTTGCACATTTAGGAGCTTTTATAATTGATGTTAGGCAGTCCTGTTGTGCGGCTTGAACAAAACTGACAACCACGTGTACAGGGATTTATCTACCTCTGGATACAATTTAATGGAACTAATGAATATTTATTACAGTGTGACTTTCATTAAACAATACCCTGTACACCGGACACAAAATTCCTGTAAGCAACATGAACCATTTTCTGCAAAGGACCTTCTCTGACCACAGACCCTGCTGTGATTGCACTGACAACTCCATGTGCTGTGAACTGGAGGAATGAGAGGCAGAGAGGCTCTTGGCCTTTAGTAGCCTGGTAAACCTTCTGGTAGAACTGAATGAGGCATCTACTGCTTTCCTGGATCCTGAGACTGACATCCATCTCAAGGATGGGCTGGGCTGACACCTACCTCCCAGGCCCCCTTGCCGGGGGCTCAGGCTCTCTCAGCTGCACTTTCTGTGCAGAGGCCTGCTAGGCTGCAGAACTGAGTCTGTGGAGACGGCAGCCCTGACCATACTTTTCTAGCAATCTGTGAACATTCTTACCAGTCTTACTGGTTCTGAGACATTTGAATGATTCCTTTAGTCCTCAAAGTACATTCATCTTGCTGAATATTTAGTGAGCCAATCAGTCAATTGTCTGCTCCTTCTGAGGCTATGCTTAAATATCATTATTTCTGTAGAACTTTCATAAATGCAGAAAGACTTAACCCCTCATTCTCATTCTCTTAGTATGCTCTTTGTACACAGTTTGATACTAATTACACTGTGGTTTACACGATGATGATGATAATGGTGAGATATTAACAATGTTATTCCTAGGACTGTGTGTGCTTCAGAGACAACCTTAGGTGTGAAGCCTCTTCCTACCCTCCACTTAAAAAATGGCTTACCATCCCAGTTTCCTCATCCAGAAAATGGTGACAATAATACTCTTTCTTCCAAGTTATAATTAAGAATAATATATATATATACACACATGTATATATATATATGTATACACACATATATATTATCCTAAATTAAAGTTTTTTTTACTTTCTCACTTTCATATTATGTAAAAATTGCTTATTAATTTGGATTATACCTTTTCATTATATGTAATATCATGTTTTCTGTGAGATCCTCCTTTTTATTAAAGCATATCTTTATACCTACAGAACTTGACCAACTATATTTGTCCCTCTCTTCCATGAGTTTGCCCACCAGTAGGAAAATGGTGCTGTTTTACTAATACGTTTGTTTCTTTCTGCCATGGGCCCAGAGTTGGGCTGACTCATACCCATTTCCCTCTAAGCTCCTCTTCAGGTGAGATGACCATGTCAGTGTCATGACTTGTTTTGGCTGCAGGTTATGGTTGGTGATCATAGGATCTGGTTAGAGTCATCTAAACTTATAATTTTCACACTTACCAGCAAAGGTGAAGACTTGAGAATTTTTGCTTTATTCTGATAAACCCTGATGGCTTGGCACAGATGCTTTGTCCTGGGACAAAAGGGCTGGGTTGCAAGTCTCTACCCTTGGTACCCATGCATGCTTCCACCCACTTATAGCCATGATTACAATTTGTCCTGCGATTTACATTTATTATAATGCCTTCATAGGTACTGTCTGTCGCAATTAACACTACTGTCCTGGAGGTGGGTTAGGTACCCATTTTACACATGGGGTTGCTGAAGCTCAGATTCATATGGGAATATCCCAAGGTTGCCTGGCTGCATCTCAGGTTTTCTGACTCCCAAATGGGTGCACAAGTTCAATGTTCTCAGTGCTGCCATAGTGGTATGTGCTGCTGGCATCCGCCTTCATCTTCTCATTCTAATTCCACAATGCCAGACCTAAATAAGCTCACAACACATTTGAAGGATATGAGTCATTCTCCCTGGAGCAAAGATACCAGAAAAAAAAAAAAAATTCTTTCAGGCTAGCTTCATGGAGGTACTCCTGCACAACATCACCCCAGGGGCATGTTTTAGAAATATGAGGGAGGGTTATAGCCTGAAAACGGCCCATTTGAGATTGTTATACATCACTCTAGGGGAAGATCTCCCTCTACTCAATGCTTCTGGCCTTTTAGGAGAACATGTTTCCCCAATTACTCAAAGGCCAAGTCCTTTGAGAAAAATGTAGTTCTACACATACTGATTTATATTGATTCTTCCAACAAGTGGTGGAGAAGATTCATTTATCTGTTGAATGGCTGGGAATTTATGAGGACTCTCACATTTGACCAAACGGTGCCTTTTAACTATTGAGTTCTGGTTTTCTGTTATTTTCTCCTCATCTCTTTAAAAAAGGAATTTATTGTCAACTAGGGCTGTTTGTCCCTTTTTAAATATAAATACATTTTATTAATGGCAAAATAAAGTATAGGGTCCAGAAATGATATCTTGGGCTGATATTCAGTAGAAAACCCAGGTCCTGCCAGGAGTTGAGAGTTAGAAAGAATGCCCAGCCCAGGCTTGCAACCTGAGGCAGGGTACCAGCAAAGCAAACTTGAGGCCCTTCTAAGAGTCAGGGCATGTGTGAATTTCTGTCTCTGTGTTGGTATCTGGAGAGATATATCAAGTCAGAGTCTAATGTGACTGCTGGTGTTTGAAGCCTGTATCCACAGGCACAACAAGTGTGTGAGGCCTGAGTGAAGGGGGCAAGGGAATGTCTAACAGCCTGGACCAGAGGCTAGCTACAGTTAAGACCATGCTTGTGAAAAAGACTGTTGGCTTAACACCCCAGCTGGCATTCTGGATTCACAGTGGATTGGGGGTTTTTTACCAATCTAAGAAAACCCCAGTCCCCAAGCCAGAGGCTTTTGCCAAGTAGATTTCTCAAAGATGTTTTTATTCATTTTGCTCCAGATAACCTTGGTGATATTATGTGTATGAGAAATCATGACATGCATTCCAAACATGGCAACCTTTACATGACCAATAAATATGCCTGCTTGTCCGAGGCCGAAATTGGTTTCCGTGGATGTAATTGAAGTTGTTTTGTGTTTTTGATTTTTTTCATCACTTGTTCTTTTCAGCATGACCAGCACTTATAGGTAGTTTTAGTTGTATATAACTTCAGGCCCTTTAAGGGAGAAAAATGAGAAATAATTCAATTTGACTCTTGCTGCATAAATGAGACCTGGACCTTTGGGAATGTGTTAAGCAGTAATAACAGAAATCACTTGTTTCCTAAAAAGGCATTGTCTGGAACAACAACAACAACAACAATAAAAACAATTTTAATGGAAGCCTGGGTGACTTTAAAAATGAGCTATGGGGGTTGAAAAGGGTTTTGCTCCCTGTAGTTTGTATGAACAGTAGAATACAAAAATTTGCTTTTAATAATTCTTTCAAAATGTGTCTGCTTTCTAACTGGTCTCTTCACAAAGATGCATCAGGAGCAGAGCCCTTTGTTGCCTGATTTATGAGCACCCAAATTCTGACAAGCACACTTCCATCATACCCTGCTAGCAATTCCCAGAGAACATTTACTGGGCATAAAACAAGGAGCTAAAATGTGATTTTATGAATGAATCATAAAACATTTTGCTTTTGCTACTCATCTCCCAGGAACCACATTTCCTTCCCCACTGCCTCATTCCCTATCAATAATGGGACCACTCACATATACTAACTCATTGTCTTAGATTGATATTGTAAGAGGCTAAGACTTTTACTGAATTCTTTACTAAAAGCCCTCTCGCTTCTGAGAAGCAAAGACATATCCCATTGCTTTGGCTCAAGAAGGAAGGAGGAGGTTGACCATAGAGTCTCATCTTCTCGCTCAGGTCATCCACTTCTTGGTCTTGTGGCTGATAGTACTGGCTTCATTGTTTTGTCCTCCCAAAGTCCAGGTGCTAAGTAAGGTAGGTTCTCTCATGTATCTTCACCAATTAAATCATTTTTATAATGTGAGTTATTCTTCCATAGATAGCTGCATTTGTTTCCACTGATCTTTCCAGAATTTTGGTGCTTATCCAAGACCAACTTTATTATCTTTTTTCAGAAACTTCTATGTTGTAAATTTTCCTGTTCAGAAGAGTAAATATTG
Source organism: Tamias sibiricus (assembly GCA_025594165.1). Classification (NCBI taxonomy): domain Eukaryota; kingdom Metazoa; phylum Chordata; class Mammalia; order Rodentia; family Sciuridae; genus Tamias; species Tamias sibiricus. Next base: position 29,957,417 of record CM046673.1, on the reverse strand, counting down.
AATATAATCGCTACTTTTCCATGTAATCCCAAGTACATATTTTGGGAGAAGGTGAGGGCAGGTGTTGCATAGCTGTAAATGTGGGAATTTGGATTCCTCAAATAATCTGTTATTATACCAGCCAGAGTGCTGTTTTTTCCTAGTAACATCACCAACTCTTGGATGTCAGAATAGTCCCCAAGCCCAGGACTAGGAGGACTTGACAGAGGACTGGGATCTCTGAGAGGAACCAAGTAAAGGTAAAGGAAATGATAAATATTTTGCTATCATGTTGATTTCAACACCTGCAAAGGCAGTGTTTCTCAACTTAAAAGCACACATAAATCGCCTGAAGATTTTGTTAACATGTATATTCTGATTCAGTTTCTAGGTGGTTCTGATGCTGATGGTCTAGTGCTTTTGCTTAAAATATCAAGGTCTAAGTCTGCATTATTCTGAATGGCAGCCACCAGTCACATGGAGTTATTATTATAGTCTTGAAAATTTAACTAGTCCAGATTCAAATGCTTTGTAAATATAAAATAACCACAGGGTTTCAGAACCTTAATGCCAAAGGGATGAATATACAATTCCTCATTAATAATTTTATACTGATTACATGTTGATAATAGCTTGGATATACTGACCTAAATAGAACATACTGTGAAATTGATTTCACTGTTTCTTTTTAATCTTTTAAGTAGTAATAAAGAATTTTAAGTGACATATTTGGCTCATATTATATTTCTTTTGGATAGTGCATTGCTCTGATATTCTTTTTCACGGATTTCATTGGCTGTACACAGCACTTAGCATATCCTACCTCAGTGGTTTTCAAGCTTTACTGTGTATCAGTCCTTTGCTTCGTAGAACATACTGCTGGTCTACCCCAGATTGTGATTTAGTAGTGCTGAATAGAATCCCAGACTTGCGCTTCTTAACAAGTTCCCAAGTGATACTTGCTGTTGCATGGATCACACTTAGAGTAGCAAGACTCGAACACTTTTTGCACTCTTGTATATCTCAGCATATTTTGTTCCTATATTTTCCAGTACAGTCTGTGAACATATCTTCCTTCCCTCCTACTCACATCAATGTCCATTCAACCTGTGATATTGTAAAGTCCTTGAAGTAAAGGTTGTGCCACTTCATCTTGGTTTCTCCTAAACACCTACTTCAATATTTAATTGGCTTGTTAATTAAAGTAAATTGGATTTTATGGCATTAATCATCTTTCTTTCTATATATATTCCCTTAAATTTTATGGCACTAATCATCTTTCTTTCTATATATATATTCCCCTACTAGAAGCTCTGACAAGCACAAAATATTAAATCAAGAATGAAAGAAAATAGGGATAAAGGTAATCTGTTGATTGATCTATTGATTTACTAATTATTAAGTAAATTAAATAGCTTGGTTCCTGTTTATTTTCATCAATTTAACTCAATGTATGTTTTTAAGAACTTGAAGTTCTATAATTAGGGCAACGAATTTGCCCAATTTCACCACTGCAAGGTCAAGAAAACACTATGTCTTATACTTAGGGAACTACACCTAGATGTCATAGGGGGCCAGAAGTAGGAGACAAGCTAGCCTTTAAAAGGTGCCTATGAAAGCCTTGATATTCAGAGAACCCTCCTTAGATCAGAAGCGATAGTGTCACCTGGGAGTTTGTTACAAATGCAGAATCTCAGGCTCAAACCCTGAACGTCTGAACAATAATCTGCACTTTAACAGGAACTCTAGGCAAATGCTAAGCACATTAAAATTTGAGAAATACTAGTTTGAAAAAGATCAGGGTAGAATCAGCTATGACTCTGGGCTTCCTTTCCTACTTTCTTGGAGAGAAATATGGGTGTCTGGTCTACCCCAAGTCAGATGGCAACATGCAGGCAGATGCCCCACACAGATGGAATACATTGCATTGGGATATGCAGACCACAGAAGGGTTCTGCCAACCTGCAACAGCCTTGTTCACAACAGGAGTGAATCTCTCACAGATTCATGGTTAGGAGAATTAAAAGAAAAAGAGCCTCTCAATATGACAGTGAGGCTGCGGCAGTCAACCAGCAGGATGCTCCTGCTCCTTGACAGCATGAAAGGAACCCAGTTTTACTAGCCTACCTGTCTGGGAGCCACCTGTCACAGAAGAGTGGGAAGCACATGCAGTGCCAAGATTTGGGCAAAACTGCATCACCTCTTTCCAAAATCATGGGTATGTGATAAGTGAGGTGTGGGACTGAGGTCGCAGGATGCTGCCACCGTATGAACACATACCCTGATTCATCTTCTTTGTAATATGTGGAAAGTGAGGAAACTCCAACAGGTTGAAACCCTTGTTATGCTGAAAGGAGCTGTAATGGTGGCACTAGCTTGTGAGTTAATATAGGTGACATAATACACTCTTTGAGTGTTGGTGGTGTGGAGAAAATCTTTTAGGTAAAATGCATACTTCCTAAATATTGATCATAATGACCCTGGATTCCTTTTAAAGGCCAGGATAACATATCCCAGTCAAAGGAGTCATTCTTTAGTTGACTCTTTCAGAAATTGTTAAAGGGGCACATAGTCTTCCCTTCTGTAAGTTCTTTTATGCTTTAACATGCATATTTTCCATGTATTCAAGAATTCCTTTGATAAACATTAATGGAGCAATGAATATTTAGGCACCATTCTTAGGGTTATGAAAATACATATGGCATGCAAAATCCTTGACTTTGATGCTATACATGTTCAGAGAGGGTGAAGGGCATATCACCAGACTACACAGTGCTGTCAGTGCTAGACAGAGGTAAGCATGCTACCTAATGTGGGCAAGGGCATAACAGAAATGATGATGATGATGATGATGATGATGATGATGATACTGGTAGTATTATCACCTAAGTCTAATGTTCATTACATGTCAGGAACTTTTAAAGTATTATGTATAAATCAACTCAGTTATTATTACTATTATCAGTAACTGGGGATTGAACCCAGGGGAAATTAAACACTGAGCCACATCCCCAGTCTTTTAAAACTTTTTTTTGTTTTGTTTTGAGATAGGTTCTCACTAAGTTGCTTAGGGCCTTGCTAAATTGCTGAGGCTTGCTTTGAAATTATGATACTTCTACCTTAGCCTCCCAAGCAGTTGGTATTATAGGTATACACCACCGCTCCTGGCTTAACGCAGTTATTTTCTTTACCATAATGCTATAAGGTAGATATTATTACTATTCACATTTTGTAGATAAAAATACAGAAAGATTAAGTCGTTTATACAAAGTTCCACACTACAAGTGACAGAGATAAAAAAAAAAACCTTCAGAAATTAGGCAATTCTGCTTGGAAACAAGATACTAAAGCTGAATGATATGAAATTAAATGCACGAAATTACACTAAAAATGAAAATTTATTAAAGAACTACTATTTCCAGAAATTGTGCTAGTTCTGGAAAGGTACAGGATAAGTAAGATATTGCCTCTGTTATCAAGAATTCGAAGTACACAAGAAATAATCACTCATAGACGTATAGCGCCATAACCTGTGCCAAGTTTGCTGGTTCTGGCAAGGAACTGAGGGAGTGAAAAGAAAGGAATGGTTGACTTGATCTGGATGTGGAGAACAAAGACTTTAAAAGGGGTGATGTGTCAGCTCGGCTTTGATTTATGAGAAAGCATTTTCCAGTTAACCAGGAGTAAAGGCATTTCAGGTAGAGGAAGCAGCAGATACAAAGGACAAGGACATTAAAGAGCAAGATAAGGGAGATTCCTTTATACAACTCATCTGAACATCTTCTCATTAAAAGAAGCTGAGACACCCAATATGAAGAGCAAACCCCATGAGGAAATAGTCCCTGGACTCTGCATGGAAAGTAACCATTCCTCCTCTTTATTCCCAGCAGGGGCATATTCCTCCTGTATATGCCAGCAAGGGTGCTAAGGCAGAAGTCTACAGACTGCACACGGAATATAATTCCTCCTTTTTTAAACTCCTGCCCCTAGTAAAGTGGTGTTAAAATATCATGAAAGCATAAATATGGAGGAAAAGAGAGAATAGGAGAGAGAGAGAGAGAGAGAGAGAGAGAGAGAGAGAGAGAGATTGTTTTTTAGCAAACATAGGACTGTACAATGATTTGATGAAGGGAAATATATCAAGGAGCAGGACCTGATGTTGTAGAGTGATAAAATGTTCAGCCTCCTGTCTTGCAGAAGAAAATATGAAATGCAGGTAACCAGGGGCCCCATTCAGGGAGTTTATGTCACCTTTCCAACTAATGTAAAGAGAGTCTCATAACTGGGCTTCATGTAGTTGGCACTTTATAAAGTACTAAAAGATGTACTTGATAGTCTACATTAACATAGATTTCTTCCTAGTCACATCAATTACTATAACCTGAAACTTGGGAACCAAAACAAATTTCTAGCAAGAAAGAAAAAAATGATCTGCTTTATTTTTTGTGATAAATAAAAATTATTATTATCATATCATTTAGGTCACCAGAAAGATTAGGAGCAAAGTTACAGGCCAACTCTACTCTCGCAACTTGTAAGACTCAGAAACCATGTAGAATATATTTTAGATATATTAGGTATATTTTCTCTAGTTGTGGGCATTTCACACACACACTATTTTGCAATGTCATTACCAACTCATATTATATATATGCATATATATAATACATGTGTATATTACTAATGTGAATATATTTATATGTATATTATGTATGTATATATTGCATATGTATGCATATGGTATATATGATATATTTTCCTGTTTTGGATTTTTACTCATAATTTAATGCCACATTATGATTTTTTTTGTATATTTAGTGGAATATGGAAATTCAAATAAACATAAAAGTGGATATATCACTGTAACTGAATTGTTTTTAAGTAAAGGAGACTTCATCAATGCTATTTAAATGAACATCTCCAATTCAAAAATGTTAGATACATAGCAAAATAATTGATGTAGGTAGCAATGGCAGAAAAGCAATTTTAAATAAGAGCAGAATATATGCTTTAATAATATGTATGAAAAGCACTGAGTCACCATACAGCAAATAATTTTTGTCATTAATATAACTGATAGAAATGCTCATTTTTATTTCTGTGCTTTTAGAACATTTACTTATAAACATTTATTCATCCAATCACATATTCAGTAACTCTTCAATAAGTCCCTTTGATATGGCAGTCCCTAAGTGTTTGGAATACAACAAAGAATAAGACAAATAAACAATTGTCCTATATTTGCATGGCAATTGCTAATGCATAAGTAAACAAAGTAATATCATATTTAATATATGATAGTAGAAAGGAAATAAAAATATACCTTTTAGATAGTTAGAGCTGCTTAACAAGTCACCCCAAAACTTAGTGGCTTAAGAAGACTAGCAACTAAATATATTGAGCTCATGATTCTGTGATGTGGCAATTTGTCTTGTGTTCAGTGAGGCAGTTCAAATTTTGGGGGCCAGGCCCAATGCATCTTGGACAGATCTTACTCATGCTTCTGCAGACAGCTGCTAGGTCAGTTTAGGTTTGGCAGGTCCAAAATCTCTAGCTGTAATGGTCATCTCTGCTCAACATGGTCTTACCCCCTCCAACAGGCTGCCTGGGACTTGTTCCTTTAGTAATGATGCAAGGATCTTAAAAGGGCAGATGGATGGTCACAAAGCCTCTTGAAGAACAGGCTTCAACTCCAATAGACTCCAAATCCTGATGGAAGGAGTTGCTAAACATTAAGGTAACTTTTTGCAGTTCAATACATCAGGATGGAACACCGAAGACTAAGTGCTAGAGTGTCAATGTTTGGAGTGTGCCTGCTAAAGGAGCTAGTGGAAGCAGGAAATTATGGTCCACAGTAGTCTGCAGAGGAGAACCAGAAATAATTTAACTGAATCTAATGAAATTAAATACAAAAAGTATAAGTCAGAAACCCAAATGATAAACCTTATGGGCTTTAAAGTATAAAGTGATATAAAGTTTAAAATGTTGAAAAATCATTCCAGAGTTTACTAACATTACCAGCAAATAAAAACTTATCTATCCTGTCAGATTTTTAAGCAAATCATCTGCACTATAACTGCAAATTAGTTATGTTCTTATATATTGTGCTATTTATCAAATAGGAAGCCCTATGGAGTCTCAACAGAGGAAAGAGTTTTTAAGAATATAGAGTAGGGCTGGGCACAGTGGTGCATGACTATAATTTCAGCTACTTGTGAGGCTGAGGAAGGAGGATTGAAATTTTGAGACCAGTGTGGGCACCTTAGTATGATCCTGTCTCAAAATAAAACAAAAAGTCTGGGTATGTGGTTCAGTACTGAATCTCTTGCCAAGCATGCTTTAGGTTCAATCCCCAGTACTAAAAAAATAAAAAGGAAAAAGGAAAAAAAAAAAAAAAAAAAGAAAAAAACAATATCCATCAGTTAAAAAAGAAAAAAAAAAAAAAGCCAGGAGAATAAAATGCTTATTTAATTTGAGTGCTGGTCTATGAATTTAGCCCAAGAATTTAGAAATTAAGAAATATTAGTCTACTTTCAAAAGTTGCAATCTGTCATTTCCTTTAATAAATATTATATATGTATGTTTATGTATATTTACATATATAATATCTATGTGTGTATATACATGAATTTATATATACATGTGAATGTATATATATATGTAAGTTTATACATATAGCTTAGTATAGCTTAGAGTAGAGCTTAAAGAAAGATCTCTTCTTTCTTCCTTCTTCTGTCTTCTGTCTTCTGTCTTCCTATATATGTGTGTTACCGACCGAGTGATTTATATATGTAAGATATATGTGTATAAGATATATATATATATATGCATTTGTATATAAAATATATACATATCCTTTATGTATATATGTATATATGTATATGTACATATACATATATATAACCCTTATATTGAACATAAGTTTTTTTGGAAAAATGTGCATATTTTCTCACAGTACAATTCTGCCTTTTGCTGGTCTCGGTGGTTTTTACCAGTTTTGAATTGTGATTTGTTGGTGATGGCATGACCTATTACAGACTGCTTTCAGAAGCTGGATCACTAATATTACTCAAGTATTACAAATGAGCCCAGAATGATGTGGTCTGTGCTAGACATCCAGTATTATGATAAATTGCTATGAGCTCTGAAGGAGAAAGAAACATTTCAATCCAGCATGCATAGAAGAGCCCTAACCTTACCTGATTCCCTTGATAAACAGGGGTTGCTTTCTAGCTCTGATGAGAAAGCAAATTTTGAAACACAATGAAGAAGTTGACACATGCACACCTACAGCAGACTCACACCAATGCTCCAGTGACTTACACATAATGGAGTTCCCGTCACTGTTATTGCTCTGCTTACACACAAACTGAACTTAGTTTGTAACAGGTTGTGTCAGAAAGGATAAAGCAAATGTATAGGTCTGAACTCAGTGGCCCACATCAGTACCTCCTGTCTTCTAGAAAATAAAGATGTTGATTACTTTTTTTATGTATAGTTCATCTCCTGTCACAACCAAAACAGGAACAGTAACTCCATTTCTCTGACAATTTATTTCTATAACATTATGCCCAAATAGTCCAAGCTTCCTATTTTATCATCATTTTAATTTTATTGAAGATTCTGTTACAGATATTAATTACTTGAATAAGTGAGTAACTGGATTATTCAAAACTTTCCAAAGTGTTCTGATACACCTTTTATTAAATGTCCCATTAATACAAATATTTTATCAAAAAAGCCCAACAATTTCTGTGTAGTACACCTGAATATTCTTTATTAACAAATTCTGACAAACATTATATAACCGCATCTTACATATACTTTTTGAACCTAGAGCTCAATTATTACATAAAACATCAATGGATTGTTCATATTATTTGATGTTTTGCAGACACAATTGGGAACTTCTGAGATCTTTTTTTTTTTTTTTTTTGGTATTTTCCTGAACAGAACACTAGGTCATCTGGGGGAGATCCATATTATGGAAGAACTACTGGAAACATTGAAGATTTCCTCATTGTTTACTCAAGTGGAACTCCTGTTCAGGTCTATGTAGTCCTCAGCAATTCTACAAAACCACAGAAAACAATGTTTATCAGAGATACCAACTCCCATGCAAAGAGAGCTCATGAGGACTATGAACCAAAGAGAGAAGCATGATACTGCTAAAATTCTAAGAAATCATACCACAGAGATGCACTGGCACCTAAGGGCTCAAAGCAGGGTCCCTTTGGTCATGTGGCACATGTGTAAACTATATCTCTGACAACTTCTAGTCCTGGGACCTCCACCAAATTATTTATCTTCTTTTGGCCTAAATTTCCATATCTGAAAAGTAGGGTGAATCTGACATACAACTTAAAATAATGCTATGAAGATTAAATTATGAGAATAATATCTAACACATAACAAGTACTAGATACCATTTAGAGAATAGAAAGAAATGACATTCTTTGTCTCATTTAGAGTAGATATTGATATATACATGTATTTTTTTCCTTAGACTTTGACAATGACAGCTAGAAGGGAATTTAAGATCACCTAACTAATTCACATAATCTTATATATAATTTAAAAAGGGCCTGGAGTGACTGAGCTGGAGCCATTTAGGTCTAAAGTACTTAGCTTCCCACTCATGGGACTTTAGTAACTTAAAAGACTCAGAAGACATTCTCATGCATAAAACTAACATCTTGGTGAATTCATACTGATTTTCTTTTTTAACTCTCTAAACATCCTGAATATTCTTAAATATAGTTTGGATGTCAAACATTTCAAATTTATTCCTGGGTTTATTTGGTAATGCTTTAAGCCTTTTGCCACTTAGCTTGAGCTAGATGTCAATTTGAATTGAATAGTCATCGTTATTGTGAGGGGAACGCTTTCTACTCTCATTATTGAAGAGACTCCACTGGGAATGGATATTAAATAATTTATCTTTTCTAGACTGGGTCTTTTGGATCTGTCATCTGTCTTCCATATAACTCTCTTTTCTCCTCTCATTCTTATTCTTTAGCTATCTCCATCAAATTCTAGGACACTGCCCCCATTTTTCTTCTATTTCAGTGGTTTGGTTTTCTGCAGTATCAGGCCTGCTGTTCTATATCTCCTGTCTCATTTCAAATTCAGCTCTCAGGTTTTCTTTTCTCTGTACATATTTCTGGCAACAGCTTGTTTTTAACTGCCTTGGTTTTATAAATACATGAGTTGTTTCTCTTTTGCTAACAACATTTTCTAGTTTTCTCCCTTCTTTCTATAACTCTTTGGTTATTTTTTTGTCTGCCCTTTCCTAGTTTTATTGCTCTGAGTTAGAGTCTATTTCCTCCATATTTTCTTTTTTTTTGACATAAAATATATTAGGAAATTTAAAAAGCAGTGCAGTAGAGGACAGAGCAATAGAAATTATCCAAAATGAGCACATAGAGGTAAAAAAATGACTAAGAAGAAATTAACAGAGCATATTTTCTAGTTCTTATAATTTATTGAGATTTTCCTGTGACCTCATGTACAACTGATATGCATTCATGTTTTAAGAAAGTTTTAGAATATTTCTCACTGTACATACAGAAAGTTCCGTTTAGTCATTAAATGATTAGCACTGGTTATCAAACTTGTGAGTTAAAATTTCCACAATTATTATAAAAATTTGTTCATTTTTCTGATACTTGAACTTTAACTTATATATTATTTTCTAACTGCCATGAAATCACTATGAATTCTAAATTTTATTGAGAAAAATAGCCTCTCTTTTTGCACATGATGCATTTATTCAAAGTTTATGTTTTTTCTGATAATGACATTTAGACCATTTATATTAATATTTAATAATTACTTGATAATTATTCAAGCATTGAGGATCAGGCATGGCCTTTTGTAAGCAATGTGTGGTGGGATTTGTCTGATGAGGGGAGGCTACACAGTGCAGAGGAGTCTGCCATTGATTGGTGGCTCACTTTCGTGTGTTACCCACGTGCTCTCATGGACCTTTGCTCATTACTTTAACTGATCCTCTTTTGCAAACAGGACCACTGAGTCTCATTTCTTAAAAAGGCACATAGTTAACTAATCGATTAATTTGTGAGGAAATTTTCCTTTCCACTAAGTCTTAAGGTATTAGGCGTTTTAGGCTGGTTAATCTAAAAAGCAGCTTATAAGAATTCATTAATTCATTAATGAATTCATTAATTGGCATATCTATTTTTTTAATTAAATATGCTACAAATTGTTAGATATACAAGATAAAGTGCAAAACAGTGGTCTGAAAATTTCTCCAAGTGACCTCAGTCACACACTGTGTGACATCTTGGGACTTAGTTGCCTCAATGGAACTGTTGGTTCATCTGAGCCATCAGGTTTCCAGAGGTTTTATAACTCTGTCAACCCTAAAAATAAGACAGACCTAAGTACTTAATATACAAGTATTTGGAAGAAGATACACAAACTCTCAAGAACACAGTTTAGAATTTAGTGTGGCTTACGGATAAAAGCAGTGATACATGATTTGAATAACTGATGGTATACTGTTAAACTTTTTTCCTTTGTATTGTGTTGGTGTTTAGAATATATACGACAGTCTAAATTGATAAGTCCAATAACCAAAGACATGCTTTTCAGAGAAAATATGCATTTATGGGGCCTGGTTAATAGCTCACACATTTATAATTATTATCTAAATAAAGCTGTTCACTAGATAATACATGGTGATACAAAAATGAATGAGACATCAATTCCAATAGACACCTGCTTAAAAATTTTCACTAATGTTTGATTCCTGTGAGATCAAAGAAAAGGACTTTGAGTTTGGCCCTAACCAACAGATGTTTCATTAAATACTAATTCTATAGAGTATTATATATGTCACCCATACATATACTATATATATATATATATATATATATATATATATATATATATATGCGTGTATGTGTGTGTGTGTGTGGGGAGAGAGAGAGAGAGAGACAGAGGGAGGGAAAGAGAAAAATATAGATATTTTAATATGGTAAACTTTTATTAATCACTAGGAAAAATATGCAGCATCCAACACACTTAATAAATATATTTTAAAATTTTTATTTAAAAAATTTGGTTGGAATGTGAGAGAAAAGTTAAACATCCTGAATAATACTCTAGCCAACAGCTGAAGATAATTATTTATTTAAACTACCAAACAACTAGCAAGCAAACTTTGAGCTTAGCAATGACATTTTGATTAATATTTCAATGATTTGTGCCAGGGCTTCCTATAGGTATACACTAAGAGTTTAAAGAGAATGTAGAGTCAGATTTATAGGAAATGCATGCAAGTTTTCTTCACTGAGTGGGTCACCAATTATTTTGTAGAAAAGCAAATTAATATAATATTTATCTTACTTTATCTGTAAAAGTCTAGAGATAACTACAGAAATTGTCTAACCTTTTCACATTAGACCTCAAAATAACTTTAAAAAGCCACAAAAAGAACCTGAACTGAAAAGAAAGGTTTGAAAACCTTTTAGATTTTTGGGAAATGCCTTTGAGTTTTGGCCTTTTGCATTTCCATCTATGCTGTCAATTTTTAGTAATGCCCTGGGCCCAGATAATACATACATCCCCCCTTTGCAGCTGCAAATTGGATGAGGTTCAGGAAGGGGAGCAGTAATCAAAATCTTGCATCCAGAACTATCCAATGACTAATGCTGATGACAGGGAAATAAACAAAACCAGACAGAGAACACCACCAATCATTCCCAAAGGCAAGAACAGGGACTTCCAAAATGAAACAATAACTCAAAAAAATCTACATATGCGGAGTATGATAGCCAGCTTTGTGTCTCTGACCAAAAGACCTCACAAGAACAACTTAGAAGAGGAAACACTTATTTTGCTGAGCATTTCAGAGGTTCAGTCTGCAGTACGCCAATTCTATTGCTCTGGGCCCAAGTGAGGCAGAATATGATGGAAGAAGGGCATGGCAGAGGAAAGCAACTCAGAACATGACAGCCAGGAAGCAGAGAGATCTCCACTCACCAGAGACAAATTACAAACTCTACAGGCATGCCTGCAGTGGCCTACTTCCCCCAGCCACACCCTACCTGCCTAGAGTTAACATCCAGTTAATCCACTCAAGGGAATTATTAGGTTATACCTCTCATGAGCTAATCATTCACCTCTGAATAGCCTTGCATTATTTCAGACATGAGTTTGTGGGGGGTGGCACTTCATATCTAAATCATAACATACAGTTTTTTTTCTAAATGGGGAAACTGTAGTAAAATAAACTATTTCTGAAATATTGATGGAAATACTATCTATGTATCTATCTACCTACCTACCTACCTATATATCTATATGTTCTTACCAGACTATGATGCTTCATTGTGTTACTATTGATGAGAGAAAGAATGAAGCTTGAATAAAATGTTGTGTGGATTATCCATCTGATCCGCAAAACAGAATATTTTCTCAATTAAACAGCTACCTTGTGGGAAAATACACACTGATGCTTTTGCTTGTGTGTGCTTTTCTTTTGCTTCTCTCAGGAAGCATAGCATAGATCTCGGTAGCATTTTTGATCAACATCAGATATTTCAAGCCTCTATTATTTTTCATTCCCACAAAGAGTAAGGCACAAAGAATAGTGCTCCACAGGATGGCATCTGTTCCGTTCTGCACAAAAGTGTTTCAGTTCCCCAAGCTTGGTCTCAAAATACTCCCGTATGGAAAATAGCAAGGGAAAAAAAGAAAAACCTAGGATAAATACATGATGAACTGGATGATGACATTTTTTCTTTTGATGCCTTTTCTCCTTCTAAGGTTATTTACTTTCATGCTCCCTGTCCATTACAGACACACTTCGGCCTTTAAATACGTGAGTGAGAATTCTGCCTGGTTGTGTCACTCCTTCACAATTACACTGTCAATATGTTGATTTAGGAACAAAGTTATGCATTTTATATTACATTATGTAAATGTGTGGCCATGCACAGACCATTCTTCAGAAAAGAATTTTTAAAATTCTTCTAAGTAAGTTATGACATAATTATCAAACTTTTGTCTCCCCTCAAGCCTATCTAAATAATGCAGCCTTTAAACAGCATGGTACATGTAAGTGTTCAATGCTGTTGACTTTATTTATTTTTCTCTCTCTCCATTTCAGGCTACAGAAAGCCCCAAAGACAAAAAGATGCCACAAAGGCATGAATTATTTTATTAATAATAATGTCAACATTTGCATGATATTTTGGAATTGTATTTTTTTTTTGAGCTGTCATCAAGTTTCAAGGCCTGTACAGTTATCAATCATATGTGAAGAAATACCACTAAGGGTTAAGAATTTAGGAATCTCAGTTACTACTCTCCACTTTTCCCTCCATACCTTCCCACATCTTGTCCAAGATCCATGATGCTCTATAAGTAATAAGCTCAAATAAAGAAATCGCATTAGTCTCTACTGCAAAATTGTGTAGTGTTAGTTTTCAAAAACTTAAAAAATACACAGATAAAAGGAACAATGCATGTTGGCTGATGCCCTTTCTTACCATGTTTGCTGCTTACTCAGAGAGTCTGTGACCTCAACTACAAAAGAGGACTACTTTCTTTCTTTTTTTTTTTTTTTATAATTCAGTACATAAAACACTTAAGCATACTTACTTTGGGTCTGGCAAGAGTACCTATTTAGTAGCTGCTATTTGACTTGATGCCTAGAGAAAAATTCACTATCTCTGCCCAACATGGTTACTCTTTAGAATATCTTTGCTTCATTATAAAAGTGTTAAAATCTTGTGACAGAAAAATTCATAAATGGAGAGTAATACAAAAATAGCTCCCTGCTATGTCTTTCATAACATATATAATTTAGGGGTATTTTTCTAGTCTTTTTCTTTTTTAATCACATAGTGTTGCACTTTATCTTGGTAACAATTCTGTGCACACAATTTGGCATCATCCTTTGTACTGTTTTTCCATGATGGCAGAACCATGAATTTTAACACCCCCAGAAAACTTTATATTAAGAAAGTGTAATTCATTTTTTTGAAGTTGTCTTATTTTTTTAAATTTCAAAAAAAAATTTTTTTGAAACAAATGCACTTAGAACAATTATTCTCATGCATGTATTAAAAATGAGTCTAGGATTTATACTGTCCATGGGTGCTTTCATGCCACATTCTTGCTGCAGAATTTTCATTAGTATAACTTTCAAGCATAAAGTAATTATTAATCTACCTTGTATTCAAGATGAACAATGTTTAAAATATCTTTAATCTAGAATAAATGCAATATACCAAAAAGATAGCACAAAGCCCTGGATACAGTAGCAAATGTGTTGTATGTGGAAATGATGGATTTTATCTGGAAGTAAATTGCTCATCTACCTGGATCTCTGAAAATATTAACCAAGCAAAAATAGTTGCTGAGAACACAGTGAATTTTACAGCATATTTTTTCTCCAACAAAAGATTTTGAAAAGTTTGTTGAACAAAGAATTTTCTATTTGTCTTTGCATTCTTGTTAAACACTCTGTATAGAAGGAATTCTTCCTCTATCCCTGGCCAAACTAGAGGTCCATGAATGGACAGTGGGAATTCCATGTGTTGCTTAACATTTTGCTGACTCTAGAGTAATGAACCTATCTGAATTGGCCTTGGGAAAGACAAGGGCTACACTGTCTTCAGAGCACCTAGGGCTGGACTTGATGCTCAAGCTTCTTTCCACTTACAGAGACCTGCTCTTTGGTGTTCTGCTAGTGCTGTGGTCTGAATGTCCTCCCCAGATTCGTGAATTGAAACTTAATCCCTACTATGTTGTCATTAAAGTTGGGACTTTGGAAATGATTAAGACAAGGATTCTTCCCTCGTAAATGGATCAGTGTCTTAGATCAGGGCTGGAGGGAATTTACTTAGGCCTTTTATGTTCCAAATTTCCCACAGATGAAGATACAGCAAGAAGGTGCTCACTAGAGACTGAGTACTGGCACCTTAGTCTTAGACTTCTCAGCCTGCTGACCTGTGGGAAAAACTTGTTTTTTATAAATCACTCAGTCTGTGGTAGTCTATAATAGCAGCATGAGACAGCTGTTTGTGAGTTGAAAAGTATCTGCTCGCATGTAGAGGCCAGTCCTGCCCCTTCCACTTCCTTACAAAACAGCTAAACATTGACTGGTCTGCAGAAAAGGAATATGAGTATGGAAAGGGCAGCTGGTGAAATTTCCTTGGTATTGTGATTAAATAAACTAGAAAGGTTTGGATTAGATTGCTAGAAAAGAAAACAAACAAGCAAACAAAAAACAAAAAGCAAATTCTTCCCCCAATAGCAGAAGACCACAGGTTGTTCCATTTCTACTTCCTCATCCTGAAAAAGATACTTATTTGGAGGGGCTCACAAACTCTGAAAAGGGAGAGTAGGTGGCCAGTTATTCCACCCTTCTATTCTCTTCTTCATAGCCAGTAAAAAGCCTTAAAAGACTTAGAAAAAACTGTGCCTAAACCAATAAGTTGTAAATAATTCCCACTTCTTTTCCTCTATTTTTTAAAAATATTTTTAGATGAACACAAAACCTTTATTTATTTATCTTCATGTGGTGCTGAGGATTGAACCCAGTGCCTTACCCGTGTTAGACAAGAGCTCTACAACTGAGCCACAACCCCAGTCCCTTTTCCTCTATTTTTTAACATAATAATATATGTGCATGTGCTTAAGTCTTGCAATCTTCTGTGCCTTTTTTCATAATATTTTATAATATTTAAAATGTATATATTTCCATGATAATTACAAAAAGATATTTTCTAAAAGTCAGAGAACCTCTACTGTATTTCCAGAATATACCCTCAGCTCCAGGAATCATCAATTTTATTATTTCCATGCAAAACTTCATGGAAGGAAACAAACACATGCAGGCTGATGCTGTGCCAGGAACTGAACTAAGAGGATTTACTTAGTTATTTCATGTGATCCTCACAATTTGAAGAGGTTGTTCTTTTAAACCTTATTTTATTTATGAAAAAGTCATCCCAGGATATTAGCAATCTTGTCAGAAACCTCAGAGCTGGTATACAGCTCTATTAGTTTTCTTGTGTTGTTGTAATAAAAAATATTACTGGGTAGCTTAAACAACACATATTTATTTCCCTCAGTTTTTGAAATTGGGAAGCTCATGATCAATTCTCAGGAAGATTCAGTATCTGGTGAGGGCCTGACCCTCACAGATGACAGAAAGGGGTGAGAGAACCCTCTGGGTTTTCTTTAAAAAGTCAATAATCCCATTTATGAGGGTTCCATGCTCGGCCTAATCATTTCCCAAAACTCCACTTCCTAACATCATCCCATTTGGAGTTAAGATTTCAATGTATGGATTTTGAGGGGGCTCAAGCATTCAGTCCAGAACAATGGTAAAAGTGAAAGTTATATGTACATTTTCTGATTCAGTCATCGTTCTAAATCTTACCCTTTTATTAAAGGAACTAGAGGCCTTTTTAAGAGTACATGTTAATAAATGAAGATGGTGAACTGGGTGAGGTGGCACACACCTGTAATCACAAGTGGCTCTGGAGGCTGAAGCAGGAGGATCACAGGTTCAAAGCCAGCCTCAGCAATTTAGTGAGGCCCTAAGCAACTTAGTGAGACTGTGTCTCAAAATAAGAAATAAAAAGGGCTGGGGATGTGGCTCAGTGGTTAAGTGCCTTTGTGTTCAATCACTGGTACCAATTCGAAAAAAAAAAAAAAAAAAAAAAAGAGAGGGAGGAAATGAGATGAGTATGGTAGTATGTTTTATGTTGAGAATGGCATGGATATGCTGTGATTTCCTGTAGAAGCTAGAAAGCTATTGTTGAGCATAAGCTGTCTTGATCAATCCAATATGAGTGTGTGATGTGAAAAGCAAAAGCTTTGGCTTCAGAGTCCACAATACATTCATTACCTGATTGGGGACCCTTGCATTGTGTAAATGATTAATTTCAGAGAATCATCATATCACTAATGTTTGAGTCATGTTTATTCTATAGGCAAAATGGATCTATTTAGATACAAGATTTGTTATTACTTCAAATTTGGATGTAGCAGCGCTTTCATTTATCTAAAACATCCCTCCAAATTGATAACTCATTTACTCTTAATGATTCTTCCATAAATTTGTTTATGGGTGATTTCAGCTGTGGGGTGTCAACTGAGACACAGAGCTTTAATGAACACTGGAATTCCAAGTCCTCCATTACAGCCGGCAAACAAGGCACTTTGTCCAAGACAGTTTACGGAGTATGCATCGTATAATGAGCTTAGCGTTATAGCTCTGAGCAAGCATCTCCTGTTAGGTTTAGAAAATCACTGTATCCAAGTTGATGGCTTACCATAAGGCTTTTGTGGCCGTGCTATGATATGACAGGCTTCCAGACCAGACCTGCAAGAGGTTCGTTTTTGTCAGTGTTAAATGAAGGGCTCTTGGCCTTATTCTTATTGTGTGCTGGGGAAATAAGAGATATGGAACATTCTTGTTGTTTCCCCACCTTTCTTCCCTTCCTCCCTCCCACCCCTCTTCTCAACCTTCTTCATGCTCTCGCTCTCTCTTTCTTAACAAATATGAATGTTAGAGATGAATACGGGAGGGGAACGATCTAGCTCAACCATCAGTAGCCTTACTTTAAAGTGTCAGAGAACAAATACTTCAGTCTTTGTGGGCTATGTGATCTTCCTCACAAGGGCTCAGCTGTGCTGTTGTAGCACAAAAGTACCCAAGTCAGTAATTGAATACATGTGGCTGTCTTCCAAAACAACTTTATCTATGCACACTGAAATTTGAATTTCATATGCATTTTGCATATCAAGAGATATTCTCCTTTTGATTATCTTTCAACAAGAAAAAATATGTTTATGAGAAAGTACTAGCTCACAGACCTTATAAAAACACACAGCAGTGCACATCTCTGGTCAGAGGTCAGTTCAGGCAGGCTCCATATGCTGCAATCTGGTCTTCAGTGTTTACCTCAAAGATATCACCTCTGTTCAAAAGGTCACTTTCCCTGTTTCTATTCCATTCTTAAAATTCCCAGACTTATCCTGCATTCTATATTTTACACACTTTTTATCTTTAATATGAAACTCATATGATCTTTCATGAAATCTCTTCTCACCATTAGATTTTTAGCTGGGGCTATCATAACAAAATATCAGACTAGGTACTTTAAACATCAGAAATTTATTTTTCATAGTTATAGAGGCTAGAAGACTAAGATCAATTTTTGGCAGGGTTGGTTTCTCTTGAGGTCTCTGTGGATGGCTTGCAGATAGCTGCCTTTCAGCTATGTCCTCACATGACCTTTGCTCGGTGTGCAGGCAGCCCCTATGTCTGTTCCTCTTCTTAACAGAGAGAAGTCGAATGGATTAGGAACCCACCCGAAAGACCTCAAACTCCTTCTTAAAGGGTCTATCTCCAAATAGGCTCATGTGGAAGCTTAGGACTTCAACATAGGAATTAGTGGAGACATGATTCAGCCTGTAACACCTTCAATTAAATGTATAAAATCTGAGGTGAACAAAAACTGCATTATCAAGATATATATATTTTGTACTGGGGATTGAATGCAGGGGCTCTTAATCACTGAGCCACATCCCCATCCCTTTTTAATTTTTATTTTGAGGCAGGGTCTTACTAAGTTACCTAGGGCCTTCCTAAATTGCTAAGACTGGCTTTAAACTCTCTCTCCTCCTGCCTCTCTCTAGTCACTGGGATTATAGGTGTGCAGCACCACACCTGGCTTAAGATAATACTTTCATGCAATTTTTAAAAAGTAAGAATCTGTGGCAAAAAAAATATCAAACTTTTAATTAAAGGACAGCTGTCTGTTTTCTTTTTCCCTCTGAATTCAATATGGCTCAGTATGACACTAACTCCTTCCTCCTTCAACCTATCTTTTGCTTTGACCCTTGTTTCATTTATGACATGCAACTTTTCTTTCCTTGACCATGACTTTTTGAAATGAGGGATATTTTACAACTGTATTCATTTCCTCAATTGCTAACCCAATAACACATAGTAAGTATACAGTGCTATGTGGGTCTGAAATATGTACTTTCTGATGGGGCAACGTGAGTTTAGTAAAGCCACTTCAATATCTAAAACATTTTTAAAAATCAGAAATGTGTAAATAAATAAACTTTTCTTGACACATTTAAGACAAAAAACTGTTGAGCAAGACAAAAGCATCTGGGAAGCTTGAAGAAAATGGAAGAGACTGGAAGCAAAGTGGCAAATGGTGATGGAATGGGACCCAAAGTGAGGGGAGAGGAAGAACAAAGTCTATTCTGCAGCAAACCATACATAAGGCTTGTCATTTGGGATCCCTCCTTAAACCTCACCTCCTTAGTTTGAATGTGGAGGTGACACAACAGGAGCAGAGAAGTTGAGTGACTTATGCCTACTGCCATTGTGTGCATTAGGGAAGATTAAATCACTCTGAACCCCACAAGAGCTACTTCCTAAAATTCTTTCTGGTATACATTAAGGAATAGACACTATTCTTCTCTTAAGGTGTTTACATTAGCCTGAAAGAATAACAAAGAGCAGTGCAAATCATCACTGACTTTGGGACTCAGGAATAAAATAGTTTCTGAAAACAGCCATGCTACTTTTGCAAGTTCCTCCTATCAGATTACTGCTTGGGGGTACGCACTGCCTCACTGAATGAGTTGTTCATCTTGACGCCACAGATTATGATGAATGAATGACGGCCTCAGTGCAGTCACACATAGATTGCAGCAAGCACAAGATCTGTCAACTCTGGAGAGAAGGAAGTTTCCCAGATCAGCACGGTGTGTCCACCCTTGGGAGGTATGCAGCCAGGAGGACATCACTTATGTTTCTGACAACCATAAGGGATTTATGCTGCTCCCTTCAAAATTCTACACTATTATGATTCTTCCTTGGCATCCATTCACCGGTCCTGTTCTTGTTCCTTTGCTATCCTGTACATTTTTGGGGAAACTTATTCCCACCCTCCCCAACTTCTCACCATCATCACCATGCAGAAAGTCTGAATTTAATTGTCCTTTGTCTCTTGCCCTGCAGTAGGAGTCTAGCCATGTCCAGAGGAAAGTGTTAGCATGCCTCAGTGCTTGCTTCTAAGACAACCTTCTCAGAACCATGTATTATCTTTGCTTCCAGGGCTGGGGTGATCAGATAGAGGAGCCCTGTTGTGGCATTGAGGTTGTATACTTTCCAGGTAGTCATCAACCCCTCACAAGGGTTGTATAGTTCAATACTGTGTAAGTTCCTTAATTATACAGAACCCTGAGAGAGTGAGATGCTTCCCCTACATGACCTCTAGTAACAGAATCTGGAAAAAGAAAAAGCGAGTGAAAATCATTGTCATTATTTTGTGTAAACATTAAAAGGCAGCTAAACAACAGAGTTTAGCCTCCAGGATCCTAACCTCCCTTGTTTCTGTAAGGATACAGGTATCTGGAATATGGAGGCAAATATACTGTTGAAAGACAGGGGACAAATTCCAGCTGGGCTGCCCTTTACCTATGTAGCCACTAGCACGTTACTGCATATCTCTTCATTGGCATACAGGGACTCATTTTAAGATTATTGAGGATATTAAAGGGGATACTATTAAAGCTTAAGCTGCAGGGCCTTTCATCTATACAGTCCTTATAAATAAGTGTATTCTAAAGTTGTGTATATTTTTAAAAATACAGATTTTTTAAAATATTTTTATTTTAACATTTTTTTTATTTTATATTTTTAAAATTATTTATTTTATATTTTTAAAAATGAAATGTCAGATTTCCAAAAAATCTGAATCTATGCTCATTTCCATATTTTTCATTTGAAAATAGGGATTAAACCCTTGGCCTCCTGAGTGCTAGAAAAGGACTCCATCACCAAGCTGCATCCTAGTCTTCAATATTATTCTTTAAAAAAATGTTTAATATCAGATACAAGTAAGAAGATAAAATCTTAGACAGAAAATGACATATATATATATATATATATTTTTTTAACCAACCCTAACATAGCATAAAAAGCACAAGAGGTACAAAAATAGGAAGACATTTAGCAACTTAGCATCACAACAGAAGTCATATTCATTTATTCCAATTATCTCACAACCTGTATATGTGTATATATAAAACAACTCATGTATAATCATTTCCACAGCCTGTTTAGTTTCCAGCTTTGAGCATGGTCTCCCTGAGTGTCATCGTTGGAAATAAGTCTTGAGGAGAAGAGGAAGAGTTGACTTTATATAAGGACAGGAACACTTCTTTAATTTTGATAATGAATTAGTAATATGTCTAACATTTGCTAAGCATTTACCACGTGGTAGGGATTGCTTTAAGGACTTGAAAAATGTAAACTCACTTAATTCCAATAAGTAACTTGACAAGAAGTTTCTACTACTATTTCCAATTCAGTGAGGGCAAAATAGAGGAACACAGTAGTTAAGGCACTCTTCTGTACTCACAGAGCTCTTGAGCAGGGGGACCAGGGCTTCAAACCAAGTTGACCTATTGCAGAGCACATGAACTTAACCATACTTGCTGTTCTCGTAAGTGCTATGATTTGCATAAGTGTCTATCAAATATCCACGTGTTAAAGCTTGGTCCTCAGGATGGTGGTATTTGGAGGTGACAGAACCTTTAAGAGATGGGGGTGCATCTCTGAAGGGGACTGTTGGATCCCAGTCTCTGCCTCTTTGTTTTCTTTTTGCCTCCTGGCTCTGAAGTGACAGTGGTTTTGTTGTGTTACATGCTTGTGCCTTGATGCTTCTACCTCACAACATGCTGAAGAAACAGAGCCAATAGATCATGGACTTGAACCCCAAAACTGTGAGCCAAGATAAAACTTTTTTCTCTATAAGTTAAATTCCTAGGTTTTTGTTATAGTGATGGAAAACTAATATAGAGTAAGTAAAGAGAAGACACACTAAAAGGATAAAGATGGAAAAGATTCATGGATCTCACTTCCATTTTATGACTTTGACTCTTTAAATAAAAAATTCCACAAAGTTAGTAGTTGAGTGTATCTTAAGGCAAGGACAAGATGCAAAGCAGTCATTTTGGAGAAAGAAAAAGTGAACTTACTAAAGGAACTTTGGGATTTTGGGGTACTTCTAGTTCAATGTACATGAAAACAAATAAATGAACAAAGAGATCAATTGATGACTTTTAGAATTTTCTCCAATTTTCACTTCCTTGAGCATCTATTTATCTTAGGTAGATTTGATCTCTTATTCATAATTGTATCCCTAGAACCTAACTTAACATCTGGTATGTGTGAATATATATATATATATATATATATATATATATATATATATATATACACACACACATATATACACACACACATATTATAAAAATTAAAACTGGAAATAAAATTTCAAAAAGTTAAAAAATCCAATTCAATTAACTGATATTAATATAAACTGAATTTAGACATAAATTAACTATTATTAAAATATTATTAAAATACTTTTAACTTTGTATGTAACTTCTTTTCAAAATATTTTAAAAACCTTACATTGTGAACCTATTTATAATTATTTAGCAAAAGAACCTTTTAAATTAATTTCAGTATTTATCATTAATTCTCATTTTAACACTTAACTTGGTTGCCACTACCTTCAACTAATTTTCTCAAAAACTTGAGCATATATAACATGTTTTTAAGCTCTTGAATATTTGAGTGTATACTTTTTTGCTTCTAAGAAAATTACTTGACAAGACCATCATTTCTTTCTTTTCTTTTCTTTTTTTTTTTTTTTTTTTTTTTTTTGGTGGGGGATACCTGGGATTGAACTCAGGAGCACTCAGTCACTGAGCCACATCCCCATCCTTGTTTTGTATTATATTTAGAGACAGGGTCTCACTGAGTTGTTTGGTGCCTCACTTTTGCTGAGGCTGGCACTGAACTCACGATCCTCCTGCCTAGGTGTGCGCAAGGCTAGGCCATCGTTTCTGAATTGTAACTTTTTCTACATTGTTCTTTTATGTTAAATATTGTGGTATAAATGTCTAAAGTTAGACTAATTTTATTTCTTCACGAATAAAATTTTACCTGAATTTTCTGGCTAGAAATGTGTTGGAATTTAAAATTTATCATTACAAGTGAAAAACATAGTTCATATTTCTGGGGTTTTATACTTTATTTTATTAAATTTCTTTACCATAACTAAGTTCTACAAATTAGGTAGCTTAAATAAACAAATTTATTTTATCACAACCGTGGAGGCTGGAAGTCTGAAAACAAGGTGTCAGCAGAATTAATTTCCTGAGACCTCTCTGAATGGCTGGGTTATGACATGACCATCTTCTCCTTCTGTCTTTCTTTTTGTTGTGTATCTGGGTCCTAATCTCCTCTTCTTATAAGGACACCAGTCATATTGGATTAGGGTCATCTCATATAGCCTTTTTACTTAATTATGTTTTTAAAAAGGCCTTATTTCCCCAAACAGTCACATTCTGGGGTATTTTGGGTTAGAATTTCAATATATGAATTTGAATAGGGGAAACACAATTTAACTCACAATGCTAAGCCAAGGCTTTTTAGAAATAATTCTGTCCCAACACTGAAATTCTTTCTTCCACTTATGTTTTAGAATTTTGCTCATTTCAAGTTTTTTCTCTTACTCACATTGGTTTCATTGTATTCCTACCTGCGCTTTATACTAATTATTGTTTGGATGCTTTTAATTTCTTCTTTGTCTTGATCCATATTTTGAAGAAATTCTCATGTTTGAGTTACTCATATATGGCTTGAATTTTCTATGTGTTTATCTAGTTAGAAATCCCAACTCAACAAGATGAATTTTAATTCTTGTGCTGTGAACTTCGTCTTGCATTTCTTATTTGTTACCATTAATAGTTTCTAACCTTATTGTGTATGTCACAAAGCTGTATTTTTTTACACCTTAGGCTGTTTTTAAAAATATTTTTTATTTAGTATTTTTTGTTCTTTCTCATATCTTATTCATTATTCTGTCTAAATATCTACATGCTTATTTATTCAATTTTAAAGTGGTTTCTCATTTTCTTTAAAAATTTTCTTCCCATACTTCACAACACACTACTAAAAGATATCATTCTTATATCTAGGTCAAAGTTCCCAATTCCATGTTCTAGTGAATTCCTTTTCTATGAAAGATGAGAGTGCCTCTTTCCAGACATAATGATTTCCAACATGCAGGTAGACACATTGGTCATGGCTCTTGTGCTTTGCATTTGGACCTTACATATTTTATTATCAGATCTATAACTTGGGGAAGAAAGAGTATATATCATCTAGCTCAACTCCCACTGCCTGGCAGGATCATTCCAATAAGGTTCTGTGCACATAAACTGATTCCTATTCTGATGTTGTCCAAACTCTGAACTAGTGGATACTTTAAAAATAATTCAGTGGTCATCATGGAATGTTTCCAGAGGATTCTGAGTGTGCACATGATGGTCAAATGCTATGCTCTTGGGGATTATGCCTCCAAGGATGGATCACACTGTTTTCCCTTCTCTGAAACGATTCTACTGTGTTATTTTCTTTTCTTGGAATACATGTAGGTAAATGGGAAAAGGGGAGAAGAGTATCTACTCAGCCTTAAATATAATTATCCCTGCCCAAGTTTTCTAAGAGCTCTTAGAAAGAAATGGGATAAGAAAGTGTTAAAACTGGTGGATGCTATGGTACACATCCCAGATATTCCTTTCAGAGCAAAGGCACACACTCTCCCAACTGTTGAGCATATTGACTGCTGATAACGCAAGCTCCTTCACTGTGAATTGTCCATCGCTGAAGGGAGAAGATTCATGAAAATTTCACCATCCTTCCTGGGGACATCCAGGATACAGTGAGTATCAGTGAGGAGATGCTGAGGTCCCATTCATAGGTGGGGACACCTTTGTGGAGCCATCTGAGCTCCAGAGTTGATACTTAAACCACAAGTTCATCCTCCTATTTAAACCCACTTCCCAGTGCTCTTGTGGGTGTTGCTCTTAAAATGTCTTCCTAAGAATGCTCCCAAGCGCAAATTTCTATTCAGGGAAGCCTGATTTAGGAAAAACTTCCTACCAACTTTCTGTTCCTTGAACTTTTTTTGCTGATTCAAAATGTAAATTTATGCCACCATTTATTTTCCTCTTGAACCTGTCCTATTGTTGGTATAAGTGAAACTTTGTCAAGTATGAGGATTGTAATACCTGTATCACTGGGTTATTGTGAGGGACAAATGGTATAAGCTTAGAAAAGTCCCTTCTATACACATATATTAAAAATTACACATGATTATATACATATGTAAAATTAAATATGACTATATACATTTTTCACAGGAGACAGATAAAAAGAAATAGCCAAGTTATTTGACTATAGTTATATAAGTAGAAAGTACCATAGTTAAAGTTGAAAATTAAATTTCTGTGCATCAAGTCCTTAGTTCTCTACAATTCATTTTGTTTAGTGTATAGATGATACATTACAGTTTTGTAAAAATATTTATTTTTTTAGTTGTAGTTGGATACAATGCATTTATTTTATTTATTTATTTTTATGTGGTGCTGTGGATCCAACCCAGGGCCTTGCACTTGCAAGGTGAGCACTCTACTGCTGAGCCATAACCCCAGCCCGATACATTACAGTTTTATTGAACCAATGTATTTCCTTGTGGATCTACATTTATACTTGGTTATTCATTTGGTTACACAACTTTCACACATACATGTGAGCCTGGAAGACTTGGAGGCAATGAGTACAAAATCTTTACAAAATAGCGAGTCTTTGGTTCTTCTTCATGCAAAAGCAGACTATTAATAAATGAAGCTGCCATTCTGTAAGTTTCCTAATCTCCCATTGTATCAGGTACATTATTTGCTGCATCTGACAGAATGCTAAGTGATTTTCCTCATCATCTTTTTTTTCTGGAATGACAGCACAAGTGTCATGGAAGCTGGAATGGAAGTGGCAATGGATGTGGGCTTTTCTTTCATAACATCACCCTCAGCACTTTGGGTTCAATTCATAATTATAATGCATGTAACTGTGAATTGAGTTATGGTATTTTAGCCTATCTTAAGTTTGACTTCCAATTCTGAAAACAAATATTATTTAATACATCATCAGCTTAAGCCAAATTCGTAAAAAAATTTCATTTCCCAGGCAAAGAGTAGAATATTTTTTTTTCTTTTCATTCTTTTCAAAAACTTTTTATTTCTCTCAAAATGAAGATCAAACTCTGAAAACCAGCTTGAAAAATGATGTTTCATCTGGCTCCTGCCAACTTTGGTAGGCTGAACGTGGTCATTTCTCCTTATCACTACTGTGGTTGAGTCACAGTAATCCCCTTGGTCCTTAGATTCTCTAGGCCATCTCCATTCTCTGGTCTCCAACAACATGTTCAGTTGCCTGTAATCACCTGATCTCTTTCCTTGCTAAAGCCTATTTATTTTTCTTGCTTTTCTACCTACCAGGTTTTCTTCTGTAATCATTGAGACTATATTATCTTCCCAGGTGTAAGCTCTCAAAAATTTTTGTGACTCCTCTTCATGATATTCATAGAACTTTGTGGCGTGTTTGTCATTATATCATACTTTCCTTACATGGTGCCTGATGTACAGTTGTTATAAATGATTGGCAAGTTAATAAAAAAAAACGAGCAATTTCACAGTGATAGAAAAAAAAAACAGTAAAAGAAAGATAATGCTAAAGTATGCAACCACCAACATCTTCAAGAAGAAAATTAACATTCAGTGAATGACAACTCTTTAGCATATCATTTAATTTCTTTAGTAATCATGGGGCAACTAGCTCCAATTTACAGATAAATCTAAAGATTATACATCAAAGACTATAAAGTCATGTAATTTCTAAGTAGTGGAGATGAGATTTCAGCACAGCATGGCCCAAAGTCCAGTGCCTATCTGCTTTCCACTGTTGCTTTAAGTGTATAATAGTTGTAATGAATTGAATTGCTCATTTCGTTTATTGAACATTTAAAAAATTCTAGCATTCATTCTAAATGCAATGTTAATTTTCTCACTTAATAATTATAATAATCACATGAAATTTATTTTCCCAAGTTTACATGTAAACCAAATAAAGACTACATGGTGTAGAGACACATGGGATTTGCCCAATGTCACAAATATAGCAAATGTTAGTCGGGATTCAACCCAAACCTTTCTGATTTCAAAGCCTATATGCTCCAACAAGTCTACTATGTCATTCTTTCAACAGCAATTATATCAATTTTTCTCTCCTTTATTTGTAGAAAAGCTGAGTCTCAATAATAAATAATGATTTGCCAGGTCCCACTAGATTTTACAAAGTGAATGAAAGCATATTTTAGTTAGTAGAGGCTGCAGGGAGTAAAATATGATATTTATTTTTTAACTTCCCGGTACAGGCAGCGTCTATTTTCCAGGTGTGCTAAGGCCACACCCCATGTTGAAGATGGGCTTTGTAGATACATGTTAAGGGTATCATGTTAAGAAAGATGCTGGAAGTATAACTTGACATAAATCATCTTGTTTGCCTGCCTCCTTGAATTAATTTAATCCTCTCACAGTGGAAACATTTACTAAGCCTCCACTCTATTACATAGAGACATGCTCCTTCCTTCAGTTCTAGAAATTGAACCATTATTTTGTCCAAAATGGAGCGGTCTCCAGTTAATTGATCAATAGCAAAATATATAATAGGCCTAGTTGATTGACAAATTAGACATGTAGTTAATATTAATATGAAAATAAACACCCAGCAATAGCAATAGCATTGATACTTAGAATTCACTATAATATCTTTCAAGGCATATTATTATTTCAGTCCTCATTTTGGATTCTTAAGGTTTTAATGAATATTAAAATGAAAATTTATGATTCTCATTCCAAAGATGATGATGGCAAGAACCACAGAAGTAAATTTACCTTCTAAGGAAGGTCTCATGGTTATTTTCCTACCAACTTATTTATGAAGAACTGGGAACGAATATGTACTGTGAAATTATAGCAGTTGGGTACTTCCTCTACCACACCAACATAACTACCAAAATGAAATATTTTGCTCATTTGCAC
Organism: Tamias sibiricus; assembly: GCA_025594165.1. Classification (NCBI taxonomy): domain Eukaryota; kingdom Metazoa; phylum Chordata; class Mammalia; order Rodentia; family Sciuridae; genus Tamias; species Tamias sibiricus. The sequence continues at coordinate 29,929,403 of CM046673.1, read as the reverse complement.
TGTTGGCTATTTATACGTGTCAGCTGTTGACCTAAGTTATTAACATGTTCCCCACCCTCCATTCTTTCTATATCATTGTATTAATTTTCTTCTTCCAAATGAAAACTGGCTGAGAGAAATGAGTCAGCTCCCCTCTGTCATGAAGCTGGAAGTGGCAGGGCAGTAATGCTACCCGATGCTTCTGTGACGCCACACTTTCAGTCTTTCCACTCACTTTGTCCTTCCAATAGAAGCTTGGAACCTGTATCCTCTCAGGAAATGGGATATTCATCAGCTCACAATGGCAGACACACAGAATGGATTCCTATGCTCTGGTAGCACAGAGGCATCCCAAATTCTGCCATAAAAAGCTTGCAGATGATTTTGAACAAGAGTCAAGTGACTAATATTGATTGATTTTCAAATGTTAAATCAAACTTGCTTACCTAAGACAAACATGATACAAACAGATACAACTGTGTCTATTTTCTTTTTCTATGTTTTTTATTTATTTTTTTTTAATATCAGGGATCAAACTCAGGGGACGCTTAAACACTGAGCAACATCCCAGCGTTTTTTGTTTTGTTTTGTTTTTTATCTAGAGACAGGGTTTTGCCGAGTTGCTTAGTGTCTCACTAAGTTGCTGAGGCTGGCTTTGCACTCACAATCCTCCTGCCTCAGCCATCCAAGCCACTGGGATCACAGGTATGTGCTACTGAACATGGCTCTTTTCTATTCTTTTTTATATTTACTATTTTTGCATTTATTTTCATGGAGATTTATTGAAAAAGGATGTCTATCACACAATGTGTTTGTCTTATTTTGTTGTCAGGGATATTATGGCATCATAAAATTCCATTAAATATTCCGCATTTCTCTATTGTCTCTGCAGTTACATGTAAGGTTATCATTATTTCTTTGTTAACTGATTGTCGAAATTTACCCTAATGATAGATCAGCGTATACTTGCCTTTCAGGGAAGTTTTTAATTAGATCTAATATTTTTGACAGATATAAGACTAAATGAAGCTTATGTTTTTCTACTTTTAATTGTGTCAGTCTGGGTTCAATCATAGAAACACAGGAGGAGGTAGATATTAAGGTTTGTTGCAAGGAATTGGCTTAGAGCTGACTAGAAGAGCCCAAGATCTGGAGGCCACCAGGAAGGCTAGACTGGCCAGAATCTGTTGACCACAAGAATTTCCTCTTTTTAGGGGAGTCTTCAGTAATGCTCTTAAGGACTTTTAATTGATTGAATCAGGCCATGACTATTTAGAACAACAGTTGATAAGTAGGCTTGGGCTGACAGGCCACCTCCCCCATGGACATTTCCATTAGGAGCAACCTGGTTTCACGTTCCCCAGGCAGGAGCCAATCAGCTTAAAGGTCACTCACTCTGTTCCCTAGGTAGGAGCCAATCTGCTTAAAGGTTGCCCTGTTTACTGCGAAAAGAGCCAATAGTGTTAAAGGCCACTCAGGAACACCCCTCCCAGAAATCCCTACTTAAGTCCCTGCCTGCCTGGTGCTCCAACACAACATCTCGTCCCTGCGGAGGGGAAGCAGCCGCTGCAGCAGCTCCAGACTCACCATCTGCAGCCCCATGACTCTGCTCCAGCTGACAGCTCCAGCCTCCAGCCCATTGGCAGCTGCCCCAGCTGACAGCTCCGGAGACCACAGCCAGCATGACTAGGCAACCACCCTCCATCCAGAGCTTGCACGCTTCCCTCTCCCTGACTCCTCTCTCCCCGTACTTCTGCCTCCGACCAGCCATAGAGGCTGGTGAATAAATCACTTGGCTGCACGGTTGTCTCCTGTGTGATTTTTGCCCTTCAATAGTCTTTATTTAAATTTAACTGATTATTTTTATTACATTTTTAAAAAAAAATCCTTGCACAAAAACAGGGCAGTGTTTGAGTGGATGACTAGGAATTATAGCCCAACCAAGTTGAAACATAAAACTGACCACTGCTGTCTATCATTTGTCAACTTTTTACTCATACACATATCCTTAACCCATACTACTTAATCTTCAAGTGAGAAGTACTGAATTTACTTTGTAAGAATACTTTGTAAGAATTTAGGTGTTTTTCACCCTTCTCTTTGGATATCCTACAACATAAATGCTAAGGTATAGAGTTAGCTATTATGAATATTTTGTGTTAAGTGATAAGGGGATATGAAAGGAAGAAAAATATTTAGCATATACACACAAAGATGACCTATTCATAACAAAATGAAGAAGAAATGCTCATAACTATTATATTTCTTATTTTTGCAACTGATTGCATGGTCATAACTGGTACATATAACTGTCACTTCCATTACCCATTCCATCTTTTCTGTCATTAGAGAGATCCTCACCAGGGCTGAGTTTGTGGCCTGGTGGGCTGACCCACCTCATTTCTGAAGTTTCTGGGCCACTAGCCGTCTGATCTGCATTACATTATTGTAGTTTTCCTTTTACTTTAATCACAGGATATGGTAATACTAAGAGACTCCTGAGAGGTCTGTATTTCAGACATACTCTTCCTTACCTTCATTGCAAAGCAGCACTCTAATTTCCCCTTGGTAATCAGGATTGAACACCCTAGACAGTGCATTAACCTTCTTATTCACCTATTGATTGAGGAGAACAAAAATGAAAAACTAAAAACACAAGTAAAATGTTACCATATGTTTAACATATGTGTATGATATATGTGTGTATATTGTTCACATTTTTATGCTGGAGATATTTTATAACTAAAATTTTTCAAATAAACAGAAATGACATCATAAACATTGTTCTGTTTTCTTTATTCATTTTTAATATATTAAAGAATTAAGAAAAAATGGAACATCAACAATGCTGTCTTCAATGAAAGGAGTGTTTCTGTATGAGGTTAGAAAGTGAGATAAGAGAGAAGATCTGACAGAATAGTATATCTTAAAACAGTTTTCTCTTTGGAATGAAAAAATTCATTTTAATAACTTTGTCATCCTATTCCCCCTTGTCTCTGCTGAGGAAAAAGATTTTTTTTTTTTTAATGTTGGCAGATTGTGTTGTTTATCACGAACTGCTTTTCTAACTGGTTTGATGACTAATTATCCATTCTGATTAAAGGCACCATACCTTATAGTCATTATTCCTGTCCCCAGTTAGAGCATCTAAAATATGGGACCAGTTCACTTTTCTTGACTCCAATTCAGAAATTTCTTTCTTATGTAATTATGGCAAGTTTGGATAATTTATGCCATGTTCAAGGGGTTCTTACTAGTCTCATTACTTTCATCTGACGTTATTTACATCTGTTCACTGAAAGAAACCGGTATTGAATGCTTATTACATGTCTGACATGGCTAAGCCATCTGCTAGGGTTTCCTGTATTGATATTTGATACAAAGGGACTAACGTATCACAATTTTTCTTTGACTAGAATAAAAATAGTATCTATCTTCTTTTGAAAACCCTTCAGTTTCTTTCCCTGCTTGCTTCCTTCCAATCTTTATTTCTTCTCTGCAGGCTTTTCAAAGCATACATGACCCCAGTGCTGTCTTTTACAGACAAGAACCGAATATGAAGAGTTCTATTTCAAATACTACCAAGAAGATAAAACTAATTGCTAAAGTACTTTAAGGTCTTATTTTGATGCAGTTTTGCCCATTTTAAAGAATATCTATGCATTGTCTGATGGTTTGAAAAATGTTTTCACAGATATTTTATCATTTAAATTCACAGAATGTTGTGAGGCAGATATCATATCTCTCTTACAAATGAGAAAATTAATGTTCCATGGCTTATAATGTGTAAGTTTATGTTGTTATCAGGGTTAGAAGTAGACTCCAGCCCCAGGGATGCAACTCGGGTCCTGTGTTCTATCCATCACACATGCTGCTGTACATAAGGACTTGGGACCAGTGTGGGAGCAGTGTTTCTGTCAAGTCTGAAGTGATTTCCCCAGGTAAAACTTTATGTTAAAAAAGCATTTGAAAGGACTAGAGACTTCTTTCTTGGTTTCTCTAAACCAAGAGGCCTTCCCTAGAGCAAGTGACCTACTTACTTATTTAACATAAAAAAAAAAATTAAGTACATGTACATGTTAAGATCATTTAAACAGAACATGAACATCTGCACTGGGAATTAAAAATCTTGTTCTTCACGTCAACTGTTTTTTTCCTCCTAATTTAATCATGATTAACTGTTACTGGTGTATCTATCTAGAAGATCAATCTATCTACTAATTATCATTCAAAACATTTCTATCACATGTGTATGAATATGTGTGTACATATGTATGTGTGTGGTTAGTTTCTTTATTACACATTATTTACAGGAAAGAGATCACATGGTATAGGTAGTTAATAATCTTATTTTGTTCAATTAATGCATCTTAAAGCTATTCCCATATTAGGCAGTGATTTGTGAAGTCAGCAACAACTCACCATGGATGTTTGACTACCTGTGGTCATGACCTTCCTTAGTTTTGTCTGCAGTATCATCTGATGCTGGCATTTTGCATTATTTCTAAAACCATTCACTTTGGGGAGCAAAAGTGAATTCTCCCCAATATGGCCCCTACTACATTCTTAGGACCATGTGTTTGTGGAGTCATCCGGGAATTTTTATCTAAGCAGAAGATTTTCCTTCATCTCCTCAGTGGTAAGTTCCTTATTCCTTGTCCCAGTTGTCCACTAAAAGTAGGGATCTTAGGTGAAGAAGCCATTACCTAGTACCACGGACTGAATCATGTATGGTTTAGAGATGAGGTATCCCACAAACGTTCATGTGTGAGACAATGCCAGAATTTTCAGATGTGAAGTGATTAGATTATGAGATATGCAACCTAATCTGTGTATTAATTGACTAATTAACTATAGACAGGTAGGGTGTGGCTGGAGGAAGTAAGTCATAGGGGTATGCCTTTGGGGTTTATATGTTGTGTTTGGTGAGTTGAGTGCTTGCTCTCTCTCTCTCTCTGTTCCGTCTGCCATGTCCTGAGCTGTTTGACTCAGTGATGCCCTTCTACCATGATGTTCTTCTCCTCTTGGATCCAGAGCTATGGAATCAGCCAATCATATACTGGACCTCTGAAATTGTAAGCCAAAATAAATTTTTCCTTCTCTTAATTGTTCTTGTCATATTTTTTTTGGTCACAGTGATATGAAACCCACTAAAACATCATGTCCCATCAAAATCCATGTGTTGAACGTTAGCCTCCATTGTGAGAATCTTTAGCAATTTTTAGGAGATATTTAAGGTTTAGTGAGGTCATGAAGTGGGACTCTGACAAGGTTGTCATTTTATAAGATGAAGATTCCCTCTCTCTCTGCCATTCCGCCCCGATGAACCTTCAACAAGATGGCGGCCATATACAAGCCAGTAAGACAACCTTCACTGTAAAGTTGCCTATAACTTCCGTAACTTTACCTTGTACTTTCTAGCCTGTAAGCTGTGAGGAAATACGTTTCTGTTGTTTCAGCTACCAAGTCTGTGGTATTTTTCTATAAAAGCCCTAGCAGACTAAGATATCAGGTTGTAGTAAAAGGTCTGAGAAAAGAAAGCAGGGTATGAAGTAGAGTGGATGAGGACAGGATTATATTGGTGGCATGTACAATGAGGTTGGAATCCTAGGGCAAGAGATCAAAAAAAGCATTACAATGAAATAAAAATTGCTTCAGGAATTAGAGTTTACAAATCCTTGTTGGCAGGAGAATGTTCCTTTTTGTCTGTGGTCATGGACATCTTACCAGTGCTGAAGTGAATCTTTCTGCAGCAGGGATATTCAGATCTTTTCATCACATACCTGAACCAGGGGAGGAAATTGCATCCCAGCAGTTCCAGAGGAAAAACTAGATGCATAAGTAGCTTAAGCAAGTTTAAATCCTAGTGTTTATCTTAATACATATGCAATTTGCATTCTACTCCTTAATATATCCATACTTACTTTTACATGAAATAACATTTAAATTTATTTTTCATAGAATAAAGACAGTGTCTCCGAAAGAAGGAAAATATGCAGTGTTTATCTTTTACTTTATATATGGCCCTCCTTTGCCCCTACTTATCTGCAACACAATGTCACCTACCCCCTGGAGGTGTGTATCCTAGCTTAAGAAATCCTGTGAAGGAAGGAAATCCAACAGGCTTAGAGGGAAAGATGAAGGCCTTTACTTTTGCACAGAAAGGCATTTTACTGGGATCTTACAAAACTAAAATAGAAAATAGATCACAGTACCTTTATAGACACTGGCCAGAGACAATTCTTCAAAATTTTCCATTCTTCTGACTTTCCTCTTTACTTCAGCAATCACAAAGATAGATCTTGAATTTCAATAACAGCCCCGAGACCAAACACTGCTTGGGAGGGATGGAATGAAGAGAATTAAAAAAATAAAAACAAACAAACAAACAAAAACCAGAAATTATCTGAGTCCTGAAGCTGTTGCTACTTCCCTAGATCAGTTTCCTAGCACATATATAGGCAGACAGCTCTTTCTGTCATTTGTATAAGAGCCAGAAAATAAGTCAGCTTCAACTGAACTAATGTCATTCATGAGGTTTTGAAAATTTCCCTATACAGTTGCTTTTCAGTATGGATGTGCTAGTGTGTATGCACAGAATTCAGTGTGATCAGAGGAACTGGGATGATTCATTTGAGCAATGCAATGCACACCCTTTGTCATTGCATAACCTTCACACAGTCTCTTAATCCTGGAAATGCAATACTGCATATATTTCTTGCAGAAAATTATTCACAGTAGTGTAGTGCATTCTCATCTATTTTAGGCCCATTTAGCTTACGAAAACAGTGTTTGGTGCTTTAAAAAGCTAGAAATGATGATCATTTAGCACAGTTAATTTTTTATCTGTTATGTCCAAAAATAGGCAATGTCTAAGTTCTGAGGGAAAAGTGTGTTACTGTACAGTTGTGATGGTGCAGAATTGTGAGAATTCACTGCTTAACCTTATGTGTGTCATTTTGGGGATCGAAACTACATAGGCTGTAGAGAATTCTCATTCATGCAAGAAGACTTTCTCTGATTGATTCTGGTTTTTAAGTTTGAAGGCAGCATGGGCTAGGGAAGGAACAGCAATTTCTTGCTTGCTGAGAAGATCTAGACACAGCATCCATCTGTCCAGCCATCCAACCTCCTATCCATGCTTCCAAACTTCCATGCTTTCATTAATTTATTCTTTTAATCTAAGCAGTTAATGAAAGCCTGAAAGAATTGCTCATTTTCTCTCAGGTAATCTAAACAACTTGAAAAACCCATAGGCATGAAGACTTGTTAGGTGTTTGAATTCATACTGAAGCAAAAAAATAATTTTTTTTGGGTGTTTGAAATCACTGAAAATTGACAGGATCAAATGCTTGAAATGAAAGAAAAAATAGTTGTGTCTTAAACATGTTTGCAATGAAAAGTAAAAACAAAAATAAAACAAAACCTAGTCATTACAAAATTAAGTTGTGTTTTAAAGAGAAATTTTTCTAAGTGGTTATGCATGCATCATGTTATTAATACATGATAAAAAATTGCCCTTTACCATGTTAGTTTGAAAAACACTGTTTCAGAGTTCTCTTGATTAATCTGGAATTTAGAAAACAAAGATCCCACCTCCATGGCACAAGTTCATACTCCCTCAATAGTAGCTTATTTCTGTGGGAGGTAAAAGTGCTTCCTCTAATATGGTCTCGATATTTACCATAAAAACATTTCATGCATTTACTTTAACAAAGACCGTAAGAGCCTTTAATGAGGAAGTAGCTAAGATGGCGGCTGGCTGAGAGCCAAGAGGAGGCGTTTACTTGTTTACACCTGACCTTAATGTAATTGACTAAGAATCTTTCTGTGCCCGTGGGCACTGCTTGCAGCACGGGTAAGTTGAGCTTGTGATACGTGTATGCTTGATGGGTAAAGAGTATTTAACCAGGCTGGGGGCGTCAGAGAGGGGGAAGATAGAGGAAGAGAGAAGAAGAAGGAGCAATAAAGGAACCACTCATTCCCAGTCTGCCTCCGATTTCTTTCCCGCGGTATTGTTGCCTAAGGTGGCAACAGAAGACTATGTAATAATTTCATATAAAGAGAAATTAGTTTAAAAAACATTCTTCTTAGAAAGCATACCTGACCTTGAATTGATATTGCATCACCACCTATAAGCCACAACGATGAGAAATTGTAATAAAAAATGTCTCCCATCCTCTTTGAAGGGTAGTGATGTCTTTGCTGACACTCATGACACACTGTCTGTGGTGGAGCCAGTGAGAAGCTGCCTGGCTTCACCCACAGAAGAATCTGCCAACCACAGCCTGCCTCTCTGGGTTTAGCGCCTCCTGATGCTACTTCACTGATTTGCGCAAAGGTGCCAGAAGACCTTCCCACCTTTGCCATGTTTGGGTTGTAGAGAAACCAGCTCCTCTAGGATTTTGAACCAGAGCCTTCTGCTGTCATAATGAAAGCAGCATCTCCTCAAAGCCCTTATTAAAATCATACAAGAGTGCCCCACAAATAAGGCTCTTGAACAAGAGTATAAATAATGACCACACTTCCAGCTGAATTTGGGGCATTTCAGCCAGATAAGTCAAGATTTTTCTAATAATTATCATTGAGTGTCATCCTGTAGGGAAGGTGATTGAAGACCCTGCTGAGTGTGCCAGAGCCGCTGTTTGAAGTCCTAGGTAAATCCATCCCATGCCCGTCTTCCCCTTATCCTGTAGAGACATTCTAAAGGGAAGACTCCTTTGAAATTCATGAGGATCCTCACTTTGATCTGCTTAATGGAGTGTGGAACCATATTAAAGACAAGATGGCAGCAAAGACAGCAAGTAGGGAATGGAACCAACTGCACTCTTCCCCATCAGAGTGAGGAAATTACTGCTCTTCCTACTGATGAGGACTTAACTGTATCCACCTCACCTCCAAATTCATAGGTTGAAGCCTTGATACCTCATATTATCACATTATTTAGAGATGGGGGATAATTACTTGGATTACCTTTAAGGAGGTAATTAAGTTAAAATGAGGACCTTAGGATGGGTACCAATTCAATCTCACTGGTGCCATCATAAAAAGAGAACATTGCTTAACTGTAGAGATCATTGTGCTTTTTATGTGTATATCAAAATGTCTCACTATGTAGCTTAAATATAGAGAGTAAAAATTACTTTTTAAAAGAGGGTATTGGGACACACAGGAAGGCACCAGAGATATGCATACAGAGAGGAAAGACCATGTATGACCACAGGAAGCAGCAGCTACCTGCAAGCCCAGGAGAAAGGCCTTGAAGCTAACCAGTGGACACCTTGAAAGTGGATTCAGCCTCCAGACAATGAGAAATAAAATTCTGTAGTTTAAACTCACCACTATTTTGTTATGGCAGCACTACCAAATGACTACACCTGTACCTACTGATGGCACAAGGACCTGTCTTCTACTTTTGTGTTTCATGTTGTCTGATTTGAGGAATGAACAAAATACAAACAGGTATGAACATATGCCAATAAAATGTTTAAATGTGTATGACCTCAAAAAGGTTAGAAGGGATTGTCTTCAGATCCTAATTCTATATAGGAGGAAGATGTAAGAGTTGATAATCTGAATCAATGTGGGCTTGTATGCAGGGTGACAGTCCATTCCCCAAGGGCTGCCCTTGGGCTTCGCTCAGACTGCACCTGGTGAAGGACCACAAAAGCAAAGAGAAACAGTCTGTGGGGAATTTCCTCTGTGGGTGTCAGTGAATAGAGTGGGACATGAACCATGGGAGCCAGAATATAGTTTATGTCAAAAGCTGTGACCTGAACAAGAATGGAAAGATGATTCACTGTGTCTTCAAGGTAAAGAGCTCCCCCTCCATGGTGAAAAGTTCTCTCCCTTTCCGTATATTAGTGGATATTTTTCCACCTAAATTGTTGGACAATCAAAATGCATTGCAGTTATTATAACTTTAGCAAATGTTAATTTATGCAAATTTCAGAGGCCGTTTTTATATTCACCTGTTTATTCTTTGAATAAATATTTATTTAGTACCTATTACGTGCAGAGCATTACAGTGAATTCCTGGAAGCATGGTTCATGTCATTATTAAATTAATATTCTGAAGTGTCTGAGAGGGGCACAGGAGTTGGAAAAATTGGTAAGCAACACATTGAATAAATAGAATTAGAGACTTTAGAAAGAATTAGAGGATGAAGGGCATCTTATAGAAAGTCTAAATTATGTGAATTAGAAGTCCTGTGAAGTGCTAAGGGAAAATAGTCCTAACAAGAGGGGACATAAAAGAAACAAGATTCACCTGCATGTGTTTATGGAGCAACAGAGAGTGCAAAGTATCTTAAACAGAGAAAACAGAAAATGGTGGAAGAGGAGTCAGCATACATTAATCATACAAAGCCATGAAGTTTAAAGTCACACTAAGAACATTTTAAAGCTGTGCATGGGTTTTCAGAGGCAAGTTAATATTAATTTTTTTTCTTTTCAACTTTTTTCTTTACAATTTGACAAATACTCAAGACGCTGTCTCAGTGGTGATGCTTGTGATGGGGCTGCCTTATAAAAACTGCAGAAACATCTGCCATTAGCAAACTCACAAAGTAGAAGCCAAAAGTAAAAGATGAACTGTTGAGTTATGGGCACGCCATCATTCCTAGAATACCTGCTTTGGGTGAGCACTGTGCAAGATTCTATGAAGGATTCACTCAAAATGAAAACAAATTCATTTTTATCAAGGAAATTCCAGCCTGTCTGGGTAAGATACAAATATATGAATAACTATCATGTGAATTTGAGAAAGGAAGTTCTGGCTTAGTTTTTTTATTAACATTTAGGGCTTGCTGGTTTTTTGAGGGAGGCAAACTGTCTATTTCAGATGAGTAATTTTTCCAGCTACTTTCTCTATAGGTCAAGGCAAACAAAATTCCAGTTAATATTAGTATGGTAGTGACTAGAGATGATGCAAGATTGTTTTCAGAAAGTGATTAGCTAATTGCTTGCCTGAATGACTGATATGTGTCTGGGATGTTGACATCTTCTACCTTCAGGAGAAGAAGCAAGGCTTGAGGTAGCCAGTGTTCTCTACTGTTCTCATCAGTTATGAACAGCTTTATGCGTTTACCCCAGGATGTCAATAATATGTTCAAATGTGTATGACCTCAAAAAGATTAGAAGGGATTGTCTTGAGCTCATAATTCTATTTAGGAGGAAGATACAAGAGTTGAGATAATCTGAATCAATTTATATGGTAAAATAAAAAGTGTGAGTCTTAATCACAAGAAAGAATTCAATCCTGACAATGGAAGAAAGAATAGAAGAAAAACAAAAAGCCAACCTTGAAAAATTATGAGCAAAAATGAAAAAAAAAGTATCTAAAATGCTTTCAAATTCATCTGGTATTAGAAATGTAAGTAAGATTAACTTACTGAACAAAGTTAGAGAATCTCAGACTAGATGTAAAAGGACCCAGTAAAGTCAGGCCCACAAGACATAAATTGAAAATAAAAGGCCGGGAGTGGTGGTGCATGCCTGTAATCCCAGCACTTGGGAGGCTGAGGCAGGAGGATCAAGAGTTCAAAGCCAGCCTCAGCAATGGTGAGGCACTTAGCAACTCAGTGAGACCCTGTCTCTAATAAAATACAAAAAAAGGACTGGGGATATGGCCTAGTGGTCAAGTGCCCCTGAATTCAATCCCTGGTGCCCAGAAAAAGAAAAAAAAAAAGAAAGAAAAGTACATAAAAGTTAATAGTAAAGGAAATAAAACATTATATCAGGAAACAACGATTCTAAAAATTTGGGGTTAGCAGTTTTAATATGAAACTAAATAGATATGAGGGGAACATTATTAAAGAATTAAAAGACATATACTTTAAGGATTAAAGGACACAATAGTATTTCAATGACATATTATTTCTTTAAAAATATCAAAAAGATCTACACAACTCAGGAAAGATTGAGCAAACAGAATGAAAAGTAACATGTCTATAAAGTTTTATTGGAATATGAACATCCTGTTTTGTTTTTATATTGTGTATAGCTGATTTTGTGCTATACCAGGGGAGATGAATAATTACAACACGGACCAGACAGCAGAGCCTAAAGTAATTACTATTAGATCATTTTCAGAAAAGACTTCCCAATTCTTCTCATATAAAAAAAAGTGTATAGCATCCAACCTCAGATGAATGCTTTCAGCACAGAAATATAAATTATAACAAATAATAAAATGAAAATGTTAAAAATGAAAAAACAGTCACCTCAATCATGAACAACTTCAATGAACTCATTGATCATGATAGTGAAGAAAAAAAAAATCAGTAAACTTCAAAGCATCTGCTACAAATTACCTAAATTGAAACGAAAAGGAAAAAGAGGAGGAAGAAAAAAATTAAATAATATTGAGAGCTATGGTATAGGGAAATGAATGGGATAGATTCAAACTAAAATCTTCTCAGCAAAGAAAACAATCAAGAATGTAAACAGAGAGCTTACAGAATAGAGAAAATCTTTACCAAATACACCTCAGAGCACTAATATCCAGGATATTAAAGAACTCAAAAAACTTAACACCAAAACAAAAAACAACCCAATCAATAAATGGGGTAAAGAACTGAATACACACTTCACAGAAGAAAATACACAATTGATCAACAAATATATAAAAAATGTTCAACATCTCTAGCAATTAGAAAAATGAAAAAAAAAAACTACTCTAAGATTTAATTTCACTCCATTCAGAATGGCAATTATCAAAAATATAAGCAAAAATAAATGTTAGCAATGGTGTGGGGGGAAAAGGTACACTCATACATTGCTGGTGGGAATGCAAATTGGTGCAACCATTATGGAAAGCAATATGGAGATTCCTCAGAAAACTTGGAATGGAACCACCATTTGATCTAGCTATCTCACTACTCAGTTCATATCCAAAAGAAATAAAATCACTGTACCACAGTGATGCAGCCACATCAATGTTTATAGTAGCTCAATTCACAATAGCCTAACTATGGAACCAACATAGATGCCCTTCAATATAAGAATGGATAAAGAAAATGTGGTACATATACACAATGGAATATTACTCAGCCTTACAGAAGAATGAAATTATGGCATTTGCAGGTAAATGGATGGAGCTGGAGAGTATCATGCTAAGCAAATAAGCCAAACCCATAAAACCAAAGGCCAAATGTTGGATATGTGGATGCTAAATCACAATAAGGGTTGGGGGTAGTTAGAGAAGAACAGAAGAAGTACTTGGCATTAGGCAGAGGGGAGTGAAGGGAGGGGAGAGGAAGGGGTAATAGGAAGAGCAGGAGAATGAGTTGGACATTATTATCCTATGTGCATATATTATTACATGACTGGTGTGATTCTACATCCTGTACAACTAGAAGAGTGAGAAGTTGTATTCCATTTATGAATGATGTGCCAAAATGCACTCTGCTGTCATGTGTAACTAATGAGATCAAATTAAAAATTTTTTAAGCCGGGCGCGGTGGCGCACGCCTGTAACCCCAGCACTTTGGGAGGCTGAGGCAGGAGGATCGCGAGTTCAAAGCCAGCCTCAGCAATGGCGAGGCACTTAGTGACTCAGTGAGACCCTGTCTCTAATAAAATACAAAAAAGGGCTGGGGATGTGGCCCAGTGGTCAAGTGCCCCTGAGTTCATCCCTGGTACCAAAAAAAAAAAAAAAAAAAAAAAAAGGTATGTATATATATATTTCAAAAAATAGCAATGAGTTTGAAACTTCACATTAAAATGATAGATATTAAGAACTGATGTAAGAAGAAATAAATAAAAATCAATCAATCAATGAATGGAGCAGAATAGAGTCCAGAAATACACAGAACTTCATTAAGATTTAGAACTGCCAGGCACAGTGGCGCACGCCTGTAATCCCAGCATTTTGGGAGGCTGAGGCAGGAGGATCGCGAGTTCAAAGCCAGCCTCAGCAATGGCGAGGCACTTAGTGACTCAGTGAGACCCTGTCTCTAATAAAATACAAAAAAGGGCTGGGGATGTGGCCCAGTGGTCAAGTGCCCCTGAGTTCAATCCCTGGTACAAAAAAAAAAAAAAAAAAAAAAAAAATTTTAAAAGTGCTATGGGATAGTAACACATAGTCTAACTTTCACAAATCAGAGTACTAGGAATGGATGGTATCACATAGTCTAACTTTCACAAATCAGAGTACTAGGAATGGAAGAGAGGAAGAACAGAGCAAGAAAACAAACATTTGTTTATTTGTTCTAATTAGTTATATGTGACAGTAGAATGCATTTCGACACATTGTACACAAATGGAACATAACTTCTCATTCCTCTGGCTGTACGTGGTGCTGAGTTATACCAGTAGTATAATTGTACATATATACATAGGGTAATAATATCTGTTTCATTCTACAATCTTTCCCATCTCTATCATCCCATTCCTCCCCTCGCTTCCCTCTGCACAATCCAAAAGTTCCTTCATTGTTTCCTACACATCCCCCACTATGGATGGGCATCTGCTTATCAGAGAAAACATTCGGCGCTTGGTTTTTTGGGATTGGCTTATATCATGCTAGTCTCTAATTCCATCCATTTATCTCCAAATGGCATAATTTCATTCTCCTTTTTGGCTGAGTAATAATTTATTGTGTATATGTACCACATTTTCTTTATCCATTCTTCTATTGAAGAGCATGTAAGTTGGTTCCATAGTTTAGCCATTGTGAATTGAGCTGCTATAAACATTGATGTTGCTGCATCACTATAATATGCTGATTTTAAGAACAAAATTTTTTTAAAAATGAATATATGAAGAGATAGTGACTGAGTAATTGTTTGAAATTTTGAACAAACTAAAGATTAAAGATAGGAAGCTCAAAAGAAAAAAAAAATCCCAAGCCATTCAAGCAGCACAAATATAAACACACACACACACACACACACACACACACACACACACACACTGCTAAAAATAAAGAGAAAACAAAAAAAACTTTGAGATAGTCAAATACATGAGATACAGAGGATCAAAAATATGAATTATGGTAGACATTTCATTAGAAATCATGCATGCTAGAAGACAAAGATATCAAATCCTTGAAATAGTGAAAGAAACAAGGAAAAGAATTTGTCCACTCAGAAATTGTACACAAAGAAACAATCTATCAATAATGAAGGGGGAAAATAGTTTTTCTAAGAAACTCATTGTCAGAAAGCCCATTGTGCAAAAATACTAAAGAGAATTCTTCAGACAAAAGGAATGTATCAGAAATTTTTTCTACATAAAATACAAAGAGCTCAGTAAACTCAATAAATGAATGCAAATAAAATGATATTTCTCTTATGTGAAATTTGGTAGGAGGTAACTCACTGTCTAAAGATAAATAGCCTGTGTTTTGTGTTTCTAATACATTAAAAGGTGAGGTGCTTTGTGACAATGAACAGAAGGTAAAAGGAAGTAATTGGGACTATATGAAGTCTTTATGCTACACATTAAGAAGTATAATATTATTTGCAGTAGGCTCTAGTTAATTGGGATGTATTGTAAATCCTAGGGATAAACCACTAAAAATATAAACAAGTGGTGTAAACTAACCAATACAGGAAGTAAAATGAAATCATAAAAGTTGAACTAATTCAGGAGATGGGAGGAAAAGAGCAATACAGAAATAGAATGAAGAACAGATAGATAGTCAAGTAGAAAATACCTGTAAAGATGGTATATTTCAATCCAAACATATCAAAGATTACATTAAATTTCAATGAAATTTCAATGGAATTTTATTCCAGTTGTATTTTAGACAAGATTAGGTTAAAAAAAGAAAAAGAACCAAGTATATGTTATTCATACAAAAGAAATCCATTTAAGTACAGAGATAGGTTAAAAGTAAATGGTTGATAAAGCTATATGATAAAACTAACCAGAAGAAAGCTAGAGTAACTATGTAAATCTCTGGAAAAGTAAGCTTAAGAAAAAGAAATAAAAAGATAAAAAGGGATGATGGTACAAGAGATAGTGAATTGTAAGATACCGTAATAGAAATTACCCATTCTAAAGTGTTGTTCAGAGAGAATATAGGTTAAGAATAAAATTGAACAGGGCCTCAAGGAAACCTAATATTCACTTCATCAGAGTCCCAGAAAAAGAGATTGAAACTAATTATACTCAAAGACAGTGATGTGTTAACTGGCTGGATTGTGGTAATAATTTCTCAATGTCTATCAAAACATCATGTTATATTCCTTGAATATATACTATTTTAATTTGTTAATTACACCTCAATGTATCTGAAAAATTAGACTGGAAATCCCCCAAATTTGGCAAAAGACTGAAACCTACAAATTCAAAAAGATACATGGACTCTAGACAGGAGCTATGTACTAACACACACACACAGTCACATCATAGTTAAACTTCTGAACGCTAAAGACAATAAAATGCTTTAAAGCAGTGAGAGAAATGACATTTTAAATGTAGTAGAAAGACAAGTCTAGTGAGATCATATTTCATACCAGAAACTATGAAAGCCAGAAGAAAGGAATACAACCTTTTGCAAGAGCTGAGACCTAAAAACAAAACCAAAAGCAACTGAAAATTGCCTATCAGTGAAAGTATGTTTCAAGAATGAAGGGCTAAATAAGAGGCTCTCAAATGAAAAACAAAACAAAACAAAACAAAACACATAAGAGAATGTGTTACAGGCAGCCCTGTTCTAAAAGAATGACTTAATGATGTTCTCTAAAACAGAAAGGAAATGGAAAGAAGAGTTATATGAAAGATTGAGAAAGAATGATAGAATTAAAATATTAATAAATACCATATACTTTTCTACTTTTCTTTTCCGTGTGTGTTTTTATTTGTTGGTTGATTTGTTTGTTGTTGTTGGTTTTGGTACCAGGAATTGAACTCAGGGGCAATTAACCACTGAGCCATACCCCCCAGCCCTTTTACTGACTTGCTTACTTATTTATTTGTGTTTTCAGATAGGGCCTTGCTAAGTTGCTAAGGTTGGCCATGAACTTGTGATCCTCTCCTGCCTTAGGCTTCAGAGCTACTGGGATTACAGGTGTGTACAACTGCATCCAGCTTTCTACTTTTCTTGAATTTTCTGACTTGTTTGACAGTTGGAGCAAGACAGATTAGCAAGAAACAGGAAAGACTCCTCAAGATAAGGAAATAATGATGAGGATGTGGAAAAAAAATGGAAACTCCTACATTGTCATGGGCAATGCATAAAGTTATTGTCACAATAGAAAGGTTTGAATGTTTCTGTTTTTCTTTTCTTTTTCCCCAAAGGCACAAACAGAGGTTTATTTTAAAAAGTAGATGCATATTCAATGGAGAATGCTGGCCATGTCCAGAGGGAGAGGCAGCTGGATTTGAAATATGAGACAGCTATTTGATTCAGCCATTACTCTCCGAAGTATTTTTCCAAAAAAGGTGAACTTATGTTCCCCCAAATTTTTCCACAAGTGTTATAACAACTTTTTCATAACTCCCCAAATGGGAAACCAAACACATATCCCTGAAGATATTTGATTTCCCTGAACAAACCTTGACAGCCCTCACATTGGAATATTGCTCCTCAGTAAAACAGAATAAAACTTTTATACATTTAGCAACGTGGGTGAAGGTCAGATGACTGTTGCTGAATGAAAAAGATCCAAACTGCTGGTTATAATACCATTCTATTTATGTGACATTCTGTAAAGAACAAAGAATTAGTGGTAGAGAACACGTCAGCTTACTGGACTGACTACGGAGGGATGATGTGAAGAAATGATGAGATGTCAATGCATTGTGCCTCCAGACATCTCTCACTGAGAAGAACATATCATCTTTGTGGTATTCATCCCAATAATGCATGACCTCAATCTAATCATGAAAACTCCAAACCAGGGAAATTCAACAAAATAACTGGTCTGCTCTCTGCATAAGCACCAAAGTCATCAAAGACAAGAAAGAACAGAGAAAAGGTCACAGTTTGGAGGATACTAAAAAGACATAACAATTAAACATCTTTCAATTTGACAAAAACAGGAAATAAAATATTAGTGAAAAAAGCCAACGGAATCAATCAGAGACTAAAGCTAATAATATTCCAGTGTTAATTCCCTAGCTTTCATAACTGTACTATGACTGTGGTAGATGTGAACATTAGGGGAAACTGGGTGAAGGGAACATGAAAACTCTTGTACTATTTGTGGAAGTGTTATGTAGGTCTCAATTTATCTCAAAATAGAATAAATAAAATAAAAATAATATTGAACCAACCCAGACCCAGATCTGTAGAATAGCTTTTCAAGTGTACTTAAAAGTAAACTGTGGGCTTGATGTCAGAGGTTTTCTTTTTACCTAATATTTCACACCCATTATCCCATTTAATCTTGACAATAATTCTGAGGTAGGTACCTTCATAAATTGTAATATATATTCACTATCATAAATCCTAGTATATAGACACATAAACTGAAGTTATGAGATGATAAATTAACTGCCTACAGTTCACAGTTAGTGAGGAACACAGTTGTACAATTAATTTAGCAGTCTGACTCCAGAGTCTGCCAAGTATGTCACAGTCTTTTCAATAATATTGAATAAACTAATAAGTTAGGCAATTGTAAGTATGAACTACTTGTGATGGGATCTCTTCATTCTTAAGCATTTTTGACTAGTCAGTGCCACCTTGTCATTTGGAGATAATTGGGGGTGTGAGGAATATAGAGGGATTCCTTAATCAGCCATTATATGACCCAATATCTCCATGATCCTCCCAAGAAACAGTGCTAAAAGCAAAACAGATGAAGTTTGGTTTAATATGCCTTTCCTGTCTACCTCAAAAAAGATAAAACTTTCGAAAATATGGTTAGATCTATTGAGGCCGAGGAGTTATCCCAATTTTACAATGTATGCTAACATATTGCTTTGCTTCATTGGAAAATAAAATTGAAATGCACATATATTTTATTTCACATTTATATTTTAAACTTTGTAATCCTTTTTCTACTTTTTTCCTCAGATAAATATTAGTTGAGCTGATTGTACTTAAAATAGATTTTAGTTTTAATACCAGTCTCATTGTATGTTTAGACTGTACATATTTGCAAGTTCATTAATTTCTCTGTGGAATGATGGTGATGATGACCTTTGTGCTACCTTTCACACAGAGGTATCCAAGTACTTCTCAAAAGGTGTATGATGCCCCAAGTACACATCAGCTTTGTAAGTTTTATTCAAACAGAAAGTTCCCAAGACAGTTCATGTGACTGAACTAACAAGTTTACTGAGTTTGAAACGTTTTAGATGTGCATTAACAATTGCTCTTGTCTCCAAACTAAATGTGAACTGTGATTAAACATAAAATCAGGACTTCACAAATGTTCTTGATTGAATTATTAAATTAATTAATGCCCTTTGCCATGTTAACCCATTCTAGTTCAGAAAAATAATCTCTGAATGTCAATGTAAATATGAAGTAGACAAAGGCAAACTTTTCTTGGGAGTGAAAGTATTTATTGGAATGAAGTCTCAACTACCAGTAGACCAATGTTAGCACATGAACCAAATTTATACACCAATGTTGGTCTCGGAATCAAACTGAATTTTCAGCAAGTATTTCTTAATCCGTATAATCATGTAACTAAGTCCCTTCTTTGTATGTTCTGTTGGCTAGAACTCGACAAATTAGCAAAATTTATTGTGCAATAAAAGTAATCTACTGATTTATTGAATAAATTATTGAACAATGTGTTGAACATTGTCTTTTTTGCTGTCTTAGAATCTCAGCATTTTTAAGATAGCAGAATCGTGGGCCCCTTTCATTTTCTTACCCAAAGGATGCTCAGTCTCCCTTCTCATGGCTGTCAGTATACTCTTACAAAATAGCATGGATAAAAGTTGAAGAAGGAAGGAATTAACTTTATTTTTTTAGAAATTCCACTGAGAAGTTTTTAAATCCTGTGACAAAGGACTTTCTTTTTTTTTTTTTTTTTTTTTTTGGTACCGGGGATTGGGGATTGAACTCAGGGGCACTCGACCACCTGGCCACATCCCCAGCCCTTTTTTGTATTTTATTAGAGACAGGGTCACACTGAGTTGCTAAGTGCCTCGCCATTGCTGAGGCTGGCTTTGAACTTGTGATCCTCCTGTCTCAGCCTCTCAAGTGCTGGATTTTAGGCGTGCGCCACTGCACCTGGCACCTGTGTCAAAGTTTTGAATAGTAATAATAAATTCCATGTCCAAATGAAGAAAACTAGAAATCAAAAGTTAAATAACTCCTTGTCCTAAAGCCACAGAAGCTAATTCAGGATTTGAAATCAGAATGGCCTCCTTCCCAAAATCTTGTTTTGAGGTGGGGTTGTTTAAGCACTTTTTAAAAATTATGGTGCGCACAGGGAAGGTGATCAAGGTAAATGTACAGCCAGAGGGATTATTTACAAGGTGAATGACCATAATATAGGTCACAAAAGGAAATATTGCCAGCACTCCAGAAGACAACCTCTACCTGTGCCCTCTCTAAATGATTGCCCTTCATTTCTACAAAGCTATGTAGATGCTTTGACTTTTAATACCATAACTTATCTATGTCCTTATTATTTCACATTTTGTTACATGTATAAGTAGTTCATTCACTCTTGTTGCTGTAAAATGTGCCAATGCATAAATAATATCACTTTTTATTTACCCATTACATTATTAATGGGAATTGGTGTATTTCTCCTTTTAGCTACTAAAATCATGCTGTTCTGTTCAATTTTGCATGTCTTTTGGTGAAAATGAATGTCTATCATATTTTCTTTTTTTTTTTTTTTTTTTTTTTTTTTTTTGGTACTGGGGATTGAATTCAGGGGCACTCAACCACTGGGCCACATCCCCAGCCCTTCTTTTGTATTTTATTATCATCTTTTCATGGCACAAGGATTGCTTATGTTTAATGAACTCCAAATGATGTTTAATGGAATGTTAAATAACACAGTAGATGTTAATCTCTAGCCTCTTGGCAAAAACACAGGTTGAATTGAGGAAAACAGGTTCATAGCATCCCTTGCCCTCTTATCCTCCCATGGAAAGCCTTAGGAAGCATTTTAATGTCTTTTACATATTGCTCCTAGAAGTTAGGCTCATGAATCTCTCCATTCTATACTCTAGAAAATATATTTTACACAAAACATATATGATATATAAACATAAATTATTACCAAACATGTCAAATTGAAAAGAATTTGCATCTAGTTTGACCTTGCTTCTCCTTAAGTGTGCTGCTAATGTGGGTCATATTTTATGTAGATGTAAAGAAACTGATAATTAAAAGCCTGTATCTTTATTAAGAAAAATTAAGGCTAGAAGTTATTTAATAAAAAATATTATTGACAACTACTGGGATCCTGTGACTTAATAGTACTGTAAATAATAGTAATAACAGGGAAAAGAAATACACCCTGATAAGAAAATCTCAGCTCTTATCCTTGAATTGTACTTAATACAAAATGACTCTACATCCTACGGAGTGAATAGCATGCTTCTGTAAGAGCTAATTGAGCAAATCACCAGTGAATTGTCTAAGATCAAATATTATTGATTCCTAGTTAGCCATGTGGCAGAATCATTTTTTTTTTTTTCTGCTGTATCTGGAAAAACCGGAAGATATAATTATTTCCCCATGAAAATATACATTATAGGAAAGGCACTAGAAAGAACTACTCATTTCTGAACTTGCATGACTCCTAGGAAATCTAAAAAATTTCTGTGTAGTACCATTTCTGAGTTAAAGTTATCCATACAGTGAAAGCTCTAATGAGGTAGAGAAATTGTTTAGTTTGAAATTAATCAAATTGGAATTCTTAAAACAGTGTCTTATAATATCAAGGACAAATATATTTGTAAAACTTTGTACACAGACACTCTTGCATATTGGCACATGTTCTTAACATAATAAATGGTATGTGAAGTCCTGGATGAAGAAGCCTGCTTCATTTCTGTGCGTGGCCACTCTGTGAAGACATTGATTTGTGCCAAGTTCTGGTAGTTATAATGTATGCCTAAGCAAAATGGTGGTATTCTCCCTCTTTTATTTCACTCCACTATTTTCTCACTCACAGTACAGTTGGGCTTTTCTGTTCTGTGGTTCTAGTTCTTAATGTCCCCCAAAGTTAGTTCCATCTTTGTTAAGAGGCATCCCATAAGGACAAGTAATAGAAGTTGATTGAAAGCATGCAGATGGACAAGAACCCAAGTAGATGGAAAGAACTAACTTCATGAGAAGGGAGGTGCTGACAATAGTGAGGGCTACAGAAAACAGATGTTCCTGAAATCTATGCACAGAAGCAACATTACCAAAAAAAAAAATTTGAAGTTTAGCTCTTTTTTTTCTTTTAAAAATTGATTATTTAGTTATACATAACATTATAATTCATTTTGACATAATTATAAGAACATGGAATATAGTTTGCTGTAATTCAGCTCCCAGTACTTCTCTTTTCTCTTTCCTCCTCCCCCCCCTATTCCTTTCCTTCTACTGATCTTTCTGTTATTTATTTAGTGTTGCTTTTGTTTTTAAATTAGTGCCTTCTGGGTAAATGTAGCAGCAGGATTCACTGTGGTATATTCATATATATACATAAGAAAGTTAGATCAGTTTCATTCCACTCTTCTTCTCTTATCCCATCCCTCCTTCCTCTTCCTTATTTGCCTTCCTCTACTCCACTGATCATTTTCTATTTTGATGGAATACACCCCCTTTTCCTTTCTGTCTTTTTTTTTTTCTCTTTATTTTGGACTAGCTTCCACATTGCAGAGAAATCATTTGACCTTTGACTTTTCGGGTCTGGCTGATTTTACTTAACATGATAGTCTCCAGTTCTATTCATTTGCCAGAAAATGCCATAATTTCATTCTTCTCTATGGCTGAATAATACTTCATTGTGTAAGATAGAGGAGTGACAAGCTAAAATGCATCAGTAACCATGGCACACCAAATAGAGGGAAACTCTGGAAGCTTTGTGGGGTCACATGTACATATGGGCTCTGGTAAAATCAATAGGAACAGTAATTACACATTTAAAATGACTGGATTATATCCCTTGGTAGTGTTGGCAGGTGAAGACCACACTGGATTTAATTGGGTCTGGGGTGATTATGATGCAAGACAGACAATACATCAAAGAGCTTTGCTGAATGTCTCAGGCTCTCTATCACCTTAGTTGATATTTGTTGGTTTTGTCACATTTCCTTTCATTTTTTGTTGCATTTTTCTTCCCATCCTTAGGCTCCTCTCATTCTCTTAATGTGATAGGTATTTGGTATAAAAATTTGGCTGTGCATGTGTCTTTGAAAAACATAGTGTTGTTTTAAATATGCATGTATTCATTTCATGTACCTATTATTGCACTATAAATCTTGTTCTTATTCATGACTTTTCTATTAAAATATGCTTTTAAAATGCATTATTATGATGGTGGATACCAACATTTTTTTTTTTACTTTTTCAGAACTATTCCATAGGTACATCAACCATTCTCTACTGTAATTT
The DNA here is from genome assembly GCA_025594165.1 of Tamias sibiricus. Lineage (NCBI taxonomy): Eukaryota > Metazoa > Chordata > Mammalia > Rodentia > Sciuridae > Tamias > Tamias sibiricus. Next base: position 29,905,942 of record CM046673.1, on the reverse strand, counting down.
ATATTTCCATTACCTTAAGCAGTCCCCAACTCCCCAACCACCACAAATGTTTGGAGAAAATCTTTATATCTGTCCCCAAAAGAAAAGAAATACTCTCTGTATTTCAAATATAGGTTTGATTTTGTATGAGGTGGAATCTGAGGTTACAGGTCATGCAAGTATTTGACATTGCTATCCTTGCAATATCACTCAGAGACTAACATTAGAAATCCATTAAAATTTCCTAATACCTTATCAATATTTGCAATAATTTAGGTTATTTTTTAATGGCAATTGCTGATCTGATCTCTCTCTTATTGTTTCTTTGATTAATGCTGAAGAACTGCCCATCTTTACAGGCTTCCTTGCCATTCAGGTTTTCACCACCCTGAATTGTCTAGTATCAGATCTGTCTGTATGTATAGAGGTGAGGGGCAGGAGTGAAGGTGTGTGTGTGTGTGTGTGTGTGTGTGTGTGTGTGTGTTCCATGCATCTCATGATTTTCAGTATTTCCTTGAATATTCTATATATTAATCAATAGTTTCTGTAGGTTCTTGTGATTTGTGCTTTATTTAATAACTCACCCCTACCCAAGGGCCTGATGATACTTCTTAACATTTTTGTTCTCTTAGATTTTGGTTTTATTCCCAATTTTTGCAACATAAATAGAAATAAAAATTCATTTTTATGGATACACTGACTCAGTTTTCCCAAGGCCATCTATTACTTACTCATACATTTGTGCTCCTAACTCGATCATCTATTTGTGTTACTACATGCATTTTTTGAGGGTTCTCTAATTGTTTACAAAATGTTCTAAATGGGGGAACTGATGTAATAAAAATTTAGCTAGGTTGGTAGGTACTTATTTCATCAGTACCATACAGTTAAAGTATTTCGGTCTACAGAATGTTTTTAACATTGACATAATGGGGAAGTGGTCAAATATCTTTTATAAAAGATATTTTACATTTTAAAGTGTATTAGCCCATAGTAAGTCATAGTGAAATTTTACTATTTTTTAAATGTTATCCTGCTGAACTTGGAAACTCATATTAACTTTCACATGGTTTTAAATATTAGTCTTCTTTTGATTGTTCCCCGCAAATATTTGAAAATGTAAAAATCTATTCTTAGCTCATGGATCATACTTTTAAAAGCATGTTGTCAGATAAATCTGGCCTGGAGGCCACAGTTTGCCAACCCTTTTATTAGAGCAGTTAGCATATTAATTATGGTGATTTTAAGCTGTCTGTTGAATAGCTCCAACCTCTGTCTCATGTCTAAGTCTAATCTGCATCTGAGAATGTTGTGGGGTGTTTGCCCTTTTGTGTTTCTCAGCATTTTGTTGAGTGGCAGAAATGTCATCTTATGCAGAATAGTAGAGACTACAAAATGTTTTCACATCTGAATATAGGCATGTTTTCCTTTCTGGTAGGCCTTCAGTATGGGATTTTAAGTAAATCTCATTAAGATCCAAGCCAGTTTGAATGGGTTGCTGTGATGTTTCCATATAGTCCACCAACAGCTGCACTGTTTGCAATAATTTGTGTATAATAGTGGGACTGTTTGGTAAATGTCAATTCCTCACTCAACTTTAGGTTTTTTCTGAGCTGTTCCTCAGACAGCCTCTTTTCCCAAGATCTGATCCTTCCCCCACTGTCCCTGCTATCTTTAGTTACTTACTGCTTTTTATTTGAGCATTGAAAAGCAATGGGGGAAGCCTTGGTCTTAGACAGGCATCGTGAACTTTAGGCCTTCTTTCTCTGTCGGCTTTTCCTCCCATTGTCATTCTGGGTCTGTTCTCATCTCTAATCTCCCACTAGGAATAGGTCTATTTACTTATTTTCTGCCCAACTGCAGTAAGTTTTCACCAGTACCCTAAGGATGACAGTTTTTAGATGAAGGTTTTCCTTTCAGAGGAGAACTAGGGGGAAGTATTGGGTGAAGGTTTGCATTCCCCAGGTATGCACCATGAGGAGCAATTTTGTAAGACTTTACAATCTTTTCTCTAAGCACCTGAGGAAGAAATAGCCTGCCAGAGAATACAGATTCTCCAATTGCTTTGACCACCAAAGGTTTCCCTAGCCATTGGCCCACTTGGCCTCTAAGAATTCACCTACCACCCTAGCTCCATTCTTCTTACCAATGTCTGGGTTCTTTATGATAGACTTTCAGTGAAGAATGGTTCCTAATTCATTTAGTTATAATCATCTGGGGGTCACCTGTTAACAGAAACAGCATATGATAAAACAGGAGTCTTACATTGGTGCTTTTGGGTCACCCATCATAGAATTTCCACCAAGTTATCTACACTTTGAAGGAAGAAATCTAGAGAATGATACAGTTGGCTTAAGCATTCTATTTGACCAAAATTTATAAGTGAGATTCTTTAATGAATTATACAATCTGGATAGCTTCACAATTCAAATAATTAAAAACTAGAAGGCCTCTGTGACTCCCTTCTTGGCCTTTGAATCTGGCAAGTTACAATTGCGGCAGCTGTTCACCCCTGGGTCTCAGAGCCCAGCTGTACAGAAAAGGCAGCAGGAATCCAGGCTTACAAAATAAATAAGAATCCTACTGTAAACACGTAGCAAAGTGTCCAGCACATACCGAGACAGATTGTAGAGTAGTATAATCAGAATGGCAGTTGTCTCTGTCTGATTTTATGTCTCTTTATTTAGAACACTATTTCCTTGACAAAAAGAAACTGAATCTTAATCTTAATTGACCAAACCAAGGTCTTGTGCAGAGTGACCACATGATAAATACTGGTTAAATGCATTTAAGGAAAAAAAAAAAAAGACAAATCACATCAATTATGTTTCTTTCCCCATCCCTACTGAAATCTCTATAGAAGTGGAGATGTATCTGGTTTACTCTTCCTTTTTGAATGCCTGATATTGCATCTGGAAAGTTATAGATGCTTAATAAACATTTACTGTTGGAAGTATTCCTTTATAACAAATTTCCTCTTTTGACATCTTTCGTATGGTCAGAAATAGTTGTTTCAGTGTTTTAAAAGTGAATGGTGTTCCAAATCCATCATCAATGAAAATATACACTTCTCAGTGGTTCATTTTACATTGCAAACGCACTTTATTCCTTTAGTATTGTGTTATTTCTATATTTACTTGTTATCGATCAGATATATTGCCTAAAAATAGCTCACCCAAGGAGGAACTCTGGAGAAGGCTGTGTAAGTCAGAATCCTGAGGAAGAAGTCATTTACAGATTTCAAATATGCTCTATACATTCTCATTAAATACAAAGTTGGCAGTAGTCAGTTCTACTTCACTGAACTTTTCTCATAAACCAATTTAAAAAGCTCATAAGAATAATTGATGCCCAACTTATTGGAGACAGATATTTAAAAAGTTGAAGAACTTAGCATTTATTTTAGATGATTTTATAACTTAGTAGAAAAAGCAAATAGTATACCCTTGAATTGATATTAAAGGCAAAGTTCTGTGGACTGAACATAAACAAACTTTGAGCTGTATCTAAAATGCTCAAGTGCCCCCGATTTTGATAGCAAATGGTAAATTGGTATGAACTTTGACAACATATAAACAAAACAAGCAAATGTGAAAGTACAGGATATATGAATCCATTTACAAAATTTTGGATTTCAGTAAATTTTTCCTTTCCCTTGACATTTGTTTAATAATCATGCAACAGATATTTTACTTTTGGAGGGATATAGGACAAAATATTAATATACTTGAGAAGTAACTATTTCAAAATCAAGGAGTATTTGGGGTACAGTAAAAGTATTATTCTTTCACTAAGAAGATATTCTATGGCAGGCATTTTTTTTCTGTTTTATAATAATCATTTTATAATAATCATGTTTTTGTTTGTTGTATTAATCCCAGCATTTAAAAGGTTTATCATCATCATTTTAGAGGTGAGCAAATTGAAGCACGGTGTTACAGTTTAGATATGAGGTGTCTCCCAAAAGCTCATGTGTGAGACAATGCAAGAATATTTAGAGGTGAAATGATTGGATTATGAAAGTTGTAACTTAATCAAACATTTATAGGGAGTAACTGGGTGGTTACTATAGGCAGGTTGGGTGGGGCTGGAGGAGGTAGGTCACTGGGAGTATGCCTTTTGGGTTTACATTTGCCCCTGATGATTTGGAGCTTTCTCTGCTTCCTGGCCCCCATGTCCTGAGCTTCTTTCCTTTGCTACACCCTTCCACAATCATGGTGTGCTTCACGTTGGGCCTAGAGCTAAGGAGTCAGTCAGCCACAAGACTGAACCTCAGAAACAGAAGCAAAAAAAACTTTTACTCCTCTAAACTGTTCTTCTCAAGTCTTTGGTCACAGCAACACAAAGCTGAGTTAAACACATAAAGAAGTTAAGCAAGCAACTGAAGAAGGGAGCCAGGATTTGTACCTGACAGTCTGAATACAAAGCCCATATTCCTGACTGTAATAGTAGAAGGTTGCCTTAGCCCTCTCCTAGAACTGAGTGGATAGCAGGAGAGAACAGGAAATAGATATCTGCAATAAGAGATTTTTTGAGAACTGACTTCTGTAGTAAGTGAAAACTGAAAATGCATAGAATCTGTGTAAATCTTATAAAGAGTAGAGAACACAAACCAACTCCCAAATAACACTTTTTCAGCAAAGGCCAGTTATAGCAACTCATAGTAGGAGGCAGGGGAATTCCTATGAGATCTTCTAGCCCCACAGGTGCAGAAATCCAGGAACTGGGTAGTTAAAGCATAATGATAGACCCCAGCTAACTCCATTTTTAGCTCCTGGGATTTGGAGATGTTGTATGGGCTTGGAAGGTGGAGATTATAAAAGACTGAGAATAAAAAAGAAACTTTAAACCTAAGGCAATCAGACTTAGGCATTAGGGGTATGCAACTGAAAAGCACAGTTATGTTATTCACATATCATATTGTTCCAAACTTAATTTTCATTTTATACCCGTACTGGAAATGAGATCTTTCAGCATGGAAATGATAGAAAGGCACCAGGCTAGGTATTGCAAACATTTATAGGCAGTGTTGTAACTGGGACTTTAACTTTTTATTGAGTTGCTGGGGTGGGCTTAGATCTGGTATTTCTCATTGGTCATGATTGTGGTATTGTTACAAGGAATTTCTTCCTTGTAAAAGATGTGGATCAGTAGTTATTTGGTTTATTCTTGGAGACATTATGGTGATAATATTCTCACTTTTATGTTGCACCTACTCTTATGGGTGACCTCGTCCTTGCAATAAGATTGTTGAAAAATGTGGAAGGAAAGGAAAGAAAAAAAAGTGCTCATCAATTTTAAATGCTGATAGGTTGGGGGCTTAAGGCTTTGTTATGGTTTACATATGAGGTATCCCCAAAAAGCTCATGTGTGAGATAATGCACAAAAAGCTTAGAGGTGAAATGATTGGGTTATGAGAGCCTTAAACTAACCAGTGCATTAATCTGCTGACAGGGATTATCTGTTTGGTGACTGTAGGAAGGTGGGATGTGGCTGGAGGAGGAGAGTCATTTGGGATATGCCTTTGGGGCATATATTTTGTCCATGGTCAGGGGAGTGTCTCTGCCTGCCTCTTTCTCTCTCTCTCTCACTCTCTCTCTCTCTCTCTCTCCCTCTCTTTCTCTCTCTCCCCGCTTCCTGGTTCCATGTCCATAGTTGTTTTTCTCTACCATGCCCTTCTGCCATGATGTTCTGTGTTACCTTGAGCCCCAAGGAATGGAGCCAGCCACCTACAAAGTGAGATCTCTGAAACTGTGCACCTCCAAATACTTTTTATCCTCTAATTCTTCTTGTCAGATCTTTTGGTCACAGTGACAAAAATGTTGAGTTAAAGAGGCCTGAAGTGTCCCTCCGGTTCTTTCTGCATACTATTGTATTAATGGGTGATAAGTCAGAGGCGAAGACCTTGGGGTATATTTTGTCCTCTGTCCATGGTAACCTCTATCCATCTCAATACTATCTCTTACTTACTATGCCCACCTTAAACAATTTAAAATAACTGATGGATAGTTAAAGAACTTAGGATTATGATTTTAAAAGATACCTACTCTGAAACCATAAGGCAAAAATTGAAAATGCAATTTAGAAAATAATTAGGCAATGATTTACCTAAGTCGCAAGTTCCCTAACAAAAAAAAAAGAAAGTGAAATACTGAGAATTAAATGAAGAGCATGGGATGTCTATTCTGTGTTCATTTTGGGGGAAGATGTGTCAGATCTCTTTTTGCTGTAAAGTTCCATGCTTTCATACACTGCCTTAAGCCTTCCTTAAAATCTCCAGGAAAGATGAACTCAATTCTTGTATTTACTATACATCCCAGACCCTCATTACTACAGACCTGAATTCTGAAAGAAGCTAAAGAAAATTAGTCCCAACAATGTAGCAATACTTGCATTGAAGAGGTCACACAAAATTGTTCTTTCTACCAGTCTGGTCCTTGCATTCCAAGGGGAGTACAGTGAAATCTATTTTTGTCTGCATTATCAAATAATGAAATAAAGCAATTCCTTATTCTAGGATTGTGTGCATCATAGGCAGCATAATTATTTCATCATGTGTTTGTTTACTAAAATATTTTTTTAATGGAGCACTATTCACCACGAGGAACCAGCTCCTGAAGAAAGTTCTTGATTCATTCCAATTGATAAAACTGTCTTATTTTGTCTTCTGCATGAGGTTGTGGCTTTACAGCAAGCCCCATTGTTTATGACTAATTTGCAGTTGTTTGATTCTAATACTGCTGAGATTGGTAGTCTTTTTATTATTATTTCAGATCAACCTTTCCCCCTTTTAAAATCCATTAAATTGAAAATGATCAGGAAGGTGTAAAGGATTACTGGTTGTTATATTTATTTAGGAGAAATCTTTCATTAGGAGTAAGACCACATACCTGGAGTTTCACACATTTTTTACTTTCACAGAGGAACCTTACAGAGAGTTTTAATTTGGAACAAAATAATGCAAGATGAGAAATCCTTGAAAATACATTAGCTATTAACCAGCCATCAATGCAAAGAGTCAAAGACAAGGAATCCAACAACTACAGTCCTGGGAACAAATGTGCCTTGGCCCAGTTGGGAAGTTGTAGGCAAGGGTTAAAGTTTGCTGAGACTCATTTTCTTCTAATAGAAAGAAAAGAACAAAAAGATAAGGATGTTTATTAGTCAGCTGAGGCTACTCTACAAAAAAATACCATAAACAGGGTGGTTTAAATAACAGGAATTCATTTTCTCACATTTCTGGAGGTTGCTAAGTTGAAGATCAAGATGCTGGGCAATTAAATTTCCTGGTGGAGGTGGGATGCTCTTCTGGCATTCAGATGGCTGCCTTCTTATTGTGTTTTCACAGGCAGAGCTCTGGTGTCTCATATTCTTCTTATCAGTACATCGTTCCCATCATAAGGGCCCTCATGAAAACCTACTTATTTCCCAAAGTTCCACCTCCAAATACCATCACATTGAGAGTTAAGGACTCAAAATAAGAATTGTGTATGTGTGTGAAGGCAGGTAGAGACAAAAATCAGTCTACATTGGCTATTGATGTTATATGAGGTTATGTATTAAATTTCAAAATATTATAAAATATGGTATTATTTTTGCTTCATTTTATCTAGTTATCATCTGTTGCATTTCATTAAGATCAACTATCAGAGTAATATATTCATTTTATACTTATGACCCTAAACTTGAACTTAATATTGTTCTAAGTTCCATAGAAAGATCAGTAATCTTTCATATATCTCCAGTGAAAGAGTTGGGTGGTAGGTGAGAACAATATGTCAAGTGCCATCAGGTGCTAAGAAGAAATAAAAAAGAGTGGTTGGGGTGTGGCTCAGAGGTAGAGTGCATGACTATCATGTACAAGACCTTGGGTTCAATTCTCGCACTGACAAAAAAGAAAAGAAATAAAAACGGTAAAACAAGGAAAGAGTGAACACAAGGCAGGGTGCCATATTGGATTGTGTAGATAGGAAAATCCCCTGATTAGGTAGCATTTGAAGAGAGATCACAGATAAGAGATGGAGTGAGCCAACTAATGGAAGAAGGTTATGTCAGGGAATGGCAAGTGCCAACTTATTGAGGCAGGAGCATGCTTTGCATGTTTCAGGAAGAACAAGAAGTTCAATGTAGATGGAGCAAGGTAAGCAGGATACCTTGATAGGAGACAGAAGGCAGGAGAATTTGGGGTCTTAAATTCAATTAAGATGTTGGAATTTTATCCTGGAAAAGATGTGACCCACTGGAAGATTTTTGTGTGATGTGATCTGACATCAATCTCTCTACCCTTCTTAAGGAGAAGACACTACAATAGGTCAAGGGTGGAATCAATTATAAATGAAAGACCAGATGACAGGTGATAGAAGTAGTGGAAGAGATGGTAACAAGATATCAGATTCTGCATGTTTGGGCGTGAAAGTACTTATAAGTTGTCATTTTTAGAACAAAACAAAGAAAGACTGAGGGTATTTACTGTATTAAAGATAGATTAAAGAAAAACTAAAAGCACTTTGGAGAAATAATTTGTTAGCTGGAACTCTCGAGTTTCTGCATACACAGCAGTCCTTTACCTGTTGAAATGATTGAAATTAATCATTTATTAAACAAATGAAGTTAATAACAAATAAGCAACCTTATAAAACAAAATTGAAGGTACCTTCACTTATTAAATTATTTACCCAATTAGAATACTCTTAAACTTAAATGAATTAGAGTTATTTGGATCCATATATATATATATATATATATATATATATATATATTATATTATATTCACAAGCGCTTTGTTATTTTTGATTTCAGACTGGACAGACAGACGCACATACAAACATATATTTGTGACGTCACATTAACATGAAATTTAGACAAATACACAGACATAAACACATATATAAAAAGAAAAAAAAAATACAATTGTGTGCACACTAAAGAGAGATCTCTTCGTCCCAGCCGGGAGGAATGACACTTAAGTTGTGACGTATTTTGAAGGACTCTTTTAAGGGAATCATTCCATATCTTCATCATGGTCCTCTTGATTTTGTACCTTTTTTATTAATCTTGATTCCTCAACAACTTCATCTTGATCCTTTTGATTTGGTACTTGCTTTATTAATCTAGATGGTATCCATATTGGAGAGGATTCATGCTTTGGAAAAACACAAACAGATCCTCTCCCCCAAATTAACACTGGATCTGGACCTTTCCATGTACCTGAAAGAACATCCTTCCAGTAAACCAAAGGTTTATGTTGTTGATGTGGGTTCCAATGTCTGTCTCCAGCAGAATAACCATCAGAGTCTAAAGTTAAAAAATTTAAGGTAAACAGGGCAACTGCCAATCTGTCCTTAGGATTTTTCCAGTTTCCTTCTTTCTGTTTTAACAACATAACTTTTAGTGTGCGGTTTGCTCTTTCAATAATGCCCTGACCCTGAGGATTGTATGGGATGCCTGTTTTATGGGATATGTTGAATTTTGCGCAAAACTCTTTGAAAGATGAGGACGTACATGCGGGGCCATTATCTGTTTTAAGCATTTTGGGGATGCCCAATGCAGCAAAAGCTTGTAAACAATGAGATGTGACATCTTTAACTTTTTCTCCGGAATGTAAGGAAGCAAAAATCATGCCTGAGCATGTATCTATGGTTACATGAATAAATCGCAATTTTCCAAAACTTGGCTCATGAGTAACATCCATCTGCCACAAATGATTGGGCATTAATCCTCTAGGGTTAACACCAAAATGAGGATTGGGCAAATGTGTCATACAAGATTTACAATATTTTACAATTGTTCTGGCTTGCTCCTTTGTGATTTTAAACCTACGTTGCAAGGTGGTGCTGTTGATGTGAAACTGGGAATGAAATAAAGTAGCTTGTTGTAGCGCTGAAAGTATAAATATTGTTTTTGTAAGTTCATCAGCCTTTTGATTACTTTCATGGAGGGGGCCAGGCAAATTAGTATGTGCCCTTCTCCTGTGAGCATTTCTATATTATGGTCTCCAAACCCCGCATCTGCATTTCTTTTAGCTGTTTCTATACAAAGTTCTTGAAATTGCGATCGCCAAACCAAGTATTGTCCCCCACTTAATGTTGCTTTACATAGACGTTTCCAGTCTGCGGGGGTTAAGCTAAAGGTGTTAAGGGACTCCAGTATACTCAACGTGAAAGGAGCTTGGGGTCCATAAGTCATTACTGCCTCTTTGAGATTTTTTATTGTTTTGAAATCTACTGGCTGGTGGTCCCTCCGTCCATTTTCATATTCAAATACTGGCAGTTCCCAACGTATCTGTGAGTTACCCTCGAGAGCACATAAGCGCTCAGAAAGACTTTTTATTTCTGTTTCTAGGGTATGCAAATGCCTAGTGATACCCTTCATATTTTCTGTAATCGATTTCACCCATGGGGGAGTAGAGGACACAAGTTCCTCCACTTGATGATCCCTTATCTTGGTCTTCCTTAATTTCCTTTTGTTCATTTTCTCAAAATCACCTTTAGTTAATTCCTCCTCACTACTACTACTCTCATTGGTCCTAACTGACTCAGTAACATCCTGAGTCCCAGGTTCAATTGAGACCATGTATCCTTGACGTATCTCTAATAAATCTTGAATAGCTTTAGCAGCTCGGATCTTTGTAATTTTGGGGACGCTTCTAATACTCTCCTTACTGGTCTTAGTTGACTCAGCGGAATCTACGCTTTCATGATCACCTTCACTGTTTTCTAAATCCTCCTCGCTAATGACAGACTCATCTATATCAAAGAATTCATCAAGAGCCTCGTACACTTGGGTCTTAGTTATTTTCGAACCCATTTTAACCGCTCTGACTAGAGACTCCTGCGAGGTTTCTCAGTTCTTACCTGCCGTGCTGAATTCCCCATACAGGCCACCAACTGTTGTCGCCGGAAAGGGATTGCAGCCTGGAATGGCAGCGCCGCGGGAAGGAGTCCGGAGACAGGATGGAGACGAAAATATTCTTTAATCTTACAAGAAACTACAATATATCTATACAATAGCGATAACCCTGTCTTTTCTCTCTCTGGTCTCTTCCCATGAGCCCGAGCAGCAATGGCGCTAGCTCGATCTGCTGTCACCGTTCAAATCTCTCGAGATCCTCGACCAAGTCCCGCGAGATCCCAGACCAAGTCCCGTGAGACTACGGAAGGCGGAAATGCCCAAAAATGTCTATGGCCCAATAGTCAACCGCAATCTTAGCTATCTCCCCAAACAGGGCTCCTGCACTGCCTATGAAAAATATAAGTAATTTGAAATAACTTTCCCATTCCATACCAAGTGTTTGTCCTATGATACTACTGGGTTTAGTTAACTTTCATTTTTTATTTTACTTTTTATTTCACTATTTTATTTTCATATTTGAGGATCTCAGGTACAGAGAACTGAAATAATCAGGGGCCTGGAACATCATTCTCATAAGTAAGGCAAGCCTTTTTTATCTTATTTAATTGTTTATATCTTATTATTTTAACACTTTCATCTGTGATCAATGTTCGCCTTTTCACCTTTTCCCTCTAGTACATGATATAATGTATCCAATTCTTGTTCTTGTGTATTTACAGTGGGAAAGTATGTGGCATTGTGCAAATCTATGCTTAAAATTTTAAACAAATGGGGCTGAGATGTGGCTCAGCGGTAGGGCACTCGCCTAGCACGTGTGCGACCCGGGTTTGATCCTCAGTACCACGTAAAAATACATGCATTGTGTATAACTAAAGCAAATAAATAAATATTTTAAAAAATTTTTTAAACAAATGATTTTATGCTATAAATTGAAATTTTTGTTTGATTTTCCTTTCAACACTATTTCTTTAAGAATTTTTTTTCCTTCATATGCCTTTGGTCTCTTACTGCTGATTGCTGCGGAGCATTCCATGCTATGCACCAACCCTGTGTAATTTATCCATTCTTCTGGTTATCTAAGGACTATCATTTTACATGTCTCCTCATAGTCTTATGTGATAATTTCTCTAAGAGATACGACCAGTAATTAGTTTGTGCTTAAATAGCATTTATCAATATATTCACAATGATAAATACACAATCAGCAATAATCTTCCCTTACAAAAAAGAACAGTGGTTTTTGGCAAATTTTTGAAGAATGGGTAAATACGTGTTTTGTTGTTGTTGATTAAAGGACAATTTGGAATATTATGGAATGCTTCACCACTTAGGTTTGGGAATTAAAGATTAAGAATAGAAATTCTACCTGGAAGATACAATGAAAATATACATTTCATTAGGAAGATTAACAAAAAGAGAATTAAGAGCAGTGACCAGATTAAATTCCATCAAGTATCAGTTCCATTATTTAGTTGAGCCTTTCCATTCCTCTAGAGATTTTATTAGCCCAGATCAGAAACGGTCCTCTCATATCTAGTGTCTTTCTAACTCCAAGAGTAAACAGCTGGTATCTCTTCATAAATCTTATAATATATACTCTTTAGTTAAGTAAGTATCCATAGGGAAAAAAGTCTAATAAAGCATACCTATTTAAGTATTCCAGAATAGATCATATAACATTTTATCTATAAACTGTATACACTGAATTACTTAAATTGACCCAGCTACTCTGAAAGGCTAAATCCTAATATCAATAAAATTGAAAATTATATGCTATAACTTTGCAATTATATTTCCAGGAAACTAACCAAGAGAACTTTTGCTCATAGGCACAAGATGATATGTGCAAAGGTATCAATGCAGCATTGTATATAATGTCCTAAAATTGTAGAAGCAATCTGCATGTCTTCTTACTATGGAAAAGCTGAATAAATGAGGACACACTCATGCTATATGACACATTAAGCTTTAGCTTCAAAGAGTGAGCTTCATCAATATTTACACACATGCAAACAGGCTTCATATTTCTTTTTAAGTTAAATGGCACATCACTAAGTGGAATGTAAACTATAGGAGCTGGTTGACTCTTTAGATTCACAGTAATTCTGTACAACTCAGATCTGTTGCAGTGCTCCTATGTAAGGAACAGATCTAACTTTCTTTTCAAGTTTTCTCATGTGTCTCTTTTCTCATAGAAAGTGTAGGTTGAAGACCATTCCCCTGCAATCCAAATCCCTGACAATCTCCTGAGTCTCCTTCAATACAGGTCACGAGGGTACAAAGCTTGATATTCTCTATGACACTAAACCAAATAGCCAAAAGCACTAGTTTACCAGTCACAGCCTACTCCACCTTGGTAGATTCCTAAGGGAGAGTGAGATATGGATGTTGGTGATGAAGACTGAAACTGGTTGATACAAAGACAAAGGCTGACCCTCCCCAAATGGAGGGTTAGTCAAGAAAGGCCTGAGGCAGAACAATATCCTTCCTCTTTGATGCTGAACTTCTTCAGATACACCCAGCTGAATGAGAACTTGCATCATTAGAATGTTCTGGTCCCATGCAGTTAACTGTCAGGATTCTGATTCAATTTTTTTCTGCTAGGTCTGTGGTCAACCAAGTTCACAATAGATTTTTAAAAGGGAATGGAATTTGGACCAGTTGTAGTGGTGCACACTGGTAATCCTAGCTGTTTGGGAGGCTGAGGCAGGAAACTCCCAAGTTCAAGGCCAGCATGGGCAACTTAATGATACCCTCTCTAAAAATTAAATAAATAAAAGATTTGGGGATGTAGCTTGGAATGTTTCTGAGCTCAATTCTTAATACCTCAATAAAAGCAAGGAATGAAACTTGTAATAAAATTCAAAAAATGTTAAAATCTACTATCATATTTTTAAAATGTATTGGCTGTTTTCCACTGAACAGAATTAGCCCTTCTACATTTGCTGCGTGGCTTCATTGTATTGTGAAGGCTAAATGGTCAGAGGGGTCTATTCTAGGACCAAGCCACCTGGGTTTAAATCTTGGCCGTGGCATTTGCTAATGCCATGACCATGGGGAAATTTCTCAACTTTTAATGACTCAGTTTTTTTCATATGGAAAACTGTGCTAATAATTCTTATATGGGGTTTCCATGAGAAAGTAATGAGTTATGTCCAATGATAGCTCCCCAGACATCATCAACATGACTGGCTGATAAGACAAAGTCAATTTTCTTGATGCTGCAACAAGGAAGGATACCATCTCCACAGAGCTGTGTAGTGTCTCAAGAGAAGAGATGGGACTTATTTAGAATCTGAAGTTTGATTTAAGGCAGCAACTTGATTAGGACTGAGCAAGGATGCGTAGGAGGGGTAGAATGAACAAGTCTAGAATTTTGAAACACATTTTTTGTCGATGCATCTTATTGAAAGTGTACAGGTCATTCGCAAAATTTCTATAATGAACTATCAAGTTATTTGCCTGGGAAAGAGTTTTCTGAAACAGTGAAATTACACTAATACAGATAATAGGCTGTGTGTGGGAGAGTAATGGGCGAGGTAGATGGTTTCAACTTTTATGTAATATATGCAAACAACTTATTACCTTACAAAAATGTTAACTGATCTTTTAACTGAAGTAGGAAAACGTTATGAATATGAATACCAATAAAGCCAAAGATACTAAATACTAAATTCTACTATGCTTTTTCTATAAATGTGAAAGTAAGACCAGCATGTATATGCAGAAGGAGTTTGATTATTTGATATCAAGGCACTTTCCATTCGTAAGGGTTCAGAACTGTTGATTTTAATTATGTATGGTTAAAATCAAAACTCATTAGAATAACAGTACCTTGGAAGTGTAAAGAAATAAAGCATTGAATGAACTGTTGTTCTGGTGTATCTGGTCTCTCAACAGAGCAAGCAAAGTGCTGCTGAAACCATAGGCTCTCTCTCTAGTCTCAAGGGCAGTGTGTACTATAAAGGAGGACAAAGTCAAAAATTTTCTTTCCCAAGTGATTCTTGCTAGCAGAAGATGAAATGTAGACATATATGTATAAAAGTAATCTAATTTATGAATAATAATTGTCTTTTCCTAAGTTCATTACTTATTTCTCTAGAGTTTTAAAAATGTTCCTTAAGAATGTTTTTCAAGGGTTGGGGTTGTGGTTCAGTGGTAGAGTGCTCACCTAGCAGGTGCAAGGTGCTGGGTTCAATCCTCAGCACTACATAAAAATAAATAAATAAAATAAAGGTATTGTGTCCAACTACAACTAAAAAAAAACATTAAAAAAAACAAAAAAGGGATTTTATTCATATACATATATATGAAAAACTTGTCACATATATTTATAAAAATGTGTATATACATATGTATATGTACACACATTTATAATTTGGATCTGGATTTTCCCCCAAAGACTCATGTGTTAAAGGTGTAGTCTCCAATGCAGTAGTTTTCAGAGGTGGGACTTTTGGGAAGAGATTGGATCAAGTGGAGGGCTCTGATCACATCAATAAATTGATCTGTTGATAGCTGAATGGACTACTGGAAGTGGTAGAAGGTGATATATATTATAATTTGAGATAAATGAAAGTGTTAGGAAGAAAAATAAAACTGATTTTATAAAAGAGGATTAGGGAGGTACTAAGAACAAGGAATCATTTTAGATTAGATGAGTAGGATAATTTTTCTGAACAGGTCATGTTTAAACAGAAATTTAATAAAATTAAGTGTGAGACATGAAAATCAAGAGGAACAGCACCCTAGGCAGAGGGAGTAGCAGTTAAGGGGCTCTCAGAAAACAATGTGCAGACATGTCCGAGAACAAGCACAAGGAAGAAGTTCATGTGGGAGGGGGGGGGGGTAGGTGCTATTTAGAACATGACAGGGAAGAGGGCCAGGATCCTGGGGTAGTGTTAGATTAGGGAGAAATGTTATATACCAAGGCTGTGGGGTAAAGACATTTGAAGGTTTTAACCAACAGTGTGAGATGATCAACTTAAATTCTAAAAGAATCACTCTGATCATGTAAGAAACAGAATATAGAAATGAAAATTTGAAGGTTAGAAGATCAGTTGGGAGGCATTTGTCACTCCCAGGGTAGAAGTAGGTGTTAAGGTGGAGATGGCGGAGAAGCATCAGATTTGGTGTATTACATAAAAATAAGTAGACAGATAGGAAAAGAAGAACTCAATTTATCACTATTTGCACACGATATGATTCTATGCATAGAAGATCCAAAACATTCCACCAGAAATCTTCTAAATCTAATGAATGAATTCAGCAACATAGCTGGATATAAAATTAATACCCATAAATCAAAGGCATTTCTGTACATCAGCGACAAATCCTCAGAAAGAGAAACTAGGAAATCCACCCCATTTACTATAGCCTCAAAAAAAAAAAAAAAAAAAAAAAAAAAAAAAAAAAAAAAAAAGAAAAAATTTGGGAATCAACAAAAGAAGTGAAAGATCTCTACAATGAAAACTACAGCACACTAAAGAAAGAAATTAATGAAGATCTTAGAAGATGGAAAGATCTACCTTGTTCATGGATAGGTAGAACTAATATTGTCAAAATGACCATTCTCCCAAAAGCACTATACAGATTCAATGCAATACCAATCAAAATCCCAATATCATTCCTCAAAGAAATAGAAAAAGCAATCATGAAATTCATCTGGAAAAACAAGAGACCCAGAATAGCCAAAGCGGTGCTTAGCAAGAAGAATGAAGCTGGTGGCTTCCAGACCTTAAATTGTACTACAAAGCAATAGTAACAAAAACAGCATGGTATTGGCATCAAAATAGACCAATTGACCAATAGTACAGAATAGAAGACTCAGAGATGAGCCCACACACCTACAGTTATCTTATATTAGACAAAGGTGCCAAAAATGTTCACTGGAGAAAAGACAGCCTCTTCAACAAATGGTGTTTGGAAAACTGGAAATCCTCATGTAATAAAATGAAATTAAATATCTTTCTCTCACCATGCACAAAACTTAGCTCAAAGTGGATCAAGGACCTAGGAATTAAACCAGAGATCTAGCACCTAATAGAAGAAAAAGTAGGCCCAAATCTCCATCATGTTGGTTTAGGCTCCAACTTCCTCAATAAGACCCCTATAGCATAGCCCAAGAACTAAAACCAAGAATCAATAAATGGGATGGATTCAAACTAAAAAGCTTCTTCTCAGCAAAAGAAACAATCAGTGAGGTGAATAGAGGACCTACAGAATGGGAGCAAATCTTTACCACAAGCACATCAGATAGAACACTAAACTCAAGGATTTATAAAGCTCTTAAAAGACTTAACACCAAAAAAACAAATAACCCAATCAGTAAATGGGCCAAGGAGCTAAACAGACACTTCTCAGAAGATAATATACAATCAACAAATACATGAAAAAATGTTCAACATCTCTAGCAATTAGAGAAATGCAAATCAAAACAACTCTAAGATTTCATCTTACTCCAGTCAGAATGGCAGCTATCAAAAATACAAACAACAATAAATGCTGGTGAGCATGTGGGGAAAAAGGCGCACTCTTACATTGCTGGTGGAACTGCAAATTGGTGAAGCCAATCTGGAAAGTAGTATGGAGATTCCTAGGAAAACTGGGAATGGAACCACCATTTGACCCAGCTATCCCACTCCTTGGCCTATTCCCAAAGGACTTAAAAACAGCTTACTACAAGGACACAGCCACATCAATGTTTATAGCAGCACAATTCACAATACCTAGATTGTAGAACCAACCCCAATGCCCATCAGCAGATGAATGGATAGGGAAACTTTGGTATATATACACAATGGAACACTACTCGGCACTAAAAGAGAATAAAATCATGGCATTTGCATGTAAATGGATGGAGTTGGAGAAAATAATGCTAAATGAAGTTAGCCAATCCCACAAAACCAAAGGTCAATGATCTCTTTGATATGAAGATACTAACTTATAAAGGCAAGAGAGAGGGAATGAGAGGAATGAAAGAGCTTTAAATAGAACAAAGAGGGGAGGAGGTAAGAGAGGGGGCAAGGGGATAGGAATAATGGCAGACTGAGTTATCCATGATTATCCTAAATACATGTATGAAGACACAATTGTTGTAAAAATACTTTATATTAAACCAGCAACTTGAAAAATTGTGCTCTTTATATGTAATATGAAATGAAATATACTCTGTAAATGTGTATAACAAATTAGAATAATAAAATAAGTGGACAGAAAAATAGGTGGACAGAAAAATAGGTGGACGGATGGCATTTGCTACAGGAGAAATAGAGAGATTAAGCAGAGCATGAGGCTTTGGTCCTGAACAGCTGGTAAAAATGGTGGGAGCACTGGTTCTGGGGAAAGATGGAGGTAAGAACCATGCTGACACTGCAGCCTGATTAGGTAAGGTTTGCACCAACACTGCTGCCCTCTTGTTGTCTGCTGCTACCCTGAGAGAGCCTGGTTGTAGAGCTCTACATTTGGCCTCCTGTTGTTATTTAATGTAATTACAAAAACAATTCTTCTCCACAAAGTTTTCCCTAGTATACACGAAAAATCTGAAAGTTCTTAAGCAAGAGCTGGTGTTTGACACACTTGAGAGAAGTGTTGGGATGGACAAAGCTTTTGCAGTAGATGTTGGTGGGAGAATCTTTCCTTCAGGGGGAAAGAAAGCCAGGGGAAGCAGCAAGAAAAACAGCATTTGCTTAACAGTTTGATCCAACATGGCCTAAAATGATCTACCAAGAACTATGCTTTGTCATTTACTTTGTGATAGCAAGCTATGTGTAAGGGGAGATTGCATTTTTTAACTATCATGTATTGTCTCAATGGTAAGAAGTAGAAAATGTCTCTTTGGATCAATTTTGTT
The DNA here is from genome assembly GCA_025594165.1 of Tamias sibiricus. NCBI lineage: Eukaryota > Metazoa > Chordata > Mammalia > Rodentia > Sciuridae > Tamias > Tamias sibiricus. Next base: position 29,887,260 of record CM046673.1, on the reverse strand, counting down.
ATTTTTAATATGGAGGCAATGAATTCACTATTTAAGGGCATCATCATCTATAAGAAGCAAATGGTCCCAACCTTACAGAAAAATCTGGTTATGATTAAATTAGCAAGAAAAGGAGAATGTCTGGCAATGCACACTCAATATATGTTAGTTTTCTTCCATTCTACCTTCCTTTGTTCAGAACACAAAGCCATCTTGCTTTTCAATGCTGTTATGGAATTTGTTGAGCTACCTGAAGGGACTACCATGCAGGACACATGGTAGGTTATCACACTGGAGAGCCCCAAATGGTAGTTTTACAGAGTGAGTATCCCTGACCTTAATAGCTGACCTGACTGTATGACAATTCAAGGAAGGTCAGAGAGCTGAAGATTTGAAGATTTCTGTTACATCAAGAATTTCTGAAATCATTTTATACCTCCCAATAAGAATGTACGCAGAAAGAATTGCTTACTACTATTGAACTTGTTGGAACCAAGAAAATCTGGCATGCAAAGTGAATGAAGATAACAAAATTTTTACCCTTATCAAACTTATTTTTTCCTATTGTATCCTTGAGAAAAGCTCCACAATGGGTCATTTTACAGTGAACCACCAACTCCATGTGTGTGTGTGTGGGGGGGGGCAGTGCTGTCTTTTTTAAAACACTAATTGTCCTGTACTTTAATCATGCTCCTACATTTGAGTATCAGGTCTTACTACGTGTAGGGGGAGATTCCATATTTAACTATCATATATTCTATCTCAAATTAAGAATAAGAGGTAGATCTTAGTAACATAAATCCTTTTATGAATTCATATAGAATATCTAAATTAGAAGAGAGAGTTCAGATGGCACCTCAACTCTTAAATCTTTCAAAAGAGAAATTAATAGTAAGCATTATTATTTTTTCTTTCTCCTTTAATTAATTTACTTATTGATTTTTGGTACCAGGGATTGAACTCAGAGGCACTTAATCACAAAACCATATCTAAGCCCATTTTTATTTATTTTTTTTTTAAATTTTGAGACAGGGTTGTTTAGGGCCTTGATAATTTGCTGAGGCTGGCTTTGAACTTGTGATCCTCCTGTCTTAGCCTCCCAAGCTGCTGGGATTACAGGTGTGCACCACCATGCCTGGCTCCTTTATTTTTTTTTTCCCCCATACACTTCACACACGCACACACACACACACACACACACACACACACACACACACACAGTAACAGAGGAAAAATGATAAAGAAAAATAAATGTCAAAATCATAAACTTTCTTTCCTTCAAAATATTTGAAACCACAACCTACTAGGTGAAGATAAGGTGTGATGTTAAGTCATTTATTTGTTGTTTTTTTTTTTTCCTTTTAAGGAATGAACTCAGTGCAATGAATTTTCCTCTTACTACTGCCTTCATAGTGTCCCAGAGATTTCTATATGATGTATTTGTGTTCTCATTTACCTCTAGGAATTTTTTAATCTCCTTTTTGATGTCTTCGTCAACCCCTTGTTCATTCAGTAGCATGTTGTTTAGCTTCCAGTTGTTGGAGTAGTTTTTCTTATTCCTTGTTTCGTCGTTGATTTCCAATTTCATCCCTTTATGGTCTGATAGAATGCAGGGTAGTATCTCTATTTTTTTATATTTGCTGAGAGTTGCCTTGTGACATAATATATGGTCTATTTTGGAGAAGGAGCCATCTGCTGCTGAGAAAAAAGTGTATTCTTTTACTGAGGGGTGAAATATTCTATATATATCCATTAGGTCTAAGTTATTAATTGTTTTAAGGAGGCCTAAAGTTTCTTTGTTTAGCTTTTGTTTGGATGATCTATCCATTGGTGAGAGAGGTGTGTTGAAATCCCCTAGGATAACTGTGTTGTGGTCAATTTTACTCTTGAACTTGAGAAGAGTTTGTTTGATGAATGTAGGTACTCCATTATTTGGGGCATATAGATTTATGATTGTTATATCCTGTTGATGAATGGTTCCCTTAAGTAGTAAGAAATATCCATCTTTGTCCCTTTTAATTAGCTTTGGCTTGAAGTCTACCTTATTTGAAATGAGAATGGAAACCCCTGGTTGCTTCCGCAGGCCATGTGAGTGATAAGACTTTTCCCAGCCTTTCACCTTCAGTCTAGTGATGTCTTTTTCTATGAGGTGTGTTTCTTGGAGACAGCAAACTGTTGGGTCATTTCTTTTAATCCATTCAGATAATCTGTGTCTTTTGAATGGTGAGTTTAGGCCGTTAACATTCAGGGTTATTATTGATATTTTTATTCCCATCCACTTTTATTTGTATTATGGTCTTTAGCTTGATTTGGTTTCTCTTCTGGTTGGTATTTCCCTTAGTTTAATATCTCCCTTTGTTGATTTTCGTTGTTATTTTTCTCTTCTTCTTCATGAAAAATTTTGCCCAGGATGTTCAGAAGTGCTGGCATCATAAGCCAAGTTTTCTCAAAAATTTTGACTTTTCACTCAGGAATAGTAGCCACTGAGATGACAGGTCCAGTGGATACCAGACAGGACCCCTTTGAAATCACATTTCCTGTGTGCAACTATTCCTATTATTGCTGGACATTCTACAATATGATTTTGATGTTTTTAGAATAATTTCTTAAAACTATTCATGATATGGCAACATGGCTCTTCATTATATACTCTTGGTTTGTAAAGGCTTGTGCAAGGAATTTTTAATTATCTTAACTCACATTACTCATGTTAGTGCTAGCTTAGATTTGGGGTATGTTAACCAGGTCTGCACAAGCTTTGCCAACTGCAGAACTTCAGTGAAATTCTCCTAATACTTACTAGTCAAGTGTCTTAACAAAAGCACATAAAAACAACCTTAACAAATATGTAAGAATCTGTTGAGAAAAAAAAAAAAAAAAAAACTCTTTCAACTAGAACTTTGTATTAGAAAAAAAAAATTTCATCATTTTTTTTAGGAATTTCAATATATTGTGAATTAATCTTATTATTAGCATATAGAAATAAAGGAATGACATTTCTCTTCTCAGAGTTTAAACAGTTAGTTAACTAGTAATTATTAGTGTAAATGTTGAATATTTACACTTTTTAAAATAATTCAAGTAATGAAGTATTATTATTAAAACTCAATAAGAATATAGGCATCTTTGGAGAGTGACTCTTTTGAGAAGGGACTTTGATAACTGTGAAACCCACTGAAAAAAGTATCACACTCTCAAATCCAAATCACCCATAAGAATTGTAGGACATTTACTTTAAAATTAATTAGTCAGTGACCTCTACATAAATTAATGTGTATCATATAGTTCAGCATGTGAATTAATAAACACAACAAATACGTTATTTTAACACCAAAATAAAGTGAATATATAGTTATAGGTATAAACTTAGAGGATGTATTAGAACATACACTAAGCATACTTTATTAAGGTGTGCTGAGATATTTGGCCAAGAATGGCTCTTTCTGGCTATGGTCCCATATTAGTTTATTGTGACTTTTGTTTGATCTTTTTCTCAGATGGAATTTCCTGGATTAAAAAAAAAAAAAAAAAAAAAAAAAACAAAACTATTTTTAGTTGTAGATGGACACAATACTCTTAATTTATTTATTCATTTTTATGTGGTGCTGAGTATCAAACCCAGTGCCTCACATGTGTGAGACAAGAATTCTACCACTGAGTCACAACCCCAGCCCTTTCCTGGATTTTGATTAACATGATAGGAGTGAGGGAAGCAGCTTAGGGCAGAGGATGTGGCTTTCTAGGGATCAGATTCACCTTAACCAATGGGAGCACAGGAACATGAATTACATCACAGAATTGTCCACCATGGACTCCTGGATCTGCCACTCATTGGCTGTGGTCTACCCCTCTGGATGGTTATGGAAATTAAGCTCCTGGGTGAGGCAGCTTCTGTTGATTAAGTGCAATTTTCTGGACAAAAGGATAGCTTTAAGTCATAGCAACATGAAAATGAGTGCAAAAGCCTAGAAAAGAGGATCTTGGGTAGGGCACCAACAAAGTCTCCTATGGATAAATCTCTATCAGCTGTTCCAGTATTGTAAGCCCAGTCATACTGGGTTAAAGTTGTAGCTTCCCAATGCCTGGAGTACAAAGCTACACATTACAATATAGAAAATATCTCTTGCATTGGAAAATCTTCCCACTATCTTAATATATTGGAGAAACATTACAATGCTCTAGGTTGCATAGAACCCTTAGCTATATGCAGAGGTCAAAAGCAGAATAAAATCTCCAAACTGAGTGTTTTTAGGACAGCTTTTTTTCTATAATTCAAATTCCTTTTCCTTTGCAACTTTTTCCTGGTTTCCATATCTAAAACCTTTCTAGATTTATTAATTTGGGCTAAATATTTGCCTTTGGAAATTATAGCAGCATTTGATGTACATTGAATTCTTATAAGATTCTTGGCCTTGTTGTGAGCAGTATGTTTGCATTATCTTATTTTTGTCTTCAGTTCAGCACCTAAAGTTTGTAGTTTATAATTCTGGTTTCCAGGTGAGAAAAGCAAGGCATGGGGGCATGAATCAACTTTCTGAAAGTCACCTAGCTAAGGGTAGAAACTGGAACCCCAATTCCAGGTCTTCTGAAACTTTCTGTGCATGCATCACCTGGGGATCTTGTTAGAAGGCAGCGTCTTTTTAGTAAGTCTCTGGGGGGCTCTGAGATTCTGCGTTTCTGACAACCTCTTAAATCATGTTTCTGTGCCGAGAGTCACACTTTGACCAAGGAGAATCTAGAGCTCTATACTGTACTGCCTTAGAAAACTGCTTCCTGTGAGGTAATTGCTTGTATGTAATATGTAATTGTTTCATAAATTCATTATAAACAAGTGAACTATATCCCTGACTCTATGTTACTCATCCTGATCATGTTGTGAGGCTGTGAATGTTTGTCATTATCTAAACATTATTCTTTACTCTAATTTTAGATAAGGAATGCATCCTTAGCAGTTAAAGATCTTCAACAGCAGGGTGGATTCACGAATAGCTGGTTGGTCTTGGATCTGACTGCTTGAGTCAGAAATTAGTCCACCAGAAAATATCTGTTTTCCACCCTCAGTTACTAAGCTACATATCTTAGATGGCTCCTTGGCTACTTTTGCTTTTTTTTTCTTCTCATTCCAGAGGCTCCAAATTACAAGGCAACTATAAGTGCCCTGTTTATATTCACAGTGTATTAATATGGCAAGAAATCTCCTTGCATTTGCCAGAGGTGGCTATGATATGGAGGCTTTCCCCTGTTTTATCACAAACTGGGAATCACGACAGACTTCCAAGAAGACATTATTATTTAAAATATGTGAAAGATGGCTAACTGTGTACAACAAACCAACAGCAAATTGCTAAGTGTCTATGTATGTGTCAAGCATTGTGTTAGACACTGGAGATTTGACAGTGAACAAGAATACACCATCATAACAAGAATATATCACACGTGTGATGATGAATCTGGCTTAGATCTGGCAGTAAACAGCACTTCTAATATTCCCAGGTCCTTACTGGCCAATTGCAGAAGCATAGGGAAATGAATCCTTTCTCAGTCCCAGGTCATGATCTTAGTCCAGGCCAGTTTTTTTTTTTTTTTTTTTTTTTTTTTTTTTTTTAGAATGACATTATAAGCCTGGATTCTAGAACATCCATATAAAAAATATATCATTGGGATATTTTTTCAGCTGAGAAACTTCTTCTTCTATTTAGAAATATTGGAGTTAAGTGTGGCATGGAAATTGCAGATTTGGGCTTGGTCTCTGCAGCTTTCAATGGGGTCCCACCTTGCTACTGGGACCTATTAGTTATCTGGCCCACATCTTGTCTGCTCTCTGAATGGCCCACAAAGCAAACAGATTCCCAGGTGCCAATGAAAACTCACTCAAGTCTGTATTATCCACATACAGGGGAGATTTTTCTCTGGGGTTGATTTAGTGGGATTTCATTCAGTTTCTAATTTAACACTTTCTCCCATATTCTTTCCAGCAGGAGCTATAGAGATACTGATTAAACAGCAATTAACCATCCTAACACTGTCATTACCTTTCCTTAAGTAGCCACTTCAGCCACAAGGAAAACACTAACTAAACTAGAATTTAATTTTCCAATGATGTAGGTAAGATTTTCTTTTTCCTAATTCTGGGTTTGTCAAAAGGAATGGAGAATCCTTTGTTTATCGTAAGAGGCTATTCAGATTGAATGCACAATTCATGGAGATTGAGTTTCTGTTTTAGATCACAATATTTGTAATGAATATTTTCATTCAACAGTGAAGCAGTATCTGCAGGGAAGAAACCATATCTTGTGCTGTCCATTAATCTCTCCCTTAGGTCAAGAGGTGGCCAACTCAGCCAAGACCTGCTGCCACCTTAGGAGCTCCTCAACTGATCGTGAATTCTGGGCTCAGAAATCCCAGGCCTTCTGCAGGTTGCTTTAGAAAGGGGTCAGCTCCATTGTCCCCATTACTCTTATCCAAGTCCCCACTCTATTTGATTCCTTCACGCCATTCACAAATTGGTCACTTTTTGTAAAATGCTCAGTCACACTTCAATCTCATAAGATGTGACTAATAAATAGACCTGCATGGCTATTTATTCAGGTTGTCAAACAAGGCAGTGAGGAGATTGAGAAAAGACAAACAGACACAGAAATAGAGAAAAAGGCAGGACCCCGTGGTTCAGCCAACCCTGATGGGGAAGACTGACCATGAGCAAGCTCGGCATGTTTATTGTATAGGTTTAAACATAAAAAGGCCTTTTTGTGAGAAAGTTTCTTCAAAGCAAGTGGAATCAATGTCATGAGTATGAGCAGCCTGATTATAATTATCAGCTTGCACTCATAACTTTCTATACCCAAGCAGCTGGCCTATGAACCTCAAGGACAAGAACTGAATAGCTCCATGGCTGGCACAGAGCCTCCTATTGAGCAGGGCATCACCATAGCAACTAGACTATCTTGATTGGTGCTTTTGAACTGAGAGTTCTCCAGAGGGACATTGCCTCTGTCACAAGACAGTTCAGGACCATAATTCAATTGCTCTTCCCAACACTGTGACATTTGGGAACCTGAAATACCCTGTATGGATAATAGAGGAAATTTGGGCTTATAGAATCTGATGATTTTATTCTGTGCTGTGGCCTCATCTGCCTTTCCCTACTTCTCTTCTGCCCCTGGTCTTGTCAAGACCATTCACATCGACTTTTCTTGTCTCTACAATTAGGCAGGATGGTCCCTACATTAGAGTTTCTCTAGACTCTGTTCCCACTACTTACCAATGTTCCTTCTTCTGACTTTCTCCCATCTGGCTTCCTTCTTTTATTCAGATTTCAAATTCAATGTCTTCTTTGTGATATTTCTCCTGAACTCCCAGTGAAAAGTCACCCTTTAGTTATTTCCTTCATTTATTTTTGCATAACTTTTAATTTTATATTTTGAACTTCATCCTAAATGTTTAAAAGAATTGTCATTTGGATTCAATATCTGCTTTTGTTTCCTTTGGTAATAATTTCAAGATAAGCTAGAACAAAGTATTTCTGAAGTTTATTGGTGAAGTTCCAAGAAACCTTGAGGAAGTCATATATCATTGCAAATGCTTTTGGTAATTGAATTAGAATGAAGATGTCTCCAACTACCACCACTATACAAGAAAGTCTAAATCCACAGTGATCAACATTCTTTATTCAGGAGAGTTATATTGTATATAGTCTACGTTATTTTTTTTTTATTATTTTAGATTTTGACCTGAAAGAACCCCCAACAGAGCAGGCAAGTGATACACAATAAAGTTTAGATAAATTATCTGATCACTATTCCCTAGGAAGATCTTTGTGTGGGTTCTTAAAAAGGCAAGAGTTATCAGACTCTTATTATATCCCCTCAGTGCCCTTCAGGGTCTTATTCAACACAATGCTGACATTCCTGGGAAAGCTTCCAAAGAACTCCATTATATAATTCAATACAATTTAGCAAATATTCACTATGTGAGTAATGTCCTGTAGGATGATGCAAGCAGGAAGGTGAGTTGGTTTCTCAAGGATTTCATAGTCTAGTACAGAAAATAGACATGTGGATATATGATTAGGGGCACCAAGCAAAAGAGGGGGTCTAAACAGAGAGCCAATTGAGTTTGGGGGAAAAAAAAAAGAGAGAGAGAGAGAGAAAGAGATGAATCCATAATGCATCTGGCAGGCACCAGATTCTCACACTCAGGGTATTGGGAAAAATAGTTTGAAATATATATCACTCATGTACTAGTTTTGAATCATTGTCAGTCTCTGACTTAGTGTTTTGGATGCTCATGGATTCTGTTGAGCTTATCATTCTTAACATTAGACTGACTAGCACAGAGCAGGCAGTGATGGCTGGACTCCATCACCTGAGAGCAGGAAAGGAGAGAAGGCTCCAGGCCTTCCTCAGAACTCTTCTGTTCAAATAGCTATTTACAATTTCAGTCTGTAAAACAATGTCTTAAGTCATTTCAACTAATTTGGCAAAATTGGTCTTTATTCAAATCTGTTTCGCTCTTTCTCCAAATTCTTATCACTTCAAGTTTCCAAAACTTGAATGTTTTGATTGATAATTCTGTTACTAAACTAATTAGTTTCAGATATATAATCTTTCCTCAAGGTTAGCAGCAAGAGTTATTCCTACTTGAATATAACAGATTATAACAAGGGGCCTTGTTCCATAATATCTTGCTGCTTTCTTTGGTTAAGCAGAAATCAGTAGCAAATGGTACTAAAATTTTGAAGAGCTTTTGGATATTTGTTTGTCTTTGGGCTTCATGACCATATTGTCTATTTGTGTGAAGTTAGAATCTGAATGGACAATTTGCTTCAGATGGAGTTTATCCGAGATCTCTTCCTTCCCAATTACCCACCCTCTTCTGTATGTGTATCTTTAATAAAATTTGATGACAGAGATGTGAGGTGTCCAGATGTTCAGGATGGATGTACTTAATTCACTCATGCATGGGTCTTTGGAGTAGATGAACTAGAAATAGTCATGCCAGAGTTGAGTGCAGAAAAATAGTTCAAACTTACATGATTCAAAGAGGACCACTTGGCAAATAAAACTACTATTTATATCAATAAGCTAAATTGACTTTGGGATTATTCTCTTCCATATTTTAGGTGTTTGTTTAAATATTAATAGGATATTTAAAGCAAATTATTATTAATATGTTGTCCCTATGTTCTACAAAATTTATTTTTTTATATTTTATTAAAATATTATAGTTATATATAATACTGGAGTTCATTTTGACATAATCATACAAGCATGGAATATAATTTGCTTCACTTCCCCCTACTTCCCTTCCTCCTACTGGTCTTCCTACTATTCATTTTAAACATTTTTTTTAAATAAATTAGTGCTTTATAGGTAAATGTAAAGATGAAATTCACTGTGGTATATTCATGACTGTCTACAACATAATTTGTTCAATTTCATTTGACCATTCCTCTCTTTTACTGTCCTTCTTCCCTCCTCCTCAAACCCCTTCTTCTGCTACACAGATTTCCCTTTTATTTTCATGGGATCCTGTCAGTACTTTTCCCCTTGTTTTGGTTACCCAGCTATCCCACTTCAGTTTTGGTTGAAAAGAACTAAAATCAGCATACTATAGTGATACAGCTACATCAATGTTTATAGAAGGGTAATTCACAATAGCTAGGTTATGGAACCAGCCTAGATGCCAGTCAACAGATGAATAGATTAAGAAAAATTATTATATATATATATATATATATATATATATATATATATATATATATATATATATAATGCATGCTGTGGTGCTTTACTCAGACACAAAGGAAAAAGAAATTATGATATGTGATATTTCCTGATATTTCCTGGTAAGTGGATGGAACTGGAGAACATCATGCTAAGTGAAATAAGCCAGACTTAGAAAGTCAAAGGTTGAATATTGAACTGTATTATGGCTTGTTCTAAAATATCTGCTTACCATCCCTGATCATCTGTAAGGTGATATTGTCATTATCTTGTAGGAATACAATGCCCCAGACCTGCTTCTTTTGTTACTAGAAGTATTTGGGGCTGTGCTATATTCAGTATTCTATGGGATGCAGAAGACAGAGAGCTACATATATTTAGTTGATTAAACAGACCAGTGGGGAGAAATAATAATCAGAGGAGCTTTGAGCATGGTACCTTCTTTAATCTGAGGACCCAGTATAGCTCTCCAATTATGGTGAAATCTACACCTGTTGGGAGAGAGAAGAAGGGCATTGACAATCTTTCCTAACCTTCATTTTCAGCCATGATCTAGGAATGGATGCAAGATGACACAATTTCCTTGATCTTGCCTTTAATGAAAAGCCTTTACAAATTTAAATCACATTCTTTGGTTCTTCTACATTCTTGGTTATATTGTTTCTGTATTTGAATAAGTTTCAGCTTCCTGTTATTTTTTACTTCAAGGTCCAGTGCCATTGACATCTCTGTAAAATTGTCCTTTATTAACTCCAGGATTTCTTCTATTTTTTCTGTTCCAACATACTCAACACCACTTAACTCAAACTATTGACATAACATTTACCTTGAAAAACCAGCATGAACTTCACAATGTCTGCTCATCACCTTGTTAGCATCGTCTAAGTTTTACATATTTGTATTTTTATGCCTCACAAAATAAGAAACATCCAGCAGAACTACAAATATTTCAATGCTAATTCAATTGGTACATTGTTTTCAAGAAAAATTAGTAGTTTTGAAGAACATTTACCTCTTTCAAAATAAATAATATTTAATTAATTTGTTTTACCATTTATTATACATATATAACCAAAGCAACAGTGACCCTATATACTGATTTTCCTAATGAGAAGTTAGGAATTCAAAGAAAAATGACACTTGTGGTCATTCACAACATAATTCAGTCCTAGAGTTGAAAGGGGACCTTGGAGTTTCCCTTTGCTGAATTCCATGTCCATTAAGGAAGAGACTCAGAGAGTTAAAAATGACATATAATCTGTATTCCCATGACTTTGATTACCAAATAAATGACAACAATTTTAAAAAGCTGTCATCTTAGTGGAGGTCTTTTCCTAGGTTACAAAAATTCCATTCCAATCCTTAGAGAATATCTCCTTTAGGATGTCGTAGAGGCGCTTCCTAGTCAAATCTAAAACTGAACGTTATGTCTACTCCTATCTCCAAAATTTTCCATCTCTTGTATTTGAGTATAGCAATTGAGATTCCAAAGTATGCACATACTCAGTCAAAGAAAAAACGTTTTGCCTCTGAATCAGCCTTTTCCATAATATTTGATGCATTACCACCCCTGACAATTTTTTGTGCATTTCTCAAATTTGTCTTCTTTTCTAATTCCCCATGTGCTTGGCCTTAGTTTACTTCAACTCATTCCTCTATAAGCATGACTTAATTTAATAATTTATTAATGGTATTCTTTCATCCAAAACTATTTCCATTCAGTCAATCCCATACATGGCAGTAAATAAAACTTTTTTGAATTTTCAGTCCTCAAAATATAAAGCTAAATTTCTTAGCCTGATGTTTTATGATATTACCCAATTTACTATAATATCCAGACCCTTTTCTTGTCCCTGGGCCTATCAGCAGTTTTTCAAACACACCATGGGCACCCACACAGACTTGCCTTCATGTACGCCCTTCTGTCTTGTCTTTCTCATAACATTTTCCATTTATTCTGTAGTAGAACTTTTGGTTCTACTACATCATGTTCCCCAAGCTCATCTACGCTTTTAGATATTGTTATGGTGGACAATTTCTTGTGAGCTCAGACTTCTCTGGATAGCAGTGTCCCAACTCAAACATGTGTTTTCTGAGTCAGGGCTGTCAGTGGCATCATGGAAGCATGCTTCTTGTTCTCTTATGGTGTGCACAGATTAAGAAGAATGTTAACGCCAGGAGTAACCCTTACCCCAGTGGGTATACACTCGAGCTAGAGATTGAACACTCTAGTTTCCTGTGCTTCACAAGGACAATTATGATCCAGATAGTTTAGGGAACTCTTATGGAATCAGACTTCCAGTACCCAGTACAGAAACCTTGATGTCCTACAAGTACATGTGTTTAGTTGGCTTACTCTTTCTCCTTACCATTTTCTGGAATCATCCACTTCCTGGAATCATTTCATTCATATACTTCCTGTATCTAAGTTCTAATTCCAGTTTCTGCTCTGTGGGAAATAAAGGAAGAAAGGACCATTTTCATAACCTCTACTTTTAATATATGTTTAATTAATCTCTACTAGACACTTTATATATGTTCATAAGCAAAAGCACATCTGGATCTTTTAAGTAATTGTTAATATTGTTTATATTTCCTTTTTATTATATTGCTAACTTATCAAAGGTAATTTTGTTTTTTATTCATTGTTCCTTCTATTACAAGTCTTTTGTCCTAATATATGCCACATCATGCCTTCTCAATAAATATTGTGCAATTTGAACTAAATAATGAGTAGGGGAGATATGCCTTGAACTGAGTTTTCTGATGGTAAGGTCATCCTTCTTCCTTTGCATTGTGTTAGCTGCCTCGAGGACAGAGACATTACATTCACTTAGAAAGAACATTCAACTCTCAGTACCTAGATTTATGGCTTTCAAATTTTCCAATCTTTTAGATGATTTTGTCCCTATTGCCTCACTTTTCCATGCTTGCCTTTGGGTATATTCTAGCCTATGAGAGAAGGAATGCTATAATATGACAATGTTACCTCATATGGTATCTAGAAATCAACGGTAACAACGTGTGTAAAGCGTGTGAAACACCAAGTCGTACACAAGAAATATTTGCTTTCCTTTTTATTGTTTTGTGGTCATAGTCTGACTTGGACTAAGAAATATTAGAAGCTGTGAACCAAATTTTATTTGAGAAGATGTCTGAATAACTGCCAAAAGCAGAAAATCAAAATATGTAGTTTTCAATTATTCATTTTCCTTCCTTTCATCCCATACATTGCTTTAAGTATTCAGATACTGTCTGCATTGCCAAAATGTACATTACAGTGATAAATTGAGAGTGGTGGAGAGTTACCCTAGAGCAGCACGAACTAGTCAACAGTGCTGTTGAATGTGACCTGGGAATGAAATGTTTGGTTTCATATAGTATATTGGAAAGAACACTGCATGATATTGTGGAAACTGAAGGTCTTACTCCAACATGGCCATTACCTGATTTTAGACAAGTCACTCCTATTTGGAGGAATAGATCCTTATTTTGTACAATAAGAAATCAGAATAAGCGACCACTGAAGGGAGGAGGTCTAACTGAGCTCAAACATTTGAAAGCTCTCTGGTTCTTTAATGTTGTCAAATAGAGACAGCCATATGGGCCATAAAAACAGATGATTCATTTTTAGATGATAAGAACATAATATCACAGTGTCACTATAAGGGATGATTTTCTCTTTCCTTGACAATTCAAAGATATTTTAGCTTACAAAAGAACAATTTATTAGTGATATACTTTTTACCCCTTTGCTTATTGGTACTGGGGATTGAACGGGGTCCACAGGGGTTGGGGCAGCACTGAGCTACATCCCCAGCCTTTCTTATTTTTTAAATTTTGAGACAGGGTCTCACTGAGCTGCTTAGGGCCTCAGTGGGTGGCTGAGGCAGGCCTTGAACTTCCAATCCTCGTGTATGAGCCTCCTATGTTGGTGGGACTACATGTGTGCCCCAAGGTATACTTTTGTACATATACAATCATTAACCTAAATTTTATTAAAATAATTTTGGAAAAAAAAGGTTTAGAGGGAAAAGATGCTAAAGGAATCAGTATTTGTCATAATTTGAAAGAAATTTTTAACTCTAATTAATAAAACATTGCTTTATGTAGAATGTTCTGTCACTGCTTTATTTGGTGCCCATTTTCAAACTTAAAAAAGGAAAACACATTAAAACTGAAAAGAATGGACCATAACTTATGCCTTCTGTTAGTTGGAATGATGGATGGACCCTAAGAAGAAATAACAAGTGTCCACAATAGGACATAAAAAATTCTATTTTGTACAAATAGAATGAGTCCTTGGGTTTTTATAGCCAATAGATATGAAAGTGTTTAATGAACCCCTCTTACAAATGAGTAATTTCCACTATCTGTCAGTATTCTTTTGTTTTCTTTTCTTTATACTACTCTATTCAGTGTGGTTTCCTAGTTTTATAATTAGAAGTCCTTGAATATGAGTAGAGGGGAAAGAGAAAAATCCTAATAGGGAACAATTTTATAAAGAATTGCCTTTCATAAAATTTAGGAAATTATCACTCTTTGCAGTAGGCAAGGAAAGTATTTTGACTGAGTGATGACAGATGCGTCTGAACGTATTGAAAGATACTTATTTCTTGTTCAACAATGTAGCTTTTCAGAATTTTAAATATAGCTTTTTATGCCTTTAGGTCAACAAAGTATTGGGTTGTGTGGTATGCAGTAAGCTAATTGCTTTCGAGTTGATGAAGCAAGGGAACACTGATCAGGTAGCCTTGATCTAGGAAGAAGATTTGATTGAAGGGCTTGCCCTGAAGTCATGTGCCACCAGACCAAAAGTGGTACCTAAAGAAACGTGGTTGTGTTGGGTTTTAGGAGATGTGCAATCATGAAGCCTGAGAAAAAGAGGGCCAGGATATTTTCAGAGGAAATCAGAGCTCATAGTTAGTGGGTAATAGTGCCATGCTTCTGCAGTAGATCCTATTCTATAGAAAAGTGGAACAGGAGAACCCATCCCTAATGGAATAGACTGGTTATTATACTATTGTCTCTTACTTACAAACTCACATTTGTATGCACTGCTTTTGATGCAAAGGATAAGAATTTGCAGACCTCATCTCTCCTTTGGAAGTTAGGTTTATGCCACATATTTTTAATAGGGTGCTAGAGGAAGACTGAAATCTGACCAAATTAAAAGGATACATGCGGGGTCACAAACTTTAAGTGCTTTAGCTTGGTAGCATGGAGATTCCACTTATTTAAAAATGTGGTAGTCAAAACTATGCTCCCATTGCTCTGTGCAAGTGGAGGAAAAGTGGATTGTTCTATATCCTCACTTCCACTACAACAAACCTCAAGCCTGTATTTCAGTCCTACACCCTAATACCCTCTCATGCAGGGTCCAGAGACTCTCTGAGTCCTAGATGTCCATTATCTTGGCTTCCTCTGCAGCTTCCTCATAGCTACATCTTTGTATCACTCAGCATCCATCCATTGCATATTCTATTTCCCATGGATTTGTTGAAATGCCTCATCTACTGTTGACTCAATTCTCTTTATCATTATGTACTTATTTCTTTTGAGAACTTTCATTTCTTTCGAATGGCAACAAAGGGTGAATAGATATGTGCTTTATTCTCCACCTTAAACCTAAAGTTCTAATTTTCCTAAAATAAATTCTTGCAAATTATAACTGCCATTGGTTTTTGCTCCCATGTCTTATTCGTTCAGCAAAAGAAATTTGATGATGTATTCTGCCATTTTTCAAAATTGTCACATTGTTTTCAAAAAACTAAATTGTTACTATTTAGCCAGAAATTACAGATATGATTCATACTCTGTAAGAAAATATGTGAAGATGATGCATGAAAAAGCTGTAACCTCAGATGTGTTTTCATATTTGAGATTTATTTCTTGGTTGTTATTTGATGTAAGCAAGTCACTTAAACCCTCTCAGCCTCCAATTTCCTCATATGTAAAATATACTTATAAACTCATTGTAAAAATTCAAATACATTTTACAGACACATGGACTAGTATATAGTGCTCCACATAAATTTTAAAAAAAACTGGGGAGATTTTGAAAAGGGACTATATTGATTTGAATCACATACATTCAGGTGATTTTTTATGGTAAAATTCTGGAGATTAAAGAAATAAATGTGGTACTACCTATACATATAATATTTTTAAGAAAATGAAAGCCTGGAAGACTGAATACATTATTTTTCTTATACAACAGGCATTTGTTGAGAAGAAGTTTGTAAAGGCTTCAAATTTGTTGAGACTATTTTGGAAAATGTGTTCAATAGATTAAGAAGGAGAGGGGTCAGTTACAGAGATACAACTGCGTGAGTGTTGCTAGCAGAAATTTCTCCCAAATGCAACATTGGTCTAGTCCTTAGAACATATGAATATCTCATATTGCATAGCAAGAGTTTTTGCAAATGAAATCAAGATGGCAAATCTTAGAATAGGGATACTATCCTGGATTATCCCGAATTACCTGGTCACATGAGTTCTTAACAGCAGATTACTTTCTCCTAGCTGAGGTAGGATTTTCTATTGAAAATCTAAGGGTACTACCTAAAAAAAGGATGACAATTTTTTTTTTCCCAGAGAGGAATAACTCAATAATACTAAGCCATTAACTCACTTTTCCTTTTATCCCATCCATAGGCAAATTTGCATCAGATCTCATAGTATTAATTAAAATATTTTTGCCTAATATCCTTTGCTAATGTAGGGGAACAGACAGGCAGAGAGATCTGAAGCATAAGAAGGATTCAACATGCCATTACAAGATTTTGGGTAGAGGAGGCCACAGACTTCAGTTTTATAGCCTCAAGGAACTAGCATCTGTCCACAAGCTGAATAAGCATGGAGGTAGGTTCTTCTGCAGACTCCTGACAGGAACACAGTCTGTCAATACCTTGATTTTGCACTTGTACCCTAAGCAGCACACTAGACTGAGCCCACCTGCATCTCTGACCCATAGAACTATCAGGTGACAAATGGATGCAGTTTGAATGTGGTAAATTTCCAGTATTTTGTTATGTAGAAAGAGAAAACTAATGTGACAAAAGAGTGGTCAGATGTGGTTTTCAAGTTCTGGATCTATAGAGGTGGAAGAGTGAACAGAAAGATCAATATCAAATGACAAGGCATACAGGCAGGGGAAGATTTTTATTTATTTTTATTTTCTTAAAAATGGGAAGGGGTTGGGGTTGTGGCTCAGTGGTAGAGCGCTCGCCTAGCACGAGTGCGGCCCGGGTTTGATCCTCAGCACCACGTAAAAATAAAATGCATTGTGTACAACTAAAGCAAATAAATAAATATTTTTTAAAAATGGGAAGCTGTTGAAGAATTTAAAAGAGAGGAAGAATGAGGTATGAACTTAATAAAAGAAAACCACACTGCAAATGAGTCAGATAACTATGCTATTTTTTCAGAAAATAGTTTCAGGTTATTGCATGGACATAGAGAGGTACTTTTGTTACTAAGAGCATAGTCTGTGGTAAACCATAGTTGGCCATCTACTTATTACCATTTGTCTTATCTGAAAATGAGTATCATAATAATGCCTATTTCTTAGGGTTAAGTTTGATATTTATTCATTTTTTACGGTTGTTGTATAATTAGATGAGGCAACACATACAATCTTATATCAATGCACTGGCATCTAGAGAGTACTATATTAAGACAGGATATGATAATCTTTATTTCAACAACTTCTACTAATTAGAGGCAAAACATGCTAGAATTGGCTCTTCTGACATAAGTAATCATGGCCATTTCCCCCATATACCATTTCCTGCCTCCAGAAGAGGATGGACTAACTAACCTTTGCTTTAATTAAAATAGATAACTTTTCTTAAAAATAGATTTTCCAGTTACAAGACTTGTCTCAGTCTGGAATCTAGTTTTCTACTGAAAATCCAAGGGTACTATCTAAAAAAAAAAAGTGATGACAAATTATTTTTTTTTTCAGAGAGGAATAACTCAATAATGCTAAGTCATTAACTTGCTTTTAAATTTATCTCATCCATAGGCAAATTTGCATCAAATCTCATAGTATTAATTAAAATATCTTTGCCTAATATTCTTTGCTAATGAGCTACTTTCCAAGTTCAAATGGTGAAGCTGTTACCATTGGAGAACCTAGGCATAGACCTGCAGCTGGTGTGCATGAGAGGATGTGGATTCACAGAGATAATAGTCTGACCACTGGGGATACTGAATATGCTGTTTTCCAAAAGAAAAACATCTGCAGTGTGGACCTGAAGGTATATATTCAAAATACGTCCAACTCATTGTTGAACTATTTTAGACAAATTATTTTCAAGATATTGGTTGTGGATATATTCTTAAGATACAAATGTGAAAAGGGGAATAACACTGCTTATTTTAAGATAAACAGATAATTCAGGGATGAGTGGCACATTAATCCCTTAGTTATTGGCACTTTTAAAAAGTGCCAGGAGGGTGCTCAGAGTTTTGTAAATGTAAAACATTCTTAAAATGCTTTATAAAAGTTTCCAGGGATATAAAATTTTCTAACATAATAAATTCAATTTTGGTCCCATTTGCTTGTCTATTTTTATTGTATTTATTTATTCATAACTTGACATTCAAAAATAATTCAAGATGTTTTATAAAGATGCATATCTTGGAGTAGAATAAAGAAACAGAGAAAAAGTAAAAAATAAAAAGTTTTAGGTAAGCCAGGAAAATGCAGAAGTCAGAACTAGCAGATAGGTAGGGGGTCACCTTCAAGCCTATACACTTGTGCAAATTGGCACACATGTGAATCTAAGTTTGCACAAGGAAAGCACAGATATGTCCTTTTATGGTGATAATCGGGAAATGTTCTATCAGTCACCATGGAAACAACCCTATGCAAACATCATGAACACCCTCCTCAACAATGTCCACATGTTACACATCTGTCGCAAAGCACTTGTTATTTTGATTTTCCTGAATATGTGTACCTGACATGGTATCAAGAAACATTCTGATGAACACAATTTCTTTAATAATCCGATATGACATTGTCCATTTTATCCATGGGCATATTCTTCCATTCATGGAAGAATGGATTGGTATGTTAATAAAAGCCTCATTCTCCATAAAAGTTTCTTCTGTCAGATGAGGTTTTTTTTAAAGTCCTGTATAGAGAGAAGTTCAGTATAATTGCTCCTAGGGAGGCTCCTGTAATACAACTACTTTGTGCCTGCTTTAAATCATGTAAAGGAAGAGTGTCTTGCTCTTGAAGAACCAAGGAATTTGTGTTAAAACAGGGGTTTTCTTTCTATTTAATATAGAACTGCTTTATAAATCAACTCATTTATTAAAAATATTTATTGAGGTTCATTTTAACTCCAGGAAAATTTTTCTGGAGGTCACACTGATTATAAAATAAATCTACTTTAAGATCTTAAAAGTCTTAAAGATTTGGGAGAGACTTTAGCCAGATAATGCATGTACAAGGAGACATTGATAAGAGTTAGGAAGGATGGATAAGTTGCTTTTGAAGTTCAAAGGAGAGTTCAAAAAGAACATGGCATATGTGTAATTAGGGTCCAGAAGGAGGATATCTGAAGGAGCCCTAATTAGGAAGGGCTATTGCAGCTAGCTGGAAGCCATAAGTTCCACCTGATATGTATGTGACGCACCTGTAGGCACCCGCAAAGCTGAAGGTATATAACCGGGTGAAAGCGGTCCGAGTTAGGAGAATGGAGAATTAAGTCAGTCGGGCAGTCACTCGGTCGGTCAGAAGAATCAGAGCGGCCAGAACGTAGGCAGAGCGGTTACAGAAGAGAAACCAGATAGAAGACAGAAGAGAAACCAGATAGAAGAAGTAATGACTGGTCAGAGTTAGGCCGAGGCTCCTGAGGAAGACAGAAGACAGAAGAAAGAAGCAAGAAGCAAGAAGAAAGAAGCAAGAAGCTCTAAAAAATAATCTTTCTCTAAGCTAAGCTCTATCTATCTTTCTTTCTCTCTAAGCTAAAGAAGACAAGAAGAAAAGCTCTCTCTACAAGAAGAAAAGCACTTTAATCTTTCTCTCTAAAAATCTTTCTTTCCCTCTCTAAGCTCTAAGAAAGTAGAAGTAAAAGTAGTAAAAGCTTTACTCTGCCTCCGAGAGTTTTCCTCCCGGTTTTCGGTACCAGGCAGCTTACAGATATCTATAGAAACACTGAAAAATAGGGAAAAAAAGAAGAAGAAACAAGATATTTAATGCTTTGCATAATAGGACGATGGAAATCTTTGCAAAGTAGGCAAAGTCATCTGTGACAAGAAACTGCAAAGAAGCAAAGGAGAATAAAATGTAAGAAATGTGAAATATGAGGAACCAATATTGACTATGATAATAAGGGACTCAGTGGTTGTCAACATTTTGTAATGTAATAGCTAACAGGAGAGGAATATTTGCCATTTAAAATATATTATTCTATTGCTTTTTGTGAAAAAATATTTTTCCTCAAACACATTTCATAGAAACCGGTATTTTGGAAGTATATTTGAAGCTCCCGGAGAGTAGATTCTCCTTTTTCACTAAATTAAGGCTAAAAAAATCATTGAAGATCTAATTTAGAATTGTCAGCAACACCATCCAGTGTCACATGAACATTGTCTTTTCTTGGTGACTTCTAATGCTCCCTTGTAATTGAGGGCTTCCCAGATGATGTGCTCAGCACTCTGAAATTCTGTAGATGGAACTCAGGTAGGTATACCATGAGACAGCAATATTCCTCCCTTCAATATGGTCTCACAGTAGCCATATTGAGTTGATCCCAGGAGAAAGAAAACATCATGTACTAAATCCTGTTATCACTGCACTATTGCAGTATTGGGTTTCTGGCTAAGGAGGGAGCTATACCACTTGACCCCTCTTTCAGCAGCCAGCAGCAGCCCTGTGACCTATATGGATAAAAGTCTCCTAGAACCACTTGGATGAATTTATGGTTCCCATGTCTAAGAAGCAGCCAGAAAAGGGTTCAAATGTAGACCCCCCTCAACCATGAAAATAAGGTGACTGAATAGCTCCAGAATTCTTAAAAACATTCTTTAGAATAGTATGCTCTAATTTCATTTTCTTTGCATTAAGTTCTAAGGCAGAGAAGTTAAATGTTAAGTATTTTAAGATGTTCTGCTAAAGGGATTCAGGAACTCTTTCCCTCTCTTCTATGTAGTCATGTGTACCATGAATACATGTTACACATTTATATATATTGAGAAATTATATTGTATATTATTTATGTGATTATTCTAAATGTATAATTTTTAATATAGAATATTAGAATCTAAACACATAGATTACTCTAGGAAATATTTTTTTAAATTATTTATTCACTTGCTTTAGTTGTACACATTCCTTTATTTTTACGTGGTGCTGAGGATCGAACCCGGGCCGCTTGCATGCTAGGCGTGCACTCTACCGCTGAGCCAAACCCCAGCCCCTAGGAAATATTTAATATAGAGATTTTTTTTAAAGGAAAAGGTATCAAAGAGGTACTTTAGAAAAAAAAAGTAAGCATTTTTATGCTTTTTGTATTTAAACCACTCAGTTTCAGGAAATTTATTATGAAGTAATTTTCTGACTATCTCAAAATTATCTGATACATATAGAAAACATGGAAAGAATTATCTGATACATATAGAAGACATAAAAAGACAATGCCTGTAAGTACTATTGATATTCCACAGATTCGTCTGAGGTCATGCTGACCTCCTGATGAGTTTAAGTTGTTCTAGTACCAACTGAAAAGTTTTTTTTCTTTTTAAAGGAAGATAAGCATTTTAAAAAAAATAGACTTACTATTCAGAACAGTGTTAAGTGTACAGAAAAACTGAGCAGAAAAAAAGAGTACAAAAAGAGGACCGGCTTCTCTTTCCCCAACCCTGCACACAGTTACCCCTATTAATATAATAGCATCTTGCGATAGTGTTAGTCAAATTGGTGAACCAATATTGATACATTATCAATATTACAAGAATGTTGATCTACCATATCAACTATTGAGTCCATAGTTCATATTAGATTCACTCTTTGTGTTGTACAGTTTTATGGTTTTGTACAATACACAATAGCATCAATCTATAATTACAGTATCATATGATTTCAATGACATAAAAAGCCCCTGTGTTGTACCTATTCTCACTTCCTCCCTCAAACCCCTAGCAAGCACTGATATTTTTACTGTCGCTATAGTTTTATGTTTTGCAGAGTGTCACATATGGACACCTTTCATATTGGCTTCTTTCCTTTAGCAATGTGCATTTAAATTTCTCCCATGTCTTTTCCTATCTTGATATCTAGATAGCTCATTCCTTTGTATTTCTGAATAATATTGTAAAGTATAATTATGCCACAGTTCATCCTTGCTAACATTTGCCGTTATCATTATTTTCAATTTTAGTCCTTCTGATAGGGGGAATGAGAGCATATGATTATTATTATTATTTTAATTTGCAATTTATTAATGTCATATAATGTTTAATATTATTTCATTTGCTCATTTCCTTTTATCTGTATATTTTCGGGTGAGGCGGTGTTCACATTTTTCTCACTTGTTAATTACAATGTTGCTTTCTTTTTTTTTTTTTTTTTTTTGAGTTTTAAGAGTTCTCTGGATTTTTGAATGCACCATTTTTTTAAAAGTCAGATATGTGAAGTGTTTTGTAAATTCTTTTTACTATTCTTTGGCTTGGCACCACCCTCTTCAATTTCTTAATTGTTATCTGCAGAGCGAAAGTATTTATTGTTTATTTAATTGAATGAACTTCAACTTATCAAATTTTTCTTTCAGAGGTCATGCTTATGGTGTTGTATCTAAGAAGCCATAACAAGACCTCATGTAAAATATTAACTTTTTTTTTTAATTCAATGTTGTTGTATATATAATAGTAGCATGCTTTACAATTCGTTATACACATAATGAGCACCTTTTTACATATCACTGTTAGTATAAATAAAACTATTGCTCTTTTAAATTGTTACTATATTATAAATGCAAATTTTATGTTAAAAGAAAACATTCAAGAAAAGATTTCAGGAAAATAAACTAAATATAATGAAGTTTAAGATATAGAATGTATGTGATTGTCTTAATTTTACCTTTGTATTTGATTCAGTTTGTCTTTATTAGTATTTTTTACTTTAACTTTTAAACAAACTTTTTTTAGAACTTTGAAAATATTACACTGTACTTTTCTGAAATCTTATTACAGTGTAATTTTTTCTTAAATGTTTCTAAATAGTCATTTTTATGAATTTTCTGAGTATCTCTGCATTATTTTTAGTTAACCATTAATTTATATTAATAAAAGAATAGATGGATAAATAGTAGTCTATTCACAAAATAAAAATGGATAAACTAAACCTACAGAACATGACTAAATGTTATAAACATAATATTGAGCCTCAAAGGTAAATTGCAGAAAATAGTTATACATATTTAAATATGCAAAGCAGTGATCTACACAACTTAGTAGTAGATGTGTATATAGTAAGAATATGAAGCAATGTAGTATAATGGTAATATCCTAGAGTAAGGGAGATATGACATGATAAGGGCACACAGGGAATTTCAATAGTATATATGCAGTTTTCTTTCCTTTTTTCTTGTTGCATATTAATTAAACTTCATAGTGTGTTTCATTGTGGTATATCTGTACACACATATAATTTGGTACATATCACTCCCCATTATATCTCATATACTTTTCCTCCTGTCCTCTGTCCCTTAATTCCCTTTCTCCACATAAATAGTCTCCCTTCTAAATTCATGATATTCTCTTTTGTTTCCTTCTACTAGCTTCAACATATGAAAGAAAATGTGATGCTTTTCCAAGTCTGACTTATTTTGATTAACATGATGATCTTCAGTTCCATCAATTTTCATGCAAATGACACAATTTCATTCTTTATGGCTGGGTAATACTCCATTGTGTATGTATAACAAATTTTCCTCATTTATTCAGGTGTTTACAGGCACCTTGGCTAGTTCCATAATAACTATTATAAATTGTTCCTTCATGAACATGGGTATGCAGGTATCTCTAATGTAGGCTGACTTTAATTCTCTTGGATAAATGCCAAGGATTGATATAACTGGTGATTCAGTAGTTCTATTTTTAGTTTTTTGAGGAAATTCCATTTGGATGTCCACAGTGGGTGTAGTAATTTACATTCCCACCAACAGTGTAAAAGGATTTCTTTTCCCCTGCATCCTTACCAACATTTATTGTAATTTGTATTCTTGATGATTGCCATTCTGACTGTAGTGAGATAGAATTTCAATGTAGGTTTAATTTGCATTGTCCCTGATGGCTAAAGTGTTGAATAAGTTTTTCAAGTATTTTTTGGCCATTTGTACTTCTTTTAAAAAGTGTCTGTTCAGTTCACTTGCCCACTTATTGAATGCTCTGTGTGTGTGTGTGTGTGTGTGTGTGTGTGTGTGTATGTGCAAGTGTTTTGAGTTCTAAGAATGAAATTTGATCCTTCTTTCTCACCCTGTACAAAGTCAACTCAAAATGGATCAAAGACCTAGATATAGACCTAAAACTTTGAAACTGCTAAAAGAAAACCTAGGAGAAGTACTGCAATATGCAGGCACAGGCAACCACTTGCTGAATAGGAATCAAATAGCTCAGGAAATTATAGCAAGAATTGATATATAGAATGACATCAAAATTAAAAGCTTCTACACAGCAAAAGAAACAATTAACAGAGTGAAAACAAGTAGCTTACACCATTATTCCTCTGACAGAGGATTTATATTCAGAACATGTAAAGAAGTTATTTGTTTTTTCCTTGCTGCAAGTATACTTTTAAGATTTTCTTGTGATATTTTAGGCTATGAAAAAACTGTATTTCACTATATTTTTCACTATCTGTTCTTTCTGTACTATCTTTCAGAAATTCATAGAACACAAATGTTGTGTGTTATACATATAACTTCTTAAATTTTTACATTTTTGTTACATTTTTCATTTATTTGCTTCTTTCATACTTTGTTCAGGGATGTTCACTGGACTCATTAATTCACTGGACTTAGTAATTCATTCTTTGGCTATGTAATTGCCATTAAATCCATCTGATTAATTTTTTTTATTATAAGATCATCAATGCTTTCTCTTTTAGCAATGCAGTATTCCTCCACTACGGCATTGCACCATGGTAGTCTATGAACTCACCTTCAATTATTTTGGCAATCCCATCAACTGTTGCTCTTGGTATTAGTTCCTCTGGTACTTAGATGCCCCTCTTAATAGTAGTGCTGTTATGAGTTTTAATTGTTACCAGTTTTTTTATTTTTGCATTCTGGAATTCCCGATCTATTCTTTAGATGCTAGTTATGATTACTGTGATGTGTTCTTGGAGATTTTAGGTGAAGTATGGAAGTTAGAGTGTTGGGAGACTCCATGGGACTCTGCACTGCTTCTCTAATTTTAAGGAAAACATTCTGCTTTGGTCAGAGCACATAAAACTCTGTAAACTGTGGGGAAACTACAGTTGCAAGGTGAAAGTATCCAAGAAGCTTAGCTTTTGTGAAATACTGACCCCCAGGACACCATCCAGAAAGCCATGGAGCTCCCCACTTTGCCTTTGAATTTATCCATTCTGAGCTGGGAGATGCCCTGGAACCAATCATCCTTCTCTGTCCAGCAATTCCCCTAAAAATGGTTTCACATCAGATCTTTTTCTGTTCTGTTTCTCCAAGGGTATAACCCAGTGTCCTTCCAATCTTATTTTAAAAATCAAATTCCATTGTGTAATGTGAAGTTTACAACACAATGTTATAGAATGTATATTGATAAGAAATGGTTACTACAGTGAAGTAGATTAACATGTTGATCGTCTCAGGTCTCAGTTACTTTTAT
Source organism: Tamias sibiricus (assembly GCA_025594165.1). Taxonomy (NCBI): domain Eukaryota; kingdom Metazoa; phylum Chordata; class Mammalia; order Rodentia; family Sciuridae; genus Tamias; species Tamias sibiricus. The sequence continues at coordinate 29,861,692 of CM046673.1, read as the reverse complement.
TGAGTAATGAGAACAGCTAAAACCTAATTATTTAACAAAAAATACCCAGAGCAGAACAATTTTATCAACTTTTGTCTTCAGGTTGTACATTACATTTCTATGTATCTATCTTCACATATGCTGTTCAACTTACATATCTGTTATTTCATATCCTTTGACTTATATCTCCTCTTGTCTTCTTCCTTTGTCTTTTAGAAACTCCTCAGAATAAAGTCCTACTATTGCCCTTCCTTTCCATTAGCTAGGTTAAATGTGGATCTTAAACTTTTCCAAAATATATTTTCCATCATTTCTCATGATTTTATGTGGGAGGTAGGTAGATGTATTCTCTGCCTGCTCTCTTGATCCAATTTCAACTTTATTCTCTAAAGAAACTCTCATGTCAAATTAAAATGCAATTATTTTCTTATCTTGATAATACCCTGTAATTTCTCTAATGCAGTTTCAGAGGAATGATAAAAGAAAATGGGTATTGCATCTCCTAAAACAGCTGTAAACCAAAGGGAACAGAGCTGCATATGTCAAGGATTTAACACTGATACATTTTTATGCCATCTTGAACTCCACCAGGAAGCATCATCCTCTCTGGATGAGTTTCTTGGGACCAGCCATTTCAATTAAGTTGTTTATATTACCAAGCCCATTTGTACAAGCATAGGCTTAGCTGCCCTGCATGATGGCATAATGGACAGGTTAAATGACACAGATAAATCATTCTGTCTAGCTGGCTGTAGTCCTGATATGTGTGCATTCACACATAGGCCTGTATGCACAGAAGCATCCTTCAAAGACTAGATCCCTACACATATATTTCTTCAGGACTCAGCTCCCGAATCACTAACTAGGGGAAGATATTTATGCTTCCTCCAGGACTGGGTATGTGTTCTGCCATTGTGCTTCCAAGCATGCCATTCTTCTAGTTTTGGTCACATTTATCCAGACTGTATTTTTTTCTGTTTGACCTTCCCCATTCCCTCGCCTTGTACTGAATCTGAGTTCTTTGAGGACAAGGGTGGTAGAAATTCTATTTATCTTTATTTTTCAGAGATGTCTTGCAATGGTCTGTCAGAAAGTATTATGGACTTATCAAGTACATTTTTAAGATTGATACACACACATTCACCTGTCTGCACACAAACAGATATGCACTCACATATAAAGAAACTACATGCAATTGTTAAACAAGCTTATCTTACTTTAGTGATTTGACCATATGTATACATAAAAGCTATTTGTTTCTAGGTATGAACATTCCACATTTATAAAAAAAGTTTCTCCTGGATAATCATAATGACATAGACTCAATATACATGGGGCCATTTATCATAATGCCTTCATTAACTTGTGATGCAATATGTATAGTTTGTGTATATAACAGAAACCTACCTCTCAGTTTTACAGGTATTTGTACACACAGAGTATTTTCCAATATATAGGGTGATTTAAAAGTGCGGGGGAAAGGAAAAAGAATAGCTTCTTCCTACTTTATTCCTTCCAGAAATTAGGAGTTGATAATTTGGAAAGTTTGTGAATTTGGTTGTTTTACTATTTATTTATTTTAATATTTCATAGTTGTCAATGGACCTTTATTTTATTTTATGTAGTGCCAAGGATTGAATCCATTGCTTCACACATGCTAGACAAGTGCTGTCCCATGGAGCTACAACCCCAGCCCTGTTTTACTATTTATTTTGTTTTTGTTTCTTTCTTTTCAAGGGCAGGGATTGACAAAGTAGAAAAGAAACATGGTGGATGTAAAGGACATGGGAACTTTACCTGTGTTGTAAAGCATGTACTACATGCATTGCATTTTAGGCAGTTTGGGCTTCATCTTAGGTGGAGGAGGGAGAATGCTGAGGGCTTCATACAATGAACCATATTTGGGGTCTTCAAGGTATTTGCTAGATGTTCTCAAAAAATTTAAATATTCTTACATCAACTTTATGGGTTATGAGTATCACCCAATCTTGAGGACAGAAGAAATGAGTCCTGTGCACAATAGCATTTGAGAATACACATTATACATGAACTAGCTAAAACCATTTATGTTGAGTTTAACTCACTATACATATTATAATCTCTGGATTTGTCTCAGATTGTGCCTGAGAAAGCCTCAGTGATCCTGAAAACAGTGACTGATTGAAATATAGCTTATATCTGCATGCCTGTAAAAGATGGACGCCTAGTGTTAGATTAAAATGTTTTGTATAAAATACAAATGGGTCTTCTATTTGTAGATAAAATGTCCAGTCATTTCCCAAAGCTTTCTAAAGGTTTTCACATGTATTATGATTGTCTAGTCCCATAGCAAATGGACTTGAAAGTTAACTTACATTTGTCTTTCAACAACAAGATACCTGGGACCTGCTGAATTGCTGAAGGGCGATGTGTATCACAACCATATCCTTATGTGACAAGAGCTATAGGAATCACAACAGCACATAATACAAAACAAGCAGGGCACTGAAACCATAGCAATCCCCTTAACAATGCCTCCATTTCAGTGCTACAAATTTTAGAGCAAAAAGTATGTATGAGGATTCTGAAAGCAAGCACTTACAACACATTTGGCTCCATGTATTCCTTTGTTCTTAGTTGTTAGGATACTCTGCTCAATTAGCCAATGCCAATTATCCTTTCAGGTCAAAACAGTCTCACTGTACCAGTCCTTGCTGTTTATTCTATTATATTTGGTAGTTAAAAGTGACCTCTGCCGTGCTTGAATTGTATTTCACCTCACTGAAATGGCAAGACTGACTTCGAGGACAGAATATTCTGACATCATCCCTAGGTTGTGCAGGGTAGCCACCACAGTGATTTTCAAGAATGCTGGTGTTTGCTTCACTTGCGCTTTTTTTTTTTTTTTTTTTTTTTTTTTTTTTTTTTTTTTTGGTACATTTTGTTGTTATTGAAGAATCCTCTGAATCTTCCCATGGGACATGTTGGATAGGTAGATCTCAAAGGACAAATTCCTTCCAAAGTTCCTATTATCCTAAAAATTACTTTACCTTCCTCTATGTTTTGTCAGATGTCGTGACATCTCACCTTTTTCTTAAATGTAGGATACATATGAGCCTGTGTTTTAATCAGCCAACTGAGCAAATTGTTGGAGCCACTTGGAATTATTTAATCAATCATTAATTCAAGAATGCCTGGCATGAAAATCTATACCTAGACACTCATTCAAATCCATCATTATATCTTTTTGACACAACATCCTTAGAATGTATTTTCACACATGTACCTCAAATTTCTGAAAATATTAGCATGATCTTGTAGTCCTTTTTATATCCAAGCTTTCTCTTTCTGTGACAGGCTTTGTGCTTCTCCTCCCTGGGTTATGTTAGAATCTGCCTCTAGTTAGATTCACAAGACAATTTCAGATACTGGAGTTTCACCATGAAGGGAATAGAAGTCTCTTTACAAAGTACTACAGAGGTATCATAGGCAAAGTTACCACAGGGTCTTCAAACAAGAGGAGTAAAATATTGCTCAGACATGACAGGGGAGGCTCAGGGGGCATTTGGGGAACATAAATCTTCTCAACTGGCAAAATAACTTATAAATATGACTTGTGAACCTAAACTAAATATGTATTTAAATTTTAAACATGTGGCATTAAACGTGTGATCTCATTTTCAATTGTGTTCACCCTGTGTAATCATGATATTATTTTGAGGATTTCGAAGATGCTCTCTAGTTTTTTGACTATGCTTTGAGCTCGTTCTTTTCATTATCTTTTCATAAGCTCTTTGGTTAACCAGATACAGCAGACTATGACAAAATTGTTGTAGTCAGCAAGCAAAAACTAACAAACACTCTCCCAAAGCCTGGTCTCAATATGCACTTTATCTACAAGCATGCAAAGGTGGCAAATGTACAGTTATACTTTTGCATGTTGTGATTTAATCCAGTTTCCCATTCCCTACTGGAATTTGGGTCATAGTTTAATTTATTTTCAATAACTGGAATACAGAATCTCATCTTTGAAATTCTTCTCCTTAATACTAAATTGTGCTTCAATCCAATCATGGTTAGTATAGAAACAACTTCAGGTATTTCAAACAGAAGGAATTTAATATGTGGAATTCATCACATACTCATTGGATACATTGGAAAATCAAGGGCTAAGAGAAAGAAGATGGAAGTTAAAAAAAAAAAAAAGGAGGAAAGAAAGAAGGAAGGATATTCAAACACTGAAACTTCAAATACTCTCATCCTTGTTCATAAAATCTCTTTCCACATTGACTGTGGTTGTTAGAAGGTAACTCAGGCTTTGACTCCAACAACATCCCTCACTAAAGCCAAATGCAGCAGATCTGCTGCTTATTTTGACAGCATTTCCAGGTAAAGGGTGAATACCACTTTTAGTTCTCCAGTGCACTTTCTACTTCTCATTAGTTGTATCTGAACTTTTCTCTCATCACCTCTTTGTAATCTGCAATAGCATATAGTGCCCATCAGAATTTTTTTCATCTGTTTCTTCTTCAGATGGAATACAAGGCATGCTCAGCTTGACTGAACTGTTTATATATTACTTTTTAGTTGGTATCCCTGAGACAGAGGGACATTGGCTTTCTTAGGTGAGCATATTGCTGATAATTCCTCTGACTTGATTGTAAATGAAGACATATGATTCTGTGTGCACAAGTTTATACCTTTTAAAGAAGACATGTTTTAGATTTTCACTGTTCCCACACCTAGACCAAAATAATGCATTCCCCATTCTGAATGTTGACCCTACAGGTAAGGAATTAGAGTAAATGATTCTGCAGGGCACCCCTCCTATTTTATGCCCAGATATCATTTTTTGTTTAGTTTTTTCCTGCTTGGTAAATTGCATTCAAGACTGGACCCTTCCTTAATCTAGTTTCCTTTTTCATCTATTATAGTTTGTAAAAATACAGTGTAATACAGAAGTATTAGACTTTGAATAATACTAATGATGATAAAGTACAAATAATAACTAGCAGTGAATCATTACTATGTCCAAGAATCTGTTCCTAACAGGCATTAATTAGTATATTAATTCTCACAATGATTTGATGTGCTAATGCAATGGTTTCTATTTAACAAGTAGGCTTAGGAAAGGTAAATACAGCTTTCTTATTCTAAGTTGCACCTTCAATAAGCCACTTTATTTTTAACTAAAAGCCCCCATCTTTTCTCGTTTCCAGCATGAACACACACACACACACACACACACACACACACGCACACACACACACACACACACACACACACTTTTGTTGGGATTTGGCTAAGAGTTACAGGCAAGGTTTTAATGGTGATCTTAAACTGGAAGTGACAGATTCATTAACAAAAATTTTATTAAGAAAATATAGAATAATAGATGTATGTATGTTAAAGGGCAAGATAGTCTTCTAAAAATAACAAATATGCATATGCTTAAAATTTTTGATTATTAAAATGACTCAGCTATTAATGATTAAGAACATAGAGGAATCCTGGTGTGTACAAAATTTACTCTAGTCGATTGGTATTACAATGGTCACTCGGAATTAATGTAAAACATTTGAAAATGTTATTTGGATGATTTTTCATATTTAAAGTGGTATGTAAGTAAATATGTGTTTTAGTATTGATAACTTCCCTTGAGATAAATATCAAACATGGCCAAAATTATTTGTTATGGTTGATATTTATAATTTTGTATAAGTTTTTTCACTGTAAATATGAGGTAATTTATGTTTCATTGTCAATTATACCATCCTAAATTCCATTATTTTTTCTTCTAGGGGAAACAAGTGTATATCATGTTGTCTGGGGGGAAAATTCTCATTTCTAGATGACTAAATAACCTTTAATATTTTGGCATTTCCATCTAGCTAGTTGTTATACCTTATGATCTAATTAGCATTTGGTATTTGATATCTCCAGTGACTAACAAGACCATCTAAATTAAAGCATTTCACATTCTAATGCCTTGTTAGAGAATTCTATTAAAATGGAAGAGAAACAGTGGCTTCCAAAATCCCTCACAGTTTACCTTCAGGTTTATTGGTTAATGTTTAATTCTCCAATGAAAACTTAATGATCTCAGAATGTCACGTATTACAAACTCCCAGGGTGCTCCTTGCTGTGTCTCATCACTGCACTAAATTCTGTGAGGACTTCAAAAATCTAAAAACTTCAGCTTCAATTGTTGGGAAAAATTTAAAAAACATGAACATAATATCCAACAGCCAATCTTTTTTATATATTTTAAATAATACTATCACTTAGAAACCAGCACAAAACCCTCAATTATTGTGACCTTGTAAATAATAATTTTTGCAATTAATTATATGTAGTCTTTTCTGAAGATATTTCATCATAAACTCACATGCACACATGTACAACATTTATGAAATATTGAATAAAGTTCAGTTGCTTCCATTTTCCCTTATATATGTCTTTGGAATTTTTCTAAGTAAAATATACATAGATTTTACAAGAATTGGTACAAAACTCTGTTGCAGTGGAGCATGCCAAGCAAAGAAATGCAGGAATAGTGTAATGTACTGGGTAAGTATCTACTCATTTATACTAGATACTTAATAATATGTGCACACACATATAATAGGCTCTTGTTTTGGTTTGAATATGATGTGTTCCCCAAAAGCTTATGTGTGAGGCAGTGCAATGATTAGATTTAAAGGTGAAATGATTAGATTATGAGGACCAGAACCAAACTGGTGGGTTAATTCACTTAATGAATTAGTAATTTGAAAGGACTACTGTACTGGATGGTGACTATAGAAAGGTAGGTTGTGGTTGGAGGACTCAAGTCACTGAGGTCAATAATTTGGGGGTTATATTTTATGCATAATGAGCAGAGCACACTCTCTCCTCCCTCCCCATCCCTGGAAGTCATAAACTGAGCAGCTCTCCACCACACCCTTCCACCATGATGCTCTCTCTCATCTCAGGCCTGGAGCTATAGAGTTGGCCATCTATAGACTGATCATCTGAAACTATGAGCCAAAATATACTTTTATTCCTTTAAAATGTACTTGTCAGGTCTTTTGGTCACAGAGATGAAAAGCTGACTAACAGATATTCGTACAAAGAAGTGGGGTCATTCCTATGACTAACCTGACCATGTGGCTAAGAAGGTTTGCAACTAGGAGGAGTTTGGAAAAGTTTGGAGATGCAGGATACAGAATGCTTAGTATGCTGTGAACAGAGCTTAAGGGGTGATTCTGGTGGGAGTTAAGAAGGCCAGCATGCTGTTGTGGCTATGGACAGTAAAGACTGGCCTCATGAGGTTTCAGAGGAGAAGGAGGAATTTTTTGGAAATTGGACTAGAGGCTACTTGTGTTACATTCTGGCAAAGAATGTTTACCCATGTGCTGAGACTTTCTGTGAGGCTGAATTTAAAGGCAATGGACTAATTAATCTGGTAGAGGAAATGTCAAAAGAGCCCAGCATTCAGGCAGTAGCATAGATATTGCTGGTATATTTTAGCCAAATTTGTGATGACAATTAAGAACAAAAATCAGAAAAGAAAAAATTTTAAAACTTGCAACTTGGTCATAAAAGTATCTGTAAAACTGGATCCAAGGAAGTTGTTGTTGTTGAATAAATTACAGTCACTAAAGAGATGCAAAGTACTTCACACAGAGGCAATAGGTAAGATGGCCCATTTAAAGAATGCTATGGTTGAAAGTTATTTTTCTTCTTAGAAAAATCAAGGTAAGTCATTTCATGAGGTCAAGTAAGTTTGCTTTGGGAATTCACAAGTGGTCAACTCAAGGATGCTTACATAATTTGGTAAATATATTTTCTATCCTTTGCAGTAATATGTCTAGGGATCAGAAATATTAATTACATAAACATTCTTTGTGAAGATTCTTATCTTTCATTAAGCAATTCTACCCTGAGATTTTTTTTTCCCCTTCCAAATTGGCATGACAGCTATGACTGAATTATTGTTGCTGTTGTAGTTGTTCATTTGCACCATGCAGCAAGGACCAATACCACACATAGAAGGTTCAGAAATGTAACATGAGATTAGACTAAAACTCATTCTTTAGAAACCCCTAGCTAAGGACAGCACAGTTTACCAGGAATAAGGTATTCATACCTAAGTATAGAACAATTCAATAGTTATAACTCTTGTACTTACATATTCATTTTCACTTAAATTAATGACAAAATTATATTGCTAAAATATACACTGTATTGAATGAGTAATGTTTATTTAGTTATTCTCTATCTTGGTTGAATTCTCAAATGCTCTTTATTATTTAAGTGGAATAAATAGTTTAAGTTATACACACAAAAGCAGATGGCTCTGGAGAATACCTGAATTTGAATCCTATCTCCATTTACCAAAGGTATGGTTTGGAATAAGTCTCCCTGGCTCTTTGTGACTGAGTTTCCTCAATTATAAAGTAGAGATAATGATACTATCAGTATCTTATGTTGTTGTAATGAAAAAATATGATAATCTATGCCAAAGATCTAGAATAACTAAGCACTCACTGAATGTTAGCTATCATAATTACCTTATGATTTCTTATTATTATTTCCAAATTTAAGACAAATTGGTAAAGCTCATGAGCATATGTTTTGATTAACATTGATAGATAACAGAGTTAGCTATTATCCTTGGTGATAAGAAACAAGTAATTTTCTTTCCAGAACTTTTAAAAATCTATACCACCTGCCAACACAGCATAAGAACAACAAAAATATTCACAAGAGGTATATGTAAGAACTAAGTGAAAAGAGCAAATAAGGTGTTGAGATATTGAAGGGGAAACTAATATGGTATTGGAGAAAAAATTATATATATAAATATTTATACACACATATGCATATATGTATATACATGTGTATATATATACATATAAATTAGAGCATTTGAACAGTGCTTCTGGGGGGAAAAAAATTAGATCTAAGGAGAGAGGGAAGAACCACCAGGGAGGAAAGAAAAACAAAGGCCATACAATTGGAAAATGTCAGAGTTGTATCCCTCATATGGATCTTTCATTTTCTATGGAATGAATGAAGAAACCATGTAGCATATATCCTTGGAATGACAAATATGAAGAACAGAATGTGAATTGAACATAGGCTTCTTCTTCATTATGTTGTTCAGTCATATCTATTTTCCTTTTCCAGTAATAGAGACATAAATGACAGAGTTCACCAATGAAAGACTGCATTTCCACACTTCCACTGAAGTTACTGGTAGCCATGAGTTAAATTCCAACCAACAAGGAACTTATTAGTATTGTAGATAATTTCTTGTGCCAACCAAAGAAAAGAAGGTATCTTCCATCTCTTCTTTTCTTTTTAGTCACTGGCTTAAATGTAGATATTCCCATGTTAAAACATGAAGCCAAAGCAATGTATTTAGAAAAATAGAGCAATCTTCTGCTGCTACTAAATATTATAGAGTCATTTTCCAGTCCTTATCTACCAACCTGGATTTTCACATGTAAGAGAAATAGACTTCTATCCTGAATAGTAGAAGTAATAAACTATTGCTATTTCATGAATCTGGGAGCAGAAAAAGCAACTTCTTTTCGATTAACACATTTTGCATTGGGGAACATTAAAGAAGTGCTCAAAATCATGACAATTTAATTTAGATAATATGTGATAAAAGTTAGGAATGCCTCAAATGTTAGTTGCCATTCTAAATGTCAGTTCAAAATATTACGATATATTCTCAAAATATTTTGTCATGAAAGTATTGAGTTGCATGTGATAAACTTTACAAATGTTCACCATTCTCTGTTCCCCACCCCTTTTTCTGGACTCATAGCAGCATTGCACTTTCCTCCCCCTTGAAATTGGGCATGACCATAGACATACACTGGCAATGAAATATGAGTAACAGCTGTTACTGTTGGAAACAGGCATTTAAAAGCTGATAGGTGAATTTCCTGCTCCATTTGTGGCCTCCATTCCAAAACGTGGAGCCTCTCTCAGCCTGATCCTAGAAAGCAAATGAGGCTACTACCTTTCCTTCCCAAGAAAGCTGCAATTAACATAGGAGGAATGAATGAAGAAATAAATCATCATTGTTCAAACCACTGTGACCTGGGAGTTGTCAGGTACTGCAGCCTACCCTAAAGCACATGGGGAATTTAAAGTTAACTTTAGAATGACTTATGCATGGGGGAATTAAAATTACACAACCCAAGCACTAGAGAGAACAACATTGTTTTCACTGACTATATTTTTCTCTCCCCTTCTGCACTGGTATGTTGTTCTTCTCTTTCAGATGAGATAAATTAGGATAAGATTTCAAATTTTTTTAGCGTGAGGGTAGACCTTGTTTTCTGATTCAAATCTCAATGTACATCTTATCAGAAACTGCGCTTGGTTTATATTATGGGGAAATAGCCCCCACCCCACCCACTGCACCACCACTGCATCTTACTTAAATGAATGCCAAACAGAAATGGGTGCAGAACTAAGGTAATTTTTCACAAACAAGACATTCTAAAATGTACTTAGGAACACATTTCTCATGTGCTATTTTATTCTATTTGTAAATCTAATCCTTTCATAAATTAAGCTTTTCTTCTGCTTATGAGCCAGTGATGTGTGGTTATTCAGGGTTAACTCAGTCAAGTTTTCCTTTCATCTTCTTCATGCAACTACTGATTCATATTGAGAGAATGGCTGAATCTAAAATGAATGTGATGGGAAACTGTGAATCAAACAATACAGTTTTTTTGTTTCCTCTTACTTTGTTGTGCCAAAAATAATATAAACTACCAAAAAAAAAAAAAAAAAAAAAAGATGGTGCACAGGTGTTGTTATTGCATTTACAGCCCAATGTGGATTTTAAGGTGGTTGCTATGGTAACATGATCATTTATAGACTATAATCCCATTAGGCGAAACTGGTGATAAAGTAAGCTCATTATAACAAACCTTATATTGCTTCACTTCCGGTTGTGTCTGTTTTATGGCAAATTACATTAGAAGAGCTATTAAATAACAAACGTATAAGAATTCCATACTTAGTCATAAAATATTTTTGGACAGAGGAAATGGGGATTTTGAAAATTACTGCAAATGATCTTTTTTAAAGTGTTAGCAAAACTTTGCAGACAAATGCAAATTACTCAGTTTTTGAAAGCTTAAATACTAAAGAAATCCCTCCTCCTACAACATACTCTCAGGATCACATCTCCAGAGGTATGACCCAATAGAATATTCATACACAACACCACTGGTATCTAGACTAGCCCAACAACTCAGAGTATTGACTGGCCAAAATATAAGGAGGACAAACTTTCATTCCTCAATTTTTTTTTCTCCCTTTATTTCACTGAATAATTGTCTGATTGCTCAGAATTAGTCTAAATGGGGGGAGTTTTTCACTTCAGCAGTGTTGTTCCCTCTAAGCAAAATCAGATGCCTGAACACACAGGTTTCTACATAAGATGTCAATCTTAGTTGATTTCAGGGTTTGCTCTGATGGAATTGAGCAAACTAAAGACTTTAACTAGCTTCCAGTTCAGGATATGGAGAAGTAGTTTTCTTATTCCTTCTTAATACAAATAAAGCCCAGGACCTGCTATGGAGAGCAAATATAAGACTTTGAAAGATAGAGAGAGAAGATCGCTCAGTTGGGGATCTTGGGACTGAGGAACAGCTATGTTATTCCACTTATGTGACATTTTTTAATGTCTCTGGAATTTCATTTGTCATTTACTGTATCCTAGACTGGACCCCCCAAGAAGCCAGCAACATGCAGATGTCAATGAGTGGGACAGCAACAGCCCTAGCCTGATTTCTTAAGCATGGGCCAGGAAAGGGGCAGCCCAGAAATAACAACAATGCTAACAACAAAAATTCATGAATATTTAAGAGATACCATTCTACTCTAGTCAAGCCCTACAGGAAAACTGGTCCACACAAAATCATGCCAGCAAAGGCCAAAGGAGGAACTTAGACATCTACACCATACTGGCTGGCTATAATGAGATGCCAGTGTGCAATTAGGTGGTAGAGATTTCAGCCCTCCTGGACCTACAAAGAGCTACCCACGCCCTGCTTTAGTGTCAGTGTAGACCATCTGGGAAGCCTAAAATTTCATCCCCCCATAGCAGTAATGAGGAGAGCAGCAGTGACGTCAGAGGAGAGCACAAATTCTCATGCCTTTTCACCAGCACAGAGCAGAAGTGAGACCACCTACTTTGTGGTATCAGTAGGAACCTTGTGAGAAGAAGGTGTTCTTGCCTTTCCTTGCCAGGGTGAAAACAAATCTCACCCCTGCCTAGAAATAATAAGGTATTCATCTACTCCTTGGGTGTGAGCAGAGGCTGAGAGGGTAGGATAGCATAGGTAGGAATTTCTATCACCAACTGGTGGTAAAGGAGCCATGCCTCTTTCACCACCTGACCAGAAGATGCCACCTAAATAATATGGTGAAAATAATTGGAATCGCAACAGTTCTCCCATCAGGAACATGTGAACCTAAGAGTAAGTGACACAGCATTTTTCAAATTTGAAAAGAAAATCTGTTACCATGCTCTATGTTTTAGATCCCTAGAACTTAATGACCTTGCAATGAAAAGTTTGGAACACATACATACATAGGCATAAATGGTAAATAGGGGTGGTGATGCAGGTACTAATCAATTTGATTGTGGTAATCATGTTACAATTGACAACTATATCAAATCTTCACATGGCAAACCCTGAAGATGGCCAGGTACTGTGGTGCACCCAACAATTCCAGCAACTCAGGAGGCAGAAGCAGGAAGATCACAAGTTCATGGCCAGCCTCAGAAACTCAGTGAGACCCTCAGCACTTTAATAAGACCCTATCTCAAAATAAAATAGGAAAAGGAGTGGGAATGTAACTCAGCAGTAAAGTGACTCTGAGTTTAAGTCCCAGTACAAAATAAATAAGTAAATAAATAAAATCAACCCTGAAGATATACAAGTTGGCCAATTAAGTTTTTACAAATAAAATTTTAAAAAGAAAATAACTTGTCAAACCAGAATTCTATATTGAGCAGGAATGTCTTTCAGAAACGAAGGGTATATTAAGACACCTGTTATGAAAAAAGGAATTACATGCTATATTATTCCATTTATGTGACATTTTTTAAAAAACAAAATTATAGAAATAGACATTAGATTAGTTAGTGGTTGTCTGGGGTGAAGGGAGTAGTGGGAGTAGGAGGAAAATGTGGAATGGTTGCAACAAATCAATATAGAAAGGCTCTTTGTGGAGGTTGAAGTGCTGTGAATTTTGAGTATTCTGGTTATGATGTTTGTTCTATTGTACTATAGATTTACAAGATGTTCCTATTGGGAAAACAGCAAAGGGTGGATGAGAGCTCTCTGTACCATTTCTTACAACTGCATGTGAATATGCAATTACCTTTTTTAAAAAATTTCTAAAAAAATTCATGGATGTTAGTCTCCTCTTTTATCTTGGGACAGGAATACATTATTTCCTTTGTGACTGGAAAGATGCCTATTCTCTCTGGATTAAAGATGGACTCTGCAAGACCACTGGAATTAGGAGGACTTTTCCAGCCTTGTTCTCTGAAGTGTCTTTGCAATCTCAGATAGTGCTTATGACAGGCCGAGAAACATTTGTTGACTAACTTGAATTAATGAATGAGTGAATGACAAAATAAATCTGTATATGATCTTTGAGTTGTTTTTTAAAAATATTTATTTATTTGCTTTAGTTGTACACAATGCGTTTTTATTTTTACATGGTGCTGAGGATTGAACCCGGGCCGCGTACGTGCTAGGTGAGAGCTCTACCACTGAGCCACAACCCCAGCCCCGAGTTTTATCATTATATAGATTGATCCCTTGAGCTACCAAGAGAAAGCTAAGTTCCCAACAAAAATAGTCCTCTAAGTTTGATAACAGCCATCACAACCCTACCTGTGATCTGAAATTTTCTTTCTCAACTCTTAGTTCTTCAGCTTTTCCCTACACACAAGAGATTTTTCATACCAATAGAGAATATGGTACTTTCCTTTGAGGATGCTTTGATTCATCAATATCACTAATAGCATGATACTCTATGTCTAAGCATCTAAGCATCATAGCTAAGATGTAGCCTTACAATACAGAACAGGGCTAGACTATAACATTTTTTCTTACATCTTCAACTATATATTTATTAATACTTTAGTTCCAGTATCACAAAAATCTTTAAAAATAATTGCCCCCAATCCAAATGTCGGGAAAAACGTTTTGACATTAAAAAAAAAAAAAAAATGAAAAAGAAGGGCTCAATAATTATAATATTTAGCAAAAATTCCATTGTTAAAAATAAACACTTTTAGGGGTTTCTCATTTGTTCTTTCAGAAACTAAAAGGGCATATGTTGCTCATTATGCACCACATACTTATGTAACATGCTTATATAAACATATGTTCATGTATAAACATGTATAATGCACATATTTATAATATATTTTATAACCAAATTGCATAACCATCAAAAACATGCTTTGAAAAATCACAGAAGTAAACAATACCATCTTAAGAGAAGGTGCAAATAGTATGATAACCTAATATTTATTGAGTTTCTTTATATGATAAATGTGTGCATATATCTTTATCTATGAATATAGCACACATATATCTATATGTAGATATAAATTTCTCAAAAACCCTATGAAAAGGATATGATTAAAATCTATTGTATTCTTTTTACACATGAATAAAATGAGTTAATTAAATTCTTAAATAACTGGTTTATGATGTCCCATGTCACAAATAAGCCAGCAATAGTGGTTGCTATGTTATTATCTTGTAATAAATAGTATGATGTAGAAGATTAAATGATATAGAAACATGTTCCAAACACAAAAACCAAGCTAGTACATAGATAGTTCCATGCCTGTAATATGCAAAAGTGTTAAAGAAAATTCACAAAAGTATGTCATTCTTGGGTCCAGGGATTGTTTCTAATTTCTTATTACATATTCATATATGTATATATACACATATACATATATGTGTATATATGCATATATATACATATTAGTTTTAACGAGTAAAAGCACCAGTTATATAAAAAGGTAAAGAGATTTACACAAAAGAGTTATATAAGATTTTTAAATGCATCATTTTCATTATATACAATAATGAAAATACATGAACATTTTAAACTCTAGCTAAATGGAAATTATAAAATAAATTCTTCCTATTTTCTATGAAGGACTATCATATAATTATTCAGAGGACATTTAAAAGAAATGATGACTGATAAAATGCTTACAGTAAAAATTTTAAATATCAAAAATTATTTCTACAAGTTTTCCTAGCAAGTATATTTAGTACAAATCTAGTATAAACACATAATGGAATACAAATATATAACACAATATAAATACATGTATCGCACTACATATATAGATTACATATACCTGTTAAGCATGAACTCATATATGTGAATAGTAATAACATAGATACTTTTTTCTTATATAATTTTCTATTTTCCATTATTTGTATTTGTTTCATGAATGTTTACTACTAGTATAATTAGGAAAGCATCCATGACTGTAAACTACTTTCTCTGGTGATAAAACATTTTAATGGAAAATGCTGTTTTAACAGAAATAAAATAATATTCTTTAGTTCTTTTTCATGAATATTATTTTTGTTGTTTCACTTTCCATTTCTAAAATGCCTGAATCTCACAATATAACATTAATCGCAATGCTTTTTAAGCCCTTCACCAATATGCTGTTTTCACATTAAGCATTTCAGAATTGGAAAAGCAATATCCTCTTTGACTTAAGAAGCTGTTATATTTGAATGTTTAATCATCTACTATCTCATATGCAGGAAAGTATTTTTAACTCTGTAAATTTTTTATGTTGGAAATTCTCTCATTTGCTCTCTTTTAACATCTCCATAGCAGACATGCCATCTATCCAGCTGTTAGCAGACTTTCTAATGAAAGTTTTCTTATTTTTTTCTTAAATTTTTTTTGTTTCATTTGTTTTAAAAGAAGTCTTCTATTTCTTTTTCTACTTCAACACTAATATCCTTGAGGACTGTTGATGTTCATTAAGACTAAACAGAAAATGAGTATTCTTTGCTTGCTAAACAAATGTTCCATTTCTTTGCAGAAATTTATTTTAATGCAAAAGACACATTAACCTCCTTCAGCTAAGTATCTAAAAAAAGCAAATGACCCCCAATTAATATCACAAAATGCTGCAAGTAAATGCATAACTAAGCTGTTCACTTTTCAAATGACAATAATCAATTAGAATATATAAATCTCCCACTGTGCCCTGGCACTAGAGCAGGTTATTTGATTAATTACCACCCTACCTGAGAGATGCTCTGCCCTCTATCCAAGCCTCTCAAATCTACTCAAAACTGCTAATTTCCATTTTTAAGTTCAAAGTTGTTTACTGAAATCAGACAACTCTACATCCTGATGAAGAGTTCCTAGATTCCACTGGAGAGTCAATGTTGGGTAATTATAGCAATAGAAAATAAAATTTTGTTTACAAATACAAATAAAAGATGTTATATAACCTAGAGATGGCCACTATCTAAATAGGGAGATATTGTCATGGAACAACTTTTATCATCTCAGAGGATATTACTGGAATCTCCAGTGGCATAGAGGATCTTTTTTTTCATTTTTTTTTTGTTGTTGTTTTTTAATGTGTAGGAATAAATAACTATCTATATTTTATAATCCTGAATATCTCATTAGACATTATATGCTTGAATTGAGGGGTCTTCTTACTTCTGTGTGAGAAATAATGTTTCCAAAGAAGGGGTCCATAGTACTTTAGTAGGATGTTCTAGAAAGAGATGTCCTATGGTGATATATTCTGCTCTTGCCTCCGTACCCACTCAGAGTACATAACAGTGTATATTTGTAACTTCAGGAGGTTTGATAGGAACAAACCTGCTTGCTCATTCTGACCTCAAGTTCCTTGAATTCGTTCAAGTATGAACCTTGTTTGTAACAATATATTTTTAGGTCCTCCATGGAATAGTCTTTGAAACACAATTTGGGAAATGTTATATGAAAATTTTTTCAATCAGAATTATGTAAACATCATGTAAAATCTTGCTAGCATCAAAGAAAGATCCTGACATCCTTTTGTGTAAAACAGCTTCTCCAGAATTCTAGTATTAGAGTGCTTTGCCAAGATTACCTCTTTTCTTTTTCTTTCCTTCTTTGTCCACCTTCTTTTATTATTATTAGTAGTAGTAGTAGTATTCGTATTATTATTTTGGACTGACTGCTTCACAGTCGACCCTTTAATGAGCATGGTCAATATGTATACATTTCAAAATCCTCAACTTCCAATGTACATTTCTATGTAAAGAGCCTTTAATAAGAAAACATGTGTCAATATGGATTCAGGTGTTAGATTCAAGTCCTGGCTATGCCTTGAGATCTTGGGAAAATCTGCATGCTTTGGTTTCTTCAACCACTATTGGGAATAAGGGCAACTGCCTTATGAGATCTTCTAAGATTAGAGGGCAAGATGTGAAGAAGTTACTACATAAAAGACAATTCTACAGAACTAAGTTCTATTATAAATACATTCTTAATGAAGCACCATAAGACCTGAGCTTGACTAACTTAAAGAAGAGAAAATTTGAATTTCCTGTTTTCTCCTAATAACTTTTAAATAGATACAGGTATAAGAGGAAGATGTGTGACAATGTACACCCTGAGGAATTTGTGGGTTTTTTTTTTTCAGTTTTAATGATGAAATCTAAGTCCTCACACATGCTAAGTTAGGATGCTGCCACTTAGCCACATCCCACCCCACTTTGAGGACATTAGGGGATCAAGGGACTCGGGGAGCTACTAAGCAAAATACCTTTGAGCATATAATTGCATTTTCTGCATGGTACCATTTCAACTTACACCTACACTAACTGGCTTAGCAATAATGGAAGATGGGTGCCCCAATTTGACCCTATTCAGATTGGAAAACTACCTCCTTTGCTATGGACACAAGTTTTAGATAGCAGAGAAATTTAGAATAGTATTAGATCCAAGAAACAATGGAATCCAGATTATACAAACAGTAAAAACTAATCTCAGCTTTTGTGTTCATTGCTCCTTCAACAAATTAATGTGTTTGGGGGAACAGGATGATATTATAAAAATATTGAGGAACATGTGTGATTCATCTGTCCAGAGAAACATATGTGATTGGAAAATGCAGAGAAGCTATATAAGATAACAATGGCTCAAATATAAAGAAACCAAAAGGTAGCATATTTCTGAGCAAGTGATGGAGAAGAGAAAAAAGAGTATGTTTGATTCAACATGGAAAAAAAATTTCCTGGAGGAGAATGTTGTAGCATAGTATCACTTTTCCTTGCTAATGAAGCCAATGGATTATAATGAATGGTATGTGTGGAACCCCCCTTTTTAGCCCCCACCTCTTTTCAGTTTAACTGCTTCTTTTTGCTTCTTTAAAATGCTTGGCTTAAAGATAATAGAAGCCAAACTGCCCTGCAATGAACAGTCAGCACATTCCATTGTTCTGAGGACAGCCTCCACCAAGGAAAACCTCCTTAGTCAAGAACGGGCTACCCTGGCCAATCAGGCAAACCCTCTCCCTCTCCTTGCTTCAACCCCTATGAAAGATTCAGCCTCTCCTGAGTTCAGGGCTCTCAGTACAGATCCACTGTGTTGGTGAGGTCTGAGAGTCCGAGCCTGAATAAAGGCTCTTTGTTTTTGCATGCACTCAGGATTCCTTGGTTGTCTTTGGGGTCCCTGCTCTGGGCATAATAGTATGTATGTAATAATAGCAGGAGGAAGTCTACTTATTGATTTTTAATTTAAAAAATCAAATTGGAGACAAACACAGAACTTAAAGCAGAATTAATTTATCACTTCCTCCAGCCACACCCCACCTGCCTCCATTACCACCCAGTTAACCCCATTGGGGCTTAATTCATTGATTAGTTCAAATGTGGTAAACTTGTAATGAAAGTAATGGTATACACCTGTAATCCCAGCAACTCAGGAGGCTGAGGCAGGAGAATCTCTAGTTCAAAGCCAGCTTCAGCAACAGCAAGACGCTAAACAACTCAGTGAGACTCTGCCTCTAAATAAAATACAAAATAGGACTGGGGATGTGACTCAGTGGTGGAGGAGTGCCCCTGAGTTCAATTCCTGGTACTTCCCCATTAAAAAAAAGAAAAGAAAAGAAAGTAATGGTATAAAGATATTAAGCATTCAAAGGAGGAAGAGAAATGAAAGACTGAAGAGATGTTAAATTTCTTAACTTTTGTAAAGAGGAAATTAACTACACTGCCTAAAAGGTTAATGGATTCACAGAAAAATTAATGTGGCAAACAGATGTGGGAAAATAAAATTATAAAGAATATGTGAGATAGCTGAGGGGAACAAAATAAAGACCTGTAGAAATAATCAAAATTCTTCATCTTATATCCTGGAGTAAAGAAATAGATCTTAAATTTGATAATGTCAAAAAATGAAGCTGGGTGCTATGGCACATACCTCTAATGCCAAAGACTCAAGACACTGAGACAAGAGGATTGCAAGTTTGAGGCAGCCTTAGCAACTGAGTGAAACTGTCTCAAAATTAAAAAAAAAAAAAAAAAAAATAGAAAGGGCTGAGGATTTAGATCAGTGGTAGAGCACACCTGAGTTCAATTCCCAGTACCACCAAAAAAACAATAAAAAAGCATAAAGCAGAAATGGTGTTATAAACATGTAAATAAAACCAGAAAAATTAAAACATAAATTCTAAAAATTTATTACTTGAAAGAGTGAACTAAAGATAGAGATCTTTTAATTTCATACTCATCTGTACTGATTGCACATTTTATACATGCTTAATTTTAATTAAAAATTGTTTATCCACCTGCAGATTTGGATCATTTGATTTGGATCATGTATTTTTATCTTCTTTTTCTTATCCTTTACTGAAATACTTCCCTAATTGCTCTGCAGTCTCAACAAACTGTTCTTATTCTGTTTTTTTTTTATCCTGCCTAGGTTTATTGACCTTTACCTGGGATTGAACCATATCAGCTGATACAGATTGTCCCTGCTGAGTGAGTGAACTGCTGCTCTTAGCTTTTGCACAGAGAAACTTGACATTGGAAGATATGAGCAAATCTAGCAGAGTTCCTCTGAGTTCTGGGATTCAGAAAGATACCCTAGGGCAAAAGGACACTTGTGTAGTTGATCTGAAATGGTAGAACTTGGGCCAACAATCACTATGCAATAGAAAAACATTACCAAAGGGTATCAGAACATAACAGCAAAAAATTATAAAATAGTACTAATAACGATTACAGTCAACATTTATTGCACTCCTGTATTAAGACAAAGTGATAGATGTTTTTCAATGTATGTCAAAACACACAGTACAGACACACATTTCTTTGTATGTAATTTTGATATCTGAATATCACAAAAAGTCAATCTGAAACTAAGAGAGATTATGTGATTTTTCTTAACAAATTCCAGGGTTGCCAGGCTGCACTAGGAGCATTTGAAGAGAAATAACATTGAAAAGACACTGGGCACCAAGACCATAAAAAGGAGAAATATCATCATCACTCATTCAAGTGAAAACCTGGGACCTTCACCAAATTTGTGATTTTTTTTTTTTTTTTTCCACACTCTATGACCAGTCAGCAAGTCCTATGTGCTCTCCCTTGACCTTTATCTAGAATCCTGCTACTTTTCACATCTCCACGGCTGGTGCTCTAGAAGACCTGCAGTCGCTTTCATTCCCTGCAACAATGGACACCATCTCATTTGCTCTCCTGCCTCTACTCCTGTTGCTCCTCTCCACACTGTTCAGAGCCTCCATGTTTTAGTCAGCTTTTTCGCTGCTCTGACTAAAGAATCTGACCAGAGGAACTACAGAGGAGGAAAAGTTTATTCAGGGGCTTAAGGTTTGGGAGGTCTTAGTCCATATAAGGCAGGCTCCATTATTCAGGGCTTGAGGTGAGGCTGAACATCATGGTGGGAGAGGGTGGCAGAGGGAAGCAGCTCACATCATAGGGATCAGGAAGCAGAGAGAGAGAGACTGCATGCTCCAGATACAAATATCCACAGCCATGCCCCCAGTTAATCACTTCCTCCAGCCCCACTCCACCTGCTTCCATTACCAATCAGTTAACCCCTTCAGGGCTTAATTCATTGATTAGGTTAAGGCTCTAACAACCCAATCATTTCTCCCCTGAACCTTCTTAACATTGTCTCACACATGACTTTGGGGGGACACCTCACTCCCAAACCATAACACTCCAGAATAAACTTTAATCATGAAAATAAAACCAAATAACTCTTCTGCTTAAACTTTCTCAAGGGTGTCTTTCTGCACTTAAAATTTTACCATGATTCACAAGTTTCTATATGATTAGACAACATTTGCATCGGTCTTTTTTGTATACTAAGATCCATCCACACCAGACTTCTTGTATTTTCTTGAAAGGGTTTAAGTACCCTTGAGTCATTTTGAAATATGTCAAATATTACTGGATTATTGGTAATACAAATATGACATTATAAATGAGGAAATGCCCTTTGGGGGAATGTATATGCTTCTTTAAAAATTGTCACTGAAGACATTTGAGATTTATTGGAGACTATCTAAAGTCCCTATGTGTCATACTTTTTTCCATAATTCAGTGTTATGAAATTTATCAAAATTGGCTTGAAATATCTTAAAACACAATAGATTTTCTTTATTTGTCAGATATGCAGGACCTGTGTTCAATGTCAAGAACAAAAGCTAAATTTCCCTAGTTGTTGTTGATGCCACATTTACAAATTTTTAAACATATTATTACTTTATTTTATGTATAATTTAATTTAAAAACTGTTTTAATATACTTTTAAAAGAAAATAAAATTATCCCAAGGGCATTGTTTATTACCATAAATAGATTATGGTAATACTAGATTACCAATTCATTAAACTCCTTACATTCAAAAATTATTATCTTTATATTACCAAGGAGCTAGTGTATACTCCATAATGTTTAAAATATATTATGAGAGCATTTTTAAGTAACCTGAAAATTATGTCTTATCCTCAAGAAGCTACAGATTACAAAATAATATGGGATGTATAATTGGATGTCAAGTTAAATGACATGATATTTAAGTGTTAAAATATTTTGAAGGAGGGTGAGATGGGTTTATCAAGTAAACTTCACAAAGCAAGTAAGAGTTTAAGTTGACACAAAGAAAATAAATTAGAATTGGGATAGGTAGAATATATTCTTAGTATCTGAAACAACATAAGGAAACAAAAATCTATATGCTGTTTATAGGACAGTGTGGACCTGAAGGCAACTATTAATATTTGAGTGGATTTCTAGTGAGCTGAAAAACTAGGACTTCTTTATGATGCTGCTTGACAGACAACACACTGTGTTGTGCTAAATTTCAATGATGACTTTTGGTTTATGTGACGATTATTGTATGTCAAAGATATTTATCAGGACATTTTTGTGTACTGTGGAATTCAAAATTGAGATGCATTTCCCCCCCCCCTTAAGTTGAAGTTATTTTTAAGGGGGTTGTATTCCTGTAGATAAAAAAAAAAAAATTCTATTTCTAAGTTGTTAGCATTTAATGTAAAATGAGTTAATCTGTATTAGCAGATTATGATCCTGTATATAGTAGACCCTCAAGGATCTATCAGAAGACTTCTAGATCTGATAAAGAAATTCAGCAAAATAGCAGGATAAAAATCAACATAATAATCAGTAGCTTTCCCATACAGCAATAATGAATCAACTGAAAAAGAAATCAGAAAAATGATCCAAAATAGTTAACAACAAAACAAAACAAAACACTGAGTTTAACTTAACCAAGAAGGTGAAAGACCTTTATGATAAAATTGTAAAACACTGAAAAAAGAAGTTGAAGAAGATACTAGAATATCAAAGACCTCTCATGTTATAAATAGGCAGAATTAATATTGCTAAAATGGCTATTTTACCAAAAGTGATCTATAGACTCAAAACAATCCCCATCAAAATACCAATGACATTCTTCACAGAACTAGGACGAAAGATATTTTAAAACTCATATGGAAGAATAAAAGACCCAGAATAGTCAGAGTAATTCGTAGCAAAAAGAGGAATGTTGGCATCATGATACCTGATTTCAAATTATTCTACAAAGTCACTGTTACAAAAACAACAAGCTTCTGACCAAAACAGACACAGAGATCAATGGACTAGCATAGGAGACTCAGAGACAAACCTACATAGCAACAGTCATCTGATCTTTGACAAAGGTGACAAAAACATACCTTTGAGAAAAGACCTCCTCTTTAACAAATGGTGCTGGGAAAGCTGGGTATTCATATGTAGAAGAATGAAACTAGATCCCATCTCTTACCTGTACAAAAGTCCATTCAAAGTGGATCAAAGACCTAATTATAAGATCAGAAACTTTGCAAATGTTAGAAGAAAACATTGGGGAAACACTCCAACATACAGGAACAGGCGAAAACTTCCTAAGCAGGACTCATATTAGCTCAGGAAATAAAACAAGAGTAGGCAAACGGGATGGCATCAAATAAAAAGTTTTTTGCACAGCAAAGGAAACAAATCAAAAAATAAAGAACAGTCTACAGAATTGGGAGAAATTCTTTGCCAGCTACTGTTCCAACAGAATATATATAGAACTTTATATTCAGAATATATAAAGAACTCAATCAAACAAAAACTCAACACCAATACAAAAAAACAAATAACCCACTCAGTAAATGGGCGCAATAACTAAACAGACACTTTTCAAAGAAGTGGCCAACAAGTACATGAAAAAATGTTCAACATCTCTAGCCATCAAGGAAAAGCAAATCAAAACTACATTGAGTTTCCACCTCACTACAGTCAGATGGCAATCGTGAAGAATACAAATAACAGTAAATGCTAGAAAAAGAAACTCTTACACACTGTTGATGGGAATGTAAATTAGTACAACCACTAAGGAAATCAGTATGGAGATTCTTCAAAAACAAGAAAAGCTCAAAAATAAAATTCCCAGATACCAAACTATATCACTTCTACTATCCAAGAAAGTCAGCATACTATAATGATAGATGACAATGGCCAAATATGGAATCAGCCTAGGTATCTGTCAACAGATGAATGGATAAAGAAAATGTGATATTTGTAAACAATAGGATAGTGTGCATCCATATTCAAAACAATTATATTATATATCATTTACATGGAAATTGATGGAATTGGAGAACATTGTGTTAAGTAAAATAAGTCACACACAGAAAGAAAAGTATCACATTTTATCTTACATATGGAAGCTAGCAGAAGAGGGGAAAAGAGGACTTCATGGATCTTGAAGGGAGATTATTAATGTAGAGGGAGGGAATTGGGGGATGGGGACAGGAGGATATGGAGAGATAATGGAGAGTGAGGCTGAAGTGGGAGGAAGGAAGGGAGATTAAGGGGAGGTATGGGGAAGTAAAACCAATCGAATTATGTTACATACTTGTATGACTAAGTCACTATGAAACCCTGTATCCTGTATAACTAATATGTACCAATTAAAAAAAACACAAGAATGAGTTTTATATTCTATTTTGATGAGTGTCCATATTAGGTGTGAGGTCCTGGGGCACTCTAGAGATTTAATCTGGAAAAGGCCATGGCTCAAAGTAGACAGAGTCAATATCATATGGGCCTCAAATGACTCCCAGATGATTGTCCAAGCCTTTGGTTTTGCTTGTGGCAGTACTTACATGAGCTCCCTATAATATCTGTCCTTCCCCTATTGTCCCATTCTCCATGACAGATACCAAATAGCACAGGAATATTTGGAAGGAAGAATAAGTCTTTTTATTTTTCATAACCAAACATTAATCTGCAAATTACATTTGTTTCCTGTGTTGGTTCCATAAGGAATAACCTAATGGACTCATAATAGACTGTCATTATCACATCAGCAAAAAGTAAGGTGCCTTTAGTAGGATAAACTATTATATTACAATTAAGAAAGTCCAGTGGACTCATTGGCGTTTCCACAAAATTATACCCAAATGCTTGATTATGAAAATCGTTGAAGGAGGACCATAATTAAAATACCTCTGTCTCTAGCAAGGAGAAATACTTCCAAACAAAGCAATATGACTTTCCTATAGAAATTTTATTTTTATGATACAAAAAAATGTCCTTTACTCATTGAGAAACAAACAGTTTTAAAAACTTACTATGCATTAGGCTTTTGGACACTGAAAATATGAATAAAATTCAAGGTAGTGCTTTTCCTGAAGGAGAGGAGATTTCAGTGGTGGCAGATAAATGAACATTGATCATTCACTCTGTATACATGGTTAGAGATAAGCCTAAGATACAGTCAGATCCCATAGAATTAATGGAGGTGGGAAAGGATAGGTCAGGAAAGGGTTTTTAGAGAGAACAATATCTGGACCAAGTATTTAAGAATATGTGGGACTTCATCAGAGAAAGACATGTGGTGGTCTTGTGCACCTTTCAAGGGTGATTGATGACATGGGCCCTAATTTATTTCAAGCACAGGCAGCATGTGAAAATTACAAGACAGAGAATACACCAAATAGTAAGAACAAGGACTCCATGAGAAAAAGCACAGACTGTCAGTCATTCCAGGACTGGAGGCCCTGGAACCCAGTAGGGAAGGTGCTGGCCTAAGCAGACAGAAGATGTGTCTGTAGTCAATGCCATTCACAATAAGCAGAAGAATACGAAATCAGATTTTTCTTATTAAGAGCAGGTTGACAGTCCCTTTTGGAGCAGAATTTTTGTCTATTATTATTTCGAGAATGGATGGTTCCTTCCCCAATTACAGAGGTTCTGCTTGCAGGAATGGAATCTTCTTAACCTAGTGGTTCAAACAACGTATGCATATTCTGACCTAGTTTTCCTTAAATGTTACCATGAATTCAGCTATGTAGCTGTGTTTTTACTCATGATTCTTGCTGTGCTTCTTTCCAGATAAAGGAAAATTGCAAAATTTATAATAGAGGAGTCATTTTAAACCTTCAATAAAATATTCACTGGACTTCCAAACAGAGTGCTTTTGTGTAATTGTCAAATTGCCTCAGAATCAAAATTAAAAGGAAAAAATCAAGTCACTTCTTTCGAAATCTGTGAAGAGGCACAGCTAATCACATTTCCTAGTACCTGTGCTTTTGGAAATGTGATATTTCAGGTTCATACTTTACCTATTTGACAATTTACAAATTACCTTTCAATAAGAAAGAGGCTGAATTCCTTTGCCCTTGCTAGCTCTGTGTGTTCTTTACATAAAATACTTTTTGTTACTTGTATAATGAGACAACTCTGAGATATCTATGCTGGTATGAATTTACAGAGAGTAAAAATAAACATCCAAAAAGGATCATTCTTATTCAGCCTATTTTTCCAGTTCTGTCAGTCATGTTTTTTAAAATATGGTTTTCTCAGTCAGAGTTAATAATTTCCTTTTTATACACAGATACTAGGTATTGCTTTTTTGATACTAAAACCCATTGCCCAGAGTCTTCTGGAGATAACACTTTCTATTTCACTGACTCCTCAGTTGGTTTGATGACAGCACCCACTTCAAATATGAATAACGCCTCCCCACCTCAACCCCACGTTCTATCACTGTGGGCTTCTGCCTATTTGCAGTTGTGAGCTCTTGCCATTTCATTTCTACTCTTTCCATTAAAGACAGAAACTGATGTTTTAAACTAACATTTCTCAAATTAACAGCTAAATTTGTGGAGTGCTTATTATTCTTCAAGAAGGCTCTGAGCCCTTGATATATGTAATCCTCAGAGTGACCCTGTGAAGGTCCTATTACAATTATCTGCATTACAGAGACCACAGAGACACAAAAAGTTCAGTAACTTGCTCAAGGTCACACAGCAACTGAGAAACTCTGAAGGCAGCCTCCACCATCTGTGCTCTTAACCACTGTTCCAAAGCTAAAAAATGAACCTATCATCACCTTCATACTCTCAAGAATGACATTTGTTTATAAAAACAGTACATATATTCACATTTGCACTACTCTGTGAAGTGGGTAACCTGGTGACGTGACCCTCATTTTCCTAATAAGATCTGAGATTGTTCCAATTGCATAAATCAGAGATTCAGCATTTGGAGTCAATTCAGGCACAAAACTATCTCTTTAACTCCACACCTGCCAACCAAATATTGTTAAATGACCTCTGAGGATTAAGTTAGAAGCAAAAAAAAGAAAAAGAAAAAGAAACTATCAAATAACTTTATACATGTTGATATGCTCTCCAACAAAAAGCCCTAATAAACCCATTCCTACTATGAGGTGTGCATAGACTATTATTTGAAAGACAACATTTGGTGTAATTTGAAGTACATCCTAAGTGTTCTCACTACACACACATACAAACTGGTAAACATGAGGTGATAGACATGTTAATTAACTGGATTTGTCATTAATGACAAATGTATATTAATGTAGAATCATTACCTCATATACCTGAAATATATATGATTTTTATTTGTAAATTATACTAAAGTTAAACTGGAAAATTCTTTGCTTAACATTGAAATAAATTTTAAAAATAAAGAGAAAGATACTGGAAATATGGTTTTCACTTCTATACATGTT
Organism: Tamias sibiricus; assembly: GCA_025594165.1. Classification (NCBI taxonomy): domain Eukaryota; kingdom Metazoa; phylum Chordata; class Mammalia; order Rodentia; family Sciuridae; genus Tamias; species Tamias sibiricus. Next base: position 29,834,093 of record CM046673.1, on the reverse strand, counting down.
TTCCCAATTGGTAATTTGAGTGCAGGCTATTAAGTTTCTCCATGAACTCTTTGCTTCACACAGTTTCTACACTCAGATGCTGTGTGAAATGAGCAAGTTCCTTAACTTTTTGTTCCTCAGTGGTCTCTGCAATGCAGATCATTGTAATAGTAGCTTCATGAGGTCACTGAGAATTACTTATATCAAGGGTTAATTTCCGTATTCCATTCCCTGAAACAAATTAATTCTTTCCATGCTTGTTCCTTGAAGAACTTCTTTGTACCGGGTACTTTTCTAGTTGTTTGGGGGATACAACAATGAAAGAAGAATAACACAGAATTCATTTCCTTTGTTTAACTAATTTCTAAAAGGGGTGGAGGTGACAAATTTACACAAATAATCAGGATATTTAATAGACCACTTAGTGATTAATGACATGAGAGAAAATAAGGAGAATGAAGTTGGAGAATGACAGAGGGTGCAATTTTAAGTATGTTGATGAGTAAAGGCCTGAAAAAAAGAGAAGGAAGATATAGAAGTACCAGAGAAGGAACATTTTAGGAAGATGGAATGGGACTTATAGGAAGGAGCCTGTTGGTGGGTTCTGAAAATAACAAGTAGGCCGAGGGTTGCAGCAGAGTGATGAAGGGTAAGAGTAAGTGTAAAATAGGAATCTACTGGAAAATCTGGAGCAGAGGGGTGATCTGATTTAAATTTTACCAGGAACATTCTGACTGTGAATTGACAACATGTTGTAAAGGGGCCAGAAGAAAACAGGATAATCTTTTAGCTTCTGCAAAATCCGGTTGGTTGCAGTGGCAATGATGAGACAGGGTTAATTTCTGGATCTACTTTGAGCAGAGAAATAGACAATATTTGTTGATGGACAGTAAATGTTACATTAGAGAATGAGATGAGTAAGGATGATGTCACATGTTTGGCCTTAGAAACTGAAAGAAAAGGGAAGGTGATAGAAAAGTATATTTAGAAAGAAATAAAATAAATTAACCCAACAACAAATAAATAAATGAAATATTTGATGAATAAATGAACCAAATGGATTCGGCTTCAAACACGAAGAACAGTCTTGAATGACAAAACAGTTTTCTGTAAGATAACAAAGAAGTTACACATTGATGAAGACAAGTACTATCTGGTTTTATGCTCATGACAAGAAATTCTTTAAAGGGTAATTACAGAAAGATTTTGAATGTTTTAGGCTTATTTCCCAGAATATATTCTCCTGCCCCACCAACATTCAGAATTTCTCTTTTGTTCTTTTTAAAATCAGCATGTGATTCCAAATTTAAAAATCCATCTTACTTTTCAACAAAGCAAAAACTGCCTGCACTTTAGCTGTGCATATGTAATTTAAAACAGATTGGGGAAAGCATCCTTATCTAATTCCTCAAAATTCCACAAGACATGAGTTGAATTAAGTCAATCTTGTTTAATTGGGAAATAATAATAGCTAATATTTGCCTTTAGGCTCACATATATTACATGCATGTGATCACCACTAGCAGTTTGCATACATACACACATCAATTTATTTGCAAGAAAATTTCCTATGTGATTTCTGAGGTCATCTGGCTATCATCTTTCTTGAGAAGATAATTCAGTTGCTATTACTTCCCATTTATTTAGGTAGAAACTGAAGTTCAAATAAAGAGACTTGTTCAAGGTCACCCATTAGAGAGTTGTGGAGCTAGACATGAATATTTTAGGTGCCAATTCACTCCCATCACAACCAGACATTTTTCCAGTATAAATTATATAAACATTAATTCTTTTGAATTCCCATAAATTTTATTTATCTCTCTGTTTTTTAGCTTACATATTTAAAACTTATCTGGCAAGCTCATTGTTGACATTTTTGGTTCCAGTGGCCATGCTCCAGCAGTAGACTTTCACACAGGATTTGATGGTTATGAGATTTGAAACACTTAAGTTTCTGTTGTCCTGAGGATGCATTATTTTTTCTCTCACCTGCTATCAAAACCTCATATTAACCCTTCAAATTCACATTTAAAATATATAGGATTTAGTGCATTTTGACAACCTAATTGTCAAGGATCAATACCATATAGGGTGCACAAATGGAAATAAATAGAATTCTACATTCATCACATTGCTAAATCATTCAATATCATCTAACTCATATTTATAGACAAATGTCTTTTTGTTCTGATTGGTTTATCAGTTAGGTCCCCATTAGCTTCATAATTCTATGTCCCATGGAATTTTCTTTCTCTTTGGTTATTCCTGTGGAAAGACCAAAGTGCTGTGGCAATGTGCCACCGAGACTGTAATCCTCTTAGCTGTTCCTGAGCTCAGACAAACTCATGAGACCAGACATTTTGCACACTAATAATAGAAGTGTCATTTCTATATACTATCTTGACAACACTTTCTTTTGCATTTGTTCATTCAACAGGCATTTCATTTTATTAATAAAATTGTGTGCCTTATGCTATCCAGGGCTGTTCAATGTTTTTCTTAAAAGATAAATGGTTAAGCTTGGCATGGGAAAAATCATTCTGTTATTAAAATGAAGCAGACATGGCTTTGGGGACAGGGTTCTCACAGCAGTGTGTACTAGACTGTGTTGGAGTTAATGTACAAGATAATGAGAAGAGATAATAAGGGCATCATGAACCATTCAGTCCAGGTTCTAGCCTTGGATAATGAACACCCAGTCTCTTCTTTCCCTTTCTTTCCTGAAATTTGTCACTGAGGTATTTTTAGCTCACCAAGAGTGAGTGACTCTGCTCTCTGAGCAAGTGGCTCACATGCTCCACTGTGGAAAATGCTATTTATTATTGATACCACTATGCATATTCTATTGCATATAAAACACTCTAAATTTTCTACTGGTGCCTTTGGCGTAATGAAGAAAACTTTTTAAAAGGAAAACATTGCCTCATCTATAATAAATTAATAACAACTCAATATGTGGTTTTTAAAAGTAACTAAATGCATTCCAGCTATTTTTGAAGGGATTTTAGGCTATATGCAAATATACAGCTCTAAAAATTTCAATTTGGGGATTAGCATTTTGATGCTTTCTCTCCCTCAGGTAATGCTTGCCCTACCTAAAGTGTTTATACTCTTTCTGAAGTTCTGTATATGAACAGACAGAAAATAATTAATTCTCATTTGTAAAGTGCTTTAAAGATTGCAATTTTGTGTTTTATAGTTTGCATATCTTTTCTTTTGTTATTAGCAGAGGAAACATCAGAGGATGGACTATCATTAACCTCATGTTCCAGATGAGTAAATTGAGTCTTAGAGAAGTCAGTTTCCTCCACATATGGTTATAACCACAACTGAAGACATCATGCATATTCCAGTCCCTTTGAGATTCTTTTTTAAGGCTCTAACCTCTAACCTGCCTATTGCCCCTGAACACCCAATTTAGATAGGAACTTCATCCATCCCATCTGTTTCTTAAAATTGACTCCAGGAATTTTGCTGTTAGACAACTTCTTTATCTCTGGTCTGCACTTAGTTCCTGGAAGTCCAACTTACCCTTGGTCCTCAATACACATGAGACAAAAAGTCAGATGTACAACAAATAAAGAAAAAGTAGCTCCTTGACTCTGAAGGAGGACGTGCAGAATTCCTGCATCTGCAGGACAAGATGCAATCATTGAAGTCTTGGGGTTTTGATACTTCTTTGGCATCTGCTAGATGGGTTAACATTTGTGAATCATATTAACCACTGTGGTTCTCATTCTTCTGATAGGAAAAGTCAATAATAATCCCTCATTTTCTGACAAAGCTATTATGAGAAGCAAATGGTCTGTGAAAGTGAGTATTTTTTCTTTTGCTTTGTAAACCTCTATATAAGGGTTTATCAGCTATTATAATTATCATTACTACAGACCTCCTCAAAGCAATCAGTGGCAACTGCTTTACTGTTAATGAAAAAAAAAAAATTGAAGTCACAATGAACATTGCATTCTCTCTGTGACAGGTAAGAACCTTCCACACAAATGCAGACATATGAGAAATTTAATGTAGTTTGCTTTCTCTAAAACAATTTCAGTTTATGTCTGTGTCTCATTTCACAATATGGGTAGGATCTACAGAAATACAAAGTTTTAAGATGCACCTAAGCATTAGAACAATCTCTCTCATTATTGATTACTATACCAAAGCATCTGTGATCCCACCATTCATGAGGTATGTTCACTGCCTGTGCTGTTTCCTTGTCGGCCTTGGAACACAAGATTCTTTATGACACCTAAAAACCTAAGGCCTTGGATCCTGTTTATCATTCAGGTTATCAACCTTAAGGAGCATTAACCCAGTGGTGCCCAAGTCCTAGCCAACTGCTAGCCTGCTAATCCCCAATGCTTTTCCCCAGATAAAAGTTCTCCTCCTCTAGACTTCTCCAAACACTAACTTTAAACCCTTCCTCTTCTACAACGTGTATGACTAGCACTTTAGAGTGTTATACCACTCTGAGTCAGCTTCTGTTTTTTATGTGTATAGGCCACTAAGGAAGGGAAATAAAAAGAGAAAAATATAAAGAAGGTGAAAAAAAATATGTCAACAGCTACAGGTGTAATTGATGATCTAGGTACAAATCATTGAAACACCAAATAACATTTCTTGCCCGCTGTCCTGGTTTTCAGAAAAGTACAAAGAAGTTGACTTGATGGCAAGTTCCTTGCTTATAATTTCCTGATTTTGTTTCAAGTCCCTAGCATTTAAAAAAAATGCTAGCATCACATTCAATGAGTTCAGTAGTATAGATGAGAAAGTATAGGGTTGGGGGAAGGAGAGATAGAGAGAGGAGCGAGGGAGGGAGGGAGTGAGGGAGGAAGAGAGAAAGAGAGAGAGATAGGGAGGGAGGGAGAGAATATGAATGAATGAATAGAATGAAGCAAGTCGGTAAAGACTATTATAGAGTTCTGGTTAGAAAAAGTGAATTTGGATTGAATCCTAAATAAGATGATTGTGGGGCTGGGGTTGTGGCTCAGCAGTAGAGTGCTTGCCTAGCATGTGCACAGCCCAGGTTCCATCCTTAGCACCATGTAAAACTAAAGGCATTGTATACAACTAAAACAGATAAATAAATATTAAAAAAAAAATAAGATGACTGTGGAATAGTTTTCGACATAAAAGATTTTTTATGATTTTAATCTTTCAGGGAAATAATGAATAGGGAGAGACAAATGTAAAGTAAAAGGAAAAGTATGTACATCCAAGATTCACAACAAATCTTAAATATTTATAAATATATTCTTTAAATTTCTTTTTCTGATTATAAAAGCAATAGGGAGTCATTATAGAAAATATGAGGTTTAAGAAAATCATCTATCATACATAGAGCAAAAATAACTTTATCAACTCTCTATATAGCATAAAGGTAAAATTAATATATATGCCTTGAAAATTATGTAATTTATTAGTTATAGAGAAAACATTTGGCCTTTGATTTTGTGAGGATTGGCTTATTTCACTTAGCATGATATTCTCTAGTTTCATCCATTTACCTGCAAATTACTAAACCTACTACAAGTCATTTAATTATCCTCCTTTTGTAGACATCTAAGTTTATTTAATATTACAAATTACACTGAATTTAACATCTATATACATAAGTTTTTTCCCCATTCTAATGATCTCACTGTAAAAATAGATTAAGGGAAATTAATCATTTGATTAAAGAAAAATATATACTTGTGATTCTGTGTATATGATGAGTTTTTTTCCAATTGGTTAATATTCAAAATTATATTTTTATGGTCATTCCATTGTTAGAAATGCATTTTATTCTACTAATGTAATCTTTATGAAGAACCTGGAGGCCACTGTTATTAGCCATGTCTCACGTGTATTGTACTAGAGTTCTCCAGAGAAGCAGAAGGCAGAACTAATGGGAGATTGATTGATTGATTGATTGATACATACATACATACATAGAAATATAAGAGGAGACTTAGTTCAATTCATTTGGAGTCCCACAAGTCCCACAGTTTGCCATGTGGAAGTTGGACAAGCAAGAAAGAAGGGCAGGGAAGAAGGGTGGGATGTCCTATAAGTCCTAGAGTCTGAAGGTCCTAAATCCAGGAGCTCTGATTTTTAATAGTTGAAGAGATGAATGTCCCCCCTCAAGGAGAGAGAGAATTTGCCCATTTTCCACCTTTTTTCTTTCTGTCTGACCTTAAACTTAACATTTGAACATTACCCACCCACATTGGTGAGGAAAGTTCTGCATTAGTCTACTGACTTAAATTCTCATGTCTTCCATAAATATCCTCAAGGACACACCAGAAATAATATTTTAAATAATATCCAGATATCTTAACCCAGCAAGGTTAACACATAGAATTAGTCATTGGAAGATAACTGTCTTCTGACTTTGAATAAAATCCAGTGTTCTCTGGATTGCTGTTCATGTACCATGTTTAAAGATTGCATCAGTTCTTAAACCTGAGTCATAGCTCTCTTAGAACTGTTCCAGTGATAGCCCAGCCAGCTTTATTATACACACCAGTTTACTGTAGGTTAGATCCAGGTTGATGCACAGTCAAAATAGATTTCAGAAAGTAAGAAGTTTAAAGTTTTAGTAACAAACATGCAGTTCAGTTTTGTTACATGCCTCAAATCAAACATCATGATTTTCCCAAAATGGTACAGCAGCTGAAAGTCAGCAGGTTAATTCAAATGTAAAGCAATCCTAATAATACCTTATGTCTGATCTCATCTTGCTGGGTGCCTTAAGAAAACCACTTAAGTCTCTCCAGTGCTTCTACAATATGATAGCGAAACAGCTGCTCTTAGCAGGTGGGATTCAACCTAACTAAACTCAAAAGACTCTAAAAGTAAAGTGAAAGAACAAATGGTCAAAGATTACCTTAAGAATCAGAATCTAAAGTATTTTTATGCATGGTATTTATTTCCTGAATATTATGGGCTGCCTTAAACAAAAGAAGAATTTCTGCTTGCATACGATGGGGTGCTCTCAAAAAAGCATTGAACCTGTTGTCAAAACAATTTTATTTTAGATCTGTTTTTATCTGTTTCCTGGTATTGTGGCCAGGAATAAGTCATTTAACCTTACAATTTTCCTCATATAAAAAATATGAAGAGTCACATGTTGCTGTGAAAATTCAGTATGAAAATAAATATGAAAGCATTTTGAAGTCTGAGAAGCTGAATCCAGCTTTCAGGCCAAAAATCCTATGTGTGATCTTTCAGGTCCAATCACAGGCAGTGAGAAAGGCTTTAGTTCATGGGGAAAAGCTACCATTTCCACACCAGACATAGAGCAAAGCCCATACATTGCAATCTCCAAGGGTATCGTAGTGCAGGACTCTCACCCTGCTGGTCAGTAGGCTCTTAGAAATGTCTATTTTCCTCCCTCTCAGTAGTTCAGGCACCTCCATTTGGAGGTCTTCTCATGGTGGACACCTCAATGACACTTTTCTCTCCCCACCTTGGTGCTTTCCCACACTTGCCCCGCTCCCCGGGTACCCCACTGCTTATCCTTGACCCCAGGAATGGAATTGTGGATCCTTCTCTTTAGCCCAGACTCCCCAGATTAGTTCCCCCAGTGGATCAGATTAGAAATCCAGTAAGGTTTCTGGATCTTATGAAAAAAGGAGTCTAACAAAAACTGCTGGTTTGATGGAGATTCATATTCTCTTGAACTCTCTAAAAATTTTATAAGTTCTTTTTTCAAACATTTTCTATTTTCAGCTCATGTGGGTGTGGAAGGGCTGGGCCACCTAGTAATTCTATACTTAACTTCTTGAAGAACTGTCAAGCTGTTTTCCATAATAGCTGTACCATTTTACATTCCTACCAATAATATACAAGTTTATTTTCTCCATGTTTTAATAAACATTTGTTTCTTTTTAAAAAAATAATTATCACCATCCTAGATGGTATGCAGAAATATTTCATTATTTCATTGTAGTATTTTTTTTTGGGGGGGGGGGGAGGGCGGGTTACCAGGGATTGAATTCAGGGACACTCAACCACTGAGCCACATACCCAGCCCTATTTTTTTTTTTTTTTTTTTTGTATTGTACTAGGGACAGGGCCTCTCTGAGTTGCTTAGTGCCTCATTTTTGCTGAGACTAGCTTTGAATTCATGATTCTTCTGCCTCAGCCACCTGAACTGCTGGGATTACAGGCATGTGCCACCAGCTTCACTGCAGTTTTGCTTGCATTTCTCTAATGACAAGTTACATTAAGCACCTTTCCATGTGCTTGTTGGCCATTTGTATATCCTTTTTGGATATATATATCCAAAAATTTATATATATATACATATATATATATATATATGTACACACACACACACACACACACACACACACACACACATATATATGTCTTTTTAAGTTCTTTGCCCATTTTTAAAATGAGTTGTTGGTCTTTTTGTTGTTGAGTCATATGTGTTTTTTAAATATTCTAGATACTAGATCCATTTCAGATATATAATCTGAAAATCAGATTTGCAGATATTTCATTCTATAAGCTATACTTTCACTTTATGGTATCTTTTGATGCCCACAGATTTTTTTTTTTTTTTTATTTTGATGTAGTCTGCTTTTGATTTATTTTGAAAATAAATATTATATACATTTTGTACTCTAATTTAATTGGTTCCTGGTGGCTCATTCCCATACTTTTAAACAACAGACTGAGATGTCCCAGACATCTTATGTGTTTTTATATTTAAAATAATTTTTCTTTCATTTCTTTTAATGGCAGATCTCTCTGCTGTGTTTTCCTAATTATCACTGCCACCTAGGCACTGAAATTTTACTTTTTCATCTTCATTTTTTTATCTTCTTATTATATTTATGTAAAGAAGCTCCATATACTTTTTAACTTTTAATTCTTTAAGAGGCACCTTATTAATGTTTTCAATCTGTTATAAAGGATAATTCATGATGGGAAAATATATAATCAGCACAAGTTTTAAAGGAGGTCTTGGACCTCCTTCCTCTCACCCATGATTGCTCTTCCATTCCTCACTCTCAGGACTTGAGGTGATTTCTGTGGGTACTGAAGAAGGCAGAGAGGGAAATGGGAGAAAAAGGTAGAAGACTGGGAGTTGCATAGCCCACCTCCCATAACACAGTGTCCAAAGAATTTTCAACAGTATATTACAAAGACTGAATTCATGCCCAGTGTCTTTTGAATCTCCAGTTACCTTTTAAAATAAGTTAGGATGGCTAATTAATTGAGAAGAAGGAAGGCAGGGTGGAGCTCCAATAGAATGGAATGGAGCTGGCTTCCTGGCTCCACTCCTTAGAACCAGTGCCCTGGCACACTTTTTCTTAACCTTTCTGGTCCTTAGTTCTCTCAGCTGTGGCACTTTATAAGCACACAATAAAATAATAATTGTGAAGCTCTGCATGTGGAAAATACTCACCCAATGTTAATTCCACTTTATTATTTTATGGTTCTCATTGCAAAAGGAAAGATCAGCTTATAAGTGTGAGAATCGTTACTGTTGAGGTCAAAAATATTTATATTGGATTTCTGTAAGATTCAGCCATATAACTTTTGTAAATAAAATGTTTAGCTCTCTGCAAACTACAAGGAAGCTTAGGAAAACCTATAAAAACAACACTTTTATGTGGCATAATCTAATAAAATCCCCTCATCATCTCTAAGATGTTTTATCCGCTACTTCATCCTTATTTTTAGACCAAAAATCTAGAAGCTTTTCATTGTTGTAAAACAGAATTAGGAACAAAATGCTCTTAGATGTCACACCAGGATATATGAGACAATGAAAACAAGCAGAGAGGCAAAAACTACCAAAGCAGAGGAATTAAAGGTGGCTGGTGTCATAAAATATTAAAGCATGGTTTAATCAGCAGTGAGATATGTAAGCAAGCTTAATTAGAAATACATATTATTATTTGACTTTAAAGTACAAAATTAAAAATTAAAGCAATCTTACAGGATACATAATCAGCGAGGAATAATATGTTGGAAATGAGTCTGATGTTGTAATTGGTGTGTATAATTTAAAATTAATTAATTTTAGTTATCATACATTCAGGCAAATATGAAATCAACAAATTTTAAATATTAAACTCATAATTATAGTGACACTGGTATGTTGCTATCAGGAAGCAAGAGATTTCTCTCTGACATGTAGTCACCCTCAACTCTAATGTGCTGTTTCTGATCAAATCAAGGAAGTATTCTGTCTACAGGATGTCTGAACAATTATGATTATATGAAATGTGCCCACTCCTAAATTTCTTTTAATTAAAATTCACAGTGATGTTTTGCCTGTGTCAAATTTTCTTTCCTATCACATCTTAAATGAAAAAGGGACTTAATTTTAATTAACACATCATTGCAGGTAGTCTAATATTAATGTTCACTAAGCCCTTTATAAGATTCATTAACAGCCATTTTGTGCTGAAAGGACCCAGGAGGCAGATAGAAAGTTGGGAGGCTATTTTTAGTGATTTTGCTATTGATTTTACAAAATACTGAAGAGAGAAGCACATTGCTTTAGGAGTCTATAGTTAAGTAGGCATGAAGTCATGTCATTAAGTAAAAGAGAGAGGAAAAAAAAACAAGAGGGATAAATGTGTGTATATATATCTACATATCTATGTGTGCTTTTTTATAGTCACATAGATACATATATATATTCAGATAGGTATATATCTATGCACAAAGGCATATATATATGCGCACACACATTTATATATGTATGTGCATATCAATGAAAAGGGACTTAATTTTAATTAACACATCATTGCAAATAGTTTAATATTAATGTATATTCATATAAATGGAGAGAGATAAACTATTTTCTTACCCAAGATTAATATTGGGTAGACTCCATGCAGGTCAAGTAACAGAGTGGGAACAAAACCATGAAAATTGGAATAAAAATTAGATTTTATTGGATTCACAGATTTTATATAACATAAAAGATGATAAACTAAAATCCTTGGATTTGAAAACGGGTGGCTGCTACCCTGCATTATCCAACTTTCTGATCTGAAATCCCTCAGCCATTCACCTGCACCCTTCTTATATGTTACCATCTGCTTCCACCATCCGCAACATCTTTGCCTTTGACACATCTGTTTTTGGCTAGACTCCATCTTCTTGACTTTTTTTTTTTTTTTTTTTTTTTTTAGGTAACTTATGTGTCTGTTCCAGTGGTAAATTTTGGCACATATAGCTTATGTCCCAAACTTCCCCCATGTATTATGAAGGACTGAGAATCCATATTTGGAAGAAGAAGCCTATCTTCAAAGGTAAACTTATGTACATTTTGTCAACTTCAACAATATCTTTTCTCACTAGTCTCTCAAAAAGTTTCTGTAAAAATGGAGGTAGGCAAAATGGAAGTGGTGGGAGGAAGTCAAGAAAAGACAGTAAAACTGGTGGGGACTTCTCAAACACCAGTTTATGTTTTTGGTATTCAGAAATAGGTTGACAGAGACCAAGAGATATCAGCTAAATATCACCCTGCATGGATACCAGTCCACAGGGTGAAAATCAGGATCTGGCTCTGGGTCATTTATTGAACTTCTTTTTACCTATCATCTGGCTCCAACACCAAACAGAAAATAAAAAGAACAAAAAGCAACTTTGTTCTATTGGACTTCCTCTTGCCACATAGCTTTAGTAGTTGCTCTTGGGCTCACATTTAACCCATTTGGGTCTATTTGCATTTTAGACATGGCTACTTTCCATGAATTTAGAAGGATAATATAGTTTCAGTATATTCATTTGCTTCATGTGAAGAATCTGTTCAGAAATTCTGAGTTCTTGTAGTTTACTTCCAATTTCTCTAGTGTAGGAAAATATTTGGGCCACATGATATGGGAAGAAGAAGGAAAATGATAGTGTTTCTATTAGTTGATTGAAATAAGCAGAGAGATATCATTTTCTTGGAACTTCCCTTTTTCATGCCACTGTAATTTTCAGGCATTTCCAGAAAAAAAAAAAAAAAAAAAAAAAAAGCAGACCAATAGGAGATAGATAGATAGATAGTAATACCCAGTGTTCTCCAGAGAAAGAAAACTACCTTTTTAGAGATGACATGATTGTCCTTGTAAAATATCCTACAATAATACATAAAGCATCCTCCTAGAGATGTAAGTGTATTCATTGAGTTCACACCACCCAAGGCTAATCTCCCAAAATTATTTATATTTCTACATGTGTTCATGTATTGATCGATGACAAAGATATATTCTGTAAAACATGCCACTAGACAATTTCATCATTGTGCAAACATCACAAAGTATAGATAAAAGTAGATGGAACAGGTCAATCCCTTGACAAGGCCTTTTGATGCAATCAGGAGACCCAATAGCATGAGATGTATGAGGATGCTGCCAGCATAACATGATGCATTGGCTTTACAGTAAACCTTTTTTTTTTTTTTTTTTTTTTGTTAGTTTGTAGTTAAACACAATACATTTATTTTATTTATTTATTTTTATGAGGTGCTGAGGATTGAACCCAGGGCTGCGCACGTGCTAGGCGAGCGCTCTACTGCTGAGCCACAACCCCAGCCCAACATTTTTTAATAAGTAGTAATATTACACTTTAGAATAACAATGAATAGTAAATTCATAAATTTGTAGCACAATATTTTGTTATTTTCAAGTATTATATACTATATGTAACTATTTATTTTATGACTGGCAGTGCACTAGGTTGGTTTACACCAGCATCACCATGAATACATGAATAATGCATTATGCTGTGACATTATGATGGCTACAAGATCATTAGGTGATGGGAATTTTCCAGCTCTGTTATAATCCTATGGGACCACTGCTGTGCATGTGACCAAAAACCTATGTGGCAGCACACGACTATACTAGCAATGAACTGGTGGGAACTAAAGTTAAACATTATATCACCTATGATTGCTCAAAAAGTGATACTTCTAGGTGTAAATATAACAAAGCTTGTACCTGACTTGTGAGATGAAAACTAAAAAAAATGCTGATTTAATGTGGGGCGCAGTGGTACACGCCTGTAATCCCAGTGGCTCTGGAGGCTGAGGCAGGAAGATCACAAGTTCAAAGCCAGCCCCAGCAAGAGCGAGGCGCTCTGATATTCAGTGAGGCCCTGTCTCTAAATAAAATACAAAATAGGGATGGGGATGTGGCTCAGTGTTGAGTGCCCCTGAGTTCAATCCCCAGTACTCCCCCTCAAAAAAAAAAAAAAAAAAAAAAAAAAAAAAAAAAAAAAAAAGGGCTGATTTAAAAATAAGGATCTAAACTAAAGGAGAGATAGTATGTCCATGGATTGAAAATATCAACCTGGTTAATATGTCAGTTCTCCCCAGACTGATACACAGATTTGACACAATTGCTATGATATCTCCTCACTATTTTATTTGCCATAGAGACAAGATCACTGTAAATTTTAAATGGATAAGCAAAGGAGGTGAAATAATAAAATTTCCAAAAAAGAAGAATAAATTGAGAGGAATATTGCTACCTGATTCCAAATTTTTTTTATGGAGTTGGATCTAGCCATTGTGGTTGGAGAGTTAAGATGTTTTGATCAATGGAAAGGAATAGAGTACACAGAAGCAGGTCCATGCTGCATGACTATCTGGATAACTGTTTTTGTTTGTTTGTTTGTTTTTGTTGTTGTTCAATAGCTTCATTGACATAGAGTGCACATACTCAGCAATCAACCCATTGAAATATACATACAAATATGTAAAATCATCACCACAATTGATTTAAAAACATTTAAAATGTTTTAAAAATAAACCTCGAACACTTTGGCTATAACCCCCCCCACATACATACAGACTTCCTACCCATATCCCTCACTCCTAATCAACCACTAATCTTCATGCTGTCTCTATAGATTTCTCTCATCTGGACACCTTGCATAAACAGAATGTGATCTTCTATGATTAGTTTCTTTCAATTAGTATAAGGCTTTCAAGCTCCTTCCAACTTGTGTGTATCCATATATCATGCTTTGTGGTCAAATAATATTCCATCGTGTAGCTATACCACATTGTGTTTATAGTCATCAGTTGATGAAAATATGTGCTGTAAAGTGAACTGATTTTCACCAAGTACCCAGAAACAATTAAATGCCGGAGGGAGAGCTTCTTCAGTGAATGGTGCTGAAGATCTTAGTTTGTTAGGGCTGATGCAACAAAATAACTTAGACTGGATAAGTTTATAAATAATATAAATATATTTTTTTGCAGTTCTGGAGGTGGGGAGTTCATGACCCAGCCACCAACAGATACCATGTTCCTCATAGATTGTGCTTTCCGCATGTGTTCACATGATGGAAGGCAGACCAGCTCCCTTAGGCATCTTTTATAAGAACATTAATACCATTCACAATGGCAGAGCCCTTGTGACCTAATCATTCCAAGAAGACTCATCTAATATTGTTGCCTTGATAATTATGTTTCAGTATATGAATTTTGAAGGGACATAGATATTCAGGCTATAACATGTATCCATAGCCAAAAATAATGAATCTTGTTACAACTCTCACAGTTGCTATAAAAATGAACTCCAATAGATTAATTTATAGATTTAAATATAAAGTGCAAAAGTTTACAACTTGTAGAAGAAAACATAAAAGAAAAATCTGGAGGAGTTATACAGCTTAGTGGAGCATTCTTACGGTGCCAAAAGCATTATACATAAAATAAAATTTTGGTAAATTACATTATATCAAACTGAAATATTTTTCTCTGAAAGACATTCTTTAAGAAAATGAAGATAAGTTATACCTTGGGAGAAAATATTTATAAACCACATATCTAATGAAGGACTAATCTAAAATATGTATAAAAGACTCAAAAGTTATCATTGAAAAGCAAATAATCCAAATAGAATATGGGCAAGAGACATGGATATTTCACTGAATAAGATATGTGGTTGGCAAGTAAGCACATGAAAATAAGTTTAACTTTACCAGTCAATTTCTACTTTAGTTAATTAGTTCTTGCAAAGCCATAGAATTATATATACACAATTTATTATAACATACATGAACAATAATACTTACCAAAATATTTCTAAAGCCATTGATATTACATTTCTAAATACTTTTTTTCCCCTATGGAGAAAACATTCAAAAGCAAAATTTCATGGTGATCATAATTCAGTATTAGGTAGTTCAGGTTGTCTCTTCTGTACTGGGTTTTCTATCTAGTTGTCCTGATTCATTTTCTCAGTGCAATGAGAAATGTTAATTAACAAACAAAAAATTCATAAGGTAATTTTATATTAGGCAGGAGAGCTGGCTTCTCCCTAGAAGTTATGCAAAGCCTCTAGCTCTGGTTTTGTTTGTTTAGTTTTTTTGTTAATTCTTGAAGATTTATGTTGTTTAGGAATATTCTAATGGGAATATCTGTTCTTTAATTCTGAGATCAGGACCACACACTAACCAGGTCACTGTCATTAGGGTTCACTTATAGCACCTATATCTGGGATTCCCCCAATCCACTAATATTCCTGGACCTCCAGGGAGTGATATTCTTTCCCTCTTTACATGAACCAGATCCCCACCTACCTTCCTGAATAGACACTACCTTCCTGAAATGTGTTATTTTTGACATGATCATTGTTTATGAATAAGATCCATAACATAGATATATAACAATATGTTCTACATAACATATATAATAAAAAGTATAGCTGTCTTTTGTACGGTCAGAAAAACATAATCATTTTTTATCAGTTTTTGTTTAACTTTCCTTCTAGGTTACACAAATTAGCATAAATAATTAGGTTTGTCACTCATCTGAGATCAAATCAGTTGTGTCTAGGAAAATGAACAAACGTATTCCTCAAAAGACACTGGTGACCTTTGTTGGGCTTATTGGAAGTTCTGGCATAATATTAAATAGTAGCATAATTACCTTTTTGTTTACTTCCAATATACCCTGAACACTATCCCTAAACAGTATAATTTGCATGTTTTTGACATTTATGTAAATGGCCCTTCCTGCTTGTATCAGTTGCCTTATTCTTCTGTGCAGTATTACATTTATGTCATTCACATCACTATTTAAGTTTCAATATTCTTTTTATTGCATTTGATTGCTGTATTCTATTCTACTACACATATTCTCCATTGTATGAATGGACAAGTTCATAATCTTTTTAATTAATTAATTAATTAATTAATTTTAATTAGGTATATATGACAGCAGAATGCATTTTGATTCATTTTACACAATTGCAGCACAACTTTTCATTTCTCTGGTTGTACACAATGTAGCATTGCACCATATGTGTAGTCCTACATGTACCTAGGGTAATGATGTCTGCCTCATTCCACCATTTTTCCTGTCCCCATTTCCCCTCCCCAATCCTCTCTCCCCTTTGGTCAATCAATGTTCCTCCATTTTTCCCATGCCCCCACCATTATGGATTAGCATCCACTAAAAGTATGGAATGCTTCATGAATTTGCATGTTATCTTTGCACAGGGGCCGCGCTAATCTTTTCTGTTATCGTTTCAATTTTAGTATATGTGCTGCTGAAACGAGCACCAGAATTGTTTTTCAAGCACATTCTTATATACCCCTTTACTAGCTATGAATTACCACATGGCCACTTTTTAAATATTCTATTCTTAGTTACAAACAAGTAACTTAGTCTACACTCAAGGGTAGCACAGGAATAACAAGAGATGGCACTTTTTAGAGGTGGTCCAGCACAACCTGTTATAGCTATCTTTCCAAAAAATGGAATCTCACTTTACAAATTGCATCTGCAAGATTTAATATTTAATGCCTGAATAATAGGAGTTCTACAATAAGAACTTTGCTTAGCATGAAAAACAACCTCTAATCCTCTTAACTATACTGCAAGTATTATTATCCTCCTTTTACAACTTAAGGAAGTGTGACTCAGCAGGGTTAAGTAATTTGCCTATGGAAATGCCAGTATGTGGGAGAAAAACATACTGCAACCTTCAAAACCAATGTTATCAGCATGCTGTTTAAATATAATAATGGTAAGCACTGATGATAATGGAAAGTAAATATTGCCATCGCTTATCTTAATCAGGATGGTCCCTCTCTATCTCCACCAAATATAAAATGCAGTCAAATGACTTTCCTCTAGACTTTATGCTAGATGTATTAAAGATTAAAAAAAATAAATGACAGTGCAACTCTACTTCATATTGCCGTATATGAGTAATTCTATGACCTTTTGATTCTTAGAAATATCAGCCTGGAACCTATAACTCAATAACCTGTAGCTGCTCTGAGCCAAGGTTACTGTGATTATATAGTTTACTGCAAAGAGCATTACCACTTGTTCTTTGTTGTGTTGAGCCAATCTTGGAGCAGACAATATTGGCAATAAATCTTATCAAACATTTGGACAGAAAAGTAAATGATATCTCATATTTTTACAGTTAGAATCAAGAGACTACCTTCTTTTACTGTTTGTTTTTGTTTCCAAAATTGTAGGTTTTCTTCTTATAAAGGTTAGAGTATGGAAGAATCTGTTATTGGCCAACTTATTCCATTGCTGACTCAAGGCCACAAAAGATTGGAGACATATCTCATGATGTATAAATCTATGTATTTTAGAGAATGTTTTTCCAGCTCCCTACATCTTTTCCTTGAAGAATTTTAATAACCTCCTAGCTTTGTACTCTCTGCTTTTGTTTTTATTCCTCCAATTATTTATTTACTTACTCCATGAATATTTATTAACTTTACAGGTGCTTTTTTCCAAAAATCTTTTAAAAATGCATATCTGATCATGCCACTTCTATGATTCTTCATCATCTTTAGGACATAATCCAAAGACTACAACAGAAGGCTTCAGACCTGCCTGTCTACCCACTTCCAACTGTGAACACATAATCAGGGCATACCAAACAACTTGTCTAGCTCAATGACTCCACTCCATTTTATTTCTCCATTCTTTTATTGTCATTTTTTTTTAACCTTGTCACATGCAACTTTTTATTGTACTTCAAAGCTTAGGTTAAACCTTTTTTCCTTTATTTCTTTTTCATCTTGTTCCCATAGCATTTTGTATATAACTCTATCAGCACTTCTTAATTGTTACTTTTTATCAATTTCTTTAAACAGATAGTCATGAATAGATTCCCATTACAAGAGATTTAAATAACAATTATAAGCTAGAATGATCATAAGGTAACTTACAGGGGCACACATTAATAACACTGAAGTTCTAAGGGTCCTCATGTAAATCACTTGGGCTATAACACAATCTTTCTTGCACCTATTATAGAACAAAAATGCAGTTTCCCTTTACCAAATGGGAAACTGCACCTCAGCCTTCTTTTATGATTGACAGTTCAATAACAAAAATATATGTGTCAAATTAATGCTCTCAGATTTCCATTTCTAGGGGCCATGGGTATGTCCTCCAAAGAAAATTTTAGTAACTCTAAAGCTAAGTTCTTGGTTTTGGAACAAGATGTGAAAATTCGGTAAATTACTTCATAGGTGAGTTGGAACACTTCAATATCCACCCCAACATACTGAATCCATGTATTCTTATCCAGAGAATGTCATCATATATTTATCACTATTTTCACAGACTTTTAAATACACCAACCTTTATGGCATATTTGCCAGAACACCTTCTGTAGTAGGCCATTTCATCATTATTGGAAGCCAAGTGTCTTTGGATGATTGGATACATGCCAAATATGTGGGGCCCATTGCCCACTTTCCTTGTAAAATGATACTTTCCACTATTGTAAAATGGTAGAGGGTTGTGTTGAGTGTCATCCCATGGCAGAGAATAAATCATTCTGTCTGTTGAAAATGAGAATGATGGAAGAATTGTGCACAAGGAAGACAAATTTGTATTCTGAATAGACTCTATTTCTGTAAGGACAGATTGCTCTTCTTCCCATGATGGAAGAGGCCCAATGTAATCAAACTATCACTAAGTGGCTGTCTGATCCTCCCTCCACTGTCAAACATGGGAATGATGCCATATCAGTGTTTGGATTTGAACTCTGCTATTGGCTCAGCAGGTACAGCAGTCAGATCAGCTATGGTGTGCATGGTTTCATGTTGTTAAATTTACATGGATCCTTCAAAGCTGCCAAAATAGCCACATTTTTCATGAAGCCATTAATCAAATACTGGATAACTGAAAAATAAAAATAAAAAAAGAATCTCACTGATGGCCCCAGATAAGTCCTCTTATCCACATGGTTACTCACAATCTGAGTCATGGTAAATCCTTTATAAGCACTTTCATGGGACACATATATATTCTCATTCTATTTCCACTCTAAGAAACATTCACAGTATTCTTCCCTAGAATTCACAGGTACTGATTTTTCAAATTTATTAAGTAACTTATGGAGACTCAAATCAGATTTATTTTCCCTGACCTAGGATTTATCTGATTATATAGTTTAAGAAACACTGTCTATATTTTAACTGTGGGTACTGCGAAAAATTAGTTACTAGTCACTATCCCATCGTCCTGAAAATCAAAACAAATCTGTTCTTGTAAATTTTTGCTGTACTTACACCCACCTGGTCAAGAATGATTAGGTATTACTAAGTGGCATCTACTACTCCAGGATCATACTATTTGCACTAAGATATGGAGCCCAAATTCATAATGGTGAAAGGAGCCCCCATCCCCCTTTATATCCCGACTAAAAAGACAACCAACTACCATAGATGTTTACATGGACTCTGGTTTTCCCTTCATGAAAGTTTTGTTTTTGTTTGATACCAGAGAGTAAACTCAGGGGCATTTGAACACTGAGCCACAACCCCAGTCCTATTTTATATTTTATTTAGAGACAGGGTCTCACTGAGTTGCTTAGCTTGCTTTTACTGAGGCTTTGGGCTCTTGATCCTCCTGCCTTAAACCCCTGAGCTGCTGGAATTACAGGCATGCACCATTGCACTCAGCTAGGAAAGCATTTTAATGTAAAAAGAGTTTTCTCTAAGCCCTTAGGATGAACAAGTCTATTCCCACATTACTTTATCCCCTGAGCCTTCAAATTCCTTTCCCTATGGTATTACAGAAAAGTTCTGGAATCTCAGTCTTGTTGAACACAATATACCAATGAACTCAAGCTTCAATATACTAAGAAAAATTTTAGATCTCCTTTCAGGTCATGAATACCTGCTCCAATACCCTTAGAATTTCATTTTCACCAATGTTTCCCAAATTCTTCCTAGATAAGTATGTAATTACCCCTATGGTTCATGTAGGTATTTAAGTCATCTTATAGTACAGGAGGTAACGGACTATGGTACATTTGAGACCAGAGGTGAAATAACATCCCCTTGTGAAGTACCTGTCTTCAGTGCACCATTGAAAAGTCTTTATGCACTATGTAGTTAGTTTCCTCTTACAGCGTGGAGAAACTACTCTGGCAAAGGAGTTTCAGAAAGATGTGAATTTCAGGGATCTGAACTTCATCTCTATCTGTCGAAATTTTCCCTTCCTTAGTATCAGAGTCTCCACTCATTCCTAACAAATACATTCACATAAGACACTTTGCAAAGGCAGGCAAGAGACATGTATTGTGGGAGGAAAAGAGAGAGAGTGGGCGGGGGAGGGAAGGGGAGAAGAAAAGAAATTTTGAATTTCAATTGATGATAATGCACAATATATTACTGTCACTTAGTTGTTCCATAAGAAAGGTCAGAATGGTCATTTGAATTATAACAAAAAATAAAGATGGAAAAGATAGTCTTGTGAAAAGCAGCAGGTAGGGTCATAAGGGATTTGTGTTATTAGAGTAATGGCTATTTTGTAAGTTAGAGATTAATTTTATATTTTCTATGTCCCTTTTCTATTTTTATTCCCAAGACAGATCTTTTTGCTGGTTATGAATATGAATTTGTCTTTTGTATCTATGTTACAAACAATCTTCACATCTGTCACATGTCAAACTCTTCTGATAATTTCTCAAATTCGTGTGGTATGTGTGAATTCTATTCTGTCACCATTTGAGTTACTTGTGGATTTTACAGTTTGAAATACTTTTTTATCACCAAGTTACAAGCATATTATCTCCCCCCAAATATTTTAATACTATCATGTGTATTCATATGGTGTTGCTTTTACTTGTACCAGCTCTTTATATCTATCTACTGTTCTGTCATCTACCCATCTTAATTATTTTGTTGTTGTTACTTATTTAAGGAGTAATCAGTCTAACTTCATGCCAATGCCACTTAATGATTTCTCCACAATTGCAACAATATTTGAAATTTTATTTATATTATGAATTAAATTTTCGTAAACTGAGTCTAATTCTGAACTTGAGTTGGTTCTATTAATCTAATTTTCACTAATACTAGACTCTTTCAATTACTATGCCAGTGAAGTATGTCTTTAAACTTGAAAGGTATACCTGTTCTTACTACTTTTTTCACAGTTAAGGTATATTTTTTTCACATTATCTCCTAGATAAAATAGCCTAGAATGTTGTTGAGTGTCTAGCATTTTGCTGGGACTTTGGATTAAACTGAATTAAATATTTAAATTTAATTGGTAATAATTGATATATCTGCAATAGTGGTTATTTACACCAAAATATAGGGTATGTATTTCCCTTTTTAAAAAGTATTTGCTGATGTCATTCATTAAAGTATTGTGGTTTGTATAGACCCTTCATGTGATAGATAGGTCATTCCTGACTTGGCCAAAGTTGTAGCTTTTAATAAAGACTCATTTTTTCAATCGAATTTGTTAGTATAGCTAGATGTAGGAAAGCTTTTGGTTTGTCAATATTGATTATTTTGTTTCCATCTATTTCCTTAAACTTTTGTATTTTTTAGGTACACAGTCATGTTACTGGAAATGAATTACATTCTCTTTCTTCCTTTTCAATAGCTAACACTATTTATCTTGTTGTCATCTATTACTATATACTCCACTGCATTGTAAAAAGTGATTATAACAGGAGTCTTTCTTACTTATGTCCTCATGTGACTTTGGTCAGACTGTATAAATCATTTTAGTATTAATATTTTTATTTTATTTAATTCCTAGCACTAAATATTCAAAATATCAAGAAAGATATAAAATTCCTTTTATGTATAGCTAGTAAAATAAATTTGAACTATAGATTTTGAATACTTTACTGCTTTGGGAATCTGATTCAGATCATCATATGTTTTAATCTCTGAATCTCTTAAAGTATTAGAATAGCTTAATATTTGCTGAAATTAAACTACCTTTGTATTCTTAAAATAAGCCTGCTTGGTGTAGTAATCCTTTAATACACCTAAAGATTTGTTGATTAGAGGTTTGCTTAGATTTTTTAAAATTCTGTTTATCTCTGTATCTTACTTATATAGTTGACTCTTTGTGCTGCTTATAATGATTTGACATTGGATTAGGATAGACTTATAAAAATTAGCAGAGGTTTTTATCATGTTCTATGACTTGCAACACTTTATAAAGTAGACCTATTGTATGTTCTGACCTGTGCTGGCAAAATAGAATAAATATGTACTCTGTACCAGGCATTGTGACATGAAGTAGTGTAATCATTTAAATGAAAACACTGATCTTATTCTTTCCTCTAACCCTAGAAATAAGGAAATTGGGAAATATAGAGGATCTGTTATTAGAACATACTATTCTTGGGAGGACAAAAATTAGAAATTAGAAAACCCAAAACGGTATGGCTGCTTCAAGCTTTCCTGGATACTGACTTTTGTCTATCCAAAAAAAAAAAAAAGTAATTTTTAAAAATATGAAATGCTCATTTGTAATCACATAGGCACAGTTTAAAGAAAGGCCATTGTACCATTGCCCATGGATGCATTATTTTTTAAAGAAATGGGATAATGACTCTTACTCTGGCAAAGTGTGTTCCTCTTCTATGTCTCCTTGTTCCATCCAGAGAAAACTATGCTCTTGTATGCTGAGTTAGTCCTTGTTTTGTTCTTCACAGTCATACTCCCTACTTCTTTATTCGTAGGGGATTATCCACTTGTCTGCCTTTCCTGGCTTTTATAAGCATGAAGTAACAACAACAATAACAAAAAAAAAAAAAAAAAAAAAAAAAAAAAAAACAGTTTTCTTGCTCCCCACATCTTGTTTCCAATGCTGTTCAGTCGTTGACTGCACTACAGCCTGTTTACCCATTCTTCTGTGGATAAGAAGGGTTGTTAGCAGTTGTTAGCAGTTCTTCAACTGTTAACAAAAATAAATACTATTTTGAATGTTCCTGTACATGGCTCCCAATGCACACAGGTAAATCTTATCTGGGATACATTTACTTCTGAGCTTTATTGCTGGGTCATTAGGTCTGAACCTTGTCACGTTCACTAGGTGATGCTTTGGTATTCCCCAAAGTATTTGTATCCTCTGGTACCATCACAGAAGCACACAGGGGTTTGTGCTACTTTACAATATTTTCAGCGTTTAATTTTTTCTAGTGATTTTAAAAATTGTCAAAGATTGAAATTATTTAAACAATAACCAATGCTAGATATAAAACTGATTTATTTGCACTTCCCAGATGATATTGAGCTTTTTTGCACAGGTCTAGTGGCCATTTCTTTCCTGCCAGTTGTCCATTTTTCTCTTCAAATAATTTGTTATTTGTTTGGTATGTAGTATTATTTCCATATTTTGAACATCAATTCTCTCTGCTTTTTTTTTTTGTTTGTTTGTTTGAAAATATTTTAACTTCATTATATCCATCTTATTTCTCTATAAGTTGTTATTTTAATTGTCATTGTTATTATGTGATGGGCATTATATATTGAAAATCATCAAAAAATCACTTATTTCATTTTTCCATAAATACTAATCATCCTAGCCAGCCTCAGTGGTAATCCCAGAAGCTCGGGATACTGAGGAGGAGGATCATGAGTTTCAAAGCCAGCGTCAGCAACTTAGCAAGGCCCTAAGCAACTCAGCAAGACCCTGTCTCTAAATAAAATGCCAAAAAATGGCTGGGGATGTGGCTCAGTGGGTTAAGTTCCCCTGAGTTCAATGCCTGGCACCAAAAAAAAAAAAAAAAAAAAAAAAAAAAATTAAAGACTGGTCATGCCAATCCAGTAAGAAATTGAGCTGAGTGGCAGCATTATTTATTCAATGCTCCTTTGCTTATAGATGTTTTGAATACAATTTGTACCTTGTGTTTATAGCAAACCTTTCCCTCTAACTTCTAAGGTTGATGAAATTTTAGGATGTTTCCCTCCCATTCCAGACAAACTCCCTAGTTTCCCTCAAAACCTCAGTACTCAACAGAAATTCCAAGAGAAAAAAAAAAAAAAAAAAAAAAAAACCAAGAAGAAACTAAGTATGGTTTGATGATACAGTGGACTGAATCCATTTCTGTTTATATGTCAATCAAAAGTTCCAAGTGTTTCTCTCCCCTGAAAAACCTATTTGCTTATCTGAGCTCCTAGTGTCATGTCTGCCAATTTCTTCTACTTACTTTTTCCACATGAGGGACTGATGCCATCACACAGATTAGAAACTTGACACCACAACACATTTGAACTAGTGAACTAAAATCAAGAGAGAAAAAGAAATTATGTTAGGACCACATTTAATCCTATTCCCATTTATAATCTGTAGGGTTGAATCATAAAATCCTTCTAATCGCATTTCTCTTCATATCAATAGTTAAAACCAATTTTTACATAGATAGATATAAAGTCTTCTCTCCAGTTTGTGGAGAGTCCTTGAATGCTCCTGACAAAACTTCTGTGATTGAATGTGTTAGGCAGTTTTGCATTGCTGTGACCAAAATACCTGACAAGAACAACCGAAAGGAGGAAAAGTTTATTTTTGCTCACAGTTTCAGAGGTCTCTGTCGATATGGGTCTGAGGTGAGGGAGCACATTATGGTGAAAGGTAGGGACAAAAGAAAGCTACTCAGATCATGGCAGCCAGGAAAGAGAGAGTAAAAGAGACAAAGGGGAAGGGGCCAGGGACAGAAATACTACCTCCATCCATGCCCCACCTGTCTCCAGTTACCACCCATTAGTGGTCCATTCAAATTATCAATCCATCAAATGGATTATTCTGCTAATGAGGTTATGGCCCTCACCAGCCAATCATTTCCCCAAATCCCACCTCTGAACCTTGCTGCAGTAGGGATTATACTTTCAACACATGGAATTTGGGGCTCATTTCCTACCCAAAGATTACACTGAGTAAGGAGAAAAGAGGAAAAATGGTAGCCCAGGTCTTGAGTGGACTGTTGTGGGCCATTTCCCATGGCAGTACTGAGCTTTAACTTCCTCCAGATTCTTGTGCACAAGGACAGCTTCTGTCTTTCAGTCTACTTTTTTTTTTTTTTTCATTCATAATAACACTTTGAAAAAAGCAGGACCCTCCATGAGTTAAGACTCATAGACTCAGTAACCTCAGATATACGAAGTCTGTTGCCTAGTAAAACATCTCTATGTAGGAACACTGAGAGAGTTATGTGTCTAAGAGAGTTATGTTTGCCAAAACACAGTGGCAATTTAGAATATTATATTTTATTTGTTTGTTCAAGTTGTAAAATGCCATCCTTTTATAAAAAGCCTCAGGGTTATATGCAATAAAACTGCATTAATTGGAACATGTAAAGTATTTGAAAAAAATGACAGCTACACAACTGCATGAAACCACATGCACACAGCAGGAAAATGGTAATACTTATTTACCATGAACACAAGGGACAGCTATATGAAAAAAATGTTTTATACCTCCTGGAAGAAAAAAAAAAAAAAGCATGTGCGTGCACACACACACACACACACACACACACACTCATAAATCACTAGAGTTATTTCTAGACTGAGAGGATACAGGGATTTATTGAATTCACAAAGCTACAAAGCTAAAAGTATGCTTAGAGCATATTATCCCAGGAATTCTGGTCTGGCGTCTTCAATGGGATTTCCTGAGGAGACTAAAAACACAACAGGTCTAGACCACTAGATCTCAGAATATTGAAGATAGGGAGGTTAGTTATTTTTTCTAACATACATATTTATGAATGTACCTGAAAACAAAGTTTATAAAGTTTGAAGTCTCAATTCATATATAAAAATTAGCTATAAATTACACAGACAATAAACTGCCATAATATTGACATGAGTTTTTCTAGGTTATATGATAGTGAGAATTATGTTGAAAAGCTGTGGAAAATACTTATCTTCCATGTCCCTGAAATAATAGTGTACTTTCTCATATGTATTTACAACTTTTATCAAAATTATAATCACATGTCTGTGTATGCATTAAATATATGTGCGTGCAATACATATGGCACATATTGAAAATTAATATTATGTTAAGTGATTCAAACATAAAGGATTACTATATGGAATTGATTATCCAGTTTTGGAGATCTGAAGGAGAAAAAAAGGTACAATGAAAATATTCAGAGTAATAATTGGAAATATTGGAGCAATAGAAGAGGAAAAGATGAGCCACCAAACCTAGGAGTTCACAGGAGAGAGCTTATAGGGTTGGTGCTCAGAATTTTCAGAGAGTGGCCTCAACTCAGCCTGTATATAAAATAAGAAAACAATGGGGCTCCATTGCTTATGCTCAGATCTTCGAGGAGGGGTAACTTATTGCTGGTAGCATACTAGGAAGTCATAAGAAGTTGCAGTGAGGCTGACTTTGAATGTTCCAAAACAGGATTGGAGTTGGTGGTAACAGACCAAGACTTTCACACCCTGCATCTATACTGTCATCCTCAAGTACACAGAAAATATGTAAATACAAAAAAAAAAATTACAAAAAAAGCCACAATTTTACTACAGTGTTAACTACTCTATCATTCTTTCATATATGTTTTTTATGAAATAGTATGTCAATGTCAATATAGTAAAATAATTTTAGAGGAAAATGGAAGTATTTTTAGTCATACAAATGAATTAAAAATGTACCAGTAGCACTTTTATTTTATAGTAGTGTATTTTTCTTTTTTACTTTCAGGCCCAAAGAACTATTTATGTATATTATATATGTTTTTCACAAAATTAGTCATATTTGGTGTAATTTTATAAATAATATTTGTATTTGCACTTAAAGAAAAAAATAATAGTTCCTGAGAAACATTAGGCAAGAAGTGATCTCCAGAGGTTCCACCTTCCTGATGTAATTACTATCAACATTTTCATGACTATCTTCTCATGCATTTCTTCAGAAAAATATATTATATATATGCATTTATAAGTATGAGGTCTTTTTAGTTGGTTTATTCTTGTGGGATTGGCTAATCTCTTCCCTCAAACCATAATATCCCTTCTTTCTATAACTAATGTAACAACTTGGTGTATGTCCTTATTTTTTCCCCCATACTTATGTCATAATATTTTAACATGTGCAGGAACTTTCATATTGTTAATATTCCTATAAAAATACACCTAGTTTAGAAACACACTAAATTTTTCCACCACTTCCCTAGCAACATAAAACCACATTATATCTTTATTTTTATCCTCCACATGTAATAAATTATATATATATATATATATATATATATAAAAAAACATATGTATTCTTACTCGTGTGTACTTTTATTTTTGTGGGATAGATTTTCGTGGTTGAGAAATCTTGAGTTTTAAAGATAGGTACATTCCTAATAGATATTGCCACACAGCTTTCTCTGGTGTCTGTATCAATTGTTTTTCCCCAACAGTGTATAATAGAGCCCATTTTCCCAGTCACTATCAATAGTAGATGCTATCACTCTTAATTTCTGTGTATCAGATGGGTTAAAATGATGTCTCATTATTGCTTTAATTTTTATTTCCTTTTTACTGGTGAGAATGAACATTTTGTAAATGTTCACTGACCATTTCTGTAAATGTTCACTGACTATTTCCTTTTGAATTGAATATTCATATCTTAATTTTTCCATTTTCTTAATTTTTATCAATTTAATGCCAGTTTGTTAGAATATTTTCTGCATTGTAAATATTAATTTCATCTTGTTTCGAGTATTTTTTACCAACCTAATGTTCATTTCTTGAATATTTGATGATGTTTACCTGCTTATCTAGGGTACTGAACTACATTCATATATATGAATACACACATACAGAAATATATTTTATTTATACTAATTTATTTTAAGAGAACTTTTAGGTTTACAGGAAAATGGTGCAGAACTCAGAGTTCCCATATACTCACTCTTTCCATCTCCTTAGTTTCACCAATTATTAACATCTCTCATTGATATGGTATATTTGTTCGAGATGGTGAGCCATACATTAGCTTACGTCCATAGCTTACGTTAGAGTTCACTCTTGTACATTTATGGGTTTTGACAAATGCAGAATGTCAAGTATTCACTGTTACATTACCATGTAGAATACTGTCACTTCCCTAAAAATCCCCTGTGCTACCCCTATTTATCCCTCCACTGTTCTTTCCCTCAAGCCCTAGCAATCCCTGATCCTTCATTGTCTTGCAATTTTGCCCTTTCCAGAATGTCATATATTTGAAATTATAAATCACATAGGTTTTT
The DNA here is from genome assembly GCA_025594165.1 of Tamias sibiricus. Taxonomy (NCBI): domain Eukaryota; kingdom Metazoa; phylum Chordata; class Mammalia; order Rodentia; family Sciuridae; genus Tamias; species Tamias sibiricus. Next base: position 29,805,657 of record CM046673.1, on the reverse strand, counting down.
AAAACTGGCTTTACACTTTGTTGCATTCTGTCAGCTAAATGCATCCACTCACCAAGCAATAGGCATTTAAGTTTCTTCCATATCTTTTTGTGACTTGTGATTTCTCTTTATTACTGACAATTTCATTGAATGGATGTAACACCATTTATCTCTTCATCTATTGAAGGCATCTTGGTTACCTTCAGTTTTTTACAACAATAAAGTTGCTCTAAACATTAATTTGTAGAGTTTTGAAGCAAAGGGTGGAGTGGCTCTGAAGAGAGTAGTCTGTGAATACGCACACCACACCTGTCTCCCTGCCTCCACTTGAGGTTGCTTGAACTTTATATTCCAAACAGTATCTAGAATGGTCCTTCAGAGCTACATCAGCTCATGTCATTTTCATGACCAAAACATTTGTGTCAGATCATAAAGTGATACTAAGATTTCACTATGACCTTCAATACTCTATCTGTTCTGAATCTATCTCCTCTTCTACCCCAGGATCTATCAGAGGGAGACAATATATGTTGTACATATTGCCATGTAAAATCTCAGATCCCAAATATGCAAAATATTCTTACTGGTTAATATCAAAAGACCAACAATACAATGGAAAAAATTGATGGGAAAGAGATTTTTAAATTTTTTTTTTGTAACTGGGGATTGAACCCAGGGGCCCAGGGTATGTGAGCCATATCCTCAGCCCTCATTTATAATTTTTTGTTTAGAGATAGGGTTTCACCGAGTTTCTTAGGGCCTCACTAATTTGCTATTAGCTGAGGCTGATTTGAACTTATGATCCTTCTGCCTCAGTCTCCCAAGTCTGAGATTGCAGGTGTGTGCCACTACACCTGGCCAGGCAAAAAATTTTAACAGCCTCTTTAATAAAGGCAAAAAAAAAAAAAAATTATGCCAGGCGCGGTGGTGCACGCCTGCAATCCCAGCACTTTGGGAGGCTGAGGCAGGAGGATCGCGAGTTCAAAGCCAGCCTCAGCAATGGCGAGGCACTTAGCAACTCAGTGAGACCCTGTCTCTAAATAAAATACAAAAAAGGGCTGGGGATGTGGCCCAGTGGTAGAGTGCCCCTGAGTTCAATCCCTGGCACCACAAAAAAAAAAAAAAAAATTATCCAAATGGTCAACAAACAGGAAAATATATATACACATACTTAACAGAACATTTGCACCAACCTGTATTGGACATCTCCTATACAAATGTCAAAGTACAATAAAAATACTGACCACACCAGTGTTCCTGAGGACTTGGAACATCAGGACCCTGATATACTATTGGCAGGACTATTAAAGTGGTAGAACTACTGTATGCAATTCTTCGGCATTGTCAATCAAATATACATTTATACACATCTTATGTGCCAATGTTTCCATGTCAATAGATATTTAGAATCTCTCTCCCTCTTTCTTTCTCTCTCCATATATGTGTTTGTGTGCTTGTGTGTGTGCACTCACATCAGAATATTAGTGAGCCAATTTGATAGCAACATAGCAGCAGAGAATAAATAAATACATTTTAGCATATTCATTATGTGGAATATTAAACAATCTTGCAAATTAACTAAATGAACTCAAGCTAGATGAATCAACACAGGCAGATACTTCTCATACAATGTCAAGAAAATTCATCCATAAACCAAAGTTCACATATAGGCGGATTCTATTGTGAAGTTTAAGAACAGACAAAGATCATTTATATTACAGTGGTACAAGATCAATGGGAATAAATAGACAGAAGGAGGAGAAGATGGTTTTGAGGAGAGAAGACACTTCAGAAATCTTGGTAATGCCTATTTCTTAACATAGATGATCATTTGCTAATATGTTTGTATGACAATTCATTAAGCTTTACAATTATATATACATACATAAAATAAGTTAAGAAAATTAAAAAATCAGTGTATCCCACCAAAACCTAACCTATAGACAAATAAAACATCAAAAATCTTGCAGATACTTATTTAAAACACATGACCCCTATATAGTTTCTGCATGTATAAGTCTCTTTACTTTTATCTTTATAATAATTTGTAGATAAAATTGTGTATCATTTTTATAATTTTAAAAAATATGTGGCTAATCACAGAATACTATTTGCTCTATTTCTTCTTTCAAATACTAAAAGTAGTCAGTACCAATCAATTTCCAAAGCTTTGGTACAATCTGTCGGAGGGACATGATCCTAGAGTTAACTTATTTAAAGAAACAAAAATATCTGTGTTTCCTTCCAAAGCTCTGGTCTTAGTTATCAATCTTGTAATTTACTGCCTTGATTATTTCTTACTATAATATTGTTTCACTGAATTGTTGAAAGATTTGAGAAAGGAAGCATTCTAAAGAGCCTGACAGATAGCACTTAATGGAACATAAACACTTTTTTGTGCTTGCCTGGTTGATTCCTTGACAGGAAAGAAAGTTGTTAGATTGTAAAAAAACACATGACTAGGGCATTGGATATATTTTAATGTTGATCAAATGTTAATCATTGAAAACCTGATTTATTTCACACAACAGTGTACATCTGTATAGTAGGCCTGAGATCAGATTGGAGAATGGGCTTATGGAATGTTTTCTATCACAGGAATTCAAAATACACACATGTTGAAAATAACCATTCTATGCATTCCTGAGAAACTAATGCCCAAAACTCAATATGCCATTTTGAGCCTCCTCCAAAAGGAAAATTGGTAAATGGAGTTCAGAAATTTCAAATGCAGGACAACATCAGCAACAATTGGTCACTAGGTCTTGGTTAGCTGGGAACTCGTTTCAAAGAGACACAATTTGGACTCTGCAATGTATTTAAAGCCACAGGGAAATCTCTCTTGCATTGAGTTTGTTTTGCAGAAAGACTTTATTTTTACCCTCTCTTAGGCTTTGGGGATCAGGTCTCTTTTTAAATCCTAGTCAGCAACTCAGATGAAGTCAAGATGTTTGTACATCTACACTTGAAGAAGACCAAAGCAAAGGAAGGGCCAGGTAGGAGGCTCTCAGGGTTTCTTTTTTCAGTTTGCCTTAGATAATCCTTGAAAAGTTCAGATGCTTACTCATGACTTATCTGAGGGACCTCTTGGGACTCCAGGATTTCTCTGGAAACTGTTTTCTGCAAGATGTTTAATATTTTCTTCTTTCTCAACACAAATAACACCAAAACATTTTTTTTTTTCTTCTCAAGCAAGTTCTGTTACACTTTTCTTTATAGATAGATTCTGTAAGGGTGAGAAAACATTTTAACAGAGTGAAACTGGAGACAGTGTGTGAATTTTGAAATAATTTAATTAATGTACTTTGCAAAACAAGCTATGGGTTAGAAAAGGGATGTTTATAATTGCATTTGGATCACTGAGTTCTTATGTAGCACCAATTAGACATGAAAAAAGAAAAAAAGAATATTCCATATAATGATCTAAAAATATTTTATTCACAGACATTTTAAAGTGTTCCTTGTTGTGGGTTTTTAGATATGGACACACTTTGTGTCAGAGATTAGGATACATGAAGAGATTTGGGCACAAAAGATCATGAATTTTGATTCTCAATTTATAATTAACATTGATTTATTCTGTAATAATTTTTTTAAAATTTTTATTTGTTCTTTTTAGCTATATATGGCAATAGAATTCATTTTGATATATTTATACAAGCATAGAATATATCTTATTCTAATTAGGATTCCAGTTGCAAATTTTTATCTTTTTATTTTTTATTTTTTTGCAGTCCTAGGGATTGAACCCTAGGGCTTCCTACACGCTATGAGGCAAGCATACTACCACTGAGATACATCCCCAGCTCTTCAATAAATGTGTTGACCTATCCCACCTCATCCTTTACCCAGGTTGAATAACGTTAGCCCTGGAAGTATAGAATATCATAATTCTATATCCTCTATGGTCTAAGGTTAACATAGAATTATCATCTAGTCTATAGTTATGTAGCTTTGATAGCATAATTAAAAGCACCCCAAAACTGGTGACTTAAAACAGCTGTTTTGTTTTGCCCACAAGCCTGTGAGGTGGGTGACTGATTCTTCTAGTCTAAGCCATTAAGCTGATCTCTAGTGATCTATTTCATGTGTGTGGGCAGCTGGTGGGTAGACTGCCACGGGAAGACCTATTTTGGCTTCACCTGTGTGTCTCATGGTTGAGAGATGATTAGCTAGGGTGACTTTTCTCTTCTTCCTGTGGCCTTCTATTTTCTAGAGGTTAGCTTAAGTTCATTTGCATGGTATTCTCAAGGGAAAGTTTCTAAAATGAACACTTTTCAAGTATATACAAACCACAGGGACAAGCCCAGGGTCAGCATGTGAGGCATGAATGAATTGGAGGACATTACTGTAGTAATCAAACTGATAACCCCTTGATTACTTTCACAGGTAACAGAAAAACTCAAATTCATACACAATTTGGAGGACACAGTTTCTTAATATCTCTGACCACCTTTTATAACCTTCACCTTTGTGAAACTCCCCAAAACCTTAAATTTCTTTGACAGCAATTGTTTATCTTCAATATGATTCTGGCCTCTTTGAGGAAGAGAATTTCAATGTAGCACATAATAAGCATGCCATCAAGTAAATAAATAAATAAATGAGAAAATGAAAAAATTGGTTAAACAATTTTCTCAAGTGCTAATTTTGTGTGCTGATAAAAATAGATATGATATTTTCCAAGTTGTACAGTTACTGTGCGGGAAAGACCTGGCCATATGTCAATAAATTTCTGGCTTTCACAATCAGGTCCCTTGAAGGTGATCTCTAGATAGACAGACTGTTAAGATTATCTCTGTTTACCTGCAGGCCTTTGATATACTGGATAGTGAATGTTTTATGATGGTTCTTGAGGCCATGGAGAAGAATCTGCTCTACCTCTAGAAGAGATGGAGACTAAAGATCAGCCACATGGAAAGCCAACTGTGTCTTTGTAATCAAGCCCAAATAAAAACTCTGGACTCCATGCCTTGAGTGAGATTCCCTGCCAATACTCCACGTACACTGCCACATATTATTGCTGGGAGGAGTTAATGCTGCCCATGACTTTGCAGGGAAAGGTTGCCTGAAATTTCCCTATGTAGTGGTTTTCTGAACTCTGCCCTTTGATTGATTTTAATCTGTATCATTTTGGTGTATCAAAACATAACTGTGAATATAACAGTTCCCAACAAATAAAATATGGTCATAGGATAAAAATAATTCCCAGGAGCACTAATGGAAAAGCAAAATTTGTAGCAGATTATGCAAAGTGAGTGTGATCTTGGAGACCCTTCAACCATTCAGATGGCACCAGAAACAAGCTTGGTCTTGTAGTCTAGTCCATATCTTTGTGTCTACAAATGTTAAGCCATTGTACTTGTTTCACATCAAGTATAGGTGACATTTCTCAAACAGCTACTGTCCCGAAATCTGATAGTAGATACCTTTTGAAAATAAGGTTCTATATCCAAATTATACCTTATACATAAAACCTTCAAAGACAAAGTTCTTATTGTCACCGTGATTACATTGTTGAGTTTGACAAGAAATAGGCAATACCTGAGATTTGAATGCTACACATTTAATAAAATATTGTCATAGGATAAAAATAATTCCCAGGAGCACTAATGGAAAAGCAAATTTATTTATTTGTTATTTTTAGGTTTAAATGTTAATAACCTTGGAATAAATACATTAACAATAATTTCTTATAGTTATATAGCATTTTGCTATTTTGCAAGAACCTTCACATATACCAATGAAATCCTCACAACATCCTTGTGAGGTAGGCAGGGGAGGTGTTATTTTTCTACTAATAGTGAGAGCAAAGCTCAGAGGTGAGATGCAGTCACACAGTTAGTAAATGATGGGTCAGGCCCAGGACCAAGTCTTCTTTCATGCTGCCCCCCTGAGAACTTTCAAGTAACGCTCTCCAGGTTATATATAATGAACATTTCTTTCATATGACTTTATCAGATTTGTTTTTGTAAGGTTTTTTTCTTTTAATCACCTTTCCCTAATGTCTCTAAATATTCAGTCTGTAATAAGACATTTTCTTCCTGTCAGTGAATTATTCCTCAAATGGATCAACATCCTAAGATTTTGATAAGCAACATCCTAAGATGAAACCTGTGATCAAGTAATGAGGATCCTTGTCTACAGATTCTGGATTCTGATATGAAGATTTATTTCAGAAAATTCTGCCTAACTATTCTGATGTTGAGTATGTCAAACTTAAACTTGACATGCCCCTTTATAGCCTCAAAGGTTGATAATCGTTTTGTTTTGTTTTTTAATTTGAAGTTGTATATAACAGTAGAATGCATTACAATTCATAATACACATATAGAGCACATTTTTATATATCACTGTTTGTATACAAAAGAATATTCATACTATTCATGTCTTCATGCATGCACTTAGGGTAATGATATCCATCTCATTCTACCATATTGTTTTTCTCTTTATATCCCCATGCCCTCTCCCTTCCCCCCCCTCCCCATTGACCTTTCTAGTGTTCCTCTAACCCTCCTACACTCCCCGTCCCAAGATAATCTTTCCTAATAAGACTTTTACATGTATATAGATGGGAAAGAGAGAAAGATGTTTAGCAATATTACCTAGAAACATATTCAGACGGCATCTAAATGCACATCACCTGACATTAATCTGAGAAAGCAAATTTAGCAAGAATGGCCAGGAAATATGTGTCTGGAGATATTATATTTGTCCTGCACTCTGAAGATAGCTAGAAGTCAACCCTGCCAATATGGCGTGCGAGGGATTTCAGGAAAAAAAAAAAAAAAAAAAAAAAAAGTGGATCCCATGAAAAGGGCCAGAGTACAGGGAACCGGGTAGAATATATAAGGAGAGACCCAACTGTATAGGAAGGTGGTTCTCCAAGTTTAGCTCCTTCACCAGCAGCAGCAGCACCTGGCAGTTTACCAGAAACGCAAATTATCAGTCTGTCTCAGACCTACTATTGCAGAAATTTGGGCAATGTGACTGTTTCAATGATGTCTCCAAATAATTCTGATGTGTAGGTCAAATTTGAGTACCACTACTGTGGATTCTTGAAGACCTGCTGTAGACAAAGTTTTACCTGAAATTTAGTGAAAAGTGATTGAACCATGAAGTGGTTTTAAGCAAGAAAATGGTACGGTCTGATTTACATTTTTAAATGTTGGGTGTGCTATGGATACTAGAGGTGGGCAGGTCAGTACTGGTGCTGTTGCTGTCTTCCAGGTGTGAGAATGTGTCAGGTAGCAGTTCTCATAGAAAATAACACAGGAGCCAGGCGTGGTGGCGCACGCCTATAATCCCAGCACTTTGGGAGGCTGAGGCAGGAGGATTGCGAGTTCAAAGCCAGCCTCAGCAATGGTGAGGCACTTAGCAACTCAGTGAGACCCTGTCTCTAAATAAAATACAAAAGAGCGCTGGGCATGTGGCCCAGTGGTCGAGTGCCCCAGAGTTCAATCCCTAGTACCAAAAAAAAAAAAAAAAGGAAGAAAGAAAATAATGCAGGATATAGAATTTACTGTGGCACTACATAAGATTAATCAGTCTTTATGCGGAGGACTTACCAGACTGTCTGTAACACTCACTGCATTGTGAATCTCTGAGAGCATAGGTAATATGAAAGTGTTCCCTGCTTTTATTAGATCATGAAATCCTGTTTCTTTTATGCCATTACAAAGTTAGAGAAAATCTCCCAGGACACTAGTCTCTATGGAAAAGAAACACAGTTTGGAAAGCACTCCTCCATAGGTAAGAGAGAAAGAAGTTAAATACTTTCCAATTAATTAAATCATGACTATATAATTTACTTTAAAAAGAAATGGGGTTTTCTAACATATTCCGCAGGTAGAACCAAGCTAACCAAGTCATTTTGTAATAAAGTCCAACTTCAGTGAATAGGTAAGAGTAATTTGCCTTTCAAAGAACTTATCCAGGAGTGCTAACCTCTCTGTAAGCCATAATAACAGTTATTCTCTACCCAAGTGGTCATTTTAAAACATGCTAGAACATTATAACTAGAGTAGAAAGAATTTTATGTACTTGCATGTTTATTTTCATAATTTACTTAACAAATCCCTCAAAGAAAGTCAAGGGAGATATTTTGCCCAAGATCTAGCCAAATTTTGATTTTTTATTTAGCTGAGTAGGGTTTTGATACCCTTTATTCTGTGAACATTCAATGTTTGTTACATCTTTATCCTTCTTAGCAAAGTTTGGTTTCAATTGATTATTTCACTTTAGAATAGCTGTAACCAGTACTCAACATCTTTATTATTTTTGAGGGGTTTACTGGGGATTGAAACCAGGGGTGATTTACCACTGACTTACATCCCCACCCCTTTTATTTTTATTTATTTATTTTTATTTCAAGACAGGGACTCACCAAGTTGCTTAGGGCTTTGCTAAATTGCTGAGTCTGGCCTCAAATATGTGATCCTCCTCCCTCAGCCTCCTGAGTTGCTGAGATTACAGGCATGCACCACTGCACCCAGCACATCTTCACCTTTTCTACTAAAAGTGTCCAACAACAAAGTATACTAGACCTCTTTAGTCCGAACACACAAACTTTAAAATTTACAATTTTGCTTATTGTTTTATTTAATGCATATACTGTGTATGTGAAAATTATTCAGAAAAGACTACCAAATCACAGACCCGGGTCCTAGTTTTTACTCAATAAACAGATCACAGCCTGTGTTGCTCCTCACAGCTCATATTTACAAGATGAAGGCATGGACTCAGTGCTTTCTTAGGTCTTCGCCAGCTCTGAATTGTCAATATTTGTAGGAATTTATGTATTTCCCCAAAGTCCAGTGATCCCTTGCAAATGGGACCATGGAAATTTCCATACATAAAAGAAACTGCTTTGCAAACCGTCTACAGACTATTTTAATCTTCTCTATTTCCATTTACTTGGTCCGAGGTTGGATAATATAATGATCTTTCTAAAAGTTATATGCATCTGAACAATCAAAAACACTTACATATCATCTTGACAATGCCAGCTTGGCCCACTCTGACACCCTGAGCCTATATAAGTCCCAGATTCCCTACGTCCAGTCAAATGAAACAGCTTCATGAGATATTTAGGAAGTCAGGACTGCCTTAGGTACCTTGGAGATTAATATTTTCCTTGTGACTCTCCAGAATCTCTGACAATACTTATATCTTTTAAGTAGAACAACATTCAAATGGTCCCATTGCTCTTGAAAGAAGCTGAACAACTTGGAATATATGCCAGGTAACGGTTTGCTTTGCTTCATTACTTAAGAAGATATGATTTGGTAACTTTCCAGGAATTCAGGAACGCTTCCATGTTTATATTCCTTTATGAAACAGGTTAAAAAGTATACACTTGACCATATTTTGTGAGGATTTTAAATTAATTACACAACATTATAAGTATCATGGGCAACGCCTCGCACCTTGTGAAGATATGGTTGATGTAATTTCAATAAATCAATGAAGCCATCAATCAGTCCCCAAGACCTAAACATGCTATCACTTTAATTTAAATGCGTTGGAATATGACAGAATGTTTGATTATTAGATCATTCATCATCTGAAACAAAGCCTGTAAACTTTTGATCCACAGGCAGAGGAAGCATGAGAACTTCCTGTGGAATGTGGAGCCTATTGGATTCTGGCCAGAGATGAGGAATGTAAAGTGTATTAGAAACAAAGTGCTAAATCATATCCACATCTTCCTATGATATGCTACAAGAACCATGGGATTTTTATTTCTTAAGTAAAGGAATTTGACTCCCTACCTTCCCACCCTTCAAGGAGAAAAATATCTCTAGGAAGTCTAGAGTACTATGCTTAGAAATCAATCTGCAAAAGACTATGATAATAATTGTCAGTTGTATAACAGTACCCTGAGATGGCAGCTGATACCTTTATACATTTAGTGGCAAATCTAGGATTCATTCCTATATATCTTCTTTGCCAACTTCCTATCTCACCCTTGTTATACACTACTATCCCATTTAACTGTACTTAATCTCACTTTCTTCAAGCAGAGGATAGGTTAATAACACCTGTCTCATAGTATCAGCATGAAGATCAAATTGGAGAGGGAACAGGAAAATGTCTTGAGAGTAACAAAGTGTGTCTCCAGTGTCCAGTTTTACCCTCTGGTCACCGTTTTCACAGTGATTGCTTCTGTGTTCTCAAATTATGGTTATTCCTATTATTCCCAATAGGGAAGGCACATTTTTTTTTTAAATTGGTGAGGTCTAATATATGACCCATTTCCTCTAGCATAAACATATATGTTTGAAATATAGCTAGGAAAATAATTTGCCAGTAGCTATTCTATTGGAAGTGGCCTTTGGCCATACTGTGGAATGTTACCGTTTTTAGTCACAAACCACCATAGGGAACACTTAGCCAAGGCTCCATCCGTTCTGGTGCCTCAATGGTGTACTAATCCATTGTGAGTAACTGAATATCTTGCATCTCTGAAAATGAAAGCTTGGAGACTTTACTAGGATGTGTTTGATTTTGACTTTCATAGATGACAAGGAAAATGACTTTCGTAGATGACAGATGTTTTTGGCTTTGTTTCCTCCTTGAGGTAGGTTGATGTAAACTAGCGTTAAAAAGGATATCCATGAAAATTGAACTCACTTGATTCAGTTATGCTTTTAGGATTACTTTCAGGAAGTGAGGATATTTAGTTGCTCTTCAGTGACCTTGACATACCCTGAAGCTTCACCTATTGTGCAGTCCCTACCGATCACAGGAGATCTGATGATGTTTGGCCTTTTGAATCTCTAATCTGGGAGAACTGCCTCAAGGTTCTGCTGGATGGCATTAGCAGAGCAATACTCCACGTGCCTCAAAATTGGCTGGAATTTATCCCCTTTTAAATGACATCAAATGCAATTTAGAAGTGTGAGACTCATAAAGTTCATGTGCTCAGGAAAGTTCACTATGGAGAAAAAAAAAAAAGTCTACTCAGATTCCTTTGGCAGAATGCCTGCTATCTCATCATTTCACTTAACTTATATGAAAGTGTTTTTTAAAATTCTATGAGCAACTTCAATATTGAGGTCTTTTCTGATTCTTACACTTTTATATTGTCAACAATTTCAGTTTTTCTACATTCAGCAGGATTTTTCTTTGTGAATTTTCTTTTGAAAATGTTGAGCTATTGTCCAGGTACAGTAAACAGAACTCTTCTATGAAGAATGCCTGTTTTGAGTAGGCCTGTAGGCCTTCAGACAGGACAATGGGACAGAATCCATTAATTATCACTTTCTAGATTGAATGAGATGACCTTTGACAAAACCCACTTGAGCAAAAGCTATCAGCACCAAGTGCTCCTGTTGCTGTTCAGGGTATTTGACCCTAGGGAGTGACAGAAATACAAAAGGTTTTTGCTTATATTTAGACAGTAATTTAAAAATAGATTAGAGAAAGATTTAATACTCTAGAGTGATTCGCTTTCCTAACAAAGCACTTAAAAGCACTCCAGATTGTTAAAAAATATAATTGTACTTTCACTACTGGATAGTGGAGATAATAGCATTGTTACTACAATAACATCCTTTAGTTCATATTGACACTTCTACAAAAATGCATGGGGCTAAGCTGGAGCATTAAAGGGGCACTGTTGATTATTGTATTGAAATGGGCAGAGAAAATATCCAATATTTGTATAGTGAGAACATGCTGTCTGAACAGTGTGAGAAATTTAATTGGCAAACAAGGCCCGGTATTTCTAAAAAATTGTCTGATGATACAGTTAATAGTAAAATACACTAATGTTGTAGGAAATGTTCAGATAATGCAAATATGAATAATGGGTGGGTTATCTTATTATCCAACATAGGTTTTTCCATTCCTTTTAACAGAATTTCGGTGTATTCAAAATATATGTCTTAAAAGAACATTACCTGTCTTTAATCCATTTGGGTTGATTTTATATATGGTAAGAAGTGAGGATGGATTTCATTCTTCTGCTTGGGGCTGTCCAGATTTTCCAAACCATATAGCTAAGAAACTTTTTCTCCCCACTGTGTATTCTCGGCATCTTTGTTGAAAATGAGTTGTCTATAAATGCATGGATTTATTTCTGGACTTTCTGTTCTATTCCATTGATCAGAGTGCCTATTTATATATCAGTGTCATGCTATTTTGGTTAGTATAGCTTTGTAGTATGTTTTGCAGTCAAGTAGTGTGGAACTGTAATAGTGGTCCACCTCAGGCTTTAAATATAACCCTTGTGGCTCTGACACTGAGGCTTAATTTAAAAAGAACATTTTCTTTTCTCTCTCTCTCACTTCTCCCTCTCCCTGTCCCTGACAGGATTAGGGGACAGGGTTACCACAGGAAGATGATGTCCCCAGTAGATCTAGGAAGTGACTATCTCCCAATTTAACAAGTGAATTCCAACAAACCATCGGGGGACACCTGGAATGTAGCCTTTGAATCCTCTTTCAAAACCCCCCTGTTCTCCCCAGTGGACTGAGTAACAGCTTCTGTGCTTCTCATTTGCTAGCAAAACAATAAACATTTATTTTCCTTTTGCTCAAAACTGGGTCTTCCATATTAAATTGGTATGGGGACAAGGACCAAGCTTTCAATAATAAAACCTCCAACTTTGTTCTCTTGCCCAAGATTGCTTTGGCAATTGGGACCTTTGTGGTTCCATACAAATTTTATGATTTTGTCATTGTTGTTGTTGTTGTATCTGAAGATATTCATTTGTATTTTGATAGGCATTGCATTGAATCTGCAGATCACTTCAGGTTGCATGGTAATCTAAACATTATTATTTTTTTGCAGTCCATGAACACAGTATGTCTTTCTATTCATTTGTGTCTTCATCAATGTTTTATAGTTTTAATTGTAGAGAATCTTGGAGATCCTTCACCTCCTTGTTTAAATTTACTTAATATCTTCATTTGTAGCTATTGTAAAGGGGATTGTGTTAGAAAATGCTGAACACAGTTAACTTAGCCGGGAACACCATGTTAGTGAAATAAAAGGGTTTATTGGGGTGCTACGTGGGCAAGGGTAGGAAAAGGAAGGGAAGGGAAAGGGGATAGGGAAGGAACAAATGGAAACAGGGACAGGCAGGAACAGAGAGAGGTTTTAGTCTGGGGCTGGCTTAAATAGCAGAGTGCTGGTCAGGCAGACCCCTGGGGGCGAGTGTCTCCATAGGCTGCCAGAGGTCAGGGGGCAGCAGCGAGGGCACCTGGGAAAGGTAGTCTTTTTACAAAGTACCTGGGGAGGTGTGGCCTTCTGCCTGGGAGGTGCAGCCTCCTGCCAGGAATCCAACAGATTGTATTTTTATACTTCTGTTTTGATTTGTTTATTTTGTACTGGGAGTTGGATCCCTTGTTCATATTAGGCAAATGCTCTGCCACTGAGCTACGTCCCCAGTCCTGGCATTGTATTTTAAATTTCATTTTCTAATAGTTCATTATTAGTATACAGAGATGCTACTGACTTTTGTGTGTTGATTTTATGTGTTAAAGCTTTATGAAAATTAATTATTAGTTGTAGCAATTTTATGGAAGAATCTTTAAATTTCTTTACATAGAAGATCATGTCCTCTGAATATTGGGTATTTTGACTTCCTTCTTTCCAATTTGTATGACTTTTGTTTCTTTTTCATGCCTAATTTTTCTAACTAGGATTTTTACTGTGATGTTAAATAGAAGTGGTGAGAGTGGGCAACCTTGCCTTGTAGATCTCAGAGGAAAAGTTTCCAATTTTTCTCATTCAGTATGATGTTAAACGTGGTTTGCCCATTTTTGTGTTGAGGTACATTTCTTCTATATGTAATTTGTGAGAGTGTTTATCATTAAATGTATGGTTTAGATGTGAGCTATCACCCAAAAGTTCACATGTGAGAGAATGCAAGAGGATTTAGAGGTGAAATGATGGGTTATGAGAATCTTAACCTAATTAGTGCATTAATTCTTCCCTTATAGGGATTAACTGGATGGTAACTAGCCAGGTTGGGTGTGGCAGGATGGAGGAGGTGGGTCCCTGTGAGCATGCCTTTGGGCTTTATATTTTGTCATGGTAAGGACAGCTCTTTCTCTATACTTCCTCCTTGTGATATTCCAAGCTGCCTTCCACTACCACACCCTTCATCTATGACGTCCTGCTTCACCTCAGGCTCTGAGGAGTGGAGTCAGCTTTCTATGGACTGAGACCTCTGAAACTGTGAGCCCCCAAATAAGCTTTTCCTCCTCTAATAGTTCTTGTCAGTTCTTTTGGTCACAGCAGTGAAAAAGTTCACTAAAACATGAAGTGATATTGAATTTTGTCAAATATGGTTTTTATATCTATTGAAATGATCATATATATGGATATTGTCATTCATTCTCTTAGTATATTTTTCACAGTCATTGATTTGTGTTTGTTGAAACATTCCTATATCCTTGGGGTGGATCCCATATGATCTTAGTGAGTGGTCTTTTAATATGCTATTGAATTTAGTTTGCTAGTATATTGCTGAGGATTTTTATATGTGCACTCATCAGTGCTATTCAATTATACTTAATTTTTTTTCTTGTTTTGTATCAGGGTAATACTGGTCTCACAGAACAACTTTGGAAGAGTTTTGTCCCCTTTAGGTGTTTGTTTGTTTTTGAGTAGTTTGGGAAAAATTGGTATTAATTCTTATTTGAATGTTTGGCAGAATTCATCCAGGAAGCCATTTGATTCAGGTCAGTTCTTTCGTGGGAGTTTTGGTTTTTTGTTTTATTGTTGTTGCTTGTTCGCTCTTACAGATTCAATAATCTTACTCCTTATTGGTCAGATTTTCTATTTCTTCATACTTAAATCTTGGTAAGTTTTTTTATGTGTCCAGGAATTTATTCATTTCAGCCAGGTTTCCAATTTGTTGATGTAGAATTAGTCACAATTGTCTCTTATGACCTTTGTATTTCTGTAGTGTCAGTTGTAATGCCTCCTTTTTCATCTCTGATATTATTTAAGTCTTCACATTCATTTTTTAGTTAGTCTAGTTAAATATGTGTCAATTTTGTTCATCATTTCAAAAAAAAAACAACACTTTTTATAGATATTTTGTAGCTTCACAACTGTGAAACTACTGGATAAAAGCATAAGGAAAATGTTTCATGACATTGGTCTCAGCAAGGATTTTTTGGATAAGACCTCAAAAGCACAGGAAACAAAAGCAAAAATAAACAAATGGGATTAAGTCTAATTAAAATGAATCTGCTCAACAGAGGAAACAATCAATACATAAAAAGACAATCTATAGAAAGGGAGACAATATTCTCAAACTATATATCTGACTAGGAGTTTATATGTAAAGCATCTAAGATATTTAAACAATTCAATAGCAAAAAGCCAAGTAACCCAAAATGAGCCAAAGATTTAAACAGGCATTTCTAAAAAGAAGACATACAAGTGGCAATAGATACGTGGGAAAATGCTCAACAGTGCAAATGAAAACCAAAAATAATATTTCACCTCATCCCAGTTAGAATGAATATTATCAGAAAGGCATAAGAATAAAATTGCTGAGAATGTAGAAAAAAAGAAAACTCTGTTCACTACTTGTAGAATTATAATAGGCCAGCCAATATAAAAAGCAATAGGGAACAATATGGAAGTTCAAAGTATTAAAATAAGGCTACAGTATGATCCAGCTATTCAACTACTAGGCATATATCCACAGAAAACGAAATCAGTATGTCAAAGAGATAGCTACACTTTCCTGTTTACAGAGGAACTATTCACAGTAGCCAAAATATGGAATTAACTAAAATGTTTATTGGTGAGATAAAGGAATGTGTTATATATACACAATGGAATATTATTAAGCCATAAAAAGTAAATATTGGCCTTTGCAACAATGTGGATGGATCTGGAAGATTTTATGTTAAATGAAATATGCTTGGCATTGAAAGACAAACTGATATCACTTACATGTGGAACCTAAAATTGTTGATCTAATAACCATAGAGAATATGATGATAGTTAACTAAAGGATGGGGGTATGTATGGGAAAAGAAGAGGACTGGAAGATTTTTGCCAAAGTACACATAATTCCAATTGGATAAAATAAGATAAGAGAGATCTATTATACAGCTAGCTAACTGCAGTTAATGACAGTATGTCATTAACTTGGAAAATGTAGAGTGAATGTTATATGTTCTCACCACAAAAATGTCTTGTGAGGTAATGCATTTATAGTTAGCTAGATTTAATCATTCTGCAATGTATGTGTATTTCAGAATATTGTGTTGTATATGATTAAAACATGTTACATGTCAATGTAAAATAATAAATACATACAACTTTTAAAAAAAGAAAACTACATTAATATTTAATCTCCTTAACAGAAAATATTTCCTTGGCTTGGTGTATATAATTTGGGCCTTAAACAATATGTGTGAAATGAGCCTGTTCCTTTAGCCATGAATTAAAATTTAGAAATGGTTGTAGGAAGTGTCTGCTGCTTAATGATCAGCCCCTCTTAGTCTCCATGCCCACCTTCACACATATATCCTTGTTTTTAATTTAATCATATTTATTTTCTCTACCATCATTGAGTCTAAATACTTGACTATAAACAGTTTTTATTTTCTCTGTGATTTTTTTTTTTTTTTTTTTTTCCTTTCTGGTACTGTTTTTTTTTTTTTTTTTTTTTTTTTTTTTTTTTTTTTAATTGAGAGTTTTCAATAGGACAAAAGAGGTCAGATACCCCCAGGATTCCCCAGATTTGAACTAGAGCTGGAGTTGCTATTCTCTGGTGATCAAGACCAAAGCATATGCTTAATTACCCACTTATCATTTTTGTTTCTATTTGGAAGAAAGAAATCTGAGATATTTCAATGAGCTGGAAGACGGAAGCAGAGAAGAGAATGAGGAATGAGGACCCTCCTCGCATTCAAACCAGAGCCCAAGCTTGTCACCTGACTGTCTGTGGTTATGAGAGACATCACAGTACCTTTCCAACAATTCCTGCATTTGCTTACCCAATCTCAAATTGGCTTTCTGTTTGTTTATAACCCAGAGAGTGTTGGATAAGTCAGTATGAACGGGTTCATATTCCTGAATGGAAGAAAAAACAATTTGGATTTCAGTAACTTGATTGGTTGGATATCCTTGAGCAAATTATTTTATTTCCCTGAATACCATGTTTACCTTTGATTAAAAAAAAAAAAAAAAAAAAAAAAAAAAAAAGTTATGATATTGCTCAGTTTACTTTAAAGAAAAACACCTTTTAAAATTAAAAAGGTCAGTTTGCTTCCCTTTCTAATCTAAGCATTTCCAAAACAAATTAGATCAACACAAAACAGAATAAAAAATATCTATGGTAGAGGAGTGATGGTTTTATATCTATTTGTCCTTGATTTCAATGATGGAGCTTTTTTTGTTCTAAGTTGACCAGCACTTAGCAGGATGCTCCTAGTGATAACAATATTGCCTTCTCAAAATTAAACATCACTGGGTCCAAGTTCCAAAAGAAATGATTGAAAAATTATATTTAGGTAACTAGAAGTCTGTTGAATGGTTTTCCAAATTAACTAGCAGTAAGCAATGGGAAAAAAAAAAGAATCCCGGGTGGGGGGGAGAGGGGAAGGAACATCTCTATAATACTTCAGAAACAGAAAATTCCAAGGTTATGTGGAATGAATGGTCATGAATTCCAGCTTTCAGGATTATGCAGAAATGTCTCAGATTAGCATTTTCCACTAATGAGGATTTGCAGAGTAACCTGTGTATTTCATTTAATCTTTTCCTTACTTCCTTGTTCATTATCTGAGAACAAAGAAAAAGTTACCACCACCTGGCTCACAGGAGATGGTAAAGTTAATGAGATAGTGTGGCAATTCTTCACTAGACAAAGCAGTAGAACAGTGGAAGCAAGCTCCTCCAGGCAGGCGCTTGGCCTGGAAGCAGGAGAGACAGGGTGTTGTAATATAATGGGAATTCGAGGGGGAGAACCTGATTAAAAAAAAAAAAAAAAAAAAAAAAAAAATACAATAACTTCAAATTAAAAAAAAAAGTTGCTTAAAAGACAGTAATGCCTTCCTTCTTCCCTTTCTAGCTTCTTCCTTCTTTCCTTCCTTCCTTCTTTTCTTTCCTTCCATGCAGGGCACTTGTCTGTGGGCATTATAGAGAACAGGGACCTTAACGGGTATAATGGAAACTGATACAATGTCAATTGTAAGTTACAAGTATACGAACTTTCCTCAGCATCTCATTTTGCAATGTGTAACATCTTTTCTCATGCATGAGATCAGTTCAGCCTCCAGCATCCTTGTAATAAGTAGGTCAGAAGTTAAAGGCTCCCTTATCTTACGGGGCTTATGTTTTAACTAGAGCCATAGTCAGTGAGTACTGGAGTGGGTCTCAAAACCAGAGCCACTGGATCCAGTTCAATTTTGTTTTCCCCTCTCCAGGGGGATGTCACCAAGAACCCCTGAGGTGAGATGTGGGCAGTTCTTCATCATTGTGGCCTAGTTTCTCTGTTAATTTCATCTTTCTTTCCAGTCCCCTTTCCTTCATTCTCTTTCTCCTGTTATTTCTCTTACTTTATTGATACCACTGTTTACTGGCGACGAGTTCTGCTCCCCCAAATGTTGAAGTTTGAACATTAGAGAAGCACGCTGAGACAAACATATAAAGCGAGGTTTATTTAAAAGGGGTAACATAGACTTCTCCCAGGAGGGTGAAGGGGGTCCCAAGAAGTGAGGCAGGTCTGCCTTTTTATATGTCCCAGGGCTTCCTTTGTTTTCCTGCTCTCTTCTCCTTCCGTGGTGTATGTGACCAGGCCTGGTGGGATGGCCAAAAGGTGAGAAGCTAAAAAGCAGATGGGCTGAAGGGGGAAGGGCAGGATGGAGCAGCCCAGGACTCATTAACAACTTTGAAGCTCCCTGTAGGAAGGGGCAATTCCTGGAACAGGGTACTTTAGCAACAGGTTGGGGCAGGGCAGGTTCTTGATAAAGGTGGAGGAAGGGCTCTGAAGGAATTAGCATTCCAATCCCTCAGGGGACAGTCTGCCAACAAGTCTTCAACTTCCCTGGACTCACTCAAAATTGGCTTTCTTGATCTGACCTGACTTGATACTGACTGCCTATCAGATTCAGGCTTCATTATCACATTGAGGATATGTTTTCAAAGGCATAATACTACTGATTCTCACAAAACTCTTACAGTGGAAGAATACGATTAATCTTCATCCCCATTTCCCTGTGAGGGAAGCTGATATACAGAGGTGTTCCAGGACTGTGTAGGAAATCAGAGGTATTAGAACCAGACATGTGAGGGCAGACAGTCCTTTCACTGTTGTAGAGCCTTGATTAAAAACAAAACAAAGATGGACATCATTACCCTAAGTACACGTATGAAAGCATGAATGGTGTGACTCTACTTTGTGTTCAACCAGACATGAAAAATTGTGCTCTATTTGTATAATATGACTTGAATTACATTCTGCTGTCATACATAACTAATTAGAATAAACAAAATTTAAAAATTAAAAAATAATCTAGTTAACAAGTTTCATCATAGCCAGACAGCAGATTGAGAATGTATTGAAATTCATCCATCCACCCATCTCTCAATGTATATGTCTGTCTAACAAAGAGTGTTATTTTTGATCCACAAAGACAAAGGGAAAAACTTCTGACAATCCCTGCTGTTAAAGAATTTGCATGCTATATGAGATACTTCGGTGAATAAGATAGGGGAAGTAATGAAGAGGAAGCCCCTGTTCTAAGGCTACCTTCCCCATATAGAGGATATGCACATATAAATGCAGAGGCTACACTGAAATTGAAAATGCAGGAGGTGATGTCACAGGACATGAGTTGTGCATTATCCAGCTGTTTCCTTAGGCATTTATCCTCCCTGAGATGCTAGGCAGAGGAAATAACATATTGGGTGGTTGTGTGGGGCACAGGAAGTAGTAATTTGTGGGCAACTGCCAAATGAAATATGTACTGAAAGAGTTTTGTCTTCATTCTTTTCAAAACTCTGCCATCTTGCTCATCTTCCTTTGTTCTTCTGTTTCTTCTTATAACATCTCGTGAAAAGTGTGGATCTAGAAAACTAGCTCTGTGCACTTTTTTTTTTTAATGGTAATTGTCTTTCTGATAAACATTTTGTAATGCTTTTTGCTTTTGTCTCTCTCTCTCTTTAAATATCTGATTTATTATAACTTCATAAAAATGAAAGTAAGTTGATTTTTTTTTTTTTTTTTTTTTTTTTTTTTTTTTTTGCAGAAGACTTAGTAATAACTTCCATTCACTTTGCAGAAATGATTAGGACATCTGAATTTAAAGCTATCATAATTCACATTCCCTGGAAGCAGAGCTGAATGCAAGTAATTCATATTCCTATGATTAGCTGGGGGCGTCTTCTAAAGAGAAAACCTATAAGCAAGAAGGAATTAAAGAGGAAGGGGCTTAGTGTTGATGGGTGTTTCAGGTAAAGTCTAGCTCAGTGTGTCTTGAAGTGTGGTACCCAGACCAACATACCAAGGGTTGACTAGGACTTTGCAAAAATGCAAATTTTTGTGTCTAAACTGGGCCTTATCCATAGAGGCTTCACCAGCATAAATTATCTTGAAGCACTGATAACACATTTTACCTATCTTTAGGCAAAAGGCCTGGCCTATTTTATACACATGTGTTCTCTCACCTTTTATAACTGACTGGTAGCTGCAGCTAATGGAGGCAATTGTCCAGTAAAGGGAAATGTATGCTCAAATTTAACTTGAAAATATACCTCCATAAAAGGAAAAATGTGGAAAGTAACCGAAGTATCAATAATCAGGTATTTGCAAATTTAACCTTGTTTTAGAAAAATGTAGCACTATGTAATGAAATACAATTCTATTAAATTTTGAAAAGACTTTCATAAATATTCCTGAGGCATTCAGTGAAATTTTCAATGTTTTTCTGTAGTTCTAATCCATGTATCCTGTCCTCTATCTACTCATAATAAACTATATAAGGATATTGTAGGATAATGCCTATAACAGTTCTTATCATGACCCTGCACAGAGTATGGTAACAGACACTTTTTTTTTTTTTTTTTTTTAACTAAACTTGCATGAGTATTCTCTGCAAGAAAAGCTACATCCACTATCTTTAGTATTTCCAAACTATTTTTTGTTTCCTTGTCTGCTTATTGATGCTCAAGGAAATGGTTGTAATACAGGAATTGGATTATATCATAGAAAACCAAACAAAACTTAACTGCAACATAAAATATATTGTAAAGTTTTATCATGGAGAATCTTCTCTAAATGAATTGACATGTCAAATAAGGCCAACATGAGCAAGGGAAATACTGATTAAGAGAATACAATTAAATTTTAAATACAATTTAAAGAAAACCTAAGAGGGGGAATGGTATTGAAGGAATCACTGAGGACTTGTTATCTATTTTTAAATGGTGCAGAATGATACCACTCTAAATGAAATTGCTCTAGCTGAGCAATATTTCTAGTTCATAGTGAATAGGAATTAAAGGTTTACATTGTCTGGAAAACTGTAAATCTTGACAGTGAGTTTCTAAAAGCACTCTTGCTAAATGTCTTCATTTCATATTGACAGGCCACACTTATTCTCCCTACTCTATCCTTTGTCACTTTGGTTTGGGTCATGATAACCACCTGGAAGATTCCATTCTCTAAGTCCATAAGAATGCAGGACATTTCCATGTAGGGAAAGTGGGCTAACTCCAATGATATTTAGCTTGAAAAGGAGAAGGATTAGAGGAATTTGATATTCATGCCCCCCAAATGAAGGGCTATTGAAAAAGATTAGCTTTTGTTATCTGAAGCATCAGAAAATAGAATTGTGCTAATAAATAAAGTTAGAAGGGGCAGTTAGGTTCTGAAGCATCAGAAATAATAGAATTGTGCTAATATATAATGTTAGAAGGGGGCAGGTTAGTAGGTTCCTGATGAAAAAAAAAAAAAAAACTGTCTAATAATTAAGCATGATTGAAGTTAATTGTAAGAGATTTGGCCAATTCCCTGTCCTTCTGGGCCTCCATTTTTGGAAATGCTTAGTATTTGCCAGGTTGGAGTATGTAAAAAAGGCTTAAGTGACAGATGGAAGGTTGGACTAGAGTAGTGTTTTGAAAACTGTGGGTCATAACACATTAATATGACATGAAATCAAATTAATGTATCTTGACCAGCATTTCTAAAAAGAATCTGATAAACTTATTTTTAAACAAGTGGTCACTCATACTTACTTTTTAAATGTATGAAAAACATACATTAAAAAATAATTCAGACAGTGTCAAAGAGGTAAGCATCTCAATACATTTTCTACACATTTTTGCCTATACATAGATATTTAAAAACACTTATCTTTCTTTCTCTTTCTCTCTCTCTCTATAATATATATAGTCTGAATGCATATTAAATGTACATTTAAATGTGTATATATATATTTATTTGTACATCTACTTTAATTATATTTTAATGGAATTTTTAAAATTTCTCACCTGTTTTGGGGGCTAACATGCTCTATGAGGCATTTTTGATTAATACCACCCTGGTAAAATGTGGCAAGCACTCTGCTTTGTACTCAATGAGCATTATGCTGTATAATCCTTATGACCACAATAAGGTGAATACTCTCATACCTACTTTATGGGTAATCACTCTGGTGATAAGAAGGTTAAGATATCAAGACCAAATAGCAGGTATTTGAATCTATTGAACTCTGAACCACTGACTATATTGCTAGGAATTTCCATTGATGAGAAAAATAGTTTATCATTTCATACCATTTACAGCAAGATATTCATAAAAAATGTGAACAGATTAGTTATCACGGATCATAAGCTATATTCAACTTATTTTCAATATATTGACACCCAAGTTGAACTAAAATGCTGAGGTTTTTACTACCTAAAAATAAAAATATTTGAATAATTACCCTACCTTTACCTCTATCCAGATGTGGGACTTCAGATTAGTTACTTCATTTCCATAGTTCTCTTTCTATTATAATGATATATTTCTTAATAAAGTAAAATCTATCATGTTTTACAGTTCTGTAAATCTGACAGATGTAAATGGGTGTGCACACACTGGCAGAGCAATTAAGATAGATAAAGTTTCCATTACCCAGCCCCCAAATCCCCACATGTCTCCTTGTGGTCAACCCTTCCTCATCTCTAGTCTGGCCACAACAGAACTGTTTTCTGTCCCTACAGTTCTACTTTTGTAAGAATATCATATTGTGAGAAACACACTCACCTGTTCAAGCCCAAAGAATGGACTAAGAGACAAAGGTACAGAAAAAGGTGGGGCTTTACTTTAATGGAAGTTCTTGCAAGATCAGGTGCCTGGTGGTCAAGAATGCAAAGATTAGGCATAATCAGTGTTTTATCCCCTGGAGTGCCAGACCCCTCCCCTGTTCCTCACTGGTGAGTACTATGGTATATACAATCTTCCCTGAAGTTCACCTAGGTTTTATTCACGTAAGTTTTACTGTCTCCTATTGGGTTATTTAAATAAATATACCTTTAAGCTGGTTGTGGTGCATGCCTGTAATCCCAGAGGCTTGGGAGGCTGAGGGCAGGAGGATCTTGAGTTCAAAGTCAGCAAAAGCAAGGTGCTAAGCAACTGAGTGAGACCCTTCTCTAAATAAAATACAAAATACAAAAATAGGGCTGGGTATGTGGCTCATTGATTAAGTGCCCCTAAGTTGAATCCCCAGTACCAAAACAAAACAAAATAAAACAAAATGTGTTTGGAAGAGTAGAAGTTCTTACCTTTTTTTTTTTTTTTTTTTAATGTCTTCTGGTGCTGGGTATTGAATCCTGGGCCTGGCACATGTTAGACAAGTGTTCTATTGCTGGGCTACATCCCCAGCTCCATAGGTTTTTTTTTTTTTTTTTTTTTTTTTTTTTTTTTTAATATTTTTATTAGTTGTTGATAGTCCTTTGTTTTATTTACTTATTTATATGTGGTGCTGAGGTTCGAACCCAGTGCCTCACTCATACATGCTAGGCAAGTGCTCCACCACTGAGCCACAACCCCAGCCTCTCCATAGGTTCTAAATCTTTTGTGTGTGTGTGTGTGTGTGTGTGTGTGTGTGTGTGTGTGTGTGTGTGTGTGTGGTACCAGGGATTGAACTCAGGGGCACTCGTCCACTGGGTCACATCCCCCGACTTTTTTTGTATTTTATTTAGAGACAGGGTCTCACTGAGTTGCTAAGTGCCTCGCCATTGCTGAGGCTGGCTTTGAACTCGCGATCCTCCTGCCTCAGCCTCCCAAAATGCTGGGATTACAGGCGTGCGCCACTGTGCCTGGCGGTTCTAAATCTTAATGAAGTTCTGTGTATTTCTGGACTCTATTCTGCTCCATTCATTGATTGATTGATTTTTCTCTTTCTTTTTTGGCACCAGGGATTGCACCCAGGGGTGCTTAGCCACTGTACCACATTCCCAGCCCTTTTTTAATTTTTAATTTTGAAGCAGGGTCTCACTATATTGCTGAGGACCTCACTAAATTGCATAGGCTCTTTTGGAACCTGAAATCCTCCTGCCTCATCCTCCACTGCCCCTGGGATTAAAGGTGTGTGCCACATGCCTGGCCTACACTGATGTACATATCCAGAATTTTAATTGAATAAATATAATAAAAAAGTAAAGGGAAGAAAAGGAAATGGGAGGAAAAGGATGAGTAAAAGAAGAAAAAAAATATAAGCATGTATCATTGCTGGTAAGGGCAAACATTATTTCATAAAACTTCTTGGCAGCTCAGTGTGCAAGTGTTCATGTAAGTATGTGCATATATGTATTGGGTCACTGCATATAATGCTTTGGAGGTTTCAGTCACAAATATGTGATAATTTTGAATCTGTCCTTTCTGTGCTTCTTTATGCTTTCCTTTCCTGAATGGGTGTCAACTTGTGTTGTGTTGATTCTTCCCTCTAGTCTGGAAACACACTACACATTTTTACAGGAAGCATCAAAATGACTGAAGTGATGAAATTTTTAAGATTTTGAAAATATTTGAGGCAATGCAGATGGGTGATATGTACAACTAAAACGCTATCTTCCTTCAGATGGTTTTCCTCTGGTTTAGCTGCGTGCCCTCAGGGAATCACTCTCTGTTCCCTTTTGCCTGACAAATGCTCTCTCCCCTGCTGCAAAAACTGACCTCATAGCTGGTCACATATCCACTCATAAAAGAATGTCCTTTCTTGAAATCATTATAACTATATGTGTACCACTGTGATTATATTATCACCAATGGGAAGTAAACGGAAATATTATGTGGCAGATTCAAGGAGCTTTTAAATTAAATTTATTTCTTTCTCCAAGGGAAATGTTTTCATGCCCTTCAAGCCTGAATTTCTTCTTTCTCTTTTAATTTTTTCTTGGTGATTGAAGTAAACACTTGAGCTTGCAAATCTGAAGAGGAAGGCCCCACCCAGCAGAGTTGGAGGGAGCCTGCAGTACTGAGAATTCCTAGAGTGAGGCTGTCTTTACCAGTGTAGGAGTCCTAAGACTGGTGCTGCAGGTAAGAAAGCACAGCTTGAGTCTAGTTCAATCTTGTCAACTGGGGTTTTTCCATTACTCTTGGTGACTCAGACATCATTGCTTTTGTGGTACTCCTCCCTTCCCCACACCTCAGTGTGGGATCCCATTGTCTTCCCAACTTCTTAATGACACCACCACATTGCTACATTGTAGTTTAGACCAACTACACTTGAAGTTCACTTGGACTTTTTCACTTTCCCTCTCACCCCTCATCCAATTTGGCACCTCTGCTCAACTTCACAGTATTTATAGAAATACCTGTTCTAATTATTTGAGCCTGGTGCAGGCCACCATGATCTCTCCTGTGGATTGCTATTCTCCCTGCTTGAACTATTGCCCCCCTCATTCAATTCTCATTAGAGAACAGGGAAGACAAGTTATATCTCTTCATCTCTCCATTCCAGAATCTACCAATGACTTCCACTCACTCAGAATAAACCCCCAAATGCTCATTTTTCTTCAAGGTGTCACATTATTTGGCTTCTGGGCTCTTCCTCTCTTCTCCTTCATTATCTGGTTCCACCTACTCTGGTTTGAGGGCTGCTTCTTTCTGCCAGATGCCCACTTACCCCAGATGCCCTTGTGGTTCACTCCCAGTCACGAGCGGTTCCTATAGTTAGGTTCAATCAAACCTATTTTATTAATGCTCATCACACTTCAACCCACACATCCCAATTCTAAGTCTTAACTGAGTCTACACCCATGGGTCCCAGATGCTCACCTGTGACTTAATTCTGGGTTGCTGGAACTCGGGCCAGAGGAATCTGGTGCAGGGGAATGACAGTAATGGAGGTCGTCTCAGTCCCACTGGCTCACAGAAGTCCAGGTTTTTAAGTCCTTGTTCATCTGTGTTTGCAGCTGATAGCTGGGTAATGTCTGGGGCACAACTGGTTACGCCCTGGGTGTATCCTCTTGAATGTCACTAACTTAAGTTTTGCAGTTCACATTACATCACTGGCACACTGCTTATAGTCACTCAATATTCAATCAATACATAATCAATAATTAATATAGTCAGTAATCTTATAGTTTTTCTGGTACTTATAACACTCTCATTCATTCAGTTCTCTGATGAATGAATGAATAAATGAATAAATGAGTGTATGGATGAACTGACTTATTTTATTAACTGATGAGATGATTTGCAGTGCTTTACTAGCAGAGCTGTGACAAATACCCTAAACCCACGGGAACTATGCACAATGATCTAAAGAAAAAAAATAGGACTACAGTCCCTCTACTAGTCAACTTATCTGAGAGTTTTGTTTTTTCTAATTATAATAAATTATTACCATTTCTCATACTTTTTGTCTCCCACACTTTATTTTTTATTCTTCATTTCATTTAACTTCACAGACATTAGCTTTTTAAATTAGTTTATTGATGTTCTTCCCTCACAGAGACTAGGGGACTCTGTTCCTTTGTTTTGTTTGCTGATGGACCCAGAGGATCTATCACACTACTTGGCACCTGGTGTCCACTCAAAAAAAAAAAAAAAAAAAAAAAAAAAAAAAAAAAAAAAAAATTTGCTGAATTAACAAATAAGTGGTTGAGGAGAAATGGATGGGAAATGTACTTTCTAATCAAGACTAGGATTCTATCCAGGTTACAAGTTAAGGTATAATTCAATGATCTCTGATCTTCTTTTTCTTCCTCTCTTGATGGACATAATAATTTATGCCTAAGGATATTAATGCAAGGATTAAACAAAATTATCCCAGTAAAAAATGTCCATCATAAAACCCTTCACTTAATTGGGTTCAGTAAGTCTGAGAAATCTCTGAATGTTGAAAAAAAAAAAAAAAAAAATGGAACCAAAGGCATCTAATGATCTTGAAGAAAAGTATCTTGCAAGATTTTCCAGGCTAATGACATGAGTAAATTCAGATAATCTTCAAGCATTAAGTGGAATTTACAATGCCTTAATTCAATTCTCCAAAGCATTAAGCATCCATGATTAAGAAATATCTGTGTGTTTTATGACTTGCAAAATGAATGGTATTTATTATAGATCTGAAGCATTCAGAGGGAGGCTTGGGAGTCCTTGTGGCTTTTAACTAACCCCCTGAAGGCAATCTTGGTAGAGACTGGCACTCTCTAGTGAGTACTTTGTCCCCCAGGACAGGCTGCTGTTCTTTCTAACAGGCAAAGGGGCTTTCTGTGGTTCAGCTTACCAGGAACATGGCTCCCGTGAGAGTGCAATCAGCCTAGGCCTGAGTGAGACAAAATCACTTGGAAACCTTCCTGCCTTCCCCATCCCCAATGCACCTGTCAGTCTTCAACTCCTTTGGTGGACTTTTTCTCCTTCACTTCTGCCCAAGCTCTTCTTGTCTTCTCTGGATTCCACTTTTGCTCCTTCTCAAGATTTTCTACTTGCTTAGACACCCCCCACCCCCACCCCCATCTTCTGGGCTGGGGATCAAAACCAGGGGCATTTAACCACTGAGACATAACCCCCATATGTATGTGTGTGTGTGTGTGTGTGCGTGTGTGTGTATTTGTATATATATATATATATATTTTTTTTTTTTTTTAAATTTTTTATTTAGAGACTGGGTCTTGCTAAGTTGCAGAGGGCCTCACTAAGTTGTTGAAGAAGATGGCCTTTGACTTACAGTCCTCCTCCTTCAGCCTCCCAAGTCTTGGATTACATGCATGAGCCACCATGCCTGGTCAGAGGAACCCACTTTTGCCATTCATATCTTGAAATTCTCTAATACACACATTTTTACTCCTCTTATGAGGACATTTGTTCCTGAAGTTACCTCAGACATGTTCTGCTCATGCCTTTATTTTTCACTTACCTTGGGCTCCGGGGATATGTTGGAATTTCTCATCAATTCCACCCACCCCCACTTCCTGCAACAATGGCAATAACTGTGCTTTTCTGCACAGTAGCCGCAGCATGTGACCAGGTGGCACTTGGAATGTGTTTAGTGTGCGTGACCATGGAGCAGATTGTTTTATTTTACTGCTTTTAATTAAACCAATGGTTGTGGCTGCAGTATTGGATATCACAGTTCTAGACCCTTTCTCTTCCTCCCTCAACTGAACTGATGGTTATGATTCTAGAGATGACACTCTGTTCTTCTCCTTCTGACCAATTCAGTTTAAAAAGTGATCCCATTAATGCAATGCTTTGTCTCCTGAATCTTTGTCTTATATTTCACCCCAACCCCTACCATGACTGTGGATCACTTGGACTTAGACTCATGTAATATATGTTTAAAATCTGATGTACCTATCCTCAGTGTTCTTATATTAAATATAATTTATTGTACCTCACAGCCTTCCATATATGAAATATTAAGTTCAAACCATCCCATTTTCTGACCACCATGGCTGAACAGAAAAGTGTTAGGTAATGTCCTTGTGTGTCTCTTAAGTGTCCCATTTACTTGAAATTGTCCCTGGATGTTTCTGTTCAGGCTTACGGGCTTTTCCTTGCTGTGAATCACCAGTCACCTGGTCTATAACATTGTAGTACTGAATGTTTTCCCAACATAATACAATGTAGAACTTAGAAGCAATTAATCTATTTCTTGGACTCTGGATGTTCTTATGAAAACAAGTAGGGAATCAAAACTTTCTAATTCATACACTACTTACAGTTTAGGTGGTACCAAATACGTAGAAGGCTCTCAATAAATGAATAAAGGAGTGAATGAATGGATAGACCCATTGATGAGATGAGTAGCAATACTCTGCAATCAGGTCTGTGGCCAACTACCCCTGGATCCACAGAACTACGTCAGTAATCTAAATAGAGAAATAGGACTGCAGTCCCTCTTCTAATAATCACAACCCAGGCAGGTCGTGGCTGTATCAGCATAGTCTCATTCTGATGATGATTTTCATTTCTAACTTAAATTTTATCCAGCTAGCAAGTCAATTTTGCAGGTGATAATTAGTAATACTGTCACAGATTATGAACTATATATTTCTTGAGTTTCACAGATTTTATTAGATGCAGTACACTTGAGACTTGCAGGTGGGTCACTTTTTATTGATTAGTAGGTTTTGGATTTAAAAGTAGACTGTTCTAATGGTCTGTGTTTGCTTAGTCAAGCACACTAAAAATTGGTTAATTTCTACAAGGAATTTGATAAAGTTTCTATGTATGAATGCAAAATCCAATTTTACTTTTACTCTCTATTTTTATACTATTAACATGTAAAAGGTTTTTTAATTTATTTTTTCTAAAAAATAAAAAAAAATGTGTATCTATTTGAATCTTGAATTCTGTGAGTTGAAGGAAGGCACTTACGTGTTTTTAAAATGTCAATTCTCCCTTATTCTAAGGCAGAACAATAGGATTAAAACTATCAAACATAGAAGTTTTTCATATATTCTTAAGGATTAAATCTTTGAAAGCTCTGTTTCTTAAAAAAATGAAAATTATTTGTCTTATTTATGCTTCTTTTTATTATATTTGGATAGGAAATATAATCATCTCACTTCAGTTCTAACCCTATTGTTTTTAAATACCATCTTTTTAAAAAATGATAATAACAAATCATAATAGTCTAACGCATTGAAGACTTTCTTTCAACAACCTCTGATAAAAGCTCTATGTAACCTTTTTAAGTTAATTCTCATGTCAACACATAAGTTCAATATTAACCATTTTGAGGCATAGAAAAAATTAAGTAACTGTGAAGAACATAAAAATGTACATCTTAGCTGGGCGTGGTGGTGCACGCCTGTAATCCCAGCAATTGGGAGGCTGAGGCAGGAGGATCGCGAGTTCAAAGCCAGCCTCAGGCATGGCGAGGCGCTTAGCAATGCAGTGAGACCCTGTCTCTAATAAAATACAAAAAAGGGCTGGGGATGTGGCCCAGTGGTCAAGTGTCCCTGAGTTCAATCCCAGGTACCAAAAAAAAAAAAAAAAAAAAAAAAAAAAAGTACATCTTAATCATCAATAACCCCTGAGTAATGTTGTCCTAAACTTAAACTTTCTTACACACAATTATATGAGTCTTAAATATCATTTTTAAGGGCAAATACTACATTGTTTCAATTACCATAGATCTATAGACTATAAATTTATGGAACATCTGGCAGGGCAAATCTTTTCTCTTAACATCTGGTGGGATAAATCTTTTATCATTTTTCTTTATTATTCTTAAATGCCATTATATATTATGCATTACTCATTGATTGTTTATTATAATAATTTAACTACATAATATATTCTTTAATGATTCTGATTAGGATTATAATCAATTTGTGGATTGTGTTAGATAAAATGCATGTAAATTTGAAGCTTCCTATATAAAAGTATGATATGTCTTTTTAAAAGACATATTGCATTCTTTATTTAGATCTTCAATATTTCCAGATAGGTATTTTAAAGGATATATTAGTATTCTTGGCACTTCGAATGGCTTTATTTATTTATTTATTTATTTATTTTTTTTACAAAGTATGTTTTGTTTATTGAACTTGGAAAAATTCACATATTTAAATTCAGGAAGCTATTTCTTATTTTTTTTTTCTTTCAAGGAACATATATCTTCAATTACCTTCTGTACTTAATTCCTAATGAGAATGTATAATTATCTTCTGAACTGGAGTTTTTTAAAAAGAGAATGATTACATTTAAGTTTTTCCAGCAGCCTTCCTTTATATGGACTATTTTCACATTTCGTACTCAGTCTTGTGGAGACTCAGTTCCAGTAGCTCACCCATGGCCATACATTAACTGTTACGGCAGACACAGCATTTGAACTTGGGGCCCTGTCTGCTGTCTCTGTCTTAGCCTCACTCCACCTCATGGCTGTTTTCCCCACCTAATGAGGGCAGGAACGAATACATAAGTGCAACGTGATGGAGATGTAGCTTCTCTTAAGAGACACCAAAGCACTTCTGCCAAAATACCTTCTGACAGGTATTTTAAGTCAACCAGGACAGATGGTGGTCTTGTCAGTTGGTGAATTCCATTTAATAGAATTTTCATGATTCTTCCACTTGCAGTGGCCTGCAGAATACCTGGAGATGAAGACCTATTTGGCTGTTTAAAGAGCACGTTCGAGAAAATCAGAATGAACCATGAGGCTACATTTTAATGAGTATATATCTAAAATGTAGGTTCTGTGGTCATGTGACAGGGTTTTCTTGAGAGAGCATCGTGAGGGAATTAAATCTGCCTGGTCTATAGTACTCTTTGATGAATGCTCTGATTCTTAATTGGGATTTATTTTAACATTATTGGAAATAAATTATTTTCTGTGAGAACACATCCCTAAAATTAAAATGTAAATCAGTGGAAAATTATTATTTGACATGCAAGTATTTTATTACATACAACTTTTCATGGATGCAGCCAAAGACATGAAGTAAAGTCAAGGAATAGTGATGAGCTAGGCTGGCTCTGACCTCCTGCTTGTGGTCTCAAAAACTAAAGTATACACACAACCAAGGCAGCATGGGGTAGCAGAACCCGCATGGGGCCAGGTGCCTGGGGAACCAGGCTCTGGCCTTGGCTCTTGTACTGTTGACCCCTGGGTAATCACTTGGCTTCTTCCCACCTCAGGTCTTTTTGCAGCACTGTTTGTCAAACACCTGAACTGAGCCAAGTTTTCATCGATAAGCAAATGAAGAATACCTTGCAGTGTTACACAGAAGTTCAAACTAATAAACCAGATCTATATGTCTCCAAAAGAATTATGATAAGCTAAATCAGTTTCAGAAAGATCCATACTGCATTGCTCTATTTTAATGATTTTTGTAAACCACACAAAGCAATAGCTAGTGTTCACTGAATGCTTCTACGTGCCCAGTAATATTCTGATATATGATATGAATCAACTAGCTTAATTCACAGGACAATATTATAAGATGAACATTTTATTTACCCTATGACAAATGGGGAAAAAAATGAGGTAGAGAAGTTAAAGAACTTTCCCAAGATTACGAATGGCTTTATTTAAAATTTTTTAAAATCAATATTTTTCAAATAATTTTTTTTAATTTAGTGAGACTATTGATTTTGTTAACTATTAATTTTGAAAAATTTTAGGCTACAATATACTTTGATAAAATACCATGTATTCTTCACCCTGGTTCCCCTAATGTGAAGTGCTTGCTTATTCATGATACAACAGTATTCAAACCACAAAATTAACATCAGTATGACATTATCAACTAAATTAAAGATTTTATTTGTATTTCACCTGTGTTTAAGGTTTGTTTTCTTGTTATTTTTTTTTTTTTAGTATCCCATATTGCATTTAATTTTCTCCTTCAATCTGTGACACTTCCTCCGTTTTTCATTTTCTTTCATAACTTTGACACCTTTGAAGAGTAAAGGAATAGTTTGCAGAATGTCCTTATTTTAGGGTTTTCTTGGTGTTTGCTCATAATTATACAGAGGTTTTGTCTTCATTAAGAAAGAACAGGGCTGGGGATGTAACTCATGGGCTGAGGATATAGCTCAGTGGTACAGCACTTGCCTAGTATGTGTGAGGCCCTGGGTTCAATCCCCAGCACCACACACACACACACACACACACACACACACACAGAGAGAGAGAGAGAGAGAGAGAGAAAGAGAGAGAGAGAGAAAAACAACATCCTTCTGAGTACATCACTTCAGGTAACTTGATGGCAATTTGTCTCCTTATTGGGGATATTACCTTCAGCTCTTAGGATGGTGGTTGCTGGATTTCTCTACTGTAAATCCACTACCTCCCATTTGCAACTGACAAACATCTTGTGGGTATACTTTGAGACTAGGCAAATAGTCTGTTTCTCCTCAAACTTTGTTCCACTAACTTTGCCACCCATCATTAAGTCCTGCTTATAGCAATTGTCAGTATTGAGCTCTACTGGTAAATAGTTTAAGTCCACCATTCATTCTTTACTGGAGATTTTCTTTAAGAAAACTATATCCCTGCTTATCAGTGAATGTGCTTATCCATTCATCCATATTTATTTATATCCACTTGGGTATTAGTTTTATTGGGTATTACCATTTGGGTATTACTTTATTATTAAAATCATTCATATTTTGGCTCTTAGAAAACTTCCTGGGTGGCTCTTCTCCTCGCTGAACTATCTCAATATCTTTTTTTATTCCTTTTTTACATTCTGGTATCACGAGATGTTCCAGGATCTCTGTCTCTTTTCCGTGGAGCTCTGATTCTGATTTTGTGCATTAGTATTGAATTTCAGTTTAAAAAAGTGAATTCTATGGGAAAAAATTGTTTTTTCAGAGTATTTGCCATTCATAAGTACATTATAAAAATGTTTTCTATTTTTTATCTTAATCTTAGTTTATTATTGATTTTTTTTCTTTTTCTTCTATTTTACAGCTAATCTTAAATAGTAATGTGATTATTTTAAAGGCTTAGGTCAAATACATAGGCAAAACCCTGAAATTGGTGCATGCTCCCTATGCGTACCCACAGGCCTAACATGGAAGGAGATTAATAACATATTTTCAATCACAATATTAAGCATTAAAGACTCAGTTCTTTCTGTATTATGTTGATTATAGCTTCTGTAACCCTCTGAAGCTTACCACTAGGGTGCCCCAATACCATATTCACTCTGTCCAAGGTCACACATCTGAAGTCTGAACTTTACTCTTAGAATCACCTTGCTATAAATCCCATCCCACCCTGTAGTCCCTAAAATGTGAGTAATCTCCTGGTATCTTAAATTTCAAAACCTTTATTGGTGAAATATATTAGCCAGTGGATATCCAAAAGCATAGCTTTTTGTATATACCTTAATATATCAAGAATTTCAAGGAAATATGAAGAAAACAAATTCCATGTAAGTTGTGAAATAAGGATAAATCTATTTTGTCTGCAGCTAAATATGAACTCCATAATCTCAACAATACTAGTTCAGGTCTAACGATCTATGTGCAAGGAGTT
The DNA here is from genome assembly GCA_025594165.1 of Tamias sibiricus. Lineage (NCBI taxonomy): Eukaryota > Metazoa > Chordata > Mammalia > Rodentia > Sciuridae > Tamias > Tamias sibiricus. Next base: position 29,771,263 of record CM046673.1, on the reverse strand, counting down.
ATAGATATAAATGTTATATCTATATAGCTATAATATTTAGATGTAGACCTATCTATCTATATATTGTGCTCATTTTCTTATGTATGTATATTATATATAAATCTTGTATATTTAGGAATGCATTAAGAGTTTACGTGCCCTTACAAATGTGATCATTTTGCAGGAATAACATTTACTCTTGGGATTGTTCATCCATCCAAGAAGCAAATCTCGGTAGAAATTTTAGAGATGTGCTTTCAAATAGGAAGGAAGTCATCAACTCCTTAACTTTTCAAATTTGAGAGAAGTAAAAAATTCCAATGTAGCTCAATACATAAGCTTTGGAGCATAAAATTTGCCACAAGTTTTACTTTTTTTTTTTTTTTTTTTTTTTTATTGAGTATTGAACTCAAGCCTCACACTCAAAGTTAAGAGCTGTACCACTTAACTACATCCCCTAGCCCTTTCTAAAACTTTATTTTGAGACAGGGTCTTGCCAGATGGTCCAGGCTGTCCTCATACTTGCAATCTTCTTACCTCAGCCTTCTGAGTAGCTGGAATCACAGAGGTAAGCCACAGCACCCAGTCCTGAATATTTTTTTATATTGGATTTCCCCAGCATTTAAATAATTTTGACAGTAACTTCCCACAAGAAGAGTTATAAAGATTGTAATTATAAAGATTAAATCAGATACTCTAGATAAACTCAACAACATACTGCCTGGCCTGGACGAGCTGCTCTGTTGATGGTAAAAACAGCTGCTGGTCTTATCCACATTGTCATCAGTATCACTGTCATTACTAATATTAAGATTAATTACAGCTTTTGATGCACATACCTGTATCTTGTCTGGAATTTTATTCTGTCTTCATAAAACAGGTTTAACTGATCTTGTTTAGGTCTACTCAGAGATCCCTGCAAGTGCTTTGTTAAGACCTAAATTTGATATCTATGATGCTAGCAATGATTGAAGAAAGGACAAGAACTCACTTCACTCAGTAAAGCTTTATAACATAGTTTCAGAGAGAACAATTTCCTCCCCCATGACAGTTTTATTATTACAGCTTTCATCTCAACAGGGAGAATAAATATAACCTTCATAAGAAATGCTCCAGATAGGCCCACACAAGTATTACACTGACTTCTGACACAGAAAACACTACTGTTATGAATGTAATATTGTCTTGTTTGTTTTGTGCCTTGGAAAACCAACTAGAAGATTGAATGTAAAACTGTATTGTAGAAATGTTAATCATCTGCTAAGTTATATTAATATAGAGCTGTCTCATTTCCCTAGTTCTTATGCTTTTTTCTCTTTGTCATACAAACATTCAGGTTATAGATGAGGTATTCCTTACAATAATGTACATGTGACTTTTAGATGAGATTAGAAATCTTGTTGCAATCTGCCTTAAGATAGTCACATAAAGATGTTTAGGGAAAACTATCTCTTGAAACACCAAGATAAGTTCCATATTGAAAAGCAGAGCCTAAAACAAAAAGACCAAAATCATTCTTATCACAGACTCACGTGTTTGCATCTTTAATTCTATTCTTAGGATACTACCCTAGTATTAAATATGTTAATTTCAGGGATATGCACTATTGAGGTAGGTGTAATATATTAGTTACCTTATTAATCTTTGAGCTCTGGGGTCATAGTCTGCCTTCTTATTGGCCATGAGACTTAGACAAATTATTGAACTCCTCTACTCTCCAATCCAGTCATTGAATAGAGCCTCAACTTTGGACTGGATGCCATTCAATTTTCTGGAACACAATATTCAAGGAAAGAGAAAAAAATCTCTACTCAAATTATGTTTATATATCAGTGGAAATATATCAACAAAATGCAATCATCAAGAATACAGGCAACAATAAATGTTGGCAAGGATGTGAGGAGAAAGGTACACTTATACATTGATAGGGGGACTTCAAATTGGTGCAACCATTATGGAAAGCAGTATGGAGATTCTTCAGAAAACTCTGAATGGAACCACCATTTGACCCAGCCATCCCACTCCTTGGTTTATACATAAAGGACTTAAAATCATCATATTATAGTGACTCAGCCACATCAATGTTTATGGAAGCTCAATTCACAATAGCTACACTATAGAACCAACCTAGGTGTCCCTCAATAGATGAATGGATAAAGAAAATGTGGCATATATATACTCAATGGAATATTACTCAGCTTTAAAGAAGAGTGAAATTATGGCATTTGCCAGTAAATGGTTGGAGTTGGAGAATATCATGCTAAGTGAAATAAGCCAATCCCACAAAAACAAAGGCTGAATGTTTTCTCTAATATGCAGATGCTAATTTACAATAAGGCAGGGGGCAATAGGGAAGAATAGCATTACCTTAGATTAGTTAGAGGGAAGTAAAGGGAGGGGAGGAGAGGGGATGTGGGGTTAGGAAAGATAGTAGAATGAAACAGACATTATTACAGTATGTAGATATGTGACTACATGACCAATCTGATTTAGCAACATGTACACTCACAAAAATGAGAAATTATATCCCATCTATGTATGATATATCAAAGTGCATAAATGTATTCTACTGTCATGTATAACTAAAGTGAATTTTTAAAAAATTATAAATAAATATATGCCAGGTTGTATATAATAGTCAAATTCTTGAGGGGGAAAAAGTACCTAGAAAGAGAAAAACAGATAGAGAGATTAAGGAATTGACTCACACAACTTATGGAAGCTGGCAAGCCCAAAATTCACCCAGTAGGGTAGCAGGCTTAAGACCCAGAGAAGAGTTGTGACTATAGCTCATGCCCACAGTCTGTCAGACCTGCAGAATTCCCTCTTCTTGGAAGAGAAGTCAGTATTTTTCTTAAAGTTCTTTTTAAAACTGATTCAATGTGGCCCACTAACATTATAGAGAGTAATTTGCTTTACTCAAAGTTGACTGATTTAAGCATTAATTGCATCTAAAACATTTGCACAGAATTCAGAATTTTCCAGATGTGTTTGACCAAATATCTGAGAACTGTGGCCTGGTCAAGTTGATATATAAAATTAATAATCATAATTATGCTTCTCTTTAAACCATACTTAATATCTGAACAAAGATAATGATAAAGTTATTCTTCTATCTAATATAACCATCCTGCATGCTCTTAAAAATGGCTAACTCTTTCCCAGGAGGGGATGCAAAGTCCTTGAATGATGATCATTTTTCTCTTTGATATCCACAGTAATACTATGATTTAAAGTCAATAGAGTTTATGTTTATATGATAATGGAATGTGAGAGGGAAGGAAAAATGACAGTTGTTTTGGATTCAAACATATATCCATGTGTGCAAGCATGCACACAGGTCATGGTAATACTAAAAGACTCTCTAAGGGACATCCTGTATTTCAGACATATTCTTCCTTATGTCCACTATAAATAGCCTGTCAACCTTCCCTCAGAAACTTCCATCAACCACCCCAGACAACAATGTGACTCCCTTCTCTTGATTCAAAAGCATGAGAATCTCAGCATGGCCAAGTGGCGGTTTTGATATCCAGTTCAATGGAATTGTTGTTGTTCCTCCAGATGGAAGCATTCTTCCCTTTGCAATTAAGACCTCTGGGACTTTGCAGTGACAGTATGGAAAATAATTTTCTGGTGAATCACCAGGAGTAATAAGTGAGTGGTGTCATTCCCATTTCTATCCCTTGATTACTAGACCTGTGAATCTTTATTATGGGAGAAATAGCTCCCAGTGTTAGATAGGGACTCAGAGCATATACAACCTCCTGGAGAACCCTGAATGAGCGTTCCAAGGTATTTCTACCTAGCTGTTACTGGAACTGAGTCTTCAAAAAGTCATTACCCTGTTCTACCAAGCCAACTCTTCAAGATGATAGGGAACATATTATCACCAGTGAACTTGTCCATATTTCATTTGCTGTGAAATGAGTTCTGTGATTATAAGCAAAGTTACATGGAACACCATGTAGGCATTCTGAAGTTCACAGATTGTAATGCTGGCAGAATCATTGCATACAGGAAAGAGAAATCAGTTTCCAGAATGTCTATTTTAGCAGAATCATTGCATACAGGAAAGAGAAATCAGTTTCCAGAATGTCTATTTTAGCAAGAGCAAAGCACCATTCCTTCCATGATTGAAGTGTCCACCAGTCTACCAGATCCACCAGGTTGCTGACTGATTGACATGGGCAATGGTGCCATAATGGGGACGTGGTGTTGATTTCTGCTCCTAGATACTTAGCAATGGTCATAGCAGGGTAGGCCTTGTTGATAAAGATTCATGTTGCTGAATCGATGCATACTTTCTGCTTTGCATATGGTAAATCGGTGAGATGAATGTGGTGTGATGAGAATCCCCACTTATGCATCCATCAAGTCCTGGATGATGGCGCTAATCCCTCCAAGAATACGATACTACTTTGCTTTAGTATTTTCCATGGTAGAAGCAATTCTGGTGGCCTCCACTTGGCTTCTCCCACCACAGCAAACCTTATTCCATGTTATGAAGGATAATTGGATTTACTCAAAATTTACAGTTAATTGATAATTTAATTTTAAATATGTCTTTACAGAAACATCTAGGATGTAACTAAATATCTTTACTATGACCAAACTGACATGTAAAATATTTATCACAAAATGACAGAAAATAATGCCAATTAACATTTAAGCTGAGACAAAAAACATGCCAAGCATCTCTTTCTTAGCCGAAACAAGTGATTGATACTTCTTTATACATTACAATGTTATTCTCATTCTCCATCCCTATAGATAAGATTTATTGAGATATGCAATTATAAAATTGCCCAACTATCTGAGAGCATTTGTTCTATAACAGAACCCTATTTCCTTAGACCCATATCCAAATCATTCATTCAAATCCCAAATATCACACAACTTCCATAGTGCATGCTGTGTGTGTGTGTGTTTGTGTAATAATCCCAACTTGTTCAATAGAAGATGTGTTTCTGTGGCATTTGGCTGGAACACATTGACATGAGTAACACTGTCAAATAAATATGCATATTCAATGTCTTGAGCATGAAAGATGTATTAGGAAATACTCTGTAATTTACAAATAGCACAGTGTGATCTGTTTAAGACAATGTATCAAGAGTGGTGAGATATGACTAATGAAGATTATAAGTTCGCCATTCTATGCTAAATTGCTTATATTTTATTCTAGAAAATGCAAGAAAAAATGCTAAGTAACAGAATCAGATCTTAGAAAAATCATGCAAGAAACACTAGAACTCCTGATGATAGTAGCTTTCCATCAGAATTATGATGTCCACTTCAAGACTGGCTATTATTCATAAACCTTTGATGCCATTGCTTCAATATTTATGGAGAGCTGCTGAGTCCAAGTAGCCTGTGCCCAGTTAAGTCCACATGCATGAAATTGAGACCAGAAGGAAGCAGATGGGATAGCGTAAGTTGATTATAGGGTCCCACTTCTTCTAGAGGAGAAAAACTGGATCAGTAATTTAAAAATTAAAAACCAACTTCAGTACTTTGTATAATGATGGAAACTCAAGTTATTGGAGGTGAGAGAATATTAGAACAGTAGGTCCTATTTTAAACAAAGAAACTGATGTTCCTAGAATTAAGTCTGTGAATTTACTAGAAACATTTTTTAAATCTCTTTTCAAATCCCAGGCCCTACCTTTGATCTCTTCAGTCTCTGCAAAGGGCCTTGTTATTTCATCAGACTCCTTTTTCTTCCAATTGAGTATGATTGTGTTTCTTCACTACGCCCCTGCTATTTCCAAGAATAAGAACTCTCAAGGTGTCCTTGACTTCATCTTTTTCTAACTTCCTTTTTACTTTGACAAATAATTTATTCTCCATCTCATTTCTTTTGAACTTTGGGTATATTCATATCTGAAGAGATAAAACCAGCTAAATCCTTAAGAAAGAGTGTTACCATTATTTCTGAGCAGTTTGTATGGCCAAGAGAAACCCCTGGACTATGAAGAATAATCCTGGAAATCATTGTAACAATAATTATCACTGCAATAGCTTTTAATTGTTAAGTAAAAACAATGTCATCAGATTCGTTTCAAATGCTTTGGATTAAATGTTTCAAAAATTATAGCTATCAGTGTATTTTGAAGAATACAGTTCTGCAAATATAATTTTATCTTTATATTTTAGTGCTGAAGAACTGAGATTCTTAATATTAAAAAAGCAAGACTTATGTAAGAACTATGTAAACATTAAACAGAATTTAATTTCAGTTCCATTCTATTCACCAATACTGGTAAAACATTAATGAATCGAACTCCAATTTCCAAATACAGTCCATAGAACCACTACATTCAATTTTAGAATCATCTGTAAGAGATATGAAAAGGGGGTGAGTGGTTGGGGAAGAGAAACAATAAGAATATTAAGTGTTTGGTGATAATTTAGCAGTAGGATATTATACTTTGAAGGACTTAGAACTTGATCACTTAATTCTGGACACTATATTTCAGAAAGAACTCATTTTAGAGATAAAAGATTATTCAGTTTCCCAGATTTATTGTTGAAAACTTGGGACCACAGGCAAATCATTTAACATTTCTGTGACTGAGTCTCATCATCTGGAAAATAGGGTAATAATAGTAACCATTTCACAGAATTGTTGCCACATTTTCAATTAGAAAATGAGTGTGACAATCATTCTGTCAACAGGAAAACACTAACTAAATAACACTGTTGTTTCTAATATGACTGCAACAAAGTGGGTATTGTTAAGAAAATTTATGAAGACATGCAACCTCAGTAGTTGTTAGTCAGCTTCATTGCCGTGATTAAAATACCTGATGAGAATAACTTGGAGGATTAAAAGTTTATTTTAGGCTCATGGTTTCAAAGGTTTCAGTTCCATGGTTTGAGTCCTCCATTGCTCTAGACTCCAGTGAGACAGAACATCATGGTGAAAGAGTGTGCTGGGGGAAGAGTGTTCAGCTCAAGAAGCAGCGGGTGAGAGAGGAGACAGGGATAAGAGGTAGTCCAAGGGCATATCTCCTCCAGCCACACCCCACCTGGGTAGAATTACCACCCAGTAGTCCATTCAAACTAATAATTGATGAAGTGGATTAATCCACTTGTTGGGTAACAGCTCTCATAATTATTTTACTTCTGACCAATTCTGCATTAACACAGAAATTTTTCAAGGGACATTAAAATCCAAATCTTAACAATAGTTTTTAAATAACCCTAGTAAATGAGGCACTATTTAATACAAAAAATAGATCCAGTGTCTACTTGTACTACTGATGGATCTAGAAAATAACTTTTGCAAAAACAGTCACTGCTGACAGAGAATGGAAATGATTACATTGCAGAATTCCATTTAGTGGATGTGTATGTAACTATTAAAAAGATAAACCAACAGAAATATCTATCCAAGCAAAAGGACATGACCAGAGATAGGTAAGGAAGAATTTGAACTTATTTTCAGAATAAAGATGAATCATATACTACACAGAATGTAACAGATTATAAGAAAAGTAGGGAAAACCTCCCAAAGTTAAAGAACAAGAGTAGCTTTCATGCAAATTCAGCTAATTAAGAAAGGTATATTAAAGGCAGACTAAACACAGTACACAGGATTCTAAATAATAAAAGAATAGTTTATCACTAAAAATAACCTATTAAAAATACAAATCACCATTTGACTCATCTATTCCACTCTTTGATTAATATCCAAAGGACTTAAAATCAGCATACTATAGTGACACAGCTACATCAATGTTTATAGCAGCTCAATTCATAATAGCTAGACTATGGAACCAACCTAGGTATCCCTCACTAGATGAATGGATAAAGAAAAAGGTGGTATATATACCCAATGAAATATTACTCAGCTTTAAAGAAGAGTGAAATTATGGCATTTGCCAGTAAATGGTTGGAGTTGGAGAATATCATGCTAAGCGAAATAAGCCAATCCCACAAAAACAAATGCCGAATGTTTTCTCTAATATGTGAATGCTAATTCAGAATAAGGTGGGGGGCACTAGGGAAGAATAGCATTATCTTAGATTAGGTAGAGGAAAGTGATGGGAGAGGAGGGAGGGGATGTGGGGATAGGAAAGATAGTAGAATGAAACAGACATTATTACTGTATGTATATATGTGACTACATGACCAATCTGATTCTGCAACATGTACACTCAGAAAAATAAGAATTTACATCCCATCTATGTATAATATATCAAAGTGCACAAATGCATTCTACTGTCATGTATAACTAATTAAAACTGTTAGAAAATGCTGAACACAGTTAACTTAGCCGGGAACACCGTGTTAGTGAAATAAAAGGGTTTATTGGGGTGCCACGTGGGCAAGGGTAGGGAAAGGAAGGGAAGGGGGATAGGGAAGGGACAAACGGGAACAAGGACAGGCAGGAACAGAGAGAGGTTTCAGTCCGGGGCTGGCTTAAATAGAGTGCTGGTCAGGCAGACCCCTGGGGGCGAGTGTCTCCATAGGCTGCCAGAGGTCAGGGGGCAGCAGCGAGGGCACCTGGGAAAGGAAGTCTTTTTACAAAGTACCTGGGGAGGTGCAGCCTCCTGCCAGGAATCCAACATTCCCCCCTTTTTGATTTCTTAGGAAGAGGGGCATCGTGTTTCAATCTGGCTGCTTCAGAGCTGAAGTGGGGCGACGTGGGGTGCTATGAGGGGAGGAGATGTGGGCAGGCAGGTCAGGCTCGAGGTGGAAAAAGTAAATTCCCAGGAGGTAGGCGTGGAAAAGATGAATCTGTCCAGGTATGGGATGGATTAAGTTTCCTTGAAGCCAAAGATTGGTGAGGGTGTCAAACCAGGCGTCTGCAGAAAATCACTGAGGGAGTCAGCCAGATATCCTCTAAGAGCATGTAGAAATCGTAGGCCTTGCGAGTTTGCAGGTAACACTATTATGGAAGCAACAAAGGGAAAGAAGGTGAGATGGATTGTTTTCCATAGGCCTGTGTTCCGCCAGGTGGGACTTACGGTGAAGAGGCCCATGGAGAGTGTGAAGCACATCATAATGAGCATTGGGTGGCAGGTTAGGGGCCTCTTGGAGCAGGCTGATGAAGAGTCTAAGTCTTCTCTGGTTGGAAAGTCATTCGTTGGTTTTTTCCAACAGTTGACAATCCCTAAGAAAAGGCTGGTTAAAAGTTCGAAACAGAAAAAAACAGAAAAGATTATTTTGAGTCGGTATCAGGAACACAAGAGAAACGAATTTTTAGGGGATCGGTGGGATTGGGAGAGAAAGTATACTGAAATAGTTGTTGTCTTTTTGTGGATCTTCAGTTGGTTGATCAGCTGGTTTCAGTCTGGAAATATGAATCCAAGAAGTCAAATTCCCTGAGGTTTCATGAAGCTTAGCAGCCGTGGGTGTGCACAGCACAACCTGGAAAAGGCCTGTCCACTTTGGGACAAGGGAGACTGTTCCTGTGTCCTAGGGAGGGGAGAAATATACCCAAGAACCGGGTGTTAATGGGAATGAAGCAGTGAGTCTACCTGGGTCAGGCAGAATTAAATCTTGGTACTTCCATAGCTAATGCCTGATGAAGGACAAGATGGGAAGAGAAAGATCTTTGGGTAGGTGTCCTTGAGTTGGGGAAACTCCAGGTGGAAGAGCTGGTCACCCAAACATAACATCAAAAAGGGATAGCAGAGAAGGTTTCTTTGGGAGGACTCGGAGCCTAAAGAAGGCCAGGGTAAGTAAGAGTTCTATTACTCTCTACCTTCCCTGAAGACGTGGGATGATATGGGATGTAAAAATGCCGAGGAATGTTAAGGGAAGTAGATATATTCTGGATAACTAGTGCAACGAGCACAACTGAATTGGGTTTGATCAGAGGAGGAAGAAAGCTTGGATATAAAAGAATCTTTGCCCATTCTTTCGACCGCTAGTAGAAGTTGAAAACCAATAATCTAAGGGAATTTAGAGGGGTGTCAGCCAGGATGGATTAAGAAGTTCCAAAGACTAATACAATATTTTGAAAAGCGTCCTTTTCAAAATAAGTATTAGAGGGAGATCCAGGTCTGTGACTCGGTTGTCACCGGAGCCAGGCAGACGTGGGATATCATGAGAAGAGTCCTTCTCAAGATATCAGAGGACTATGAGCCACCTTGCACAAGGGTTTTCCATGTCCCGTCCCGGACGGGAAGGAGAGACTCAAGTCCGAAGTAGGCCAAAGGGCCGGAAAGGAACCTCTGTAACCGTCCCCAGCTGAGAGGCAAATGCTGCCGGAATGACACCAAATCTAATGATATTGTGGTCAAAAAGATGAGCGGAGGCTGAGTCAGGCGATTCCAGAAGGTTTATGCCCTCAGAATAGGATGGAAAAGAGAATGGAGATAGAAGATTGATTGTATGGAAGGGAATGTGGGGGCCTGGGTAGTAGATTGGACTGAAGCCAGAAGAGAAGAGAAGGAGAAGATAGTGCTCCTTCAGCCTTCGTGTTTCCCTGAACTATGGGAGAGTCTCCACTTTGTTGTGAAGGACAATGGGAGATCCCTATTAGTTTGGGCAGAAGAGAGGCTTGAAGGAGTTTAAAGCCTGAAGCATCTCTATACAATCATGTTCTGGGGCTCTGAGGAGACTGGGAGAAGGGAAACTGGGTGTAAAGAGGAGCAGGACTGGAAAGAGGTTGAGGAGCAGAACGCGACAGGGCGGGAGAGTTTGAAGGCTCTTATAGGTTAGTCTTTAAATGATGAGGAGAGGCAATAGTGACATGAGCACCAAATTCAGCTTCTTAGATTCCTGTAGAAGTAGGTAAGCAGCAGCCAGAGCCCGAAGACAGGGGGCTCATCCATGAACGGTGGGGTCAAGCTGTTTAGAAAGGTAGGCAAAGGTGGGGCCCTTGTATTGGCCTAGAACACTGAGAACCAAACCCTTCATTTAATGGACATAAAGGGTGAATGGCTGAAGAAGGTCTGGGAGATGAATTGCTGGGGCCTGTGACAGTGCCTGCTGCAGATGCTTAAACTCAGCCTGAATGCCTTCGGGGAGGAACTTTTCCTCAATCCATTTAGCTGCCTCATATAGGGGCTTTAACATAAAGAGAAAAATTGAGAATCCAAGCACGGAAATATCCCGCTAGGCCTAGAAAGAAAAGAATATCTTCCTTTGTCTTGGGACATAGAAGGGCCTTGATGAGAGCCTCTCTGTCTACAGTAATGGCCCTTGACTGATGAGAAATCTGAACTCCTAGGTAAACCACCTGGGTCTGAGCAAGTTAGACGGGGAAACACGATACCCACGAGAGGAGAGAAAGTTTAAAAGAGTGAAAGAGTACTCACAAGCTGTGAAAAGGAGGGGCTGCAGAGAAGAAGGTGATATTATAAGGGGAATGGGTGGATCTGAGAAAACATTTCTGCAGAAGATCTGAGATAGCTCCCTGCAAGGAGGGGCAATTCCTGAAATGGGTTACCTTGGCAACAGGTTGGGGCAGGTTGTTAAGGGTGGAAGAAGGGCTCTGAGGGAATCAGCATTTCAATCCCTCAGGGGACAGTTTCCCAACTTCCCAAAATTGGCTCACTCAAATTGGCTTGCGACCTGACTCGATTTACCTATATATGCTGACTGCCTATAAGATTCTGGCTTCATTTCCCTTCTAATTTTAGGAACTCCTTACTACTATAAGGGAATGGGATGATGACTGGATCTGGCTTCTTCCAGCTGAACAGGGTCAATGAGATGGGGACAAGTAGTTTGGAGTTCCCTTTTTTAGAAGTCAGGCCAGATTGAAGCTGGGGGAAGATTGTAAACTTATCAGGGACAGGAGCCTCTATGAGAGAAGCAAAAAACATGAGTACTGAAGAAATGTTGCAGCATCTGAAACGTCATTGTATACCATGAAGATGATAATTTCTCACCAGGAGGTGTGAGGGCTGAGAAGTTGTCCCTATAATAAGGCCAGAGTGGATATGGCCTTTATTTGGGAATATAAATCTTTAACATTCCCAGAATCATCAGGAATGTAAACACAACATTTAATATGGTAGTCAAGCTACTTAATGTCATCTGATCTTATAAAATCTTTTTATTGGTATGACCTCTGTCTAGTAGAGAACTCTTTATCTCTGTCACTTAGGGCTAGATAATCATACTACTGAATATTATGTCTACCTGTGTAGGTTAGGAAGATCTGCAGGTTTTAAACTGACTAAAAACTTTTCACTTGGCAGTTACTTAGTTGTTAAAAACTGTTTTCTTTTATACAAGTGTATATCTGAAGTTACCTTCACTTTAAAAAAAATGCCCAGGAATGGCTGTATTTTTGGTTTTAACTGTTTTTGCTAGGTGTTTTAAAATGAAGTTAAGTCGAACTGACTTTTTGCCTTTATCTATTGCTAAGAGTCAGTTGAATTCCCATGGGAGTAATTCTTGGGGGAACTTGAGAGCAGCTTTTTTGCTAGTGCCTTCCATGAGGATGGATCCAGGTCTTGCTTGACTATGTGGCTTCTCTTGGAAGCAGCAGGGATGTCTCCCTTTTTTAGGACCCTCCTCTTCAAAGCAAGGTCACTGTTTGGCTTACTCTCTTCCATAGGTCTCACAACCTCTCTGATCAGGAAGTTATGTGGCCCAGAGTTGCAAAGCTTTTTAGAGAACCTCCCTGTCTCCTGGATTCAGACTTGACTCTGAGGGCAAGAACCAAATATTGCTTTTCTTGACCCTTTTAATTTAGCTTAAAATCTTGATTTTAAACATCTAGCAAGCTAATCTTAAATTGAGAACACTGGGCTTTAACTTTAATGCTTATAACCTTACAGTCATTTAGCAGGAGTCTATGCTCCTTATCTGTCCTGTAGGTGATGGCTTAAACTAACTCAGGTTGTTTTCTTGAAGCAACACCTCTGCAAGGCCTTAACATGCAACTTTTAGACAGTTTACAAGGAAAATATAAAATAAAATTAATAAGAGTAAAAACACATTTAGTTTGTGAACACATCTTGAGTTTTGTCTGAGTTATATATTATAATCTCTGTTTCTGAACAACAAGAATCATTCTTTAGACCATACCTTCTGGCATGTAAGACCAGAGCCTTATCTTAGGTAAGGTAGGATACTTTTAGCTGACAAAATATCACACTTAGAATGGATTAAATAAATTTTGAGAGTATTTAACCTTTTTGGAAAAGTAGCAAAAATGCTTTTACAATATACAATTACATTGATGTTTTCATAAATCAAGTTTAGCTCCTAAAGAAACAACATGATATTGTGAAATAGTTGTTGTTCAACAACAGCTATACAATTCTCAATTCCTTTTAAGATTACTTGCTCAAAAGAAACAAAATTAATAAACACAACATTATGGATAAATTAATGTTTTAAGAAATCTTTGTACTCTTAGGGGAAAAAGCCCCGTAATTAGGAAAAAGACAGTTTACTCTTTTTTTTTCCTTTCGGGCCTCAGAGTAATCTGTCTCCCACTAAGTTTGCAGGTTTGCCCCAGGATTTACATCTTAAGTCCTGGCTTTCTGAGGAGAAAACTTCATACAGCCTTTTGAAACAAAGGAAGAAGTGGGTGAGGGCGCAGGGCTGCACGCGGTGCAGTTGCAGACTTGCTGCGGCCGTGGTGGGCAGCCTCATTTGGGACCAGTGTGGGCTCAGTGGGGTGGGACAGATCGCAATGCTGTGGCGGTGGTGGTGGTGGCAGCGCGGGGAGGGGGAAGGGCGTGGGCTTACCACGTGGTGCAGACTCGTAGACCAGGAGTAGACTGGGACTGACGCGGCGGGGAGCGGGACACGCGTTGGAGCAAACCAAGGGGACACGCGGCCAGAGAAGCGTGGGAACACGCGGGGGTCAAAGTGGACTGGAGGGCAAGCCGAGAGGCGCAAAGAGGAGCTGGGGGGTGCAAAGGGAGAGGCGCGTGGGCTGGTTAAAAGGCCTAGAACCGGAGGGAGGCTTACCGGCCCGATGAAAAGCTGTTACCAGGAAACTTTGTTACTCGCTGCTCTGGACGGAGGGGGGTGGAGAATGGGTGAAAAGGTGTTCCGGGAAACTTTGTTCTTTGATTAGAGATGTGTTTTTTTCTCCCGGGTTTCGGCACCAAATTTATTAGAAAATGCTGAACACAGTTAACTTAGCCGGGAACACCGTGTTAGTGAAATAAAAGGGTTTTATTGGGGTGCCACGTGGGCAAGGGTAGGGAAAGGAAGGGAAGGGAAGGGGGATAGGGAAGGGACAAATGGGAACAGGGACAGGCAGGAACAGAGAGAGGTTTCAGTCCGGGGCTGGCTAAATAAATAGGCAGGAGAGTGCTGGTCAGGGGCAGACCCCCAAAGTACCTGGGGGGGGCAAGTGTCTCCATATCTGGGCTGCTGGACGTTGGGGTCAGGGGGCAGCAGCGAGGGCACCTAGGCGTGGAAAGGTAGTTTCTTTTTACAAAGTCTACCCGGGGAGCCAGATATCCTCAGGTAACACTATTATGGAAGCAACAAAGGGAAAGAAGGTGAGATGGATTGTTTTCCATAGGCCTGTGTTCCGCCAGGTGGGACTTACGGTGAAGAGGCCCATGGAGAGTGTGAAGCACATCATAATGAGCATTGGGTGGCAGGTTAGGGGCCTCTTGGAGCAGGCTGATGAAGAGTCTAAGTCTTCTCTGGTTGGAAAGTCATTCGTTGGTTTTTTCCAACAGTTGACAATCCCTAAGAAAAGGCTGGTTAAAAGTTCGAAACAGAAAAAAACAGAAAAGATTATTTTGAGTCGGTATCAGGAACACAAGAGAAACGAATTTTTAGGGATCGGTGGGATTGGGAGAGAAAGTATACTGAAATAGTTGTTGTCTTTTTGTGGATCTTCAGTTGGTTGATCAGCTGGTTTCAGTCTGGAAATATGAATCCAAGAAGTCAAATTCCCTGAGGTTTCATGAAGCTTAGCAGCCGTGGGTGTGCACAGCACAACCTGGAAAAGGCCTGTCCACTTTGGGACAAGGGAGACTGTTCCTGTGTCCTAGGGAGGGGGAGAAATATACCCAAGAACCGGGTGTTAATGGGAATGAAGCAGTGAGTCTACCTGGGTCAGGCAGAATTAAATCTTGGTACTTCCATAGCTAATGCCTGATGAAGGACAAGATGGGAAGAGAAAGATCTTTGGGTAGGTGTCCTTGAGTTGGGGAAACTCCAGGTGGAAGAGCTGGTCACCCAAACATAACATCAAAAAGGGATAGCAGAGAAGGTTTATTTGGGAGGACTCGGAGCCTAAAGAAGGCCAGGGGTAAGTAAGAGTTCTATTACTCTCTACCTTCCCTGAAGACGTGGGATGATATGGGATGTAAAAATGCCGAGGAATGTTAAGGGAAGTAGATATATTCTGGATAACTAGTGCAACGAGCACAACTGAATTGGGTTTGATCAGAGGAGGAAGAAAGCTTGGATATAAAAGAATCTTTGCCCATTCTTTCGACCGCTAGTAGAAGTTGAAAACCAATAATCTAAGGGAATTTAGAGGGGTGTCAGCCAGGATGGATTAAGAAGTTCCAAAGACTAATACAATATTTTGGAAAAGCGTCCTTTTCAAAATAAGTATTAGAGGGAGATCCAGGTCTGTGACTCGGTTGTCACCGGAGCCAGGCAGACGTGGGATATCATGAGAAGAGTCCTTCTCAAGATATCAGAGGACTATGAGCCACCTTGCACAAGGGTTTTCCATGTCCCGTCCCGGACGGGAAGGAGAGACTCAAGTCCGAAGTAGGCCAAAGGGCCGGAAAGGAACCTCTGTAACCGTCCCCAGCTGAGAGGCAAATGCTGCTGCTGGAATGACACCAAATCTAATGATATTGTGGTCAAAAAGATGAGCGGAGGCTGAGTCAGGCGATTCCAGAAGGTTTATGCCCTCAGAATAGGATGGAAAAGAGAATGGAGATAGAAGATTGATTGTATGGAAGGGAATGTGGGGGCCTGGGTAGTAGATTGGACTGAAGCCAGAAGAGAAGAGAAAGAGAAGATAGTGCTCCTTCAGCCTTCGTGTTTCCCTGAACTATGGGAGAGTCTCCACTTTGTTGTGAAGGACAATGGGAGATCCCTATTAGTTTGGGCAGAAGAGAGGCTTGAAGGAGTTTAAAGCCTGAAGCATCTCTATACAATCATGTTCTGGGGGCTCTGAGGAGACTGGGAGAAGGGAAACTGGGTGTAAAGAGGAGCAGGACTGGAAAAGAGGTTGAGGAGCAGAACGCGACAGGGCGGGAGAGTTTGAAGGCTCTTATAGGTTAGTCTTTAAATGATGAGGAGAGGCAATAGTGACATGAGCACCAAATTCAGCTTCTTAGATTCCTGTAGAAGTAGGTAAGCAGCAGCCAGAGCCCGAAGACAGGGGGCTCATCCATGAACGGTGGGGTCAAGCTGTTTAGAAAGGTAGGCAAAGGTGGGGCCCTTGTATTGGCCTAGAACACTGAGAACCAAACCCTTCATTTAATGGACATAAAGGGTGAATGGCTGAAGAAGGTCTGGGAGATGAATTGCTGGGGCCTGTGACAGTGCCTGCTGCAGATGCTTAAACTCAGCCTGAATGCCTTCGGGGAGGAACTTTTCCTCAATCCATTTAGCTGCCTCATATAGGGGCTTTTAACATAAAGAGAAAAATTGAGAATCCAAGCACGGAAATATCCCGCTAGGCCTAGAAAGAAAAGAATATCTTCCTTTGTCTTGGGACATAGAAGGGCCTTGATGAGAGCCTCTCTGTCTACAGTAATGGCCCTTGACTGATGAGAAATCTGAACTCCTAGGTAAACCACCTGGGTCTGAGCAAGTTAGACGGGGAAACACGATACCCACGAGAGGAGAGAAAGTTTAAAAGAGTGAAAGAGTACTCACAAGCTGTGAAAAGGAGGGGCTGCAGAGAAGAAGGTGATATTATAAGGGGAATGGGTGGATCTGAGAAAACATTTCTGCAGAAGATCTGAGATAGCTCCCTGCAAGGAGGGGCAATTCCTGAAATGGGTTACCTTGGCAACAGGTTGGGGCAGGTTGTTAAGGGTGGAAGAAGGGCTCTGAGGGAATCAGCATTTCAATCCCTCAGGGGACAGTTTCCCAACTTCCCAAAATTGGCTCACTCAAATTGGCTTGCGACCTGACTCGATTTACCTATATATGCTGACTGCCTATAAGATTCTGGCTTCATTTCCCTTCTAATTTTAGGAACTCCTTACTACTATAAGGGAATGGGATGATGACTGGATCTGGCTTCTTCCAGCTGAACAGGGTCAATGAGATGGGGACAAGTAGTTTGGAGTTCCCTTTTTAGAAGTCAGGCCAGATTGAAGCTGGGGGAAGATTGTAAACTTATCAGGGACAGGAGCCTCTATGAGAGAAGCAAAAAACATGAGTACTGAAGAAATGTTGCAGCATCTGAAACGTCATTGTGTATACCATGAAGATGATAATTTCTCACCAGGAGGTGTGAGGGCTGAGAAGTTGTCCCTATAATAAGGCCAGAGTGGATATGGCCTTTATTTGGGAATATAAATCTTTAACATTCCCAGAATCATCAGGAATGTAAACACAACATTTAATATGGTAGTCAAGCTACTTAATGTCATCTGATCTTATAAAATCTTTTTATTGGTATGACCTCTGTCTAGTAGAGAACTCTTTATCTCTGTCACTTAGGGCTAGATAATCATACTACTGAATATTATGTCTACCTGTGTAGGTTAGGAAGATCTGCAGGTTTTAAACTGACTAAAAACTTTTCACTTGGCAGTTACTTAGTTGTTAAACTGTTTCTTTTATACAAGTGTATATCTGAAGTTACCTTCACTTTAAAAAAAATGCCCAGGAATGGCTGTATTTTTGGTTTTAACTGTTTTTGCTAGGTGTTTAAAATGAAGTTAAGTCAAACTGACTTTTTGCCTTTATCTATTGCTAAGAGTCAGTTGAATTCCCATGGGAGTAATTCTTGGGGGAACTTGAGAGCAGCTTTTTTGCTAGTGCCTTCCATGAGGATGGATCCAGGTCTTGCTTGACTATGTGGCTTCTCTTGGAAGCAGCAGGGATGTCTCCCTTTTTTAGGACCCTCCTCTTCAAAGCAAGGTCACTGTTTGGCTTACTCTCTCTTCCATAGGTCTCACAACCTCTCTGATCAGGAAGTTATGTGGCCCAGAGTTGCAAAGCTTTTTAGAGAACCTCCCTGTCTCCTGGATTCAGACTTGACTCTGAGGGCAAGGACCAAATATTGCTTTTCTTGACCCTTTTAATTTAGCTTAAAATCTTGATTTTAAACATCTAGCAAGCTAATCTTAAATTGAGAACACTGGGCTTTAACTTTAATGCTTATAACCTTACAGTCATTTAGCAGGAGTCTATGCTCCTTATCTGTCCTGTAGGTGATGGCTTAAACTAACTCAGGTTGTTTTCTTGAAGCAACACCTCTGCAAGGCCTTAACATGCAACTTTTAGACAGTTTACAAGGAAAATATAAAATAAAATTAATAAGAGTAAAAACACATTTAGTTTGTGAACACATCTTGAGTTTTGTCTGAGTTATATATTATAATCTCTGTTTCTGAACAACAAGAATCATTCTTTAGACCATACCTTCTGGCATGTAAGACCAGAGCCTTATCTTAGGTAAGGTAGGATACTTTAGCTGACAAAATATCACACTTAGAATGGATTAAATAAATTTTGAGAGTATTTAACCTTTTTGGAAAAGTAGCAAAATGCTTTTACAATATACAATTACATTGATGTTTTCATAAATCAAGTTTAGCTCCTAAAGAAACAACATGATATTGTGAAATAGTTGTTGTTCAACAACAGCTATACAATTCTCAATTCCTTTTAAGATTACTTGCTCAAAAGAAACAAAATTAATAAACACAACATTATGGATAAATTAATGTTTTAAGAAATCTTTGTACTCTTAGGGGGAAAAAGCCCCATAATTAGGAAAAAGACAGTTTACTCTTTTTTTTTCCTTTCGGGCCTCAGAGTAATCTGTCTCCCACTAAGTTTGCAGGTTTGCCCCAGGATTTACATCTTAAGTCCTGGCTTTCTGAGGAGAAACTTCATACAGCCTTTTGAAACAAAGGAAGAAGTGGGTGAGGGCGCAGGGCTGCACGCGGTGCAGTTGCAGACTTGCTGCGGCCGTGGTGGGCAGCCTCATTTGGGACCAGTGTGGGCTCAGTGGGGTGGACAGATCGCAATGCTGTGGCGGTGGTGGTGGTGGCAGCGAGGGGAGGGGGAAGGGCGTGGGCTTACCACGTGGTGCAGACTCGTAGACCAGGAGTAGACTGGGACTGACGCGGCGGGGAGCGGGACACGCGTTGGAGCAAACCAAGGGACACGCGGCCAGAGAAGCGTGGGAACACGCGGGGGTCAAAGTGGACTGGAGGGCAAGCCGAGAGGCGCAAAGAGGAGCTGGGGGGTGCAAATGGAGAGGCGCGTGGGCTGGTTAAAAGGCCTAGAACCGGAGGGAGGCTTACCGGCCCGATGAAAAGCTGTTACCAGGAAACTTTGTTACTCGCTGCTCTGGGACGGAGGGGTGGAGAATGGGTGAAAAGGTGTTCCCGGGAAACTTTGTTCTTTGATTAGAGATGTGTTTTTTCTCCCGGGTTTCGGCACCAAATTTATTAGAAAATGCTGAACACAGTTAACTTAGCCGGGAACACCGTGTTAGTGAAATAAAAGGGTTTATTGGGGTGCCACGTGGGCAAGGGTAGGGAAAGGAAGGGAAGGGAAGGGGGATAGGGAAGGGACAAATGGGAACAGGGACAGGCAGGAACAGAGAGAGGTTTCAGTCCGGGGCTGGCTTAAATAGCAGAGTGCTGGTCAGGCAGACCCCTGGGGGCAAGTGTCTCCATAGGCTGCTGGAGGTCAGGGGGCAGCAGCGAGGGCACCTGGGAAAGGTAGTCTTTTTACAAAGTACCCGGGGAGGTGTGGCCTTCTGCCTGGGAGGTGCAGCCTCCTGCCAGGAATCCAACAAAACAAATTAAAAAATTTAAAAAACCCAAATTAATATATTCAATAATTAAAGGGGAACTTCATATGATCAAAACATCATATACAGAATAATATTAAATTAAAAGTAACATTTTTCTTTAAATAAGCATCTTAACAAACTAGGAATATATAAAAATCACTTATAGTAAAATATTATTCTACTATTCCAAGTATTTATAACAAAAAATAAGAATAATAAATGATAATTGCTCTCTCCATATCTCCTCAACATTGTACGGGACATTATAGCAAATAAAATAGGACAAGACACACACATTTTAACAAAAATATCATTAATTACAAAAAATTTATTGTTATTATATAATGTTTTCAGATAAACTATTAAAATTATGATTAATTTTATTATGGATTGGGAAACATATCGCAACACTTACAACATTTAATAAGAAATAAAAATAAAAAAATTAATATTAACCACTAGGCATATATAATACATAGGATTCTATCTTTCAAAAGGTAATAAAGAATCTAATAAAAAAAGTAATTCATTTATTCAGTGACATAGAAAAATGCTTAAATAAGTGGAGATTTCTTAGTGTGGAAACTCAATCTCCTGAAGATGCTGCTTTATCCAAATCAGCCTATGAACATAATATCATTTTAATTACATTCCCAAAACAATTGCTTATGGAGCTGGACCCAATGAACCTGGTGGCAAATTGCTAGGCAGCAGGTTTGTAATTCAGACTCCTATTACTGGGAGGTGCCCTTGGTAAAGAAAATTCTTGACTGTGTCCAATATCTTTATAAACTCTCTTATGAAAACACACCAAAACAAAACCATGGCATTTTCTGGAAAGGACAGCATTAAACAATCACCTCTTCATGATCATCCTGGTGGTCTAGGATGACCTTTAGTAAACAAACCTGCAGTTTAGATCCAAAGAGTCTGGATGATATAAACTATATGTTTCTCAGGGTAATGATGTCTAACTCATTCTGCCATTATCCCTATCCCCTTATCCCCTTCCCTCCTCTCCCTCCCCTTTGTTCTATTTAAAGTTCCTTCATTCCTTTCATCCCCCTTCCTTTGCCATTATAAGTCAGTCTCTTCATAACAAAGAAATCATTTGACCTTTGACACTTTTTGGGGATTGGCTAATTTCACTTAACATTATTTTCTCCAACTCCTTCTACCTGCAAATGCCATGATTTTACTCTCTTTTAGTACTAAGTCTTGTTCCATTGTGTATATATACCACAGTTTCCCCATCCATTCATCTACTTATGGGCAAGGATTGGTTCCACAATCTAGCTATTGTGAATTGTGCTGCTATAAACACTGATGTGGCTGTGTCCCTGTAGTATGCTGTTTTTAAGTCTTTTGGGTATAGACCAAGGAGTTGGATAGCTTGGTCAAATGGTGGTGATACCACCGGTTGTCAGTGATGAGTTCTGCTTCCCCAAATGTTGAAGCTTTAACATTAAAGAAGCATGCCGAGGCAAGCATATAAAGTAGGGCTTATTTAAAAGGGGTAACATAGACTTCTCCCATGAGGGAGAAGGGGGGCCATTGCTGGTATCCTGATATCCCAAGAAGCGAGGCAGTTCTGCCTTTTTTATATGTCACAGGGCTTCCTTTGTTCTACTGCTATCTTCCCCTTTTCTCTCTCTTTCCTGCATATGTGACCAGCCTGGTGGGATGGCCAAAAGGTGAGAAGCAGATGGGCTGAAGGGAAAAGGGCAGGATGGAGCAGCCCAGGACACATGAACTAACAACTTTATAGCTCTGTATAGGGAGGGGCAATTCCTGGAATAGGTTATCTTGGCAATAGGTTGGGGCAGGGCAGGTTCTTGATAAGGGTTGAGGAAGGGCTCTAAAGGAATTAATATTCCAATCTCTCAGGGGACAGTCTCCCAACAGTCTCCAACTTCCCCAGACTCACTCAAAATTGGCTTTCTTGATCCGACCTGACTTGATTTACCTATCTATGCTGACTGCCTATCAGACTCTGGCTTCAGTGGTTCCATTCCAAGTTTTCCTAGGAATCTTCATACTACTTTCCAGATTGGCTGCACCAATTTGCAGTTCCACCAGCAATGTAAGAGTGTGCCTTTTCCCCCACATCCTCGCCAGCATTTATTGTTGTTTGTATTTTTGATAACTGCCATTCTGACTGGAGTAAGATAAAATCTTAGAGTTGTTTTGATTTGCATTTCTCTAATTACTAGAGATGTTGAATATTTTTTTCATATATTTGTTGATTGATTATATATCATCTTCTGAGAAGTGTCTGTTCAGTTCCTTGGCCCATTTATTGACTGTGTGTGTGTGTGTGTGTTAAGGTTTTTGAGATCTTATCTTTGAGGTTAGTGCTCTGTCTGATGTGCTTGTGGTAAAGATGTGCTCCCATTCTGTATGCTCTCTATTCACCTCATTGATTATTTATTTTGCTGTGAAGAAGCTTTTTAGTTTGAATCCATCCCATTTATTGATTCTTGGTTTTAATTATTGTGCTATAGGGGTCTTATTAAGGAAGTTGGGGCCTAATCCAACATGATGGAGATTTGGTTTCTCAGTATGTAAATGGGAGAGATTTCATGTCTTCATAACTTGCTTAGGGAGCCCATATCTATCTGGGCCCAGAGAGTGTTTTGATGCTGAAAGAAGGATCCTGAGTCATGCTGGAGGTACTAGATTTCTCCCTGCTTCACCTGAGCTTTGAGATTATTGTGTCCTTGGAGTTTCTAGTGGAGTCTCATGATGGGTAAGGTTTCTTATTCATATAAATCTGCTATGACAATCTGATTCTTTATGTTAACACAAACCCCAAAATTAGGAAAGTGAAGGAGAAAAATAGGCAATGTTTTATGTTTTTCTTTGTTCATTTGCTTGTTTTGTTCTATCTTGTTTTTGAGAAGAATTAGAAGTATTCTTCTAGTATTTGGTGTTACACTAGACACCAAAGCTCATTTTAAGTCCATTGTAATGAAAAAGGGGTAGTATTAGATGAAACAAATACAACAGACCTGAAAATGGTGTTTTAGACAACATGAACATCAATAACTCATAAATGATGCCATGCAGGAGTTAAAGGCAGGCTTAGAATGGAAAAAATAGAGTGAGGAAGTAGCTCATTGGTAGATTGCTTGCTTAGCATGCCTAAGGTCATGGGTTCAATCCCCAGCACCACAAGAGGGAAAAAGAAAATAAAATGGCATAAAATATTTGAAAGACAGCATTTAAATTTTTTTTTTTACATTTGTCTGCTTACTGAGAAAATTAATCACTTTGGAAGTTTGATTAATAATTTCATTTTTAGTCAAAGCTATACTTCATGATGACTTTTATGGTGCACATTTATAAAAACACTACTTTTTAAAGGCAGATTAGAAAGTCATATTCAATTTATTAAGAACATTAGAAAACAATATCATACAGATTTTAAATACTTTATGATCTTTCCTTTAAGATATTTATGAGAAATAATTCACAATTACAAAAATAACTTACTGCTGTAAGTTAGAATGTTAAAAGAATATTTTTCTTTCTCAGAAGTGATGTACATGTGTGTGAGTTCTTTAAGGTATAACTAGCTGGTTTAATGCTTTCATGATATGCCACATATAAGTGGTTTCTATGGAGACAATTTCTGCTAAAGCTTAGGTGAGAGTGTAAGTTAATTTAAAAAGAGTTGAAGTAGTAAAGATTTCATAAACAAATGATAACCTTGTCTATCTAGCTAATCAGTTTTAAAGCCCCAAGTTGATGAAATCTTTATTAACTATATTTTCTCCTCTGTTCTCTTCTATGCTTATTTCTTTCTCTACTTCCTTCCTTCTCTCCCTCTTTCTCTGCTACCTCATCCCATCTCTTTCCACATTATTCTTTAGCTTGAATCTCTTCTTCCTTCTACCTGTGTATGAAAATTTTTTATAATTTAATATTATAATAAATAACTGGGAAATATTTTTTTTCTTTTCTAAACTTAAAATGTATTTGTATTGCTTATTTGGTGGTTTATAACATTGTACTACTACAAATACAATTGTTGAATTTTTTTTCCCACTGTACAGGTCACTGCTTTCCACTCTCAACCAAGAAAAAGAGATTTTAGCAATCTACCTGATAGTTGCATTTGTTGGGAGTTGGTGAATATGGTAAAGTCACCCTCACAGCCAAGTAACAGGAAGGGGAAGAGATTGGCCAGCAGAGGTAGGGTTGGCCCTTTGGGAAAGATACCACTTTCATCAATGGCACAAAAAAAATGTATGTTTCCTATGGAATGGAGATGATGAAAGAAAGACTGGATAAAATATAAATAAGACAGTGGGTCATGGAGATTGACAGGAGAGGGTCCATGTGAAGTGAAATTGTGAATTAAAGATGAGTACTGGGCGGACAACCAAAGAACTACTACTTAGAGAATCCCCAGAAGTAGAGGTGATCTCCAAGGAGTCTATGACATCACCCCACATAAAACAGACTCAACTCCAGCCATGTGCCTCCAGAGGGCACGAGAGACACATTTCAACAGGGATCAGCAAAGAACACAAGTCTGTATCCTTCATCCCTCTCCCTTCCCAGTTAAATAGTGGAAGGAACAAGAACTGAAGTGCTTTAAGAAGTTGAAGGAAATAAGGAAATGGTCAAATTTGTCCCCAGTTTGTTGCTGTTAACAGGCCTGGTGTGTGTGGAAGTAGACATTTTAACTTACCTTGAGACTAAGAACAATTCTTTTTTTGTGAACTAGGGATTGAACTCAGGGGTACTCAACCACTGAGCCACATCCCTAGCCCCAGCCCTATTTTGTATTTATTTAGAGACAGAGTCTCACTGAGTTGCTTAGTGCCTCACTTTTCCTGAGATTGGCTTTGAACTCACGATCCTCCCACCTCAACCTCCCAAGCTGCTGGGATTACAGGTGTACAACACTGCTACTGGCAAGAACAATTCTTATTGATAAAAAGACCAACACCAACAGCTATCTATGTATCTATTTATGTATCTATCTATCTATTTTTATTACTTAAGAGTAAGTAGAGAGGTGAGGGCTCTTGGTTCCCAGGGACAAAGATAACTAATCCTAGAGGCAAGTACAGAAAGAACGGTAGGGACCGAGAGCTGAGAAGCTGGAGTAATTTGACAACAGTATCCTACTCATTCTGGTTTTTAAATTCACAGGCTTGCTAAAATATTTCATTTCAGGCCATCCAGGGTTTAGAAATCTCTAGCAAAATGTTTATCTGTTGTTTTAGAATTCAATGATTTATTTTTCTAACCCATAAATTTGGGGTCCCAGTGATTGTCTAGCATTTTTTTTAGCATGTCTGAAAATGTATTTTTGGTAAAAGATGTTTTTACTTTGCAGATGGTGAAGTACCAAATGCTGCTAAAAGAATAATTATCTTAATATACTATTTCCATAAATACCAGCTTCTGGATAATATTTTAAATATTAATTTACTAACAGAATCAACATATCATATAATCAATAATACAGCATGTTGCTGTTGTGCTGATAAAGTGAAATGCAATATTTGCAAAAAATATGAATAAAACCACTACCATACATAAGAAAGGCCACATTTCCAGACCAATACTTCCAAATGAGTATTTGCATTATAAAAGAATTGTTGCTCTTCATAAGCAAACCGCAAATCATTCAGAAAGTGTCTAATGAATGTGAACACATACCACTTTTCTAGAATATATGTAGTGAATAAACACAAGTTTCACTTAACAGTGCAGCAAGCAATTTAGTAAATAGCAGTTAATTTTATTAAGACCCCATTGGCAAGATAACTTTTCACTTATTCAGGTGGGGAAAAACAAAACTAAAAATTTGTATACTAGCTGTACAAGTGGTATAAGTCTCTTCCTGATTTCCTTATTTAATCTTTCCAAAACATGTCCCTAGGGTAGTTAGTATTACGTACCTTTGCCAAATAAAGAATAATTGATGATAGCACATTCTTCAAGTCTCATTTTGCTTGATATCTCTATGGTTCTGACTATGTAGCTCTATAACTCTGTAAAATTTCCTCCAGCTTTGGTTTGGAAATGCTGCTTTTCTCCTGGTCATTCTGTCACTCAGGGTGTCTTCTCTTGTTCAGGATCAGGTCCATGTATTGTTGAAAGCTTTCCTGGAGAGATTGTGAACAAGAACAGAACATCTATTATCACTACTTCTACTGTTACTATACTGCAGGTCTTAGCTGGTGCAATACATCAAGAAATATATAAAATCCTTAATAATTGTGAAATACATACCTGCCATTATTGCCTGCAGGCATTATTGTGAACATAAAAATATACAAAAGAATGAACAAATTGCCACTTAATGGGAAGTTAGTTAGTTGGCTATATGTAATTTATTATAAAATTTATTATATTTCTATAAGAAATAAAGGGCTAAGAAATGAATTTCAGGGAAAAATAACACAATGA